>QEPC01007158.1:663379-697046 GCA_003113815.1 Sphenodon punctatus
CCCCCCCGCAGCAGCAACAGGCAGGTAGGTGGGCAGGTCAAGGTGTTCCCCCTGCAGGCTCCTGCGGCTCCGCCGCTGTCCCTGGGGCTTTAAGCCCCCGCTACTTCCGGGTGGGGGGGGAGGGGACAGGACAGCCCACGTGGCTGCCCTCTGCGTTCCCCCCCCTAACCCCCAACCTCACCGTCTGATGGTCTTCTCCCCGCAGGTGTCAGGCGGGGATGACAAGCGGCGGCGGCGGCCCCAGCAGCGGGACTTCGGCAGCGGCGGCGGCAGCGGCAAGGCGAGCGGAGCTCCAGAGCCCCCCCGTAGCAGCAACAAGCAGGTAGGTGGGGAGGTCAAGATGTTCCCCCTGCAGGCTCCTGGTTATATAGGGTTGATGTTTTGGGGGGTGGTCGTGTTGAAGTTGTAATGATTTTATGCTGCTGTATTATGCTTATTATGTATTTTTATGTATTATGATAACTATATGTGAGCTGCCTTGAGCCATTCTCGAATGAGAGAGCGCGGGATATAAATTAAAAAATGAAATGAAATAACTGCAGAGAATGATTTACTTAAAAACACCTACTATATTTAACAGAGCTTTGGAGTTGTGTAATGTTGTGGGCTGCTGATTGACATTTCATCATTTTCCTTTTATACTTCTTCCATTCTTGCTAATCATCTAACCTCAGTCTTTCAGTGTACACAAAATTGGAATTTATTTAGCAGGCTAATTGAATTTTCTAGGAGAATGACAACTAGTTGTGGAGTGATGACAATATTTTTGGAAAACTGGCTAATTGATTAAAAAAGGATTTAATTGATGCTTCTAATCATATTGATCACATGTAGTTCTTTCTGCTGTGCAAACACATGTTAAGGTTTAGGAATGCACAGTTAAGGCATCGAAACATCCTTGTTTTGCCTGTAGCAAAACCAGGAAGGTGCAAGCAATATGAAAACAAATCTTTATGTGCCTATAAAAATTAGTTTACTTTCCTAATCTAGGAGAAAAAACAACACCTCTAACATGCTGCCATATTTCATTTCATGCATCACTTACATAGCAGAGTTAAGGTTGTTTGAGTGCTTGGAAACTGAGCTGTACTTTTCATCATACCTTAAGAAGTTTGGTTCTCTTTTAAGTGTAATCGTAACTCTACTTGAATTTGTAATGTTTGATTTTGGAATAATTACGTCATTCCAATAATGTTTTTACACATAAGTTACTGATACATACTCAACCATAACTTCCATTTATTGTAGGTTTTCTCTTGGCATTTAGAATATTAGTAACATTTTAATGTGCTTTTCAAGATATTACTTGTAGTTCATAGGAATAGTGAAGGCAAGGGAATTGCAGAAAATAGAGAGAAAAAGGAAACACCACATGGTCTCACCCCCAAACCTCTGGTTCTCAAGAAGGTTCATGGTTTCTCTGAATTTCCATACCGTTACCCTGTTTCATCCGTATCTCATTGGGCTTTGGGTCAGGCCCTTTAGGGCACACATTTGGAGCAGTCTGAGCACAGAGCCTCCAAACGGTTTCACAAGGTAAAAACAGACATGACCTTGGCCTGCTTTGACCCGCTGTAGCCTGGGACCCATCTGCATGTGTGGAGGCGTCACCAGGTTTTGGCCTGGGATTGTCCTGGGCCATGTTGGTGGCTAGCCCGGGCTGTGACCTTGGAGATTTGCTGAGGTCACAGTTCAGGGTAAGGTCCACCCAGGCCACAGTGGGTTAGCACATCTGTTTTGCTCTGGCATGCCTGGGCCAGGTGTTCCCATGACTGTGCCTCATTGGCTGCCACAGCTGCATGGGCAGGGCTGGCTACCCAGCCATTAGTTGTGTTCCCAGCCCTACCCAGGCTGTGGGGCTGGCAGGTTGGCTTCCAGTCACGGGCACATCAGTTCAGTCACCTGACCTGACCCGACCCAGGCCATGTCACCCACGATTTTCCACCCCGGGGCGGCCTGGGGAGCGGTCCCACCAGCCACACATCTGTTTCTTACCCACAGTGAGCATCCTTGACCCCTTACGTTTCTTACTCTGGGAACCTGTCTGCATACCCACAGCTGCAGATACTTTTCCTTTTACAAAGGGTAGAACAGCCATTATGGTCATTTTATGTAAATTAACATGCAGATTTTATTAATTTTTTTAAAAAACAAGCTCATCTAAAGTTTTCATTTACAGGAAATTAGTCTGTAGACAACCCACATCTAACTCTCACGGAATAGTTACTCGGGAAAAATCATTCCTTAATAAGTTTTTGTCTTTTTTTAGTTTTTCTTTTGTAAAATTTCTACACTTCTCCATTGAGATACTCTGCACAGTGAGGGGATAGTCGTGTGGACATTTCTGGACATAGGAACTAGGATCTCTGTAGCATTAAATCATCTGTGGAAATAACAGATGTGTAGGAGTCTGTTGTAAGTACCACTGAAGTCAGTGACACGTTTCAATAGCCCACTGACTTCCATGAGAACAAGTTCTGTTTTATTGAGGATAATGGAGTCCAGATGGTGTAACTTACACCCAAGGGGCCTGAAGAGAAGAAGAAAAGCAAATAATAGGAAGATGTAAGTGAAATTTGGTCACCACAAACTTTAGTTTAATCTTCTGGTCTCAGGATGTAAATTGCACTACTTACCCCCCACCCCCCAGGCCCAACCTTATGCTACTGTCTGTCTTTGTGGTCAGATCTATCTGTATTTATGTTATATGGGTCACTGTGGTACTTAAGCACTGTACACATTAACTTCATTTGATTCCATATCTACAGAGTAAAATTTGATACCAGTTTCTGGTTGTTTTGTAAGTTAATGAAAACAGTATTTTGCCTGCAGTTTTAACTGCTAAGCTTTCTCCACAGAAGACTGCTCTGTGGAGCTGAGTATTTGGTGTCTTATGTCGAGAGAGTTAATATTGGTGCTGAAGCCAGTGGGCTGCTGGAGAATCACAAGAAACCTTATGAAGAGGGAACATGAGATTTTATTATGATTTATGCAAATTAATATGCAGATCGGAGACATTATTCATTAATGGCAGCTCATGAAGTTTTCATTGAAAGGAGATTAATCTAAACCCTTCTCAATCCCCCAGCAATCCTCACTCAGAACAGGCAATTTTCAGAGTTATTTTCCTCCATGAAGTTTAATGGGAACTTCTGCACAATTTTCAAAAATGGATGTTCCAAAGACCAAAAACTCTGCATGTGTGGTTTGAGTTATGATAGTATCTGTATAACTATTGCAGCCAGATGACCTTAACGTATATGAAGTGCCATACTAGGTCAGACCAATGGTCCATCTAGGTCAGCATCCTCCCTGAGATAGTGTCCAGCTTTGGTGTAAGGATCCTGGGCTTGAACTGGCCCCCTTGAGCTTATTTTATTTTTTATTTTCACATATTTCTAATGCGGTTTCACATATTTCTAAACTTAGTGGTTGGTGCCTCAGCTCCACCAAGGTGCTCTGGCCAGGCCCGTGAAGCTTTCTTTGCTGAAGGCCTCTCGGCAGGTCAGGCCATGCCCCTCCCTTTGCCTTGTTCCACACCCCCAGATTCCTTTTTGGCTACTGGCCTGTATATAAAGTCAGCCTAAAGCCACAGGAAACTGGGTGTATCATCACTTTACATTCCTGTCTCCTCAGTCAATTTCCTAGTTCCTGTCTATGTTTCCATACACCTTTTGGCTGACTTTACACTCCTTGGGACTTTGTACGTGTGCCTTGGATCAGCTCTGGGCTTTGAGCCTTCTGTCCGGAGATTCGTTCTTCCAACCCTCACCCTGAAATCAACCCTTCAGACTCTGTGTGCTTGCCTGATATGTGGGTTGAGGCTTGGGATGACGTTTGGGAGCCTGCTCCTCACCTGCTTTGATGCAACTCCACATCTGTGTACGATGACCGTAAGCTCACTATGTGATGTCAATGAGCCTGCTCTAGTACTGCCTGCAAGCCCTTCTGTCCCCATCAGTCCATCTGCTTGTTTGTTTGCCTATCTGTTTGTCCTGCCCTCTTGTCCATGTGCTTGTTTCCCTACCTTGATGCTCCTACTCCTGGATCCTTGGGACCCGATCCTGAATCTGTTCTTTGGACCTAACCCTGATCCTGCCATGACTCTCTATGCCCCAGCCTTCATTCCTGACATTTAGTTGATGCAGAAAAGTGCACAGCAGGTCATAACGAAGTGATCCATTTCCTGCTCTTCACTCCTAGCCTGTGGCAGTCAGAGGTCTCGTCGCCTGGCCAACTTGACTAATGGTTATTTATAGACCTATAATCTCAGGCCTTAGCCAGTCCTTTCTTGAACCCAGCATTTGAGAGAGAGTAAATAACAGCTCCTTATTTACTTGCTCAGTACCACTCATGCTATTGTAAGCCTCTATCAAATCCCTCCTTAACCAAGGAGGGATATAATCAAACATGGCAGGCTCCTTTAATTATTAACCCCTCACTGTTGTGTTTGGCTGTTTTAGATAAAGGGACCTCTGGACTGTCTGGGAGAGCAGCCAACAGGAATTGCACTTACTGAAGTCAGCCAGAAGTAGAAGGTTTGAATGCCAGGGCCTTGACTCCAGGCAGGACTTTGATGAAACAGGTGAGCTCTGAGCAGTGCCAACCCCAGAGTGTGTCACTCACAGCCCCTTTCTCTCCCTCATTCCAGAGAGTTACTCCTGCCATTCTAAATACTAACTTCTCATTTCCTTCTTGCAGGTTGGCTATTGCTGGTTGACACAGTAAGACTACCCATGGCCTCTGCCTTCAAGGGCCTGCCTGGCTTTGGCAGAAACTACGGGGGGCCAGTGTCTCTCTCTGCTAGCAAAGTAGCTCTACATAGCATGGCACTCTGGGAGCATGGGAGACACCTGTTCCGCAGCGCAGTGGGCAGGGTCCTTCCAGCCCCCATGCTGAAAAAGGCTCTGGTGCTCGAGACGGATGGATGTCCCACACTTGTTGTGCAGGGACGATCTTTTCCACTGAGAAGAAACCTATATCTGGTGGGCTTTGGGAAGGCTGTGTTGGGCATGGCGGCTGCAGTAGAGGACATTCTTGGTGATCACCTCATTAGGGGGGTAATCAGCATCCCCCTAGGTATCCAGGCATGTCTACAGCAGGCAGGAATGGGGTAAGGTGTACCGGGCCTGTGTGCTGCAGTGTGATGAAGCAGGGAGCTCAAAGCCAAGCCCAGAGTGGAGAGGCACTCTACTGGAAATCTGGATCCTCTCCAATCTGTCCCATCTTTAACCCCACCCTTGACCTTGCATCATAAGTGCTGTCCTTGAGTGGCTGCCCAGAAAACCCCTGATGTGTAGAGACAGGTTTTATCTAAAAGTACAAGACTGCTGTAACCATCCTGGTTCAGCTATGACTAAGCCACAGCCCATTTTTAGGCCATCCACATTGCTGCTCAAGGATTCTGACCCAAGAGCTGAGTGTGCTGTGTCCACAACATTCATAGGCTTCTGGGGAAGGTACCAGGATCTGCAATGGCACCTGAATCTGCAGCACTAACAGGATGGGGCCAAAGTGTCCTCTGCTTTCCCCCAAATCTTAGGGACTTAGTGGAGATTACTTAGGCATGTTTTACTGACATTGGGTACCATTCTAACCCCTGCAGGGAGATGTTGCTAAAGCCTGGCAGCCGGATCCAGGTCCTAGAAGGAGCAAAGCACAACCTCCCTGACAGAGATGCCCTGAGAGCAGCCAGTGCCATCCATGAGCTGGCAGACAGTCTGACAGTAGAGGACCTCCTCCTTGTGCTGATCTCAGGTAACACCTGGGATCTTGGGACAGGGGTTTGGGTTCTTGCCATGGGACTCTATTCCCTTCTCTCTGTTCTCATACCAACTTTCCCGCTACACTTTTCCTTCCCAGCTTGGTTTCTGTCTTTCCCTATATGTGGAAGAAGCAGCTCCAGAAACGTCTTACAAACTAGGTCTCGTTGCCTGTAGCAAAAGGAAGCCAAGTTGAAGCATAAAGTGGGTCAGGGTGGTTCCCAGCGCAACGCTTTCTCTGGCGGCAATCAGAGCCCACACTACTAACAGCAGTGAGATGGCAGTGGCCTGGGAACTGAAGCTGGAATGCTCTTCTTTATGCAACCTCTCAGATGAACTCATTGGGATGATGTCACAGATTAATCTTTGGTTTAAAATGCCCATTTGCTCAGTATGTCAGCTTCTTGCTGCTCTTCCATTTCAGGGATGCTAGCATCCATGATGCTTTTTGGGATGAAAGGAGCTGTAATTCAAAACAATGCTATTCATTATAGTGTCACTAGATCCAGCACTTGAATGTACCCGATGTCACTATCCCTAGCTTTGTGACTGGACTCCTGTGCAGCCTGTCTCACCTTTGTGCCTGGACTTCCCCACCTGCCATTCCTTGTTAAACACACTCAGCTCTCGGGAGGAAAAGTGCTGTGTCAGTCAGGTATTTTTTATCCTACCAGTTAAATTTTCATCCTTGTCTTTACTGGGAAACTAAAGGATAAATGCAGGGATAATGCAATTGCTTTGGTTTTCTTATAATTCTCAATACACACTTTGTAAAGCAGCTAAGCACACTTTCACCAGGAGGTGGTGCTAAGGAATTGGAAAACACTTCTAAAAAGCAATGTTCTTTGAAGTCCCGGTGCTGGGAAGAGACAACAGGGGTCTCATGTATGTAGGTCTGGATAGACAGGTTTGGATTCTGCTCTTAGCTGCACTGCAGGGATGGGAAGTCAATTTTATCAATATTTTGTATTTCCTTGGGTCTGAGGGAGAAAATTAACGACACGATAGCCTGCAATAGCATCCACCAGGTGGGTGTTTGCCTGCCTGTCAGTCTATTAGGTGTTCACTAGATGTTTGCCTGCACTCCCTTCGCAACCCCCACTCATGGCATTGTCCGAGGACATCGTGGGCCCACCATGCAGGCCAGTTTGTGCTAATGTGCACCCATGCATCCACCTCCTGCCTATTAGGTTCGCCTGCATTCAGGTCCGCCAGCCCCATAGAGTCACACCTAGTGCGGCTGCAGGAGGGGAGAGGGGGAACAAGAAGGGAGGGTTCTTCCTGCATCCCCACTCTCACCTCCCCCATTGCAGCCGCTTCACAGCTGGTCGCTGATTGAGTGCGTTGAGAGAGAACAGAGTAGGGTGCAAGAAGAACTTTCTCCTGTAGCTGCCTGAGCATGTGAGCACTGCTGCAAGAGGAGAGCGTGATGGAAAGGGGGTGGGGGTCACAGCCAGGAAAGAAGCCTTCTCTGGCTGTGACCCCCTTTTCATCAAACGCAGGGTTGGAAAGAGGGAAAGCGCTGAGTGGCACCACCTGTGATGGTTACCACTAGCACATGAAATGTGAGCGGGGTAGGGTGGCCAGATATGCAAATTTTAGAGGACACTTATTTTAGAGGACACTGCATTGGCTCTAATGCAGCCCTGCAACCTGTATTTCTCATGTATCCTATAAAATTTGCATATCTGACTGCCCGTTTATTAGCTCTGTATGCTAAAACATGTGAGTGGGGGCTGCAGGGACTGAACACAGACTTCAGTGGGCTATTTTTCTCGTCTATAAATATCCTATGTATAAAGACAAGAGGGCAGCGTTATTGAAAGTGCCTGAATGGTTGAGGAGCCTCAGTCTCATTTGCTTTCAGTGAAACTTAGACATCTCAGCATTAAAAGGAGTTAGCTCACTGGGTGTCATTTCTCAGGGATACTTTGAGTTCTTAATTGTCTTCCTTAACTTAATGAAGTCTCATTCATGATCCCCAGCTCAGCTTCTTGGGCTGCAACTCATTCTGCCAATGTAGAGAGAGAATTCTGCTGCATTATCCAAATGCTGATGTTGCTGAATTAAAGTCATGTTTTAGGGGGATTCCTTTGAGTTTCCTCTTGTCCTTTGGCTATCATTATTTTGAAGAGGCTTGTAGGCCTTTAAATTGGGCATTACAGAGCTTCCTGTTGGCAGCAGTTCCCAAAGCACGCTTGTTCCCAGACAGCAAAGGTTCCACCTCTGGCAGCTCCTGACTTTCAGCTGGAGCTCTCATTATTGACTAAAACTCAAGGCTTTTTCATTTGTTTCTCTTGTTCTTCATATTTTATTGATGATGCCTCAAACTTCAGAGCAGATTTTACCCTTATATGGAAGCTTTCCAGCTGCACTGCACCTTCTGCTTTTCTCACCACTCCCTCCTCTCCAGTATCTGTGTGTGTGTGTGTGTGTGTGTACTCACCTGACTCCCCTTAATCATCCTCATGTATCTACTTATCCATTGAACTCAGTCCCCCTCCATCCATTTCTTAATCCCTCACTCTCCTCTTTCTACACATTTCTTTTTAACCTCTGAATTTCAAGAGCCCGATAATTCTGCCAGCTGTGCTCACACAACTCCCATTGTCTGGACCACAAATCCCACCCCCCTCCAGTTGTATTTGGGGGATGGTTTTTATTCTTCTCTGAGCTTTGCTTCTCTCCTTCTCACTCTCTTCAGCTATAGTACAGTTTGCCAGTTCTATTTTTAGTTTGGGTTGTTGCTATTTTTTAAAGTGCTGCTCATTATGAATGAGGTCAGTAAATCATTGATGACTAAAATGTCTCTCTCCACCACCCCTCTTGTGTCCCTCCTCTTCTGTTTTCTCTGGTCCCCCTCTGCCCTCATGTCTCTCTTTACACAAGAGTTATGCTGTGATTTCTGATTTCATGTGGTCTGGTTCACTCCTGGCTGGTTTGCTTTGAAATGTGGAGGCGTGTTGGGGAAGGGCACAGTGATCTCAATCTAGGGGTTTTTCTCTCTTGGGGATATTCACCACTTGCAGGGGGGCCATGCAAGGTCTGGACACCATTTAAATCAGACAAGTGATTTTTTTACCTCTTGTTCAGCCACACAGAAGGGGTTGGGATTAAGAGCTGGAGAGGCAGACAGTCTTTTCTTTCTCCCCCTGCTGCAGACAGTCCTCCAGCTGGGTAGCTCTTCCTTGACCGGCAGGAGGCAGAAGAATCAGTAGACCTTTATTGTGCATGTGTCTCCTGTGCTACCCTCCTCACGCTCGCCAGTTCATTCTTCTGCCTCAGACCGGCGGGATCAGCTTGTTTTGGCTCTGAGAAGAGAAAAGAAAAAAAGAAGAAAAATTTAGAAACTTTTTTTGACGGGGCCGAAGGGGTTTCCACTGCGTTGGCCGCAGCCACGGGCAGCGGCGCTGTTAACCCGACCGGCTCTTGTGCAGCAACCCGAGAGCAAGGAGAAGCCCGGCGCGAGAACACAGCAGGCTTGTTCCTCCATCTGAAACAACCTTCTGCGGCGGCATTAAGGCTGTTCATCCCGTCTCCTCAGCACCAGGAGAAGAATTGGCCGGCGTGGTTCCTGTTCTCTCCCCCACAATAGCGGCCGGAGAGCGGGATAAATGATGGAAGGCACCTCCAGGACGGAGGTAAGCCACCGGGCCCTACGGGCTCCCCTTCCCACCCCCAACTTGAGGGATATTTAGCTTGGTTCCTCTTTGTTCCCTGGTAGGATTCCTCTCAGGGAGGACCACCGGCAGCCTCTGTGTTTACCACCCCGGCGGGATGGGACACCCAGACTGAGGCTTTTAAGATCTTAAATTCTAACATGGGGGAGGTATTGGAATCTCTCTCTACTCTTTGCGAGTCGCAAGGAAAAAAGAGAAAATGGGCCCCAGGAAGGGAGAAGGCTTCACTGTCTAAAAAGAAGCAGTTTAAAAGAGCGGAAAAATCTCAGCAGACCACAGGGGGCGCTGTTTCCCGCCTTTTGAGCTCCCCTCAGTCCTCTGCCCGCAGCAGCTCTGCAGAGGAGGGGGAAGGCGACATGGGGGCAGCAGCTGCTACCCAGGCTTTCCGGTCAGATTCTGAATCTGACACTGCTTTTAGACGAGGGCGCTGAAAGCGCCTCTGAAGCCACGCGTTAACAGAGAAGCCGTGCCACGCTGCCGGAAGTGACATGCTCCCCATTGCCAGCAACGACGGCGGCTGGAGACAGGGCGCTTTGCAGAAGCGCATTCTGGAGACCTCAGTTTTCAACGTGCTCAATTTGACGGGGAGCACATCATTTCCGGCAGCACGGCTTCTCTCTTAACCCGCGGCTCCGGAGGCGCTTTCAGCGCCCTCGTCTAAAAGCGGTGTGAGTCGGGGCCTCAGCATTCTGAGTTGGAAGAGGGGGAGTGGCAAGAGCCCCCCCAGTTGAGCAGGGATCAGGAGAGACAATTCCCACTAAATTTCAGGGAGGAGTTGATGATTCAGGTTATTAAAACCCTCTCCCTAGAGGAAAAACCCAGAAAACATAAGTCATCCGACTCTGATGAGGAGGATGATAGGCAATTAATTCCCTCTGTGATGGGCAGGGATATAGGGATTCCCTTGGACAGGGCCTTTGAGAAGTTAGTTTTGGCAGAGTGGAAGTCTCCAGCCAAGTCATGCACAACGAATAAGACTCAGGAAACGCTTTACACCTTTTCTAGAAAAAAAGAGGACTTGTTCAAAAATCCTAAGGTGGATGCAGCCGCTGCTTCACTGGTGAGGCAGATGGTATTTCCCACAGAGGGGGATTGTTTCCCTAAAGACCCGTCAGATAGAGCCATCGAGGGAGCCCTGAGAAAGGGCCTGAATGCCTCTTCTATTTCCCTCTGTATAAATATCCTGTCGTCATATTTAGTCAGGGCCAACATGGCATGGCTGCAGGAGTTGCAGTCTACAGACATTTCAGAGGAAAGGTCCAAGGTACTCTCCTCTTGGGTTATGTTAGCTACCACTCTGCTGGCTGATACGACTACAGATGCCCTTTCCTGGTCGGCACGAGCTGTTTCTTTGGCACTGGTGGCTAGAAGGAGGATCTGGCTGAGATCCTGGCAGGGGGATGCTACTATAAAGAGCCTCTTGGCAGAGGGCCCTTATAAGGGTTTTCAACTGTTTGGCACCTGCTTAGATAAGGTCCTGACAGAGGCCAACAACAAAGCTAAGACTAAGACCCTGCAACAATACGGAGCAAAAAGAAGAGCCTTTCGGGCTCCAGTCTTTAAATTTGGGGGACCTTCTGCCTCCTTTCATAGACGCAGTCAGTTCACGGAGAGGGAATATTCTAGACAGCCTTTTTGTTTCTGGGGCCAGCGACAACGCAGGTCTGACAGAGGCAGACAGCAGGAACCTGCTAACTCCCAGGCATCCAAGCAGGCATGACTGGCACGGGGTTGGAGACATAATGGGAAGGCTGCTACTTTTCTACAGGGCCTGGGAACTTGCAATTTCAGATGCCTGGGTCTTGCAGATAGTGCGTCAGGGTTACGCCTGGGAGCACTGCGGAAGACCAAGGAGCAGGTTCCTTCCCTCTCCAGTCTCCAAAGATCCTCAAAAATTAAAGGCTATGGCTTCAGAGATAAGCAGGCTATTAGCTATAGGGGCAATACAGGAGGTCCCTTCCGCAGAGAGAGGACTAGGCCTCTACTCCATAATCTTTTCAGTTCCAAAAGAGTCTGACCAATGGCAGGCGGTTAAACAAGTGGATAAAACCAAAAAAGTTCAAAATGGAATCGGTCACCTCCATTTGCCAAAGCCTGTCCAAAAGAGGATTGGTTGGCTTCCCTGGACCTGAAGGAGGCTTATCTTCACATTCCTATTCTTCCGACACACAGACAATGGCTCCGGTTTGCCTTCAATGAGAGCCATTGGCAATTCAGGGCCCTGCCCTTCGACCTCGCTTCTGCTCCACGGACATTTACCAAAGTCCTCATCACCTTAATAGCAAATCTCTGCAAGGAAGGGATTCATGTTTTTCCCTACCTGGACGATTTCCTGATCAGAGCTCCATCTCAGGAGAGAGCTTCCAGGGATGTGGCCAGGGTAATCAGCTACCTCGATGCCCATGGTTTTGTGACAAACCTAGCCAAGAGCCAATTAACTCCGACCCGCAGGATAGAGCATCTGGGGGTTGTCATAGATACAATCTTAGATGCCGTATTTGTGCCAGAGCAGAGACGGGAGAAGGTTCGGTCTCTGGTTCTCCTGGTACAAGCCAGCCATCAACTGAGACTCAAAAGTCTAGCGAGATTACTGGGGTTGATGGTCTCCTGCTCTCGCCAGGTTCAGTGTTCATGCTGCAACTTAAGACCCTTGCAGCAGCTGCTCAGGCATTTCCAAAGAGAGCTCACCCTAGGGGAAAACCATTGGGTCCTAATTCCATCCCACCTAAAATCCTCCATATCTTGGTGGTTAGACCCGACCATTTTTGCAAACGGAGTACCACTAACGGAACCCACTCAAAAGGTAGTGACTTCCAACGCCAGTCTCTAGGCTTGGGGGGCTCACATGGAGGGGCGATCCATTCAGGGCCTTTGGTCCCTGAAGGAACGCTCCATGACCATAAACCTTTTGGAACTCAGAGCGATTCAGCTGGCTCTGGAACAGTTGTCCCCTCTCCTCCTCAGAGCCTATGTCCTGGTTTACACGGACAACACCACTGCGAAGGCCTATGTGAACCATCAGTGAGGATCAAGATCTCTGTCCCTTCAGAGGGAGGCCTTGAGGCTCTTCAGTTGGGCCCAGGATCATCTGGCTTCCCTGAAGGCTCTGCATATAAGGGGAAGGGACAATTACCAGGCAGATTGGCTCAGCTGGAAGGAGTTGGACCCATATGAGTGGTCTCTGAACAAAGGGGTGTTCCTCCGCATTATGGAGAGGTTCGGCAGACCTGTCATGGATCTATTTGCCACCAGGGAAAACGCTCAGGTTGAGCACTTCATGGCTGTGAAGGAGACCACGGGAGCCACAGCTATAGATGCTCTGAACCAGAGCTGGCCCCCAGGTCTTCTATATGCCTTTTCCCTTACTGGCAAGGACAGAGGCAAAGATCAAGTGAGAGGGGGCCCAGATAATCCTGGTAGCCCCATGGTGGCCCAGACGTCCTTGGTTCTTGGACCTCATGAAGACCTGAGTCTGGAGAACCCTTTCCATCTTCCTCCGATGCAGGAGCTGCTTTCTCAGGGTCCCCTGTTCCACGACAACCCCAGCGCTCTAAAATTGACAGCTTGGAAATTGAAAGCTTGGCCCTCCGGAAAAGGGGTTATTCGGGGCAGTGCTCCAAACTCTCTTGGCAGCCAGAAGACCGGCTACCAGGAGATTCTACAGGGCAACCTGGAAGGTTTTCTCTCTGTGGACCTTAGACAGAGGTCTGGATCCCTGCAGGCCTTCAATTCCTCAGGCGCTGGACTTCCTTCAGGCGGGTCTGGATAAGGGGCTGAGACATAATACCTTAGCCAGACAGGTCTCAGGCTTAAATTCTGTTTTATCTACCCTGTCTAGGAGAAACATTACGACGAGATCTGCAGGGCGGCCATGTGGTTGTCCCTGCATACCTTTGTAAGGCATTATAAGATAGATACCTACAAATCAGCAGACGCTGCTTTTGTGAGGCGGGTGCTGCAGGCAGTGCTGGATTCGTCCGGCGCGGATTGCTCCCACCCATAAGGATGTATAGGGCTTGGGAACATCCCATCGGAGAGGTTCACCGGAGACAGGGGAGAAAGGAGAATTGGTCACCTACGTCGGTGAATTCCTTTCTTCCTTGTCTCCGGGGAAACTCTCTGGCCCTCCCTACAAGACAGTGCCAACAACAACAACAACAAAAAACGAAGGAAAAGAAAGTAAGAAGCAGATAAACCCATTAGCCCTCACTCAGGAGGGTTAGAACAGTGGGGGACAGGAAATAATAGTGTCCCGGTAGTCTGGTATAGCAATTAGATTCTCTGTTGTTCTTAATAGTTTATAGGGCTGTTATTAAGTATGACTGCAACCTAATGCAGAGTGAGTTTGAGTTATTGGTTAACAGTATTCAGTGGAAGTGGACAGCGGCCCTACAGCTTGGATACAGACTGAAGAGCGGGGGGGCTAGCTCCACAACACATGGGTAACAGAGATTGCACTCTTCTGCCTCCAGTGGCCAAGCGCAGAGCTGCCCATCGGAGAGTTTCCCCGGAGACAAGGCAGAAAGGAATTCACCGAGGTAGGTGACCAATTCTCCTTTCTTACCAAAATGTAATTCAGTTTTCCATAGATCCCAGGAGGTAACCTTACCTTCTTTCTGTCCCAATCCTGTGCACCCGAAAGAGAAAATATGGCATACATTAGATGTTCACCACGCTCTTAAGATCTATTTGGTTAGAACCCACAAGTTTCGAAAATCAACGGCTCTGTTAATTGATCTGTGAGCTAGCATAACGGATTCAAAGGCTTCCAAGACATTAATTTCAAAGTGGGTAAAACACGCCATTATCGAGGCTTACAAAGCCAACGGTAAGGTGCTTCCCCTGCAAATTTGGCCTCATTCGGTGAGAGGAGCGGCCACCTCCTACGCTTTTAAAGTGAGAGCTTCCTATGAAGAGATCTGCCAGGCGGCGACTTGGTCATCGGTTCACACCTTTGTCAAGCACTACAAAATTGATGCTTACCAGTCAGCTGAGGTAGCATTTGGGAGGAGAGTGCTTCAGGCGGTCCTGGACTCTGCTGGGGCTGTCTCTTCCCTCCCGTAAAGTCTCTCATGCTTGGGTATATCCCAGCCGGAGGACTGTCTGCAGCGGGGGAAGAAAAAAGAATTGGTCACGTACCTTGGTGAATTCTTTTCTTCCTCTGCTAAGCAGACAGTCCTCCGGACCCACCCGGAGAACAGATTGGGGGTAAGAGTTGTTTCCTCCCTTAGGGAGTGAAGTAGGTAAGGATCCCTGTTGGAGCTATCCACTCATACAGTGGGCAAGTTTATAAGTTATGTCTATCAGGTAGGCCTAGGGCAGTCTCCTTGGTTTGTTGGGGTTTTCTTTTTGTTCAACACAAGGCTGCCGGTCCTCCGCTTCGGAACTCATGGTGAGCGTCAGGAGGGTAGCGCAGGAGGCGCATGAGCAATAAAAGTCTACTGATTCTTCTGCCAGTCAAGGAAGAGCTACCCAGCTGGAGGACTGTCTGCTTACCAGAGGAAGAAAAGAATTCACCAAGGTAGGTGACCAGTTCTCTTTTCCCTATGCCAGCCACAATGCAGATGTGTTCAGTGCAGGTGATGTTGCTCTACCTGAGTGTGCTCACATCTTGCTCCTTGTCATTCTCAAACTTTCATCTCTTGTTACATTCCCGAAGTCACTGGAAGCATTTGGAGATGCTTCTAGAGATGCTAACCCATTACCTACCTTCAGCACTAAATTCAAATGCAATAGTGAGAAAAGAGGATAAAGGAAACACAAACTTCAAAATGCTCTGATGTCATTTGCCTGTGACTGGCCCAGTTCTGGGTGTAGGGGATTCCTGTTGCCCACATGCATTCACTGTAGTTTCTTCCTATGTTTCAGGAGGTGGATCAGCCCTTTTACCTGCACCTATCCCTCCAGTCACTCTGGAAGAGAAAGAGGCTGTCACCAAACTGCTGGCTTCCAGAGGAGCTGCCATCCAGGAGCTCAACACTATCCGGAAGACCCTTTCTTTGTTAAAGGGTGGAGGGCTGGCATGGGCTTCGTATCCTGCACAGGTCAGTTTGGGAGCCTTCTCACTTGCCCAGAGCTTTTGCAGCTATTTAAGGGGGGACAGCTTAGCAATCCTGGCGGAAGGAAAAGTGAGCTGATGTTCAGAAGGTCTGAACAGTGACAGCTTCCACTAAAGTCAATGAAACATCAGATACTCAGCACCTTTGGGAATCAGGCCCCCTCTATTTGGTTACAATAAAGAGAGTATAAATTGTCCAAAGTGCCTAAGGGAATCTAAGGCCGGTTACTTATGCAACTAAATCTATAGGGCACTTGGGGAAAAAACCCTCTCTCCCCTAAATATCGACTAGAGGCAACCATCGCCACCAAAATTGGAAACTCTTCTTGTTTAAAAACCAAGTAATTCTTGCTTATCTTTCAAATAACAGTTGAAATTATTAACACTGAAAGGATGTTCTAAAATTCAGTATATTTTTCACTGAATTTTTGTTTCCTCTTGATCCTCCTTTGCATTCCTCTCAGTTTAAGGGATTCAAAATGGAGTAGTCACTTTCACTTTGGGATCTCATCAGTTTTGCTGTCTGGCTCTCTAGTACAATATTGCATTGTTTGGGAGAGGTTTACACCCTTTAAACAGTCTTGAAAGACTGTATGGGGCATATTAGATAAAAGCACTGATAGGGCTGACTTGTCTAACAGCAGAACATGCAGGGTGCTGACTTCTGCCCCATTTCATGAAAGGAAGGGGGGGGGAGGGGAGGGGCGGGAATCCTTATTAATTCAGTGCTAGCTTTTTCTGCACTAAATTTCTACCAGTCTAACCTTGGTGTAAAGGAACTCCTTGGGCCACCAGTAGGGAAAGCTGACCTCTGTGGGCTGGAACTATGTGGATTCAAACTGACTAGGGATCTGCCCCATCTCATTATTTTACTTTTGGTCTTTCTCACTGGTGCATCAGTGGTACTCAGGTTCAGCCCACAGCAGGTTAGAATCGAATGTGTGCCTCCTTTCTTATGTTCTGGTCCAATAGGGAATGTTGTTTCAATTCTCTGGGCTAGAGATCTGTTAAATGTGTTTGTCGTGTTATCTTAAAATGTAGGGGAGCAATTCTGTCCTCTTTGATACCGTGTGACCTCAGTGATTTCATCATGGTTGTATGTGTGAAACTCATGACTGGCCTTAGGCAGGGTGATAGGGGCCATAGTCTCAGGCTCTGCACTTTCTTGCACTTCCAGGAACCCTGCAGAATACCTTCCCCTGTGCCCCCTCCCAACTCTCCAGAGTAACAGGGCTCCCTCCCAGCAGGAACCCAAATGCAAGATCTTTGAGTCACCTCTGGAGCTGTGGCTGCTTCCTTAGCGTCCTGGGGCCTTCTGGGACCAGGACTCTCCAGAAAGCAGCAGCAGCTGCCGTGTGGGACTCCCATGCATAGCCATGCTGCGCCCTCCCTCTGTGCAGGACTGGTCACCTGCAGCTGCTGCTGGAGGGGGGAGAACAGGAGGAAGCCTGTGTGTGAGTGAGACTGTGAACTGAATGAATTAATTATTTTTATTTACTTTATTTATTTAGATTTCTACCCCGCCTTTCCCAGATGGTTCAGGGCGGCTTACAAAAACAAATAAAAACAATACATATAAAACAGCATAAAAACACAAACCCCCAACCTTTCTCTTCACCCCTCTCCAACCCGACCACAAACCCCACAAAAACCCCTTCCCCACCACCTCTTCATACTCCTACCCCAAACCCCCTATTCACCACCCCTGCCTGCCAAATGCTTTAACAAAAAGAAAGGTCTTACGCCGCCTCTGGAAGACACCCAGGCTCGAGCTCATACAACTCTGGGGGAAGGGAGTTTTATAGCATTGGGGCAGCCACTGAAAACATCCCCCTGCTGCGAGCCCTCACCAGATGCACAGGACTAACAGATGGCATCCGCAGGGGGGCGCTCCTGGCTGATCGTAAGGGTTGCAGTGGGCATGGAAGGACAGGCAGTCTCTCAGATATGTGGGACTCAGATCTTTTAGGGCTTTAAAGGTCAAAACGAGCACATTGAATTGTATCCAGAAAGCTATAGGGAGCCAGTGCAGACTTTGGAGCACCAGTGTAAAGTGCTCCCAGCCCACGAAAGAAGGCGAGCCACTGCATTCTGCACCAGCTGCAGCTTCCAAACAGTCGTCAAGGGCAGCCAGACACACAGCACATTGCAGTAATCTAGCCTCAAGGTGATGAAAGCATGGATGACAGTGGCCAAATCCGAATTGGAAAGAAAAGGCTGCAACTTGCTCACCAGATGAAGTTGGTGAAAAGCCCTCGTGGCCACCGCTGCTTCCTGACAATCCAGGCACAACAAGGGGTCCAGAATGAATGAATGAGAGAGAGTATGTGAATGTGAGACCAGCCATCCTGTCTCAACTCTGTGGTTTTGCTTGCACATTCTGATATGTTGTGGGTTTTAAAATTGTATATGACTTCATGTTTGTAAGCAGGCACCAGACTGTGAACTGCTAAAGGGGTCAGGGCCATGGGAAGGGAGTGGGGTCTCTGCATTTTGTTTTTGCTCTGGGCCCCAAAATTCGAAGGGTGGCCCTGATGAAAAAACTTGCTCCAGTCACTCTGGAATGTGCATGACCATCTGTGCTTTATGAACTGTACTTACCTGCCATCATCTTCATTCCGTAGGTGCTAGGTCTCATCCTCTCTGATGTCATTGGGGACCCAGTGGACATTATAGCAAGTGGCCCCACCTGTGCCAGCTCCCACACTGCCCAGGACTGCGTTCAGATACTAAAAAAATACAACTTGCTGAGCACCTTGCCAGAGTCTGTGAAAGCAGCGCTGTTCAGCTCTGACATTCGCCTTAGAGCTCCCAGAGACTATTCCCATGTCTACAATGTGGTCATTGGCTCTAACAGCTTAGCTTTAGAGGAGGCCAAATGCCAAGCAGAAAGTCTGGGGTACTCAACAATTATCCTGAGTGCAGCAGTGTGTGGAGAGGTCAGCAAAGTAGCCAGACTGTACAGCCTGCTAATTGAGTTTGTGTGCTTGAACACTGTGAGACCTAGAGAAGATCCTCCAAGTGATGGGGTGAAAGGAGATCTCCTAAAGCTGGCAGCAGAGCTGAAGATCCCTGGCTTGAATCTCACTCATCTTTTAAAGGCTTTGCAAGGATTAGGAACTGAAAGACCAGTTTGTCTTCTGGCTGGTGGAGAAACCACAGTTCAGCTTCAAGGAAATGGAAAAGGTGGGAGGAATCAGGAACTGGCTCTGCGAGTGGCATTAGAGCTGCATAGAGCCAAGTTCAGCAGGGCTGGCTGCTTCCTTGGGAGATGTGAAGTTGTGTTCCTGAGTGCTGGGACTGATGGGCAAGATGGGCCAACAGATGCAGCTGGGGCTTTCTCTAGCCAGGAGCTGGTGGGCAAGGCAGAACAGGATGGTCTCATCGTGGAGGCATTTCTGAAAAATAACGACTCGTACTCGTTCTTCAGTAAGTTCCAAAGTGGACACCACCTTTTAGTGACAGGTCTAACAGGCACCAATGTCATGGACATCCAGGCTGTTTTAATTAGGGTCAGAGAGGGATAATGCGGGCACAGGGACCAGACTTTTAAGGGTAAGGGTGTAAATCGAGGGCATTAACATTATGGATAGAACCAGGCAGCTTAATGTAGGGGCTGCTGTCCAGGACACTAATATCATGGACATAAAGGCTGCCTTAATTAGGCACATTGGTGGGTGCCCATGTGACCATCAGTGATGTTCAGTCTGCTTTAATTAGGATCGGATGACAGGAAGGTAACCATAGCACCAGCATCCTGGGTGCCAAGACTGCATTAACACTTTCCTTCCCAAGAATCACTAACGTGATATGTTTTGACTTTTGTTTAAAATATTTCAGGAATGCAGGGGCTAATAATTGGTTGGTGAGAACAGCATTTGGTTGGCAAGTGGAGGCAAGATTCTATCTTTGTATCTATAAGAGTAGGACTGAAGCATATTTGTGTAGACATTAGATATGTTATAAATGCATTTCCATATGTCCCTGTCAGTGAATCAGGGTCTCCATCAAAGGATGTCAAAGCAATAGAACTAAGTCTGGGATTTTCATATGTGCCCAATTCACTGCCTCTCTTGGACTCTGAAAATCTCAATCCTGAGTTGAAATCCTGGCCCTCTTGAAGTCTTCATTAAGAATTTCCCCATTGATGTCACTGAGAGCTGGATTGCTCCCTAAGTTAGCTTGCCATTGTAAAGCTTATTCCACAAACTTGTTTTTAGCTGCATTAGACTTGTGCTGAAAACTCTGAATTCAGAATCCAGTTTACTTCAAGCTCAGCAAAAATGACCAAGGAACACATCTGTTCATTTTAACCTTTGATCAAATGCTTTGGTGGACTGCGGTTTTGCCATGTCATGTGAAGAACTGTGTGAAAAACAATTTAGATGTTTCTGTGCAAGAGCAATCTGAACATAAGACATTCTCCTCGAACCTGTGACCTTCTTCCTGCCCCTGTGTGGTGACATTTTTTGCTGGTTGATATTTCATGGGGTATCGCACTGCACTGTGCAAATGCTGCAAACAGTCAAGGTATTATTTCTAAACTGGTCAGAAAACAATACAGCCTTCAGCCTAAGCCATTGACCTTTTCACTGTGTAAAGTCAGAAGTCACTGTCACTCTGATTAACTCCTCTAATTCCATGGAATGAAAGGCAAGAAAGTCTCAAATATAATTCTCCTGAGCCATAATGCTGCAATGATCAAAGGGCAAACCTGCTATTGCTTTGCCAGACATCTGGTCCCACCAGCTTCAGGGACAATGTAATGAATAAAGCAAAATCCTGAACTTGGTTTGACACATACTGCATGTTATATGGATGGGCTGTCTATGGGCCAGATTTTCGAAAGAGTCCAGCACCCCGCAGCTCTTGTCCTGACGTTTATGGCCAGGCTTTTGGTAGCTAGAGCAGAGCACCCACTAGATTCAACTCTCTTGTAAATTTGGCCACTTTTTTAGGTGCCTGAGAGATAAGCACTCTTGAAAATTTGGCCTTTCCATGGGTGAAAGTGCTCCTTTGAAAATACTCCATTTTGCTATTTTTAGACAGGTGTTATGTCATGGCGGCCGACCTAGTTTTGAGAAATAAATATACCATCCTATTAATACTGTAAGTCAGAGGTGGGGAACCTCAGGCCTGGGGGCCAAATGCAACCTGCAACTAGTTTTTATTTGGCCCCTTTCAGTCCTGCATCCATTTCCTACCCCCAAGCACAAAAAGACTGAATTCAGGGTAAGGGGAGAGATTGTGTGGTTGCTGTGTTGATCACAAGTAACAGAGAGGTAAGCAAAGTGGTTCGAATTGTATGTTTTACTGGCTACACTACATGCCTAAGGAAGAGCCCTGTGTGGCCTGAAAACTTGCTTATTTCCACCAACGGCAGTTGGTCCAATAAAAGATATAATTCAAAACCACTTTGCTTCCCTCAGGGTAAGGGAGTAGAGGTAAGGGCATGCATACAAGGATAGGGAACAGATCCATGGCACAGATCCTTGATCTGGACCCTCTTCCTCAGCACAACCCTTAAGCACCCCCATTCCTAACTACTATACAGCCCTCAGAGCTTGTACTAGTTTCCAAAGTGGCCCCTGTGAGGGAAAAGTTTCCCCACTTCTGCTGTAAGCAAACAATTCTGGTCTTGTAATGAATGTCCAAGTCTGGCAATTAGGCAAATTGGTGGTTCTATTCCTAGTTGTGCCAAAGTGTTCCAGTACAAACCTGGGTGAGAGACTTATTCTCTTTGAGGCTCTGTTTCTTCCCCTGTTCACCGCCCAGCTCTCAGGGGTGCTGGGTGGCTATGTTGGTTAGTATACAGTGATTTGCTGTGCCAGGATAGAAGACATTAGAGACCTGCAAAGTACTGTGAAGTTAACAGTATAACTGGGGGTAAAAACAAGCGTGCAGCTGGGCAGAGTTGGGGGGGGGGGGGGGAATCCCAGGTCATGTCGGGGGTCAGAATACGCATTCTCCCAGCCTGACCCGGCCTGTGAGGGAGGTGGGGAATAACATGGAGCTGGTTGGCTCCGCCCCTGCACTGCAGCCAGCCCCCACCATGACAGGCAGCCATAGCTGGCTGCCATGGCAACCCCCATGCCGGGCCAGGGTGGTGTGAAAACACCCAGTTCACCCCGCTCTGGCCTGCCTGGGCAGCTCTTGTCTTGGGACCTGGACTGTGGGCTCGGTTCCTTCCGGGCTTACATCTGGTGGGCTCAGAACAGACGTGCGGGGCTTGGTGCTGGCCCGGGCAGGGCAGGCTGGACCAAGTGGCATTATGCTTATTAACACCCAGTGAAATTTACTCGCCATCCTCTGTGTGCATTCTCCTACGGTTTACAGCAGATTAGCGCGCATGCCCTTGTCAACTGTCTTTCACCATGTTTTTACCATGGATGGGGCACTAATGGCCCATAAGGCATGACTGTAGCGCAGATAACAATATTGAAATAAAAAATATGAGGTAATAAAGGTGTTCAGTGCTTCTGTAGGCCAAACTGATTATAGACAGCTGCTTTGCACTAGTTTGTCCTCTTTGTTAGAGCACAAATGTAAATGTCGAGTCAGTGCAGATTTTCACTGGAATAACTAAGACGAGAATTTAGCCCTTAATGGTTGGTTGCTGGCCCTTCACTGCCCCAACTTGCCTTCCTCCATTGCCATTGAATAGAAATCAGCGAGGCAGTAAGCTGCAGCTGGGAGATTCGCAGCATGGCATGGCAGATGTGCTCCAGCTAGATGTGCCTGAAATGTTCAGCAGTACAGCAGGTCTGTCCCACCTGGATGCATCTGATTTGTTTCTCAGCACCATGGCTGCTTTCTGACCAGAGGTGCTTGGGATGCTCATTTGCATGTGGAGCAGATGCGTTTTACCTTGTTGTGCCTGGTACATTTTGCAGTAGACCAGAAGTGCTTTGCCTCAGTGCTTGAAAAATTGAACAGCAGATGTGCATTTTCCCTGGATGTAGCTGCACAGAAAGTCTGGTATACCTGGAACATATATTATCCCTCAGGCTGGTAATGGAAGAGGTGTTTGCAAGGGTTTGCAACAAAAGGATAGAAAAGGAGGTAAATCCTGTGTATTTGGGGAAAACAGGAGTCATGGGCCAGATGCTCAGCTGATTTAAATCTATCTAGTCCCCTGACTTCAGCAGGCCTATACTCCTTTCCATCAGCTGAGGATCTGGTTCTGTGTGCCCTTTCCCCCTAGCCCACCCCCTTCACTCATAGCCCTGAAAAAGAATTCCTTTTATAGCTGCCGAATTTTGCATTAGTCCTTGGAGATGTTGTTCGAGCTCATTTTCAGACAAGTTCAGAAAATGTTTGCTGGCATTGGCTCCTCAGGGGAAATCCCCGAGCTGTTAATAACTCACGTATCACTAACATTGTCCGTTTTTTAAATAGGAGAATTTCACTGATGATTAAAATGAATTCATCTTGTGAAGGGGGAAGGCTGATAAAAGGTTAGATGAAAGGATACTTCTGTTTGAAGCACATTTCATGCCTAAGTTCAGTTGGCTTCCTTTCCCCGTAACTTTCTCGCTTCCATTCTCCTTTATTTTAATGAGACAAAGGTAGGAATGGGGGAGCTTGTCAAGGACATTGAGGATATAGTAACAATTTTACTTTTCAAACAGACACTTAACTGTAACAACCCGAGCTTCATTTCTGAGCTCCTGTCATTGGTGGGTCTTGGAAAACAAAACAGCGCATTCTCAGCTTAGTAAAGAATGTAACTCTAGCAGCACATTGACCTATTGTCAGTAGACTGTAAATGCTCAGGTTCTGTTGCTGGAGAGGTGCATGTGATTTCTTGTTTCAGAAGGTGCTTAGCATGGGAGTATAGGTACCCACACTAGAGCTCCGAATAAAGGCTGCCTGGCTCCAACACTATTCCACCAAAAGGAAAACTCTGAGGGGTTGCGGTACGAGTTGAGGATCAGGATGCAGAACTATCATATGACTTCCTAGACAGCAGCCTTTCATTTTGTTACTGCTACATCATGCGCTGGCATTCTCTGCTAACTGGAGGACCAAGAACTCTGGAGTTTCCGTTCAATACCTCAGGTAACAGTAGCAGTCTCAGATTTCCTCCCCTCTAGGAAAATCCAGGCAGTAGATCTCCCTCCCGTCTTCATTTTGCTCCTCCTCGCCTAATATTTTTAAATGATTGTGGCTACTCTGTGTCTATGCTAGCATGACTAACATCAGGTCCCCTCTCCCCCTCATTGCAGCTTGTGTAGCTATAAAAGCAGTTGCTCCCTTGGAAGCTATTTAGCCACCTATCCTGAGAGGTAGCCTAGCCTAGGGAAATGGGCATGAGGGAAGGAGAGCTGTAGTTGTGGCTCTGCCAGTGACTTGCTGTCCAGTCACAGACATCAAGGGGGATCTACAGGGACTAATCAGTGAATGTTTGCATATTTGGCAACAGCTAATGTAGTCATTTGGTGCACAGTGCATGGAAAACCTACAGCATTACAGTACAAATATGCACTCTTTGTAGAGACTAATCATTTCTTCTTTTTTCCTCCTTTATTTGCCGTCTAGCTCCTTTTATCTGTCTCTCTGGTTTTTAATTTCCTTTTCCTCCTCCCTTCCTTCTCGCTCTCTCTTTTTCTGCTTCCCTCACCCCTCTTCAACTTTTAAAAAGTGTAGGAGACTGTAGGAGAGGAGGTGGTAGATAGGAAACTCTGAGCCCACTCTTGAGCCTCCACTGGCATATGCTCTGTTGTGCACCAATGTGGGTTTCTCAACATGTTTGAAGGAGCCAGTATCACTTGATTGCATTTGGAGCTCCCTCTCCATTGTGCATGTCTATGGACCGCTGTGCACTCCTTGCCCTAGCTGGTAGCTGCTCATGTCTGAGGGACAAAGGAGGAAGCACAAGCCCTGCCTGCTGCAGCCAGGGTGGTAGACCAGCCCTAAACTGGTTGCCTTGGCAGGCCTGTGATTCCAAGGGAGCAAGGGCTGACAGATCAAAATTTCAAAAATAAGGGGCAGTGGCTTAGATATATTGGAATGGGGTTCCCTTGACTCCCCTCCCAACAGAAGGGCATACAACAGCTGCACAAGGGAGAAGGGGCCTCCCAGATTCATGAGTCTTGGTGCAGCTGCACTGCCTTGTCCTTACTATAGCTTTGCCTTTGATAAGGGCACTGGAGCTGTGGGGTTTGCAGGGCCGCACATAGGGGCAGGCAACATAGGCACCTACCTAGGGTGGTAGGTTTTGGGGAGTTGGGGATTTCTGTTCTCAGCACAAGCCCACCCAGTCACAGCGCCACTGCCACCACAGTCTTACCTGTACCACCTGCAGTTTGGAGGGGGGGCTTCCATACCCACCTGGAGAAGCCCCTTTCTGCCCGAGCCTCCTGCAAACATGCTCTGCTCTGGTGCCGAGCATGGAGGAAGAGACACTGCTTCGTGCTGCCAACTCTGCCTCAAGACAGCAGCCCACATGTGCATCAGAGCTCCTGTAGGGAGGCCAGCAGCCTGAGTTGCCATGGGGTGCTAAAATCCCAGGGGTTTTGAAATCTATTATGTTCTGAAATAAGGGACGTCTGTTATGTTCCATGGAGCGGGGGGCCTGAAAAAAGGGATAGGTGGAGCTTAGAGGTTCTGAAATTGGGGATGACTCGTGTTCTATGGAGCCATGGGACTATGTTCCCTTAAAATAAGGGACATCTGACAATCCTATTGGGAACACACAAAGTGCTGGGTCATTACTACGTGGTGGTGGTGTTACCTCCAAGACACCAAAGAGGGAAGAAGTGTCCCCAGTATGGGGTAGATTTACCATTGGAACCTGAGGACAGACATCCTTGTTTTTTTCTTGTGAGGATTGTGAATTCATCTCCCTGATCTTTGAGAGATAGTAAGGTTTTACAACTGGGATGTGCCTGTAGTATTCTTAAAGTGACATTGGAGGCACCTGCCTGTTAAGTATTATCATAATCATTGATAAAGGATGGTCCAGTGGCAGGGTGCTAGCCTGGGACCTGGAGTAGTTGTGTGTACTTCCCTGCTCTGCCACAGACTTGCTGTGTAACAACTAGAGTCATCTGCCTTATGCCTCATTTCTTCATCTATAAAATGGGGATACGAGCACTTTCCTGTTTCACTGGGGGGCTATGGGGAGGAGATGGTGAGGCAGGAAGCAGGTATTGTTGGGGGCATCTAAGTGCCTTAGCTAGATTACAGTTACTTCTCGAGTCCCAGCCTGGGCTTCACTGTGCTGGAACTGTACAACCATATCAGAAGACAAGTGGCAGCTCATGAATAGGGGCTAATGGGGCACAGCCACACCAGAAATTCCTTTCCCATTAGCCTCTACACACAAGCTAGCCCTGTGCCATGCTCAGACTTGCCAGCTAACTTCCAGCTCAGCTCCCTGCACCTTGGGAGTAGGAGCTGGTGCTTACTCAGAGGAGCCCTGTTCCACTCAACAGACTTAGAGGAGCTCAGCTTCCTGCATACAACTTCCCCTTGGCACAGGCTCCTGTGCTGCCTAGTTGTGTGTGGTATTAGGCTACCTTAGTATCCAGGCTGCATGGCCATGGCTGACAGGTTCCCACTGGCTCTAACTCCCCTAGTTCCACCAAATTTTTAAACAGCAGCTGCCACTGCAGAGGACACAAGCTGTACCTCCAGGATTTTTCAAGCTAAGTAGACAAGTGACATACAGTTTAGCCATCAAGAACAGGAAGGCCCATGGTGATCATGGAGGGTGAAGGAGAAGGATATGATCTACTATAACTGTTTTCTATGTGCTTTAGACTAGTCTTACAAGATGACGCCCAGCATGCAGATCACCAGCGGCATGAAGAGCTGGGGAAGAGGGATATCCTTAAGAGGTTGTTCCATGGGTAGGATATGCATTAATCTAGGCACAAATAAAGCCAAGGAAGAGAGGGAGAAGGAAAGCAAGGCACCAGCAAGACTGGAGCTGACTACTGGGTAGACGAGTGTGTCTGCTGATTCTCTCCCCTCCTGCCAGAAGGGGGATGCAAACACAGCAGCTGGCAAAGCACTTTTGGAGGCTCAGCTCCTTTTCCTAAGTGGAACACTTGTGGCCAAACAGTGCTAATGTTCAGGGATAAGTAACTACCTTATTAACAGTGGAAGATTTTGGCAGTAAATTAAAAATCTTGGCTCCTGGCCTTGCCATTGCTCTTGCCTCTTAGGAGACATTAATATCCCAGCTCCCCAGCATTCCCATTATCACTTCATTAAGGATCCGATAATGATACATGTGGATGGTTTTATTCTGCACTAAGGCTGATTAATGGCTAATATTTCACAAGGTGTTAATGGGGACCTTCCTTTATGAAGTGAGCAGAAGGGGTCCTCCTTTAATCTCTTCCACAAGCTGTGTAATTTTACCCATTTTCACTAATGTGACAGATTTAACGCAAACCTTTAAAGAGCTGCTGACGCCCCTCGAGAAACTCTGAAAAACACTGTTTAGCAGCAATTCTGCTGATGCATCATATTCCACCTTCCTCTCCCCTGGTTCTGGAAAGCTGGGGAAATTCACAAGGAGGCACCGACTTTCTTTCCCAAGCCACTGCCTGCAATTCAGCTTGTGATCAGCTTTTTATTGGTTTTACAGCAGTGCAATAAGGTCCTGACCAAGAGTGGACTCAGCAGTGAGATATGCAATGTAAAATTACAGGGAGGCCGGGATGTCACAGGAGAAATAGCTCCCTCACTAGAGAGTGGCTACTCCAGCAGCTAATAGAGATGTGCAGCAAATACTGGGGAAGTTAACCATTCCTTCTCTGGTAATACCACTCCTCTTTCTCCCTCTTCCCACTTGCTCCCAGGCATGCCTCTCTTTGGTGATGAATAAGAACTACTTCAGAAAGCTGCCTGTAAGCAGTGGTTGAACATACTGCTTCAGACAGAGTTTCTGCAGCTAAAGGTAAGTCCTTCTAGGTACCTTGACATCTGAGACCGACAGTGGAAAACCATTCGTTAGTTCTTGGAAGCTGGTAAGGCAATTGATTCTCAGGCTGTCTTCCCAATGAGGATTGTGGCTAACAGATAAAGCAGGTGCTGGGATCTACTTCCACCATCCCTGGCCTGTCATCCTAGGGCAAGGTGCCTAGTTATTTCTCTGCCCAACATGCTTGGCTTTGTTGTCAAATTCATTTAACCCAGCATGAGATAAAGCTGCTCTCTCTGTTTCAGCCTCTAGCAAAGTGAGTGAGATTCTATGGGGCTTTGGAGAGCCACCGTCCCCACATCAGTCAAGCTCTGGAGAGCCTTTAAAATCTCTCAACTCCTCTACATCCTAAGAACTGCTGAAGAGCTTCAGAATCTGTTTTCCTGCCCAACTCTGCTGTTTATTTTATATGGTGCAACTAGCACCAGGGTAAAGGTTTGAAGAGTCAGTATTAATGGGACCCTGACCCCAGTAGGAGCTGGTATGTGGGCAGTATCTTGCAGGAGTGATTGTGGGGTCCCCCTCAATGCTAGTCATGGTGCTCCCCTTTGAGCTATGGACCCTTGTTAATGTCAGGGTTGTCAACCCTAAAATGTCCAAAAATTATGAGTCAGAACAACCAAAATCATGAAAGTGACTTGAAAATGAGATTTTAAAAATAGAATACGTTTTGGGGTGCTTTCTATTTTGTTTTCAGAGTGTGTGTTGAAGCCTTGATTTCAAGCCTTCCTCACAGGGATGAGGACAGAAACTCCCTTGCCCTTATGAAAGCTCCGATTATCAAAATAGCAGCAGCTGAAGCTTTAAGAAAACCCCTAAGAGCACGAGACTCAGAATAACTTGTCAAGAGCTGATGACCCTGATATTTCTAAATTATAGTTTCCACTTAGGTGGGACTCTAAAGACAATGAGCTTAAGTTCCTGGCTAGAGCCATGTAATGGGGACAATGTCTGAAGTAGCAATAACTCTTGTAGCAGCAGCCCCTTCTTTCTCAGACACATTCACAGCTGCGGCGGTGGCCAGCCGGGCAGATATTGGCTCCAGGAGAAACTGCGAGAGCCAAAATCTGTGTGGCATTTGGCCAGTGTGAATGCCACCCACCCGCACGGCTTTGCCAGCAATTACCTGGAAACGTGCAGAGCTGGATTTTCCTGCTCTGTACTCTTCCGGGTGATCTTCAGCAAAGCCGCGCCAGGGGTAGGGGGGGGGCTTTCACACCAGCTGAACACGCAGGTTTTGGCTTGCGGGAGCCAAAATCTCCACACCGCCGCCGGTGTGAATGTGGCCCCCATGTAATGCTGGGCATGGCAGGGGAACAGATGCAAGTGAGGAGGATATGGCTGATTAGCTGTCAGCTGCCATCCTCAGTGGCTAAGCCTAATCAGTAACTGACCCTCAGTCTGTGTTAGCCTTTGGTTTTCCCTAGGGATGCTGCTGCTGATCAGAGCAGGGTAAATAAAATTGCCAAAATGTTTATTTAATTAAAAGAAATCATTTTGGTCAAAAATTCATTTTCGCCTTAGGCTGTAATTTTCAGTTTTTTTCAACAGCAGCAGCAAAGCAGAAAAGGTTATGTTGCTTTTTGGCAACCAAAACCTAAAATTCTCTTCTTGAATCAGCTTTCCAAAACCCTGTCTTTCCTTCAGTTTTTCTTAGCAGGTGGGAGTTTTAATGAGAATTTGTTTTAAAAAAAAAAAAAGTCAAAATTTCCAATGACAAAGCTAGGCATTTTCCAGCCAGCCTGGTCTCTCCTCCCCCAATGTCCCCAGCTGTGAGTGGTGCTGATCCCGTGATCTACAAGGACATTCTGGTGACTGTGGATCTTTCAAGGGAAGATCTCCAGGAGCAGAGCTCTCTTGGCAGGCAATGTTCTCCGTCGATGCCCCCAGCGTTTTGCACGGCTTCAATCCCTATATGAAATGAGCAGGATAATCACATAGGAATAAAAAGCCATACAAGACAGTGGGGTGCAGAGTGAGTCTCCTCTGCTGGCCAGTAGACAAACCTCGGAGTGGAGTTCAGCACGTGCATCCTTCTTCTCTACTTGGCCCCACCATGGACTTCACAGTGGCACGGTCCATGAAGCCAGCTCCCTGCACAAGATGCGTGTCGCCGCCTAGTCTGCCGGTTTGGTTTCGGACTGGCAATGCTGAGGGATTGTGCAGCCCCCTGGAAGAGGAAGCAAAGGAAGAGAGAAAAGCAGAACCATTTAACACTTAAGGGAGGGGATGGGAGCCTGGCCTTGCAATGAATGCCCCTTGCAGCTTGAATTTCCCCTGTCTAGGACGTTGTGCCTGTGGAACAACCAGAGAATCCCTCCTCAGATTCTACACTGAGCTCAGTATCGTGCCAGTGTCCATGCCTGAATGGTAGAAGCTCAGGGAACCAGAAGGGTCAGAGGTGGTTTGGCAGTTGATCTAAATGGCTGGGAATCCTGCCTTTTCACCAACAGCAGTTACCAATAAAAGGTATCATTCGAACCACCTTGTCTCCATCCCTGTCACTTGGGACCACTCTGGTTAACATGTCCAGTCAGATCTTGGGCAGGGCCTAGCTGTGCCTGTGTTACAGACCCGGCTGGGATAGCTTTCCTTGGGGGGTGGAGGGATCGGTCTCTGTTTCTATCACTTCAGAATAGGGTGGCCATATCTCCTTTAAAAGAGGGTGCTTATGGAAAATACATGTTGCAGGGCTGCATTGGTTCCAGTGCAGCCCTGCACCATGTATTTTTCACAAGTGTCCTCTTTTAAAGGGGAGGTATGGCCACCCTACTTCAGAATCTAAGTGGACAAAAGTGGCAAGTCAAAGTGAACAGAAACATCTGGGCCTCAGCAAGCTGTGTTCAGGGCAAAGATTCAAGCCAGCTCCCTGCCCTCTCCAGGGGTGCAGACAGGGCAGTAGCTTGAGAAGCAACTCCTCACTTACATTTTTTTGGGGGGAGGGGGAAAAGTTGGGGGGATTTCCCCCCCCCCCCCATAAGGAGGAAATTCTTTCCCCTGGTGGTGAGCAACTAGGTCACCTTTGGGTGATTAGGTTGGGGGAATTCAGTTAAATGGGGGGGGGGGACTCCACAAATGCTATGGGGGGGATCTGCACCCCTGGCCCTCCCAGCCTGTGGGGCAGCACTCTGAGCTCTCAGACATCACTAGCTTTTAGCTGCTGATCTGGGGCCACAGTTTGTGCTGGGTCTAGCACGGTTCCCTGAGCGACAGCACTACAGAAGCTCTTTCTAGCAGCCTCAACTTTCCAGCTGGATGTGTGAATTTTATGATGGGGCTTCCTTCTAGCCCTCTGGCCAGTCAAGGGTAGAGTGAGGTCAGCTCTTCTTGCCTGCCTGTCCCTCACCTATCTGGGTTCCGGGACAGGGCTGGCCTTCACAGCACTGCTACTGATATAAGTGGAGACGACTTTCTAGTGGGCCTCTAATATTTCCTAATGGCTTGTAATTTTGAGAGAGATTTTGTCAGTTCTCCACGAAGATGGGGAACCAGTGGCCTGACCGGTCATCTCATTCCCCTCCCTGCTTCTTTGCCCCTCACGTAGGTGTGCTCTGCGGCACTACAGGAGTTGTCCTTCTCCCTTGCACCCATGCTCTGCACCACTTCATAAGCGTCTCTGCCCAGAGACCACAGGAGAAGACATGCATCACCTTGCAGTATCAGGTCCTCCCTTCTGTACCCCACACTTCTGAAAGCCACGGCTCTTAGAGCAGCTGTGAGTAACACAGGGGGTTACATGGATGGTATCCCACTTTTCATAATAGCACCCAGCTGGTCTTGAGATAGAGGCAGTGGCCCCGGGCCCCACAATTTGGCGGTGAGGGCGTGTCTCTCAGGAAGTGCTACCCCATCACTACTGATCCTTACGTTCATGGTGGTTGCAGCTCTCTCAGGCCCCTGGAGAGCCATTTTGGGTGGACTGCTGGACAAGCACCAGACTGCCAACTGTTAGAGAGGCATGGTGGCTATGAAGGTATGGCTATGGAGCCCAAATTTTATTCTCACCAAGGGCCTGGTCAGTTCTAAGGCCGGCCCTGCCTTGGCAACTGTAAGGCATTCAGCACAACTCTCGCATGCAAATTGGCAATGGCTAGGGACTCGCACCTGGGGATTTGGGAGTCCATTTATCTGAGCTGCAGGTACAATCACAGTAACGGTGGCTTCAAAGCAGCCTCTAATCGCACAGATTTCTCACAAGTAGTAGTGTATGCAATTTTTAAAAAAAAGTTCAGGAGGGGTCCAGTTTAGACTGCAGTAAAGGGCCAAATCCTCTCCTGTATGTGTGTGCAGAGGGAAACAGTATGGAGACCTTCTTCCGTGCCACCACATGATGACCAGGCTAGGGTTTCATCTACCTAATGTTATTCCATGGCACAGTATGAAATGTAGTTAGGGGGTGGGGGGTAAAACAGTGTCTATCTCTAGAATCACAAAGTCACTCAACATGAAACTACACCTGGGGTTAGTTTGAATGATCCTTGAATTTTCTAACCAGTTTTGGTTTGCTTTTGTTCATTCATTTTAAACTAGGAAGGGTTTAAAGTCTGACAGGCTTGGAGGTCAAAATGAAAAAAATCAGAACCAATCTGGTTATGTTCTCAGAAACTATTTTACACACAGCCACTAAATCTGGCACATGAGGGCTCTTTGTGTAAAGGGCAGGGGGTGGGGGGTTCCTCCCCAAAAGTATTCTTTTCAATTTTACTGACTTCTTCATTTGTTCTCCCTCCAATATCTCCTGGGTTAGCTTGCATTTCTTGGCTTTTGTGGGTCTGAGCTTGTAAGAAATCTGTAAAGCAACCTTAACAGTAGCAAGGCATAGTTTTTGTGGTCAGTGAATTTGCATTATGGCTGCATTCAGCCAAGATCAGGATCCCACCCACAAACATGGAGTGAGGGTCCCTGGAATTTACAGTACAGTATAGGCAAAGGGAAAAAGAGAGAGAGACTGTTATTTCTATAGCACTTTCAATGTGTTTTACAATCTTTATCTAGTTCACTCTCACAACACCCTGTAAGGTAGGTTATTATTCCATTTTACAGCTGGGGAACTGAGGTTAGCTGAGAGATAGTGACTTGCTTGAGGCCACCATGTGAGTTCATGGCTAAGACAGGATTTGAACCCTGGTCTCCCAGGTCTGTGTCCAGTGCCTTATCAACAAGGCTGCAATGGCTCATAGGAAGCAACTTACACAAAGGTCACACAGTGAAGCAACCAGGGCAGGCAAGGGGGAGGCTAGTCTTACCCCTCCCCCTTCTTTTCCAGAATTAATTAATGCTTCCTCCCCCTGTGTTTGCTTCCTGGAGGGGGAAGGGACAAAGTGGGTGTCTTTAGACAGACACCTGCTCTGCTCCTGCTCCACCCCACCCCGGGCAGCCCATCCATGTAAAGGCGGGTCACCCTGGGGTGAGGTGGAGCAGGAGCAGAGCAGACACTGCCTGCTGTGGGCCAGCTCTGCTTGCGGTATTCCGGAACATCCTGGAGCACCGCAAGGGGAGCAGGCTGCCAAGACCCAGAGCAGCTGCCCGTCTACTTGTAGATGGGCTGCTGCAGCTCCATTTCTGGCTCGGGGTTGCCTCAGCAACAGCCATAGAGCTGCCGGTAACAGCCTAGAGCAGCTGGCAATCCACTATGGTGTGGGGAAGGGGGCACCACACAGGCTGACTGCGGGACACTGCGGCAGCCACCTCTATTTTAACCACCGCAGCAGGAGCAGACCCGGGGTTAGCCACTCCCAGGTCCATCTAAAAACACCCAGTGTCTTTTTAATCGCTAGCCTACTCTACATTTGCTAAATTGCGCAGGAAAGCCCAGTGCAAACAAGACACTTGTGGGTTTTAACCCACACTAGCTAGATCAGGTAAGCCCTACAAGGATTGCCACCTCTTGACTCTGAGAATCCCATAGGCCAAACCGCAAGCAGTGGCAAGGTTCAGCTCATCTAATTCCCAAAGTTTAAAAATTGCAGGTGCCTCATTTCTAGGGGTGGGACCCCGGGGTAAATACCGGATTTACCGGTTTCCGGTTCTCAAAGAACCGGATTCCCGGATTAAATCTGGTATACAGGTACCGGTTTTATTTCATTGATTTCAATGGGGCACTGTGTCCCCATTGAAATCAATGAAATACAATTAATTCCTCCCCCTCCCAGGCTGCGCGGGTGGAAGGGGGGACACCCCCCACCCACCCTGCCCAGCCTGGATTTTTGTTAAAAAAAAGAGCCCACCC
>QEPC01007158.1:700920-736380 GCA_003113815.1 Sphenodon punctatus
CATCCTCGTGAATGTTACACTCCGTCCCTCGTCCCCTCCCACCCCCCGTCTCTCAGATTGTAAACCCTAGGGTAGGGACCGTGTCTATTCCATTAATATGTAAAGCACCAGGTACATTGCTGGCGCTATATAAATGCTTGCTAATAATAATAATAATAATAATAAATTAATAAATGGCTCCCTGGGGCCAAAGCAGAGGGACATAAAAACAAATGGCGGGACTTGGGTTTCTCCACGCACCATGTTGTTTCCGTTGGGTCTTCGCAACATTTGACACTACAGGCCTCATGTTGTTCATGGATGCTGCCAAGCCCTGATCTGAGGTCATCTGGGGTGCAAAAGGTTAATTTATTAAAATTTACCAAAAAGGTGATACAGAAGCATCCAACCAATGACATGGGGACCTTGAGCACTTGTGAAAATACATTCAAACAGACAAAGCCATCACTCCCCTACACCTCAATCAGTTTAATCAAAACAGCCTGAAAATGGCTGCTTCAGTTTAAAACTGAAGCACTCTAAAATTGGGCCCGTTACAGTTCAGTTTTTCAGTTTTGTATCTCTCCCACTCAAGTCAATGGGAAGATTTCAATGGGAAGAGGAGACAGACCGAAAGGGAACCAAACTCACTGGGGTCCGTCACCAACCTGTCCCTAAGTCCCCCACCACTCCCATCCCCTTGGACAGGGGATCCAACCTCCCCCACCCCCATTCCCTGGTGCCCACTACCAGCCTTGGAAGGTGGGGATGAGGATCCATGTTCCTAACACCCTCCACCCCTGAAGCCAGTCTGTCCCTCCCATTCACCGGGGCCCTGGTGGTTGGCATATACTTACCGGCTTCAGAGGATGGGGGTGAAGATCCACCAGCATGCAGCTGCTGTTGGGGGCCTCCCAGCAGGCCCCATTGGCGCAGCATGCTGCTGGTTCCCATGCTTGGCAGTGCACATGTGCAAAATGGCATCTGCCCTTAACCAAAATGGCGTTGACCAAAATGACATCGACATCATTTTGGTTAAGGGCGACCACCATTTTGTGCATGTGCCCATGGTGCCCTTAGTCAAACGGGTGGTGATGTCATTTTGGCCGCCACCATTTTTGTTAAGGACGGCCTGCACATGTGCAAAACAGCCCCTTCAGCTGTTTTGTACATGTGTGCTGTTAAGCACAGGAGCCAGCAGCACGCCATGCTGATGGGGCCAGGCCCGCCCCGCCCCAGCAGCAGCACACTGGCAGATCCTCACCCCCATCCTGTGAGGCTGGTAAGTACATGGCAGCTGTCAGGGCCCCAGAGGGTGGGGGTGTTAGGAACGCGGATCCTCACTCCCACCCTTTGAGGCTGGGGGATGGGGGGCGGGAGGTTGGAACACCCCCCCAGTCCCAGGGAATGAGGGTGGTGGGGGTTAGGGGTGGGTTGGTCACGGACCTGGTTCCCTTTCAGTCCAGTTCACCTTCCCACAGAAATCAATGGGAACAGATTTACTATTGACGTCGGTGGGGAAAGCTACAAAACCAAAAAACTGAAAACGAACCAAACTTGGATAGAATCAAAACAAAAAACTGAAACAGAAAAAACACCGTGTGTGCTACCCCTATTAAATACCCAGTCCTCAAGTCTTTGCTTGGCTTAGATATCTACTTTTATATGTGTTCTTGGTCACCTGGGCCTGATTTATTTGATTTTGGATCTCCAAATGTGGTTTGTTTGTTATTTGTGGTTGGTTGTTTTGCAATGACTTTTGTCTTGCAATAAACTTATTATTATTATTATCATCATCATAAATACCCAGCAATGGGAGTTAATTGACTCTCCAAGAGGCCTTCACTCAGCCACATCACAAGCTAAGGGAGGAAAGTTCCTTGCTGATGGTCGGTGAATGCCACAGTCGGTCCCATGCTGCAAGGCCTAGGGTACTATGCAAAGCTGTCTCTGCCCTTCTCCATCCACAGGCACAGATACTCCATCCTGCCCCACCCCACCTGACAGTGGAAATCTACAGCAAGAGAACATCACTGTTCATCCCTCTGCCGTCTCGCTGCTATGACAGGGTGAAAATGAGAGACCAATTTCCAATCCCGCGAGTAGAGCGAGTCGTTCCAGCGAGCTGTCAGCACCCGGTACAGACTCCTGTCAGAGAACAAATCCCCTGGCAGCCCATTAGAAGCAGCTTCAGGCTGGCTGCAGGATATCTTGACAGGAGGCCAGACAACAGAGTGAACAAACACAGATATTCTGTTAAGAAGGTGTGCGTGGGCGGAATGAAATCTGGGATCTATTACTCTGTTAGTGTCCGTTTGATGAATACTTACAGAGCTGCTGACTTCGAGATGTGGGGAATGCATTCTCTCTCACACACGCGCACGCTTTCTCTCCTGCCTCGATGGCCTGAAAGTCACATGCACCAACCTCCTCTCTGGCCGCTCAACCTGGACCTCTCATGAGCATCACCAAGGACATTGGGCAGTGGAGGAACAGCAGTCTGAAGTGAGGGCAGGACAGCTGCATCCTCCTGACCTCCTAAAGCCTACCCCATGACACCCTCAAAGCCTTGCCCCCCCTGACCTCCCCTGTAAAAATGGAGGGAGAACGGAGGGGGACACGGGCTGCATTGGCAGAATGGCTCCACTTGGTTTCTTCTAACCTGGGCTCTTGTAGCTATTTAATCCCCCTTAAACCAATATGAGAATGATCATACCCAAGCTTACATAGGTTTAGCTCCCATTCTTAATCCAGTTCAGTAGGATTGGTTCTGTAACCAACTTTACCCTAAACTGGTAGGGCTTAAACCGGTGTGGCTAGGATATTAGTTAAGTGTACTGGTTAGGAGCATCAGCGTGGCTGAGGATAAGCACTCTCTGGGGAGAGCTGTAGCCTGCAAGAACTGTGCGAGTCAGAAAGGTCAGAGCTTAGAACAGTTTAACTTAAACCAGATTAAAAATTAAGGCTGTAATCTACAAGCCATTTACTCCAGAGTAGTCCCATTGAAGTCCACAGGGCCTACTCCAGAGTAAGTGGTTTGTGGATCGTAGCCTAAAGCTATACAAGCCGCAACACAGACAGGTGCCAGGGGAAAATGAGACTCGCCAGTCAGCAGTGCTGCAGTTTTGTCCATCGTGTAGACAGGGATCGGGATGTCCGTGGGAGAAGATGACATGGTGATACAAAATACCCCAGCTCTATTTCCAATGCAGGTTCCATCCCCGCTCCCACATGAAGGCGGCACTAGACATTGGGCTCCGTTGCAGACAAAGCCTTGGAGAATTGAGTTTGGAGGAAATTGTTCTCCTAACTCTAAACGGTAGAATAGTTGTATGACTGGCGTCAAACAAGCCTGAGAGGAAAAGGGAGTGGGGCTCAGGGTTGTACCAGGCAAACATTTTTTTTCACCTCAGAAAAATCCAAAATTGCAACCAATATTTTTGCTTCTTGCTGTTAAAAAAAATAAACTATTTACGTTTGTTTGTTTTTAACCATTTTTGTACAAGTGGAAACGTTGACAATTAGTTCCAATCTCTGCCAGCTAGGGAGCTGGGATCTTCTCCTGACTGTGCAGCCTTGTGCAAGTCACTAGCTCCCTCGGTGCTTCACTTTCCCCAGCTCTAAGACGTGATGAGGATGACTAAATACCATTTACCAGAACTTTCTGGAGGTGTGTCGAGACTAGAGCATCAGGTAAGAGCAGTAAAACTCTGATGACAAAGTAGTGTAGCGAGATCTTTTATCGGCCTAGCTTAGGTTGGGGGAGGCTTGCAAGCTTTCGGAGCTCACAGGATCCTTCGTCAGGCAAGTCAGAAATCCAAGCTGTACGCTGAGCAAAGCAAGGTACGGGGGTTATATGCAGAGGCTGGGAGCATTACATCCTGGGAGGGTAAGGACAGAGAGGGGTGGGGGAAGAAGTATGCATTTGTAAGGGAGTAGGTGTGGTATAATGGGGCAAGTCATTTCAATGTCAAAGTCTTCATTTCAGTCACTGAAATGACTTGCCCCATAATGCCACACCTACTCCCTTACAAGAGTGGCTGCAAAGGACACTTGGATGTTTCCCACACAAACCAGCCTCACACCTGAGGGTAAACTAACATCTGTGATAAAGAACCACTGTCCCAAATGACCCTCCTGACTGCAACCACAAGCTTTACTACACTCTGCCAAAACCTTTGTGTGGCTGCTGGCAGATTTATTTTACGAAAATCACAAAAATGCTTCATTCTTTCTTCCAAAATGCGGAATTTCCCCCTCAAATTCCACTGCCCTGGTCTAGGATGAAACATCCAGCACTGAACCAGGGACATGTACAGTCTTCTGAGTAAGAATATGCTGGTTTTACTTATTTTTCAGAACAGAACGGCTCAGGAAACTAACAATGAGCACAGTGCGTTCTGGGAGGGAACCCCCAATGAATAGATCTGTTCCAGGCAAAAAATGACAAAAGTGTATGCTATTAAAAATGGCAAGAAAGAAAAAGGTTACAGTTACAAAATTGAAATATTCTTACTATCTGTTTTGGGGCATAACCAGAAAAATGAAGCTGCATGTCTAACAAGGAGCCAAGACTAGGAAATAGTTAATAATAGTAACTTTTCTGTGTGCAGTATGCCTTGCTGCTGAAGCCTTCATTTTGACACTTATTCCTGATTCTGTGATTTTAATTGCAATTGTGTATGTGATTTCCTTGGGCAAAGCTCCCTCCTCCCATAGCAGAACAGACCATAGTTGGCCCCTACAGCTCTCGGGAGATCCACCAGAGGCCCCATCCCACCATGCTGCCTTCCCTTCCCTTGCCACCTCCCTCTCCCTTTCCATGCTCCCATTCCTCTCTGCAAATCCCTTATCTCAGAGGTTTATTTTGGGTCCCATCACTGGAGCATCTGAAAATTGCTCAGACTAATAAGCCATTTGTACATCATTAGGATTTATTACTACAGTAAGTGAAGTTGGTGTGCACTAGTGGCCACAGTATGGGACCTGGAGCTGGGTTCAAATCCTACCTTAGCTATGGGCTCACTGCATGGCCGAGGCCCTGAGCAAGTCACCTTCTCCAAGCTTGCCAAGAAGCTGTGCTTGAGCACTTGGCTACCTTAGACTACACCCTCCCTGTTACATTGCAGCAACTCCACAGAATCCCAGTCAGGGCAGGGTCAGAATGCCTGCAATGACATGAAGACAGTCCCTGCTCCAGAGAGTGCTGTCTCAGATTCAGGCAAAAAGCATTAATAGCGGATAGGGGAGGGTAATAGACCAAGGACAGATGTGGGTGCATTAGTCATCACAGGCATGTTTGCATGACAGTAAGCTTGAGTAATCTCAAGCCTAGTTGCCAGGTTGGGGCAGTCACATCACTCAGCTGGCGTAACGCCAGGCTCACGTGCTCTAGTTTGTTGAATGTGGCACAGACCATGGTTCATTGCACATGATTGGACCCAGCCTAAACGCTCCACACACCTACACAGCCCTTATCACTGGTGAATGAAGCCAACCCAAGCTCAGAGCCTCGGGTGAATTCAGGCTAACTAAGCTTGAGGTAAGGGGGTGACTGGTGCGGTTGCCCCCAAAAGGGTGAACATGAAGTGAGGCAAAGCCTCTAAGGCACACAGTAGTGTCTGTGTGTCAGGAACATTCTGGGGAACGGGACACATGGGAGTTCAGGGAAATAGTGCAGAACTGGGGTCCAGGTTCTGGAATGGACGCACAGACCAGGAGGCGGGATGGACAGACTGGAAGCAAACAATGGGCAGGTGGACGGACGTATGGACAGACAGATGTGGTCGCAGGGTGGACTCATGGGCAGTCACATAGCGGGCTTGCAAAGAGTCACAGAGTAGGCATTGACCATAGCAGATGCAGAGCAGACACCAAGCCTCAACAAAGGAACATGGGGCTGACAGATGGACAAGCAGACAAACAAGGGCAGAAGGACTGGTTCAAGGTGGGATCAGGTGGGAAAGTCCAACCTAAACAGATCAAACAGGAACAAATGGGGCTCAAGGGGAACAGAGCTGAACCACAGGTACAAGCAGGAATCCAGGAAGGAAACAGAAGCAACAAGCCCCAGGAAGAGGAAAACAGGATGATCCATTTTCGCACAGACCATCTCCTTGTCTGCTCTGTCCTGATTGCCCACTTCACCCTGCTTGTTGTTCATCTCTTCTTGTTTTGTTCTGGATCCACACACAAAAAGTTTAGCCTGGAACGCCTGGATTTTTGTGGTGTGGGAGCGAGGGAGATAGGACGGATTCAGACGTGTCTTTAAATCGCACAGAATCCTCGGCGGCAAAGTGCGATTCAAAAAACCCCGCACTTCCGGGCTGGTGTGAATGCGCTGAGCGCGCACATTTCCACTTAGCCCGAATGTTTGGAGTGCGGTTTGAAAAGTTGAGCAGCTTTTCAAACCGCGTTCCAAACATTCGGGCTAGGTGCAAATGTGCGCGCTCAGCGCATTCACACCAGCCCGGAAGTGCGAGGTTTTTTGAATCGCACTTTGCCGCCGAGGCTTCTGTGCGATTTAAACACACGTCTGAATCCGCCCATAGTGTAAGGATCAGGGCTTAAACCAGTGTCCTTGGAGGTGGTGGCGGCTGACTCCTTAGCAGCACCAGCATACTCTGCCCCTGCGGGGTCTAGGGCTGGTTCTGAAGGCCTTTACCAGTACCGCCCATGCCACACATGAACACACACACACCCTCAGGCTTGCTCCTCACCCCCAACTTCCTGGTTGGCTGACTGACAGAGAAAAGGCAGGCCTGCAGCCACAGAAAGCTGGGTGGATCATTGGTTTCACCTTCCTGGTCAATGCGCCTTGCCGGGTCTGCCTGCCTGCCCACCCGCCTGCCTGCCCATGTGCTTATGCCTGAGGCTCAGTGTCCATTAAGGAGTTCGCTGAGGCAGCTTCTTTGATGCTTACTATGCGACTCCCCAGGAGCCTGCTATGTGTCTGCCATGAAGCCTGTTCTGTGACTGCCTCTGAGCCTGCCCTGTGACCCTGGGTAGAAACAAATATGACGGTGCTCAGGCACTACCACGGGCTAATCTGGCCTGGGGATGGGTCGCCACCATAGCCAAGATCCAGCCAGGCCCCTGAACTAACATGACAGGGGTGCTGAGGAAGGCAGGGAGTGGGGCGGATGCCCTGTGCCCCACAATGCGCCCAGCAGCCTGCCCCCCTCCCTGACGGGCGGCCATGGTGGCCAATGAGGGTAAAAGCAGGTGGTCTGAGGATCACAACCCCCTTAGATTTAGGGTGCAGGGCCAGGGCCTTCAATTTTGGCACCCTCCAGTGGCAGCTGCCCCTTGTACCACTCTGCTTCCCATTGGCATTTAAATTATCTTGAAGCTCTTCTCCACAGAGCCCTCTGCCATTTGTGGGGAGGGGCAGGAACTATTTCTCTCCCTCCCTCATTGTGGGCTATTTCTCAATGGTGAGAGCTGCGTACATTTGAAAGGGGAGTTCAATTCGGTCAGGAATTAGTTGGTTATTCATGAGGCAGAAATGAGCTCAGCTCACTCTTTTCTGCCCGTGTTGGCTCTGCATGGATGGCAGTGGAGAGAGAGGCCCGGGCCTGCCAGTCTGCAGCTCTGACCCTGAGAGAAGCAGGGAGCAGAGCTGATGAGGAAGGAGATGTCATTTCTACACAGTGGCTTCTCTGGAGTTAGCTGCACTCTCTGTTTGTTTTAATTAATGTGAATCGTCTCTAACATGCTGGCTCGCTGCCTCAGGAAGCCAAGGGAATTGATGGCTCAGTGGGCCTGCTGCAGCCCTGCCAACCTGCTGGGTCTTTGATGTGTCTGGAAATGATGCCCTGGCTCCGACGGAGACTGCTCTTGAAAGACAGAGGGGATGTTTAGAAAAGAAAGGGCTTCCCTTCTTCTCCACAGAGCCCGCAGAGTGGGGGAAAAGCAGATGTTTTAAAATTATAATTGTTTAAAAGAGCCTTGATGATTTCTAGGCACCTGGGCCTGAGTTGTGTCCATTTCAAAGAGACATCAAACGCCCACCAGCTTGGGTGTAACCTGCAGGCCCCGTATGCAGCCCGGCTACTGTAGGCTTTAGCAAACCACCCCGGCTCTGAGAAATACCCTGCACGGGTCTGTGTGGCTGTCTGCTTTGGGGCAGGAGGGTGTCTCAGCAGACAGACAGTGAAGGAGATGGGAGAGAGGGGGTGCAGATGTTAGAACTGGGGGAGCACAGTTAGTTTCAGGGGCACACAGACACTGCCAGGGCTCTGTGTCCCCTCACAGATATTCATGTCTCCCCCTCTGGCTGTGGGAATGGGAGCAGAGGGCAGTCTCACCATGTCACAGAAGGACTGGAGGGAAAGGTGTCTCATGCCTGATTCCCCCTCTGCAATTTGGGGCCCATCCTGTCTGGCTTCAAATGTTGCTAATTGGGGGTTAGCTGGGTCATTTCTGAGTCTAAGGGAGACAAGAATACAAGTGGATTTGAGAGTTTCCTGGCAGATCTGTTTCGCTCAACCTTGTAGTCCTGCTAAATGCTGAGACCTGCCCTTGGGCTGCCCCTCAGCACAGCTACTGGGAAAGAAGACGACTTTGGCGCTCCAGCCTGTCTCTAACCTTCTCTTTTTAGGTAGTTGCTTGTCAGCTGCAGTCACATCTGGATGGCATCGGTTTTCTTGATCCCACGCAGTTCGGCTTTTGGCACGGAGACAGCGCTTGTGGCCTTGGTCAATGACCTCCTAGTAGAAATGGAAAAGGGTTGCATGACCCTGCTGGTTCTACTAGATCTATCAGTGATGTTTGATACTGTGAACCATGAGATGCTGGTGACCCACCTGCAAGACCTGGCTGAGGTGGACGGGACCATCCTGCGGTGGTTCCTTGCGGGTAGATCTCAGTGGGTGGTGCTAGGGGACTGTTCATTGTCCCCTGGGAGCAGGGTTCAATTCTGTCACCTCTCTTGTTCAATGTGTATATGGAACCACTAAGGGGAGGTCGTACACAGCTTGGGGGGTGGGGGGGTTCACTGACACCAATATGCTGATGACACCCAGCTGTATCTTTCATTTTCATCCAACCCAGGCCCCACTGTCTCATTGCTGCCCCGGTGTTTGGCGGCTGTGGGGGATTGGATGAGGTCGAGCCAAATGACACACAATCCTGATAAGATGGAGGTGATGCTGGTGGGAGTGGGGGTCAGTGATCTGGGGGAGGAGGTTGCCCCCATTATTGGTGGGGGTATTCGTCCTCCATTGGCTCCATCTGTGCAGAGCCTAGGGGTGCGCCTGGATCCACAGCTACGCCTGGATTCCCAGGTGTCGGCTGTGGCCAGGGGTGCCTTTTGCTTATCTGATGAAGAGGCTCCACCCATATGTCTCAGACTCCAACGTCGCCAATGTCAGCCATGCATTCGTCACCTCGAGGCTAGACTATTGCAATGAGCTCTACGTGGGTGACAGTCCAGAAGCTGCAGCTAGTGCAGAATGCAGCAGCCCACCTGCTTACTGGTACAGGCCACAGGGACCACATTACACGGGTGCTCTGGTCTCTGCACTGGCTGCCTATTGTCTTCCGGGCCCAATTCATATTGCTGGTTTTAACCTTAAAAGCCCTTCATGGCCTGGGCCCTGCTTACCTGAGGGAGCGCCTCACCCTCTGGGCCCCAGGGCAGCCCCTGCGGTTGTCCAGGAACGCCCTCCTGGAGGTCCCGCAATATCGGCTGGTCCGGAGAGACCACAGGGTGTTCTCGGCAGCTGCGCATTGCTTTGGAATTCCCTCCCAGTAGAGGTTCGCCTCAGTCTGGATCTCCTTGCCTTCCAGTGAAATTGTAAGACCTGGCTCTTACAATTCCGACTTTTACTCAGCCCTTCTCGGTCAAAGCACCTCAGGGCGGCTTACATATAGAGTTAAAAACATTATCAAAAATATAAATATACAATATAAAACCATAATTATGTACATAAAATACATCCTAATCTGCATAAAAACAAAACACACCCCATCGACCCCCCCCATCCCATCCCACCCTCCCCCCCCTTCCCCACCAAACACCTGCTAGAAGAGCCAGGTCTTACAGCTTCATCAGAAAGCGAGGAGATCAAGGCTTAGTTTAGTTTAGTTTATTTGCGGCCAAAGCCAAAATACATAACACCAAAATCAGTCACTCAAACCAAACAGAAATTCATAATCACCAATATAACCATAAGCCAAAACTAAACTAGTATGACATTGGCCCAAATTTACATAAATCGAAAAGTTAATAGTTAATACAACAGCAAGCTATAAATAATACATAATACACAGGTAACCTTAGGGGACAAGATTGAAATTGTACGAAACATGCGCGGTGCCTGAACGCAGCCACAAGAAAAGACGCCACCGCCTTAGTAAGGTCGGGTTCTACATCTGCCAAAGCAAGGCATAGCAAGTGGTGTTCAGTCCTGCCTGGGTACTTCTGAAGAAAAGGGGCCAAAATGGCCATATGGCTCTCATCGTATAAGTGGCAACTCCAGAAAAGGTGCTGTGTTGTTTCTACTGACTGGGCGTCAAAGGGACAAAGCCTCTCAGAAAACCCAACTGCCCTAATACACCCTTCCAGCAGGGCGGTAGGGAGGGCATTGAACCTAGCGCACATAAACAGATATTTACCCCTCAATGAAATATCTGTAGCTAAATAAGCAGCCATGCCTAGCCGGGGGGGAGGGAATAGGAGAAAGCCACGTAAATGTGTCGAACTTCTAATAGCCGCACATTCCTCCTGGTAATCCCTGTCCCTTAGCCTTGTCAAGATTTCCTTCCTTATATATCCCAGGTCCCTACCTGCCCAGTAGTCTGGGTGGAACCCTAATTTTGCCAGGAAGAGTTCCACACCCTTCTGCCATGAACTCTTATACGAATCGGATTTCCAATATTGGATCAGCCCATGATCGCAGGACTTAGATAGTTTAGCCCAAAATTTCAACACAGCGGTCCACGCTGTCGTGGACCACCTTTCTTGTCCCACCTCCAACCTAATGGCTGAATATGAGGTACCACGAGGGACCTTCAAAAGAGACTGAAAAAAGAGAGCCTGGAGACTATCCAGCCTCCTTGCTCTCAAAGGAAGAAGTGGAAGCCATACCTCCGCCCCATACAGCACCTGCGTCCGAATCTTAGCATTCACCACCTTTATTGCAGGGGCCATGGCTCTCCTCCCCGTCCTCCCAAATAATCTTAGCAGCGCAAAAATAGCTCCCTGTGCTGATGTCAAAGCGGCTTCCAGATGGTTGTTCCATACTCCCGTCGATTGGAAAAGGAGGCCCAGATAGCAGAAGTATTTGACCTGCGCTATATCATGCTCTCCTATTTGCCATTTCCCTGCCTTGCTTGATCTAGAAAAAAACACTATCTGGGATTTCCTGAAATTTATGGCCAGTTCATTCTGACAACAAAAGTCAGAAAAGCACTGTAGCTGCCTCCTCAACCCCACCTTTGTTTGGGAGAGAACTACAATATCGCCAGAATATAGCAGACACCCAACAGGGTGATCTGCTAATTTGGGCGGAAAATGAGCAGGGACGGCCAACCTGGGCACCACACCATTTATGAATAAATTAAAAAGGGCGGGTGCCCCGCACAAACAGGGATGTCCTGTCAGAAGACCATCCGGGTCCAATTTAACCGCCAGAGAGTTATTCCCATGTAGGCGGCACAGCAAAAAAAGTAATCTTGGCTCCATCCCTAATACATCTAACCTCTCCCAGAGAATTTCCCTACTTACTAGATCGAAAGCTGATCGGAGATCAAGGAAGGCCGCATAAAGTTTCCCATTTTTATTCAAATATTTTTCAATAAGGTGGTATAAGATCAGACAGTGCTCCAGGGTGGAGGCGCCCCCTCTGAAAGCCCACCTGCTCAGGCCAGAGAACCTCTTCTTGGAGATCAAGGCTGAAGTGAGCCTCTGCCAGGGCATTCCACAGCGACAGCGCAGCCGCCGAGAACGCCCTCCTGTCTGTCCGGACCCACCAATAATAACACGGGACCTCAAGGAGGTGACTCCTGGACGACTGCAGGGGTCGCCTAGCGGCCCAAGGGGGGAGGGGATCCTTCAGGTAAGCAGAGCCCAGTCCATGTAGGACTTTAAAGGTCAAGACCAGCACCTTGAATCGGGCCCGGAAGACAATAGGCAGCCAGTGCAAGTTTGAAGTACTGGTTGAATGTGCTCCCTGTGGCCCGTCCCAGTAAGTAGACGGGCCACCAAATTTTGCAACAGCTACAACTTCTGAACCATCACCATGGGTAACGCCACATAAAGCACATTGCAATACTCCCGTCTCAAGGTGACAAATGCATGAATGATAGCGGCGAGATCAGAGTCTGAGACAAATGGGCAGAGACTCCTCACCAGATGTAACTGGTGGAAGGCACAGCCGACACCTGCGAATCCAGGCGCAGCTGCGAGTCCAGAAGCACTCCCAGGCTCCGCACAGATGGAACCAATGTAGGGTGAACATGGGGGTGTCCCCCTCCTCCAGATCACTGGCCCCACCCACCAGCATCACCTCTGTCTTGTCGGGATTGAGCTTCAATTGGCTTGACCTCATTCAATCTCCAACAGCAGACAGACATCAAGATAGCAAGGAGACAGCATGGCCTGGGTTGGTTAAAAAGGATAAATACAGCTGAGTCTTAAATAAATGGCCTGGCTTTGCAGAGTGCTTGAGCATCTGCCTCTGCTATTGGCTACAATGGGAGTATCCAAAGGCTAACAATATTGGGCAAAGGGTAGAACTTCCAAAAGTCCCTCAGTGTCTTGGGAGCCTCAGGTCCATTTTTATGACCTGAACACTTGGGAGCCTATGTCTTACTGAATATCAGTGGACCTTAATCATGAACCTTGGAGTAAGGATCCTTACCTGTCGGGTTTGTAGAGCGCTGTGAAGTGAGCAGCAGGCTGCAGGGAGGTGAACAGTCACATTCTGACAGGTCTCGCGGAACAATCTCTGAGAAGCAAAGTCTGCATGGAAGAAAACAGCAAGGTGAGTCACAACTGACATGTTGTGGACTTATCCCTTAAGTAAAATGGACTTATAATTCTCAACTTCTTTGCTACAAAATACCATCCTGCCATGCACCGGAGCATAGGGATGTGGTCACATCAACACAGAAAGGATAGAGACATGGGCAGGAGTTCGCAGGCACAATTGGAACCAATGGAGTTACATGTAAATACAGCATGGGTGAATTTGGCTGAGTGAGTGGGGGTTAATGGTGCAGATGCCATCACACCATATTGCACTAAACACATGGTGAGGAGCAAAGGATTAAAAAAGGTAAAACTCGCAGCAAGGCTAAAAACACAGTAAAACTAGATGTGCCTCAAAAGGGAAGTCTGAAAACTGTGGAACCATCCAACAGCCTTAAAAAAAGTAAAAAGCACACTAAAATCAGCCTTGTCACCTAAAAACAGGGCAAGGTGGACATGGTCAGCGGGGTGTGGTTGGCTCTGTAAAAAACACACGGTATGCAGCAGCGAAATGGGGCAGACAAGCCGAACGTGTCCAACCGTTAAAGGCACATTGCAGGGGCCACACAGAGGCACAGCCACCCACAGAAGCAGGTGTCGATGGGTGAGCGTGAGCAATGGCTACCATGTTACACAATCTAATGTTAATTGCTATCTAACATGTTAGATTGTGTAACGTGGGCAAGCAGCCTTCCTCACTCGGCAGGTAAACTAACGATAGTTTAATCACGGATGACAGGGCTGGGAAATCCAGCCCCATCACTCAACTGAGTAGAAATTGATGTTAAATTTGCATGTGTGCAGTACATTCAAAGTTAACGTTAATCAAACTCACCGGGAAACTCACCTAGGCAAGCAGCCCGGCAGAAGGGTTCCAGGCAACAGCAGCTATCTCCAGGCCCTCCTCCCCACAAAGGCTTCCCTCAGGTGCTGGGGCTCCAATCAGGGCCCAGCTTGTTGTTGCTGTGGCTGCCTAGAAGTCGTTGTACCGCTGTTGCCAGGGAAACCCTGCTGGCTGGCTGTGGACTGTGCTACAGCACAAGGCCCGGCGGTGGCTGGAGGGGGCAGCAGCAGCCCATGAGTGCTGGAGGCTGTTAGGGGTCTGGGGGCTGCAGGGATCAAATGGGGCAAGAATCCATTGTTTTTCACAACGGATCCACTCACTGAATAAACATTTGCAGCCCATGTGGATCTCACGTAATTGCTGTTTTCTTGTGAGACTGATTCTCACGAGAAAAAGCTGAATGTGGGCAAGCAGCCATTGTCTGGCCAGGACCACTTCCTCCCAAAGGTTTGGCGGTAAGAGTTCTGCCACGACTGGATCACAGGCTTCACGTCATGCAGTTTAGTCGTCTGAATGAATGAATGAATGAATGGTTTATTTCTGTTTGGCTTTCACCTTATAGCAGAAAACAGACAAAAATAAATATACAAGGTAAAAAACAGTAAATATATATTAAATATCAAACACCACAAAATAAAATAAGGGGCATTAAAAGGCCCACATGTATAACATTAAAAAATCCTACCTGAAAACCCCCGCCAAGAATTGCTTAAGACCCAACAACTGGGACTATTAATCTTTTTCTAATATCTTGTGCTAGATGAGCATAAATTGCTATCCACAACATGCGAATTGAATAAAAAGGTCAATTTCTACAGCCTTGTTAAATGCTCTCTGCTTTTAGAATTGGAGCAATCCATTGATCTCTAATTAGCTAATAGTACTGAAAAATAAGGAGATAGTGGGGGAGATCTTCTATTTCACCTGAACCATAGGGACATAGCTTTAAATGAATGAGTACTTTAGCACAGTAGGCTCTAGTGACCTCCAACTCCATCACTTGGAAACATAACTGTATATATACCTTATAAAGGGAGGGATGTGTCAACTCAACCAAATATGGCTTAAATAACTGTGTACATTTAATTCTAGAGAGCCGGGGGGAAATCTTGATTGGTGGAGTTCTGACAGGTCATCTTGGTGGGCTATATCTAGTACCCTTTGCTTTAATATACGTTACGAGTTGTAAAAGGCTTAGCTAATAGTTCCAAGGGTGATAGACCAAAACACAATAGAGTATTTTTGACCCTATAAATCCAACATGAAGGGGAGCCAATAAGTGGGTCCTCTAATTCAGCCAACCAGAGAGAGGCATGATAGGCCTGTATGGGTCATTTCATTAAGTTTAGACCAATATTTAAGAAAATACAGGCAGGCCTCTCTTCCAATGGCCTCCTGACCCATCACAGTCTGCAAAAACGTACCAGGGGCAGATCTACGTAGAAACAGAAGAGATCTTAAAAAATGGTTTTGGACACTTTCAATGTTGTCCATATTCCTACTAAATCAAATCTCTGCACCATAAGTTAATTGGGATATAGCGTCCGACTTCACAATGACTCTCCTGCAAAAATTCAGGGAGCCATGGGGGCTGTACAGACATGGGGCTGGACACCCATAATGTCTGCGCAGTGAAGAAGAGCTGTGCTCTGCTTATCAGAGCCGGTACAGCAGAACCCCTCAATTGGAGCCTCTTAACAGTTTTCAGAGGGCCAGCAACGTCTTCCAGAGCCCTCTGAGAAAAGAACGAGGACATGCACCTGAAAATCTTATCCACAGTTGAATGATCAAGAAATGAGAGACAGGAGGAGGAGCCTCCCTGCCGCCCGAGTCCAGAGCCAATAAACGAGTCTTTGGTCTGGGACCATTTACCAGTCCTGATCAAAAAGGGTTTGTGAGAATCCATAAAGAAAGTTAGAGGATTTGGTGTCCATGCTCCCCACTCACCTCAGAGCCAAATAATAATAACAATGTACCTGGCACTGTACAATCCATAGTCAGAGACAGGTCCCTACCCTTAAGGGGTTTACAAGCTGAGAGACAAGGGAGGGGGATATGAGGGAGAGGTAAACATCAGGAAAGGGAAGAGTACAGTCGAGGTTGAGAAGTTGCAGGCTCACAGGCTTCACTTAGTTACAGTGAATTAGGTTCTGAGTGAGAGGGAAAAGATGCAGTATCACTCATGACAAGCTAGGGAAGGCCTGACAGAATAGGTGGGTTTTCAGGAGGAATTTGAAAGTTGGGAGGGAAGGAGCAGAGCAAATGTATCCAGGGAGGGAGTTCCAGGCATGAGGGGCAGCAAGGGAGAAGGGGTGAAGATGTTTAGAGGAGCAAGGGGTTTGTGGGCAGGCAAGGGTGGGGGCAGAGGAGGAGCGAAGCTCCTGGACAGGAGCGTGGCAGGATACAAGAGCTAAGAGATATGGGAGAGCAAGGCCATGAAAAGCCTTGAAGGTGAAAACCAGGAGCTTGAGTTTATTTTATTTATTTATTTATAGGACTTCTACCCCGCCCCTCCTGCACGCAGCTCGGGGCAGCTTCCAACAATCTTTAAAACATTATAAAAACAATTAAAACAACCATAAATATTATAAAATAATTAATATACAGGGCAAGCAAAACACTCAGAACCAAAAATAGGTGGGGGAATTAAAACCCCACCCTACTCACCCTCCCTCCCAAAGGCCTGGGCGAACAGCCAGGTCTTAGTTTCGCCGGAATATTAATAGGCATGGGGCCAGGCGAGCTTCCTCCGGAAGGGAGTTCCACAGCCGCGGTCCCACTACCGAGAATGCCCTCTCCATCGTGGCCCCCCGCTTGACACGGGGGACCTCCAGGAAGGCACCCCCGGCAGACCGCAGGAGCCGCTCTGGGGCACGGAGGGCGAGGCGGTCCCTGAGGTATGAGGGGCCAAGACCGTGTAGTGCTTTATAAACCATCACCAAAACCTTGAACTTTGCTCGGCACGCTATCGGCAGCCAGTGCAGAGCTCGGAGCAATATGCTCCCGGCGACCCGTCCCCGTAAGAAGACGAGCCGCCGCATTCTGCACCAGCTGCAGCCTCCGAACCAAGAACAAGGGAAGCCCCACGTAGAGCGCGTTACAGTAGTCGAGCCTCGAGGTGACGAAGGCATGGATGAGGGAGGCCAGGTCCGGGTCGGAGACAAACGGACGCAGCCTGCGTACTAGATATAGCTGGCGGAAGGCAGCCTTAGCGACTGCCTCCACCTGCCGCTCCAGACGCAGATCCGCGTCCAGTATCACCCCCAGACTCCAAACCTGCAAGGTAACCCCCCCAACCAGGGTGGCCACCACCCCCTTCGCTCTCCCCACCAACATCACCTCCGTCTTATCGGGGTTAAGCTTCAGTCTGCTCAGCCGCATCCACTCCGCCACGACCTCCAAACATTGGGAAAGCAACGAGATAGCAGGGTCTGGGTCAGTAGAAAAAGAGAGGTACAGTATCATCAGCATACTGGTGACATCGCACCCCGAACCTTCTCACGACCTCCCCCAAGGGCTGCATGTAGATGTTAAACAACAGCGGAGACAAGATTGAACCCTGCGGAACACCACACGGTAGAGTGCGGGGGCACGATGTTTCCTCCCCCAACACTACCCGTTGGCTCCTCCCCGAGGAAGGAGCGGAACCATGTGTTCCTGTAGAGTTGAATGTGTTCCTGTAGAGGGAACCAGTGCAGAGCAGAAGGAGGGGTTGTACATGGTCAAAGCGATGGGCAAGATGGATGATTTTGGCTGCAGAGCGCTGAATGGAGATGAGGGGGGGCAGATCAGAGCAAGGGAGGCCAGTAAGGAGGAAGCTGCAGTAGTCAAGGTGAGAGATCACTAGAGCATGGACTAGGGTTTTTGCAGCGGCAACAGTAAGGCAAGGCTGGATTTTAGCAATATATATAAAAGCTTATAATAATAATAATAATTAATAATAATTTAGCAACAGCTTGGATTTGAGGCTTAAAGGAGAGGGAGGAGTCGAAGATGAATACCAGGCTACGGGCCTGAGGGACCAAGTGGATGGTGACTCCCTCAATGGAAATTGAGAGGGAAGTAGTAGGGGAGCGTTTCAGGAGAAAGATGAGTTCAGACTTGGCCATATTATGCTTGAGTTGGCAACGAGATATCCAGGCAGAGATGTCAGCAAGACAGTCAGCAATACGAGTCTGGATGGAGGGGGAGAGCGTGGGAGTGGAAAGATAAGAGTTGCATGTCATCACCATACAGGTAATACTAGAAGCTGTGGGTTTCAATGAGTTTACCCAGAGAAAGAGTGTAAAAGGGAGAAGAGAAGGGGGCCCAGGACAGACAGAGCCTTGAGGAACTCCCACAGAGAGGGGAAGCGACGCAGAGGAGGTACCAGCAAAAGAAACACTGAAGGAGTGCTCTGATACAAAGAGAACCAGTAGAGAACAGTGTCCCAGAAACCAAGGGAGCATAGCACATCCAGGAGGAGGCCATGATCGACAGTGTCAAGACCAAGGAGAACAAGAACAAAGTAGAGGCCCTTAGTCTTAGCTAAGAAAAGGTCATAGGTCATTTTGGCAAGGGCAGTCTCAGTTGAATGGAGAGGGTGGAAGTCCGATTGAAGGGGATCAAGGGAAGAATTTGAAGAGAGGAAGTCCAGACAGCATGTGTAGACAGTTTGCTCCAGGAGCTTGGAAGCGAAGGGTAGGAGCGAAATGGGGTGATAGCTGGAAGGGCCAGAGGGGTTTCAACATGGGGACATTACGCTAACATCAGGGGTACACAGGCACTATGGCACAGCCAACTGAAAATCCAGCGCCGCACCCAGTTGACCTTCACCAAAATGTCAACTAGCCGATTGATCCTAGATGAGCCACCGCAGGACCTTCTGTTTACATGAATAAGGAGCCAAAGTGGTGCATTTCAGTGACCAGAATTCCCATCTCCACTTTACAGGACTCCATGCATGGAAACATATGGGTGGATGTTCTGAACACAGTGAGGCTAACCACAAAAGCAGAAAACTTCACTGGGTGGCCCCCTCACCACGAGCAGGAATCCACATCAAGTGGGTTGGCTGAGTGATTCCTGTGATAATATTAATTAGTCAACACCCCCAACCCGGGCAAGTAGAACACTTGTCTAGGGCGGCAGCCATCTCTGGGTGGCACTGCTGCTGCCACAGATGTGGGAAGCTACACCAGACTCCCCAGTTCCCTAGGCTGCCTGGTGCGGTGCTCCTGTTGTCCAGTCTCCTTCAGACACTTCACTAGGCTCCAAGGTGGTGACCCGTCTCCAGCTCCCTCTGTCTCCTGCCTCCCTGAGAGGTGCTGTGGTGCATGCCGCCATCTTGCTGCATGCGCTGCACTCTTGGCCTAGGCTGCCTCAGGTGGGCAGAGGAGGGTCAAGAGTGCTGGAGGCTTCAAGTCATGAGGTGCCTGCACCACAGCAGCAGTTTGTCTCCTCCAGGCAGAGGCTACACCATCCAGCATTCCCTCTCAACCCCAGACTAGAGAAGCAGCAACAGTGGCACATCTGGTCTCAGGACAGGAACCAGATGGGCTCCTCGGATGGATTTACTTGCTATCTCCTGGAGGATTGGAGATGGCAACATTTATTATTTTATCTGAATAGTAAAGTAGCAATCATAAGTAAGGTTGTTTATTGCAGAGGCTAAATAATACCTAATGACCTTCAGCCTGCCTTCAATATATCTCTGGAGGAGTGTATGAGAGAGGAGAGCTCCTAGCGTAATGAATGTACTTGCTACACACAATAGGTACAGCTGCAAACCACTAAACCACAAAACCCCAGCTATTCAGCTCCAAAAATACTGGGGGAGATCTCCTCTGAGGGTAATAGATTGTGTATTGTCTCATAAGCCAGTTCCACTCCTTCCAACCCCACCCCGCCCCCCAATAATAAATGAATAAATCTGCCAGCGTCATCACTAGGAGTTGTTGGAAATCAATAAAATGTTGAGGGATTTTTTTTTTAAATGTTATTTTTAAAAGTTTTTGAAGTCTGAAATTGAATTTTTTTTTAATTGTCACCAAAAATCAATGAAAATGTCATTTAACTTGTTTAGATTTCCCTCCATCAAATCAACTTTTGACACACACCCCAAAATGGGTCAAAATATGGGAAATGTAACCAGATGTGATGTAGAAGACTCCAAGAGTTATGCTCCAGGAGGACTTTTCTCATTGGAAGCTGCTCCTCAACTCTCATTAGCTTGCAGTCCAATCATATAGCGCTGAATCCTGGAATCTGTAGCTCCCTGATGCACAGGAACAAAGCCTTGGCATGAAACTCCAAGCTTCTGCTGCCTGGCTTCATCACAATGACCTTTTTGACTTGCCAGCAGCAGCTCAGGAAATATCAGGGTGACAGCTATCCCTGTACTAAATGGATGAAGAAGCTTCCAGATTCAATTAAACCACAGTAGCTCAGAGACTTCAAAAGGACACAAAAAATGTCCAAGCCATTTGCAGATTCAGATTCATCTAACTGCAGAGAAGATGAAGCTGGCCTTCACCGGCAATAAATTACTCTCCACGGCTGTTGTTGGCAGGAGAGGCACTAAGCCTTCTCGTACTCTTTCTGCCCTCACCTGTTCTAAAAATGGAGGAAATGGGTACAGCCACGATTATGCCTTCTTGCCCAGACTTGAAGTCCTTTTATCTTCATGGTGGGGTAATGATGGAAGCAGTTCTGACCTCTTTGCATGAGTGAATAGTCAAAGAGAGGGAGGCAAAGTGGTTTGAATGATATATTTTATTGTACCAACTGTTGTTGGTGAGAATAAGTACATTTTCAGCCCACATAGGGCCCTTCCTCATGCATGTAGCGTAGCCAGTAGAACTGTATATACTGCTCAGTTTATATAGTTCTACTGGATGCGCTACACGCCTGAGGAAGGGCCCTGGGTGGCCCGAAAGCTTGCACATTCTCACCAAGAGCAGTTGGTCTAATAATATTATTATTATGATCATTTAAACCACTTTGTCCCCCTTTCTGTCACTTGGGACCAACATGGCAACCACACTCTGTCTCTGAATAGTCAAAGTCACTTTTCGGCCTTATTCATGGCAACCTCTTTGGCAGCATTTATCCTCATGAACCAGAAGCATCCTGGGTAATTGTGGGGACCTGAAGGGCCTGGTACAAAGTCACTGATGGAGACCATCTTAGCCCAGAATACTGTGTTGCTGCACCCATTGCATAGGCCTAAAGATGCTTGCATTGTGAACAGACCTTGTCGGTGGTAAACAATTCCAAACTCACATCTCAGACTGAAAATTAGACGCTGAGAACTGAGGTTCAGAAAAGTAGTATCCTCCTTCTCCTGCCCTTGTCTCTTTCCCCTGCAGTCCTCAAAGGGGACTTTGCCTTTCAGTGTGTGTGGGATTCTGAAAGCTGCCTGGGGGATCTGGCTGCCTAATTCCCAATGGCTACTCTTGACAATCCCAGCCTATGTGTTTTGTAAAGCACCGCACAGTATGCACTGATGGGACTTTATAAATAAAGAATAAGGCTAATCACTCGCTGCACTTATCTTTGATTAGAATAGTATGTAAATTTATGTGCATTCCGATGCAGAATGTGTGTGGCCCTGGGGGCTCCTGACAAGTTGCCATTGAGACCTTTGATGCTTCAAGTGTTATGCACTGCTGGTTTACACTGTACTCCTGGGATCAGTCCCTGGTTTGACAGGGAACAATAGAAAACACACAATATGCCAGCAGCGCCTGCAACCTTGCCTCACAGTAACTGACGGTTTCTGGATAGATGCGAGGAGCATCCTATGCTAACCACCTCCTATACTGCACTCTGTATAAGTCACTCCTCATTTTCTGAGTACCCCATATGTTGCACTGGCCGGCTCATTATGCGTCACTCCAAGTCCTGGGTTATGGGTGTGCAACACCTCCACAGTGGGGATTTGCATTAAGGCAACCGCATCAGCGTAGTTCCCCGGTGTGGGCAGATCCTTTCTCTTTCCCCACCAGTCACTATGATCTGTGTCCAGCTCCCTGGCTCTAATTTCCCACTTGTCACCTGTAAACGTCTAGTTTCTGGGACAGCATCTCATTTCTTCCTATCCTGCTATGTTGACTGCTGCAGGCTTGGTCACAAATGGCAAGATGTCACTATCTTGGGACTCAGGCAAGTATCTGTTACTGGTTTTTGCTTTACAGCAAACGACCAGGGACCTGTGTTCACTGCACTTTCCCCATTGCCATCAGTGGGGGAAATGCAGTGAACATGGGTCCCTGCAAATGACGTTAGACCTAGCTAGCATGTAGGAACATACACACTGCTGCACTTATAGCCTGGCAATGTGTGAGATGATCTCCTGTACCCACATGGTATACCTTGACTTCAACAGGAGTCTGCATAGTGGGACACTAGGGAAGGTGCTGCGTCAGCATGCAGCAAAAAAGCACTTTCCCAAGTTACTTACAAATTAAAGGGGAACCAAGTCTCAGAAAGGTAAAGAGGCCAGTGGAAGGAGGAGGACTAAAATCTAGGCCTCTGATCCCCAGGTTTATGACCCATCCTCTAGATCACACTGCCTTTCCGAGTTTATTATATAAGCAGCTTGCTGCTGCTCCTGTTAATGTTGGTGGCAAACCTTCTTCCTTAGACTTAAATGGCCACAGTCCACTGATCTACATATGCAGTAGTAATAATGGGTACATGTGTGTGTGCACATACACAATGGGGAAAGGAGGGGCAGATTTCAAATTAGCCCTCCCAATTCCACTTGCTATGAAAGGTTTCCAGAGGCAGCTCTCAAAATCCCTAGGATCTCCAATGTTTCCTCATTTGCACTGAAAATAAATCAAAAGTGAGAAGGTTTATTTTATCCCATCCTGCAAAGAGAACATAAAGGGCAAGGCTTAGACTGTCAGAATAGTAATTATTTCAGAGGTACTGGCTTAGTAAACAAGTGATTAATGTCTGCCAAGAGAGCAAATGGAATCGGCATGGAAAAACATGTTATTAGAAGGTAATTCATATTGCTGCCCGAGCATCAAGGAAAACTGGCTGCTGCCTGTTACTAATGATATTTAAATACTATAGGCTATTGAGTGCTTGGAGCGGGAAACATTTAAGAACCACCGGCATGGCACAAATGAGAGCTCATCTAGGAGTGATGTAGACAGTAAAACACAGGGGGTGGTGATTGCTAAACACAGTTATAGTCTGTGCAGGTGTTTCTGTTGACATCCATCTTCATAGCACCTTCCAATCATTTCTTTGCTAATCCTTTGGTAAGGTAGGCCGGTCTCTATTATTAATTAATTATTATTATTATTCCCATTTTACAGATGGAGAACAAAGCCAGTTAGGGCGTTTTTAAATGAGTGGGAAAATCTAGCGGTTTGACAAATCTGCTCTTTAAAAAGTCACGCAGAGAGCGTTTACACGCACCAGAAGTCGCCGGCCACCACTGAAAACAGCAGAGCCCGGCGGCTCATACATTATTCTTAAAACCGGATTTATAAAAGCTCAATATCGAGCTTTCAGTGCAGATTTCTGTGGAGAATATTCAAAAAGCTGTATAATGAAGTGACAGTATAAAGTAATGAAGAGGTTCTAGAATGGGTGCAGCTATCCACAACAATAGATACATCACAGAAGAGATGGACATATCTGGGACATCTTTAAAGAAAGTTCAATAATAGGCTACCTAAATAAGCATTTCTATGGTGACCCAGAGATGGAGAGACTGGTCTAGGGTCACAATCTGCAGCACAATAATAGGCGAACCAGCATTTCTACACCTGAACATAGAAGACTTAGAAAAATCAGCCCAGGATAGGGATGGCTGGTGTGGGTGTGCAATTAATTTAGTTTTGTTTTGTTTAGTTAGTTACTAAAACAAACTGGGTGCCATTCATTTTACTAAGGACACAAAAACAATGAATAAGCAAACATTTCTTTGTTTTCATTTGTTTTTGTTTGAAAAATAATGTAAACATTTTTTTTAAAGTCACATGCATGCGTGAATAGCTGCTGGACCATTCTGTGCATGCACCAATGGCCACTGTGCATGTGCAGACTGGTCCAGCGACCATTTAATTTTTTAAAAAAAAAATTAAATGAAAAATCGCTGTGTATATGCAAATAGCCTCCGGACCATTCTGCACATGCTCACCCTTTCCCAGAATGGATGCACTGTGGCCATTCTGAGCATGCACAGACTGGCTGTCCTTTTCCAAAATGCTGGCAGCACAGAGATTTTTTAAAAACAAAAATAAATAAATTACAAAACTGAACAGGTTTTCAATGAAAACCTGTAAACTGATCGTTTTCATTAAACAAAAACAAAAATGAAAACAAATGGGGTGCCTTCTGTACACCACTAATGACTCTGGTGCTGTTTCATTTCCTGAAGGTGTAGGAAGAAGGATGATGATCATGATGAATCCACTGATGTCAGAGGAGTTACTCCTGATTTACACTAATGTGAGATCAGTAGCTGGCCATGAGTTTGTCAACTCTAATGTGTAAGGACTGATCCAAAGCCTACTGAAACCAATGGAAAGACCGACTTTCACTACAGTGGGCTCTGGATCAATTCCATACATGAGTACAAGAGATTGGATGAGTCTAATTTACATCACTTCACATAACACTGCTCAGCTGTGCCTGTCACTGAGAAGTAGCCCACCAGAGTTGTATGGGGATCAGTAGTTGTACTGTACCCTGGACAGCTCAGAAATCAACTTGGACCCTCTCTGGAAAGACTTTATGGCTTCTTGCCTGGGAATAAACCCACACTGTCTCTGGAGCACCATGGGATCTATGCATTCTCACTAAACCCAGGGAACAGTTGCATATGCACTTTCTCTCCTAGGAATTGCTTTGCAATCTCTTTAGAGAGTAATAGGATTTATTATTCATCCCCTGGGAATCTCTCTGCAGCATCTTTAGGGAGTAATCGGATTTATTCTGTAACACTTGGGAATCTCCCTGAAGTCTCTTCGGGCAGAATAATAGGATTTAGTCTGCGTTCCCTGACCTCATGGAATGAGCCCATAGTCCTGTCCATGTGGGTAGGAGCAGAGCTGGTACTGTAGCTCTTTGAGAACTGGTCCATGGTCTCAATGAGGCAATAGGGTTGACACTATCTAATAGGAATGATAGTGGCAGTTACAGGCAGAGACCTGTGTTCACTGCTTTTTCCCCATTGGCAGCAATGGGGAAAACACAGTGTTGAACACGGGTCCCTGGCTCTAGGGTATACACTAGAAATCTGCTTTTGGAAGAACTGTATGTATACATTTCCCACTGCATCTCATCCCCGAGTCTGTGGCTGGTGAGTCTGTCTTAAGGCCTGCATATGTACTGACTTCAGTGAGCTCTGAATCAGGCTTCTAGTGTTGACCCAGGAGTCTACACAGAGCCAGGCACATGACAGATTGGGAGGTTAGAGTTACACGTATCTTACAGCTAGAAGGGACCATTTTAACTATCTAACTTGCCAGCTCTATAATGCAGGCCACAGAGTGACACTCAGTCCTTCTTGCGGTACAGCCAGACAGTCATGCTGTGCAGGCATGAGCAGCGAAGACGTAGGTTTCTTACTACAGCATGATGTCTTGTGCTTTAATTCAGTAAGATCTCAGTGACCTGAGGCATCCTCAAGGATCCTGTTGGAAGGTACCTACCCTGCCCATGTTAGACAGGTCCTGCTCCTGGCCAAAGTTGTATGACTCAGATCTTTTTATGTGTGAGTTTTTGCTGCTTGGATTTTGTTTTTAATAACCTGTAATATGAGAAGTCTGCCCCTGAGGAACGAAGGGATTATTGTCAAATATCATTTCCTATTTGCTGGGCTTTTAGGGGCTTTATTCATGTTTAAACCTGGAAAAGCTGGAGGATTAGCTGGGAACTGAAGGAGAGATGTGAATCACTGGTTTGGGATTTTCAAGGGCTGGAGCTTAAAAAGGGGCCTTTGTGAAGTAGTGCAGGCCCCAAATATCAACCCACTTCAAATGACTATAATCTGGTGGGGAATGTCTATTGAATTCTAATTAACATTTTAAAATTAACAAGTTGGTATTAAGAAACAAGAAAGCAATGTTAGCCGTTCTTTATTCAAATGTCCTACAATATTTTTGTTCTGTTGCTAGAGAGTCAGGCCTCCAGCGAGCAAAAGAGAGTCCAATAACTAGCAAGGCTGCCTGGCCCCTCTCTAGCTGGGATGTAGAGCAGAGCCGCAGTTAGCAAACGAGAGATGCAATTGCCATAGCCATCCACCAGTAGCTGTGGGTATGGTTCCCCTGAGACCACAATAACCCCAAACCCTCCTTTGTAGCTCAGTTATCTGCTATGACTGGACCTGGATTCCCAGACACCCCTGGTCTGTCCCTCACCTGCCTTTCTCTCATTGGATCCCACATGGAATACTGCAGCAGTGGCTCAGATCCATGCTGAAACCCCTTCCCCTTTGGAGGATCTACTCAGCATGTTCTCACACTTATCTCCCTGGATGGCAGGACAAGTGCGATGCTTCTCCTGACACATCCCCATCCCCTATCACATAGCACAACAGGTGACCAAAATCCTGCCCTGCCTAGCAATAGTGCAGCTTCCTAACCCCAGTTGCTGACCGCAGAGGTCTTGCTACCCAAGGTTGTGGCTACTTAATAAAGCAATGATGGATAATAATACATACTTATATCCTACTTTTGGGATATAAGTATGATGGATAATAATACATACTTATATCCTCTGTGCGATATGGATGTTCCAACTCCCTGTTTTATAGATGCAGAAACTGAGGCACAGAGAGGCTGCATGACCTGTCCAAGGCTATGGGCCCAGTTCAACTGCAGTGGAGTCCAGACCTCCTGACTCTAGCCCACAACCACTTCATCAAAGACAGTGCTTGGAAAAATAATTAACAAACCAAATTAGGGAGCCACGTTGATTTCTGCATGTCAGGGAGATGGTGGAGTGCAATACAACATATTTAGGAGTATATCGCCATATCCCTCTTTACAGAAATAGGACATTATTGGTATAGTCAGACGTGTGTGCAGTTAAGAGTCTGGCTAAGTCTTTGCATGCATGGGGTGAAGCACATCAGGGTAGAATGGAGTCACAGCCATGCCCAGCACAAGTGGCTGGATCCCCCATGAGAAAGCAGCTCTGGGAATCAGGCTCGGTGAAAACAGATGATGGCAGCTCTGCTTCTGCCCATGCCAGCCTGCTTCACCCCCAGGTTGGTCGGTCCATGCAAAGCCACCTGCCAGATGTTCAAAGCAGAGCAGGCTGTGGCTGCTCCGGGGCAGCCCTGCCAGCAGTGCTCCAGAACATCCCAGAGCACACCACGTGGAGCGGGACGGCCACACCTGGGGCAATAGCTGAACATGACGTTGCTGTCTGTCTGTTGGATGGGCCCATACTGCAGATCCATGGCTGGCCGTCCCTTGCCCCATTCAGCACCATGGAGTTGCAGGTGCCAGCCTAGAACGTCGGGCGAGCTCCCACAACTCTATGGTGCAGGGGAAGGGGGGTTGCACGGGCAGACCACAGCCTGGGGAAACCACCTGTCCATCTCTTGCAGACCCAGGCGGGGCTGGAAGTGGGCAGATGAGGGGCGGGGGGGGAACCACCTCCGGAGCAGCTCCAAGAGTGGCCAGACTCTGTGTCCATCTAAAAACACCCACAGTGAAGCAGTGACACTCGCTCCAATTGTCTGTTCAGGGGGTATAGACTGGAGAGAGCTTAGTGGGGTGTGTGGCACTCTGCCCCTCAATGCATGATCTTGAGCTTGGTACAAACAGGTGGTACTCCTCTCCTAGAACACACTCTTCCACACCCCTATGTGTTAGGGACATGGCAGGGGCAAGGGGAACACAAAACAAATTCATACTGGCTGCACCAAGCACAAAATCAGCTTGATAGGCTTGTACCAGTAATTGGGGCCACTGGGGTGCGCTCCAGCTGCCTAGGCGCCTGGAAAAGGCCCCAGAGACGCACAGGGCAGATGCACCTCGATGGGTCCGCACACTGGCGAGGGACCAGCCAAAACGTGTCCCAGACCATCCCACGGAGCATACTGCCTTGGCACACACACCCCTTAGCCCCAGGTCCCAATCCGCAAATGCTCAGGAGGGGGGGTTCCCCTGTGGAAAGCCTACAGGAAATACTTATCAGGATGAGACCGTTCATCAAGTGGGAAGGAGCCACTTGCTACTGCAGTTGGAGCCCAAGGCCAGGGAGCACTGGGAGTAGGAGGGTGGCAGCCTGTCCAAGTCCTCATCCTCCGACAAACATGGTGGTACTTTTCCTGCCTCTTTCCCCTAGTTGCTCCTGCTGTTGCCAAAGCGTACTCAACGACAGGATGTTGTTACTTGATGTTACCGCAGCTATGTACAAGTGCTTTCTTCTTGTTTTTTGCCCGAAAATCAACGATGGCAAGTATGTAGCAGATATGTACCTGCATGTGTGGCTGCACATACAGACATAACAAGAGGTTATGGATTAGCAACCAAAATCATAATGTCTAATATCATCCACCCACTGTTGGAAAGAGCACTTCAGAGAGTGGCATTAAAGTTGATGGTGAGATAGTTACTGCCTATAGAAGAGATGTTTTCTAAGGACATCCTTCTTGGAAAACGCAGCAGTTTCTTAGACTAGCTCAATAAAATACAAACCCTTAAGAGTAGGTTGGTAATTAGCTCGGTAGTCCATGAAATCTTGAAAAGTAGTCATGAAGTCTGTCTATGGAACACATATTATCAGTTTTAAAAAAAAAAATACTGCTTGCCTTCTAGGGGTTTGGTGGCATCTTAAATGTGGCATCTTATTCCCTTCAGTCCTGAGTTGCAACCTCTCCTATGACACAAGGGAAATGGGTTACAAGGCACCAGGCTAAACGCCAGAGGATGGTTATTCATCTTACAAAACCATGACAGAATCTGGTATGATTGGCAGTTTCTGTGCTCAGCAGGAGGTGCTGCGGTCCAGGAGCGAGGTGTGCTAGCAGAGCTGTGTGTAGGAAGCTTCTACAACACCTGCCTACACGAAGTCTGTCTTCAGTCAGAGCTATCGGTACCTCTCCATTTCCCACAAGCCCTTACATTAACCACATTTAATGTTCTTCTTTATGTGTGTCTGTAATGAGTGGTCTGGGAAGTGGAGCCTGTCAACCTCCAGATCCTTGGAGGCTTTTTCTACAGAGTTCCCAAAGAGATCTAGCGGGAACGTAGTTGCAGAAGCATAGTTTGAATTTTGCACTGAGATGAAGTGAGAATACGCATGGGCTCTGGCATTGCTCCAGGCATGGCTCTTCGGCAGACAGTATGAGATAAAGGGGGCTAAGCCCCTCCAAGTCTTTGTGAAATTTCACCTGTGCCCATTGCATTATACTGGCATGGCTGCAATGGCACTGATTTTCAGACAGGTTGGTGGCACAATGCCCATCTCTCTTTCCTCCCTATTTCCTTTTAGCATGTGTTGATGATGGCTTATATATAGTACGCTAGTTATTTAACTCCTGAGTCACAGCACCGGTATATGTTTGACTAGTAAATATGAGTTGTTAGGGCTTGGAAGTAGTTTTTTTAATGACATTTTTCATATATGTAAATTCTAGAGGTGGTCTGTTGGGGGAAATTTTTTCTTTTCTGTTTTGCTTCCCTGGATTTCTGTATTTAATTATGGATTTGGATTTTTCTCATTAAAATCAATGGGAATTTTTCCCACTGAAGTCAATGGGAAACTGTTCCATATTCCCATCCCTAGCCCCGCGGCAGTGGGTCACGCACTGGGTCCCATGCAGGTGACGCACGTGGGTCTGACCTCCCCCACCCCCATTCCTTGAAAGAGTACTTATCACCCTTGGAGGTCTTGCTTGAAGTACCACCACTGCTGTGGAGGCTCCAGCAGGCTCCCTCACTGTGGCATCCTCCCTGTTCCAGATCACGCATGTGCAAAATGGCTGTTGCCCTTAATCAAAATGGCGGCAGCGAAAATGACATTGCCACCATTGGTTAAGGGCGGGAGCCATTTTGCACATGTATGATATGGATCAGGGAGAACACCATGGTGAGGGAGCTGCAGTGGCGATGCCTAAATTAAGCCCTCCAAGGCCAGTAAGCAACACTCCAGGAGCCCAGGGCATGGGGTGGGGGAACTCTGGATCTGGAACAGTCTAGATGATGTAATTAGCAGGGCTAATTACAGGATCTTATAGATTAATCCAAAACCAGAATTCCAACCTCTAGTAATTCTCTAGTTTTGTTCTGGACGCCATATTTCATGTTTCATGGAACTATTACAAAATGAAGTTTTATGCCCCCTCAGTAAAATTTGTGACATTTCAAAGCTGTGCATGAAGAGATGATTGTCAGGAGGAGATACTATATCATAATATTTTGAGAATTTTTCTATAAAAGGAATTTTTGGGAGGAGAAAACTGGCCTGTATTCATTTCAGAACATACCTAGTTTTGAGCAACAAAAAAGCACTACTGAAGTTTTCAGGGATTGTCCTCCCCTAGGGCTCTCAGAATATCAGATTCTAAAGTTTCCAAATTGTAATACAAACATTTGACACAGCCCAAGGGACTGCATTGTTTAGGTTGCTACTGTGAGAAAACCATCTCCCATAAAACAGTGGATGGCAATACCACCAACTACATTCATGGCTTCAAAATACTTGATGCTATAACCCTAACCAGGAGAGACTCTAAGCATCCATATGCCACTCATTATATATGTATTATTTGGCTTAAGAAACTTTGGAAATATCACAGTTTTTTTGTGGGGGGGGACCTTTGATTTCTGCAAATCTATTTTATAGGGTCGGCACCACAATGCACCCAGTCAGACATTAGAGCTGTATGCTGAAAAGATTGTCCTTTATTCCAAAGAGTTTTATTTCCCTATTGCTTTCTTTTAGGGTACAGTCTTCTTGTTGTTTATCACCAGACAGAGGCATAGTCTGAATTTCATACAATAACAGAATCATAAAGCTGGAAGGAGGAACCCCAAGGATTACCTAGTCCAACCCCCTACTATTAAGCAAGATTCACTGTACCGTAACCTACCCTCTCCTTGAGAGATGTATATTTAATGTATTTTTAAAGGCCTTCGCAACGTCCTTTGGCAAATTACTCCACTGCCTAACTCTTGGTAGTTAGTTTAACATTTGTAGGGATGAAAAGAGAACATCCTGATCGCCAGCACTGCTGTAGGCACAATGCTGTGGCAGACAGAATGAGTGTTCGAAACTCCCTCTATAGCGCCAGTGCTAGGACACAGCACTGGCAAACATCCCATTGAAGTGGATGGGATTCACATTGGCACTAAGCGCTAGCACCAGCACTAAACATCTGGAGGATCAGATAAATGCCAACAGATTGATAATACAATTTTGAGTTTGCACAGTTAAAACCACAAAAAGGTAACAGGCTAGATCCTCAGGTGGTGTAAATCTGCATGGCTCCACTGAAGCCAAATAAACACAGTTTGAGTCAAAGCTACCCCAGTTTACACAAGCTGACAACCTCGTCCAAGTAAATTAAATTTGAAAGTTCCAAAGGTGACATTGGCTCTGATGTATTATTCTCCACTCTGCTTTTCCTGATTAAGTGTTTAAAGCAGTTTGCAACTCAAAACTTTTCCCAGAATGAAAAGTTCTGAAAAGCTTAAATTTTGTTGGCACATTTGATCAAAATTTGATTAATTTCTTTTCCATTTCTGAAGGGAAATGTTTAATTTAATTTTTTCCCCATGTATGTTTTCAACTGAACTATTTCACTTTGGCTCCAACATTAAGAACTACAGCTTCCATGACCCTGGGGCAGTTCATGGGAGTTTATGGAACTCATGGGAGTTCTAGTATCTGGTTGTTCTAGGACCATTCTGTTCTGTGGGTCCTTATTCCTGCTGGACTACAACTCCCAGGAGGCAAGATGGTAGCTCAGGGAAGCCATGGATTTTAACATCAGACCCAAAGCAAAATGTTTTCGTTTTAGAAATGAAACTAATATATATATATTTTTTCCCCTAAAGAAAAAACAATCTCTTGCCATGTGAAATTTCAATTTTAACAAAATTACATCAGGGAAAATAATTTTTTGACTGGTTCTAATTTCAACTGTGCAATATTCATGCTGTTTTCACACAAAGTGCATATTCAATAATGTGGTTCTTTTCCTAGCAAAGTTATTTGACCCACCATAATGCAATTAATTAGAGGTCACTTGTTAATTAAGTAACTGAGGGGATTATCTCAACAGGCATTATTCCCCCTTTCCTAACACATACCCTTCTACAATCTAGGTAGGATCCTGATCTTGGCCCCCTTCCTGAATAAATCTTCCCTCATTCCTCTGTTAATGACACAAGGGCCACAAAGTGCCCTAGGTAAAAGTGGAATGTTCATATCTTCTTTAATTAAAAATGATTTGTCTTTCTAATGTGTTCTCTGGTGCATGGAAGCAGTGCTGTGCCGGTGAAAGAGACCTTTCCTAATGAAATCAGGATTGATTGAGAAATGCTTTGAATCCAGGACACCTGTACTGTGTTCTTTGTGAAAGCATCTGAAGAATTTCAGCAACATCCTGGAATGGTGCACAACTCCCCGCTCTCCCCCTCCTTCCCTGCAGCTATATTGAGTGCAAACAAACAACAGCTGATCGGTGAGTTCCATGAAGCTTATTATGACAGTATCTTTCAGGTGAGAACTTCAAAGCCAAAGTTCTGTCTAGCCTGCACAGGCTCCAAATATCCCCTGTGGCTTTCAGAACAGCAGGAACCTTGTGTCCTCAATCAGAATGACCCCTCTCTCCCCACTGTTACTCCATCTGCTTCTAGTGCACCTGGCTGCTGCCTTCAGCCTGAAAAGCAACGGCATTATCAGTGGCATAATTATAAGGGGCCTGGTCCTCTAATCCCTACTTACACTGAGCAGCACTTACTCATGTAAGTAGATTTGTTGAAGCAAACAGGGATAGTTGTGGGAGCATGTAAGTGCTGCTTGCTGTGAGCAAGGGCTCATTCACACACCATCCTGACTTTCTCCTATTGCAAACTCACCCCTAGTTCCTTAACGTATGTTACTAGCATGAAAAAGGATCCCATGAGGCCCAAAAGCTTGCATATATATTCTCTCTAACAGAAGTTGGTCCAATAAAAGATATCATCTGGACTACTTTATCTTCATCTATTCTGTTTGCTCTGTCTAGTAGCAGTGCCTTCGCACAGCTGCTGATTCAATGGTGTTCTCTGCTACTCTTTGCATTGGGTGCAGAGAGCAAGAGATCAACAAGGAGCCCAGTAATTGGTAAGGATTTCACACAATGCTCAGAATTAGAGTACACCCATCCCCCCAGGTGAGCTGCCCATCATCCCCATCATAAGGAAAGGGCCACCCAGAGGGTGGAGCTGTGCAGGTGGGATTGTTCCCTAGATGCTGCAGGAATCAACTCCAGCTGTGTGACTCTGCCTCCTTCCCCCCATCCCCCCAGGTGAGCTGCCCATCATCCCCATCATAAGGAAAGGGCCATGCAGAGGGCGAAAAGCTGTTGGCGGGCCGTTAGCGGACGGAGGCGGCTATCAGCACAACATCAAGATCCATCCGAGCTCCCCCTCTGGAACCAACCCACCGGGATGCCTGTCCTCCTCTCTCACCCCCTCGCTCCCCTCTTCACCCCTTTTCCCTTTCACCTGCTTCTTCCCCTACTCCTTTCCCCTCTCCTCCTGCCCCCCACTAAGCCAATCAGCTCTCTCCACCATCCCCCCCCCCCTCCATTTCTTGCCCCCTGCCCCAAGGCCAGTTTCTCACTGATCCCATCGTCCCCCTTCCCCTAATCTTATCCCCATTCCCTGTCTTCCCCCTGATCAACTCCATTCTCCTGTTCCCTCTGGAACTGTCACTCCTCTGCTAACAAACCCCCTATATCCATGACCTTTTCTTCTCTCGCTCCCTTCACCTTCTCGCCCTTATTGAAACCTGGATCACCCCCACTGACTCTGTCACCCTCGCCTATGGACGTCTCTCTTTCTCCCACCAGTCCCGTGCCGAAGGCCGAGGTGGTGGCATAGGCCTCCTCCTCGCCTCTTCCTGCCAGTTCCAACCCCTCCTTCCCCTCCTTTGAAACTCACTCCGTACGCCTCTACTCCCCTCTCCACCTCTGTGTTGCTGTTATCTACTGCCCCCCCCAGGTCCCTCGCCTCCTTTCTCTCCGAGTTCGAGTCCTGGCCTACCCTATTCCTCTCTGATGACATCCCCACACTCATCCTTGGTGACTTCAATATCCATGTTGATGCACCCTCTCAGCATGGCATTGCCCGTGTCCTCTCCTTAGCCTCTTCCTTTGATCTCCACCTCTGGACTAGCTCCCCCACCCACACTCATGGTCACTCTCTTGATCTCGTGTTTTCTAGGAACTGTTCTATCTCCGATCTCTCCTTCGAGCCCCTTCCTATCTCTGACCATTTCCTTGCCTCCTTCAACCTCTCCCGCTGCTCCCCCTCCTCTTCCCCATCTCCTCGTCCCTTCCATGATCTGCAGGCTATTGTGCCCCAGGACTTTGCCTCCTCCCTCTCTCCTCTTCTTCCCTCAGTTTTCTCCTCCTCCTCCCCCGACTCTGCCATCTTCGTCTTCAACTCCTCTCTCGCCTCCACCCTCAACTCCCTTGCCCCCCTCTCCTCACGCCTGGCTCGCTCCCGTAACTCTCGCCCTTGGCTCACCCATACCATTCACCATCTCCGCTCCTGCATCCGAGCTGCTGAACGCCTCTGGCATAAATCCCACTACCGCACTGACTTCCTCCACTTCAAATTCTGCCTCTCATCATTCAACTTTGCTATCTCCCTCGCTAGACAGCAGTACTATGCCTCACGCACGGAGTCCTGCTCCCGGGACCCTTGCCGCCTCTTTTCCACCTTCGACTCCCTTCTCAACCCCCCTTGTCCTCCTCCTCCCTCTTCTCTCTCTGCTCAGGATCTTGCTCTCTTCTTCACCTCTAAGATTGACAAGATCTGCCTGGAAATCACTTCCAAGTCCTCTCCCCCTACCACTCCCCTCCACCCCTCTCCCTACCTCTCTCCTGTCCTCCTTCCCTCCCGCCTCCCTTGAGGAAATCTCCTCCCTGCTCACCTCTTTCAACCCCTCCACCTGCCCACTGGACCCCATTCCTTCCCGCCTCCTGACCTCCATTGCTTCCACCATCGCCCCTCCCCTCCTGCATATCATCAACCTCTCCCTCTCTACTGGCTCCTTCCCCTCTGCCTTTAAACATGCCACTGTCTCCCCCATCCAGTCCACTGTGGATCCCTCTGAACCTTCTAATTACTGTCCTGTCTCGCTCCTCCCTTTTGCTTCCAAACTCCTTGAATGGGTTGTCTATAGGGGTGGGCGTGCCGGTAAATCCGGTATCCGATAATGCCGGTACTGGGCGTACCGGCATTATCGGATTCAACCCAGTAAATCCGGTCCCGTTACCGGATTCCGGGTACCGGATTTTTTTTACATTGCAGCCATTTAAATGAATGGCTGCAATGTAAAAGTTCCACCCAAAAAGTAAAAATTTAAACCCTCCCTGAGTCCAGGCTGTGCGGGTTGAAGGGGGGACACCCCCCACCCACCCTGCCCAGCCTGGATTTTTGTTTAAAAAAGAGCCCCCCCCAGCACCAGCGGCCGCGGC
>QEPC01007158.1:737315-775141 GCA_003113815.1 Sphenodon punctatus
CTTCACTCCCTGGGATTCCGGGACTCTGTCCTTGACTGGTTCTCCTCTACCTTTCTGACCGCTCCTTCAATGTTTCTCTTCCTAACTCCTCTCCCTGCCCCTTTCAGTCGGGGTTCCCCAAGGCTTTGTTCTTGGCCCTCTCTCCTCTATCTACACCCAGTCCCTAGACAAACTCATTGCTTCCCATGGTTTCCAATACCACCTATACGCTGACAACACTCAACTCTCTCTCTCCACGCCTTCCCTCTCCCCCTCTGTCCAAGCTCATCTATCCAACTGTCTTTCCGATATCTCCGCCTGGATGTCTAAATGCCAACTTAAAACTGAACATGGCTAAAACTGAACTCCTTATCTTCCCTCCCAATCCTTCCTCTCCCTCTTCCCTGTCAATTGCCACTGAAGGGGTCTCCATCTTCCCTGTACCCCAAGCCTGTAGCTTGGGCTTCATCTTCGACTCGCACCTCACCTTCAAACCCTACATTGACTCCGTGGCCAAATCCTGCCACTTCTCCCTCCACAACAGTGCTAAGATCTGCCCTTTTCTGTCTGTCTCCTCTGCCAAAACTCTCATCCACGCCCTAGTTATCTCATGCCTTGACTATTGTAACTTCCTCCTCGCTGGCCTTCCCCGCTCTCACCTTTCTTCCCTCATCTCTGTTCAACACTCTGCTGCCAGGATCATCCACCTAGCCTGTCGCTTTGACCATGTGCAGTCTCTCCTCTCCTCCCTCCACTGATTTCCCCTTCCTGAGCGTATTCTGCACAAGCTCCTCATTTTCACCTACAAAGCCCTTCATAACCTTGCTCCCCCTACCTCTCTGCTCTGATCTCCCTCCGAACCTCTATTTGAGCACTCCGCTCCTCTTCCATCCCCTCCCTCACCCTCCCACGCCTCCAACCGCCTTCGTCCCTTCTTCCTCGCTGTCCCGCACACCTGGAACTCCCTCCCTGCCCTCATCCGCCTTGCCCCCACCCTCCACACCTTCAAGTCCCTCCTCAAAACCCACCTCTTTCGCTCCACCCTTCCTAACTCCTGCTAATCATCCCCACCCAGGATTATCCCTCACCTGCTATCTGTAAACTCCTATTTACTGTAACCAAGCCAAGAGCGTGTACCTGAGTTCTCACATCCTCATGAATGTTGCATCCCTTGTGTCTCCCTCTGTTCCCCCTTCCCTGTCTCTCCTCCCTCTGTCTTTAGATTGTAAGCTCTCGGGCAGGGACCATGTCGATTTAATCTCTGTAAAGTGCCAGGTACATTTCTCGGGCTATATATAAATGCTTATAATAATAATAATAATAATGTTGTGAGCATGAGCCCCAGGTTTTGCAGTCCTGAGCCAGCAGTGGCATGAAAGATGCAGTGTTATCAATCTCAACAATTCAAAAATCATAAGTAAGATCTCAAAAATGATGAGATTTGCGGGGGGTGGGTGCCTTCTGAGCATTAGCACATTGGGTCACATTTTCAAATATTTCTCTTCAACAAGGAGAGCTATAAACTATTTTTAAAGGAAAGCTGATATTTTATATTTCAGGGACTGAGGTTTTAAGGGGAAATCCAATTATCTCAAGAATTAGGATCTATTTGAAAGAGTGCTGGTGCTACACTATGGCACTAAAAGGAGGGTGGTTATGACACTAGACTCAGGGAATCTGGATTTAATTCCCAGCCTTGCTACTGTCTCCCTGTGTGACATTAGGCATGCCACTCAGGGATAGAATTCTAAAAATAACTTAAGCCTTGTCCACAAAATGGAGTCAATATGGATTAACCCCTGGTCAGATCCTCCTTACTCTGATTTAAAATCATATACATGTCTTTAAAAACAAACAAACCGAAAGCACTTGGAGTAACTTTCCAGTAAGTCTTGAGCTGCTGTCCCCCCTTTGGAATCTAGGGTAAATCCTAACCTTTTGTTGAGAATATAAACTAAGGTAGCTACCCAAGAAAGCTCTTTCCATAGCTCTTTCCATAGCTCCTTCGTCCGGTTATTCGGACGCAGGGAATGTTCTCCCTCACACCAGCAGGAGGCAGCACTAAACTTTCGACTGAGCACGCCCTCAATCCCCAGTCGAAAGTCTGCCTCTGACCGGACAGGAGCACGGAGACAGTGCTCTGCACTTTTCGTTAATCTTTGGGCAGTTTTCCTCCAATTTGGGGCCGTTTTGAACTTGTTTTATTTTATTTATTTATTTTTGTTACTTTTGAGCGAGGGGCCTCCCCCTTCCTTTCTCCACAGCGCCGCCGGGCGCCTTCTCCACAGCGGCGCTCCGTGCCAGCTTCAGCCCCCCGATTCCAGCCTCTGGGCACTGAACAGGGTAAGCAAGTGCAGAGGTTGACCCCTGTGGGGTACATCCTGCTGCAGAAGGAACCTGCAGGCATAGCTGAGACGGCCAAAACCTGCCGGGCCATCTGCCAGGCCGCACCCTGCGCGGTGGAAAACCAAAGTGAAACCGCCACGGCGGCAGCCACCCAGGAGCTGAGCCATGAAGAGGCCCAAACCGAGCCTGAGGAATGGGCCTCACACAGCTCGAGAGAAGAGCAGGAGGCTTCCAGTGCCTCCCACCAAACAGTAAGCAGAACCCTGGCCCCAGACCCGGTCCAGCAGCTCCAACTGGATGCTCTCCACCAAGTCATGAGGGCAGTGGCCAGAATCGAAGGGAACCAGGCTACAGCCCCCCAACCCAACGAGCGGGCTCATAGGCATTATAAGACACCTCCTAAAAAATCCTTTAAAGGAGCTTCTAGATCTGCGGGGAAGCACCCCCTGCTCAGAAACATAAAACCCCTCAGAAATCCTCTGTCAGGGATTTAATTGGATCTTCCACTGAAGCAGAGGATATGGACTTGGAACTCATGGAAGAGGGTGAGTTTCCCCCTGAGGATGACTCTGACCCCGTTTCCCCTCCTCATACAAAGCAGAGACGTGTAATCACTTCTACTAGTCGGGGCCAAAGGCATGAGGGAGCCTCGATTTGAGGACTCCGATCATGATTCCCATCCTTCTGATCAGGGTCCTAAAATTGTTAAGCAAGCTGAAAAGGTTCTCAGAATTACATCCAAAGCCCAAAAGAAGGCGGCCTCTGACTCTTCTTCAGAGGAAGATGAGTCTGACAGGGATTATATCCCCCGCATCTCACATCAATCAAAAGGGGTCACCCTTGATAGTGCCTTTGAGAAAATAATTGGGGCTCAATGGAAGAACCCCACTAAATCTAATAAACTCTCTAAGGGTATTTTCAGACGTTACGAGATCACAGTCAACCACAGTGAATCACGCTCAATCCCGCAGTGGGGCCAAAGCACCCTGAACGTCTGTTCGGTGGCCGCCAGATGTTCACCACAGTCAATACCCACACGGGGTCAAAATCAACCACGCTTCCGGAGCTCCCCCCCGGACCATCTCTGAAAGTGTGGTCAAAGAGATTCCCGACAGGAACCAACAAAAAGTAACGTCTGGCCGGGAACCACCAGCCAGAATCAAAGGAAATGATTCCCAGCCGGGGACAAAGCACGCAGCGTTGCTGCCAGGCAACCAGCAACAACACAGGTCGGGGAGGAAGATTTAAAGGGCACACAGCAGCAGCTGGGACGAGCCGCCCCGGCGCCTTCTGGGTGCTTTGACCATGGCCCGGCCAAGGATCGGTGTAACGTCTGTTGCGCTGCCCCGGGCCGTGATCTGGCAGCTCGATTCCCTGCCGTGGTCCTGGTCCCGTCACGTCTGTTCGGGGCTTTTTTTTTACCACGGGGGGTGGTTGATCGGTTCACCCCCACCGGGAATCCACTGTGGTGGATCAGGACCGCGTAACATCTGAAATCACCCAAAGATACAACAAGCTCTCTATGAGTCTAACAGATGCAGCAACTCTGTTTTCAAAGTTCCTCAGGTGGATGCTGCAGCCACATCCCTAGCCAAGCAATCCATCTTTCCTGCCGAAGGTGATTTATTCCCCAAGGATCCTACCAATAAGGGGGTGGGAAATGGACTGAGAAAGAGCTATGAAGCCTTGGCTAACATTCTCCGTATGGCTATGGCGGCACCATACGTTTCCAGAGCAATTATGAAGTGGTTCAAATTGGGACAGGAACATGAGCTCTCTGAGGCTATGTCCCACAAACGTGCCACAAACGTCATGTTAGCCCATGCCTTTCTAGTTGACTCCTCTATGGATGCTGTCACCGGGACGACCAAGGTCATGGCTGCCATCGTAGTTGCCAGACGCAGACTATGGCTTCGCTCTTGGAGGGCGGATACTCATGCCAAAAACCTCTTAGTGAATGGCCCTTTTAAAGGAGGCAAGTTCTTCAGCTCAATGTTTAACAAAGCCTTAGCTGACGCTTCTAATAAGGAAAGGAAACACTCCTTGCACCAGGTTCAGACTACTAAAACCTTTTTTCGCCCCTTTCAGCGATTCTCCTATAATCCTAGAAGGAACCAGGCACAGAGCAGTTCATTGTCGTATCAGTCACAGGGCCGGGGATACCGAGGCAGGGGTTCCAGATCGTGCTGATATTCGAGTCCCTCTCCCCGCACCAGATACGCAGGGTCCCCCACACGGAAACAGGAGTCCTCTATTCCAATGGATGTTCCCCAACCTCCATTCTGCTTGGCGGATGGCTTCTACACTTCGCGAGCAGATGGGATCGAGCGACCACGGACAAATGGGTGAGAGACATTGTTTCCCAGGGCTACTAGATAGAACTCAAATACACACCAAGAGAGTTCTTTCGGGTTTCCCCCTGTTCTCACGACCCAAACAAATGCTTAGCCAAAAGCTCCTAGAAATTGGAGCAATAGAACAGGTGCCCAGTTCAGAAGAGGAAAGAGGTCTTTATTCTATCCTAATCCTGGTCCTGAAAAAGAATGAGAGACGGAGGGCTGTCCTGGATTTAAAGCAGCTAAACAGGGCAGTGAAAGCCCAAAAATTCAAAATGGAAACTCTAGCATCCATTTGCCTATCCCTATCACCACGCGATTGGCTTGCATCACTAGACCTGAAGGACGCCTATCTTCATGTCCCCATATTACCTGTTCACAGAAAGTGGCTTCGTTTGTGCTACGCGGGCCACCACTGGCAGTACCGAGCCCTTCCATTCAGCCTAGCTTCCTCACCCAAGACGTTTACCAAGGTGCTTATTCCACTGATAGTAAACATCAGGATGGAGGGCATAGCAGTTTCCCCACACCTAGACGATCTACTGATCCGTGCTCCGTCCCAGCACTTGGCTCAGATATATGTGCAATGAACCATTTCCTATCTCAAGTTCCATGGCTTCCTCATCAACAGGGACAAAAGTAATCTGTCCCCTACTCAATGTCTAGAACATCTGGGGGTGGTAATCGACACTTTACAAGACAGGGTGTTCGTTCCTCCCCTACGTCAGAACAAAGATAAGGAATCTAATTTCTGCTATTCTTCCTCAGCTTCATCATCCACTTCAGGTACTGGCATCTCTTCAGGGTCTAATGGTGTCCTGTTTCCAACACCTCCAGTGGTCTCGTCACCACTCATGTGCACTTCAACATCTGCTCCGCCCATGGCAAACACACATCATGTCCAACTCTCGAGTGCATATTTATGTGGATCAGGGGACTCTGCAGTCTCTCTCGTGATGGGAACAGCCTCACCGATTCCTGTCGGGAGTCCCGCTCATGGAGCTTATCAGGTCAGTAATCACCACGGATGCAAGTCTTCTCAGTTAGGGGGCCCACCTCAATGCAGATGTGGTGCAGGGCACCTGGTCTACTGTGGATCTGACCCACAGCATCAACTGGCTGGAACTCAAGTCCATTCATCTAGCCTTACAACACTTCGCACCATTGATCAACGGACACCACGTCATGGTGTTCACGGACAATACTACTGCCCTGGCCTATGTGAACAATCAAGGGGGGTCCCAATCCTGGACCCTGCAGGCGGAAGCATCTTGACTACTGGATTGTGCGGAGATGCATGTCCTGTCTCTGGTGGCACTGCATATCAAAAGCGTGGACAATGTGCAAGTGGATTGGTTGAGCCGAGAGTCTCTGGATCCAGGGGAATGGTCCCTGAGCAAGACCGCTTTTCATCTGATTGTGGGACGGTTCGGTCACCCGATGATGGACCTCTTTGCCTCTCCATCAAACACCAAAGCAAGTCACTTCATGTCCCGGAGACGCAATGTCAACACCAAGGCCCATGACACACTCAATCACCCGTGGCCCAGAGGTCTTCTGTATGCCTTCCCACTACTAAGCCCAACGATTTGCAAGTGCAAGAGAGAACGAGCTACTGTGATCTGGTAGCCCCATTTTGGCCTTGCAGACCGTGGTTCACGGTTCTATTGAGCCTGTCGAACGGAGATTGGGTAGAGCTTCCACCATCTCTGGACCTTCTATCTCAGGGGCCTCTGTTTTACAATCGACCAGAGTTTTTGAGACTGACTGCCTGGCTATTGAAACCCAGGCTCTCCGCGAGTTAGGATACTCTGAGACAGTCATTACGACACTTCTTGCGTCTAAATGCAATTCTACTAGACGCATTTATCAATGTACCTGGGGAGGGGGTGTGTGTTCGTTAATTGGTGCAGGACCAATCAGATTCCTGTTCTCTCTCCTTCCATTGCTCAAATTCTTCACTTTTTACAGGAGGGGTTAGATAAAGGACTGCGCCCTAATACACTTTCCCATCAGATTGCTGCATTAGGTAGTGTCTTGGGAACTAAGGATGGGGTGCGACTGACATCACATTCGACTGTTTCTAAAAGCTGCTCGTTAGAGTCCCCTCCAGTAGTTCACGTTTCCTTCTTGGAACCTTAACGTGGTTCTTAAGGCTCTTACTACGCCTCCTTTCGAACCCCTTAGGGAGATATCCCTTTATTTTCTCTCCATTAAGGTGGATTTCCTCATTGCCATTACCTCAGCTAGGAGGGTATCTGAAATAGGAGCTCTTTCAATGGATCCAGCTTTTTGTTCTTTTCACAAGGAATCGGTCGTTCTTCGATTTGACCCTTCACTTGTTCCTAAAATTCTAGTTTCCATTTGGCACAGGAGGTTGTTCTTCCCTCCTTTTGCCCTTGCCCGCAACGCCGTTTGGAAAAGGTGTGGCATACCCTGGACCTTCGGAGAGCACTTAAAATTTACCTTGCTTGTACTGAGGCATTCAGGCAAACTTCGAGTCTTTTGTTACCATCCCCGCTCGAAGGGGAAGAAGGCTTCGAAGGCTGTTATTTCTAAATGGATTTCTTCTTGCATTACGGATGCCTGTCGAGCATGGTACCTCCAGTCAGGGTCTTAGCTCACTCCACAAGGGGAGCTGCCGCAAATTGGGCTCTTTGGGCGAGGGCTCCGTTTGGTTAAATTTGTCGGGCGGCCACCTGGAAGAGCCCCCACTCTTTCATCAAACATTACAAAATTGATCTTCTGGACTCTGTTGAGGCTGCTTTTGGCAGGCGGGTTCTCCAGGGGGTTCTGGATTGAGCTTCTAGTTCAGTACAGTCTGGTTGCCCCCCAACTCTTCCATACCTGTATTACTTTTTGAGGGTACTGCTTTGGTACCTCCCTGCGTCCGAATAACCGGACGAAGGAGCTACAGAAAGGACAATTGGGTCACTTACCTGGGGAATTATCCTTCTATAGCTCCTGAGGGAGGTTATTCAGCCCTCCTGTGGGTTTTTGGTTGCGGGTGGTCAACCGTTTGGATCCGGACATACTTTTTTGTTACTGGGGACCTTTTCTGTTTACTATTTTTGTTGGGAGAGTTTCATTAATGGGCCCCTAGTTTGGGGGTGTCAATTCTTTATTTACTTTTAGATATCCTTGATCCATCAGCTGTTTAAGCCTGGGGATTGAGGGCGTGCTCTCCCTGCACATGCCCAGTCGAAAGTTCAGTGCTGCTTCCTGCTGGTGTGAGGGAGAACACTCCCTGCGTCCAAATAACCAGCCTCAGGAGCTACAGAAGGACAATTCTCCAGGTAAGTGACCCAATTGTCCTTTCTGTGGGAAAACTAAACAAAAGCTAATAGTACAGAGTAAATTACTGGGAGATACTGCAGAGTAAATGCCTCATGTGGACAAAGCACTCAAGTGCCTAAATTTCAATGAACATTAAGCACCAAAACCCCTCTGAAAATATTGCCTGGGCCTCAGTTCCCTACCTGGGAAATTCTGTCTTGTCTGATTAGATGGCAAACTCTTGGGAGCATGGACTGTCACTATGGGCACACTCGCACATCAACCCCCAAGCTGAGGAAGCCAATGCCAAGAGCTCCCCCAGCTGTAGGGATGCAGTGTCGTGTTTGAATGATCAGTGTCTGTACGCAACAGAACCTGCCACAATAGGGTGGACCTTTACATGCTACTGCAACACTTGTTATTGTTAATAATGGGGTAGCACAACTGCCTCCCCACCCCCAGTAACAGGTGCATCCTAAACCCCTGGATCTAGATTTCTGTCCTTCCCACTGATTTGTTCCTGACTCTTTGCTCTCGTACTCCTCTCCTCTCCTCGCACATTCCTCTACCAATGAGACAAGCATTGGCAAATCTCTCTTGCTGGATTTTGGAATCAAAAATACTAATTAAGAAAATTAATTACAAAAAGTTAATCATCCCTTTCTGTCCCAGGCCTGATGAACCTTCCAGGCGTGAAAAGGGATTGAGAGATGCTGCAGTCCCCAATTAAGGCAGCCTTTCTGCCTTGTTGTTTGTCAGAGCGTGGGTTGACTTCAGCATCAGAGCACAGGGATCTCAGCTCCCCCTTCATTGCTGGCATGCATTTTACTACTGGTGTTTTTAAATGAGACGCAACCATGCGTCCCAACACATGCGTGAAGGTGGTGTGGGTGGATGCACGCTCCCGTGACCTATGCAGCACCCACGCATGGTCACTCATGGGGCACCAGAGAAAAAGCCAGTGTGTCCCATGCAAGGGAAGGCAAAACAGTGTGTACGGACAGGTGCCCATGCATCTCTGGCCCATTTGAATGGGGGCACCAGAGAAGTCTGCAGCCACGTTGCCTCCCTGTTCTGCCCCCAGCCCTACTGGGAGTCTTAAAGGGGTAATGGCTGCCTGTATGAGTTGCTTCTAGGGCTGGTCCATGGTGGCGGGCGTGCGTGGGCACGGTGGCCACACAGGGAGCCGCCCATTAGAAACCCTCCCCACTCCATGTGTGTGGATGTTCTGCGGCTGTAACACTCAGCGGACAACCCCCCCTCCCCCAAGCCTTGCTTAAAAACACCCTGTGAGTTCCACAAGGAGGTCTCCAGTTTGGACTTGTCAAGGGAAATGATCCTGGGGGCTGAGTCAAAGGCCACCGGAATCACTGGAAAGACTCCTAGTCACTGCAATCTGTCCCAGGTGCTTTGGCCCCCATTACTGTATGTTATTAATTTGTGTTAGCTAGCTAAAATCCTAAATTTGCCTAAAATCCTAAAATAGGGAGCCTGTGGCAGAGGCGGCAAGTGAGCCCAGAGCACTCTCATGCCAAGCTAATGCCCTAACCACAGAAAAATATTTCCTCCATGGGCTCTGAACCAGATGCTTAGATATTCTTCTCTTTTGTTGCCTGATCTGAAACTACAAAGCACCAGAATCCACTGAGGTGTGTCCACCATGCAGACAGAGGGTATTTTAAAACAAGTTGGCCACCCAGAAGCCACTCATCTGAACGCCCATCTTAAGATGGAGCGGGGGGATGTGCGCACCCATGAGCCACACAGCATCCATGCATGGCCACTCACAGAGCACTACTGTGTGGGGCAACCCAAAAAGGTCCATGGCAATGCCCAACGGGCAGCCACGCAGCCCCTGTCCGTACAAACTAGGACAGCCAGCCACGCCAGCAGACTTGTCTGCTGCTCATTACTACTGTGGCCCGGGGACACAGCCTTTGCAAGTCACAAGAGCTGGCCGGGAGCAGTGGGGAGCCCGGGTTCCACAGCACTCACGCCGGGAACATGCCAGTTACAAAAGCCAGCCCAGTATGCTGCCCCCTTCCTCCACGGTTCATGGTAGGGGGAGTATGTGGTGACTGCTGCAGTAGCCATGCTGGGAGCCACCTGTTAGAATCCTTCCCCACACACTCCACCTGAGTGGGTGCTCCTTTAAAAACACCCAGACTAGAGACCGACATGATCGGAGGTAAAGAGAGAAAAGGACAAAAATAAGGAGAAGAGCATACACCGGCAAAGAACCTGAATATACCAGGCAGGTGTTTTCTGGGTCACTGGCTGCCCACCTGGAAAACTGACTATTCAAAGGAGAAGCAGGATCGAAGAGAGGCCCACTCTGGCTCTTTTCATCCTCACTCGCATTCCCGTCACTCTCCTGCGCCCACCTTTCTTTCAGTGCAGAGTTCTCATCTTTTCCTTTTTTACTTTTTCCACTTCTTTAAATCCCAATGAGTAGTGCTGGTCTAGAAGTTCAACAGAAAACTGAATTTTATGTAGTGTCTAACTTTTCCAACTATTTCCATGTAGAAATATTAGAAATGGACCCTGATTTTGCAATCATTTTTTTAAAAGCGTCTCTTGATGCTATTGAAAAATACTACTGACGCATTTAGCTGACTGGAAACCTGGTATTGGAGAAACATTAAATTTGCTAGAGCATCCTTGATAATGCTTTTGGGGAAAATATCAATTTAACGTATAGAGGGAAAGGCACAAAATTCTTTAAAAAAAAAAAAAAAAAAAAAAGAAGTAGAAAATGTTGATAGATTTTCCTAAAAAAAGTATTGCTGGGGGGTGGGTTGTTTTTTAAGCCATTTTTGATTAAAAGATTTTACTTCATGAAAGTCCAACTACTGCACCCACATTGTCCCCTCTATATTTTCAGTATAAACCTTGTACTGGACTGAGCTTGGTGTAGTTTGGCTCAGGTTCCTGTAATGATACTTGAATCTTTTGACAAATCTGAGCTTTGTTCTGAGCTTGTGAAAGATTGAAATGGCAAAAAAGGAGAATTTCGACAATGAAAAGGGGGTTTACTGTGAATGTTTTGTATGTCCCTACTTTCAGTGAGATGGCATCAAGTATGAAGTTGTTTCAGGGACAAGAGTTCCACTTTTCTCATTTCTAGCAACTTCAATCCAAAAGCATCTTACAGATCTCTGGAATAAAGCTCTGTTATCCTATATTTAGAGCAGGTAAATGGTGGCATGTGGAAGGATGGTCCGTGGGTTAAGAGCTCAGGAAAAGTGGGTCCAGTTTCCTGCTCTACCACAGGTTCTTTGTGTGACTTTGGTCTCTCTCTCTGCCTCAGTTTCCTGTCTGAACAATGGGGATAATCGCACTTCCCTACCGCACAGCGCACAGGAGTGTTATGAGGGCAAAAGTGTGAGATATTCAGATATAGTAAGGAGGACCCTGCCAGTACCACAAAAGTAGGGTTGTTACCTATGCAGATTTTTAAGAAACACAAAAAATAAATGTTGCAGGGCCTGCCTTGGTGCCAAGGCAAGCCCTGCAACATGTATTTTTCGTAAGTGCTCCTTTAAAATGTGCGTAGGTGGCAACCCTACATAGAAGTTAGTAGCAGAACTGAGAACAGAACCCCGGAGTACTGCTTATCAAGCCTGCTGCTTTAGCCACATACCTGTTGTCTTGCCCTCAAATCTGTGTCACTAATATCATCGTATGTTTGTATCAGTCGGAAGCCTTCTCTTCCCCTGCTATGTAGGAGATTCTCCAGATGAGGAGCCTAGAGCCTCATACCTGGAGGACAGGAAGTAAATGCTTTCTGCTCTATGTTGACAATGATGCTGTTCTATCCAGTGACAGAGGTAGGAATGGACAAGGCGTTCATCTCTTTCTGGCTAACAGGCTGGCTGCCTTTGGGGCCATAGGCCCAGGGGATACTGACAAGGCTGGCTGGCTCTCAGTCTGCTTTGTAGGCTGAATAAGAGCAGGTTTCAGGTGGCAACTTATCCTTTCAGACCCAGCCAGAGTGGGACGGATCGCTTCACCAGTTCTGTTGATATTTATGCTGCTGTACTCTGGGGGATTGAGTAAAATAAGGCAGGTGCTGCTTGCTGAAGGGCTCTTTTCTCTATCAGACAGGCTGCCAGGAATCATGTATGGTACATGCCCCAGTCATGCTGACACAGACTCTCTAATAAAGGAGCACCAGGAAACTATAGGGCCAGACACCATTGACAATGCCTGAGGACACACATTACCACCACATGGATCAGAAAAGAGTCTCACCAGACATGTCCTTTTATAAAGCATTTCTCTTTCCCAAGCCTTTGCTACAGCAGCCAGATTCCTGATCCAATCCATTGATTCTGCCTAAATCAATCTCTCCTGTCCTGTTCTGGAGTTTTCTCCAGTGTCATTCAGCACCTCCGTCCACCCAACTGCCTTATGTGAATGTGTCCCAGTGCTCAACTACGGGTGATAACAGACACAGTGCTGGCCTGCTATGGCCCGCCTAGGCCATGGACTCACTGGGACATCTATTTCTGGGCTGCCAGACATGGGCCTACTGCTGCCCCTGCCCGGGTCACTGGCTGGCCTGCAACTGGTCCCCCAGAAGACCCCAGGCACACAGACTGGGCCAAGAGCCATCCAGGAGGGCCAACATGGGCCATAGCAAGCCAGCACATCTATTTTCAGCCCCGTCAAGGATTGGAAGTTGCCATGGCTATCCCCACCATGGCCACCCGTGATTGGCCACCATGGCTGCCCGTCATGGCGGGGTCAGGGCATGCCAGGAATGGGGTCACCTCAGTGAGCGTTTGTTCTGGTTCCCTGCATGGGGTGGGGCAGAGGAGGGCTCACCAGTCAGGCATACGTTTGTTCTGTGCCCTGGCCCTAAAGGTGGCAGCCGCCATCCTTCACCCATCCCTGGATGGGGGAGCAGCTGTACGTCTATTTTCACCCTTTGTGTCAGAGGACCTGTATGACTAAGGGAGATTCTTCTTCAGCTCTAATGACAAGACCAGGGATTTTCAAGTGGGAGGGTCTGTCTCTGTGAAGCAGCAGCAGCCAGATTCCATTCAGCAGGGGTCAGTGGTAAAACTGAAGACAAGCCATTTCATTTAAGGCAGTGGTTCCCAAACTTATTGCCATGTGACCCCATTTTAAGACTTAATATAATCCTGTGACTCCAAATACCAACAAAGACATGCAAAATATACCAAATATCATCATGATCATGACCCCATTAGGGGTTGCAACCCATACTTTGGGAACCTCTGATTTAAGACCATATAACCAAAGAATGAGTGAGCTGGCTACAAGTTTGAGAGCCAGAGCTCATTTCCCTAAACGCCCTTTCTGTGTGCCAGCCCCAGCGGCACAGCCAAGGAGGAGGCCATGTGGGAGCCAAGCACTATCAATTAGGCTGGCACTCAAGACAGGCCTGGCATGGAATCAGTAGCTCCCTTTCAGCAGCAATGATAGAAATGGCAGCTGGGAGAGAGAAGGAGAAAGGGAAAGGATGATGCCTGAGAAGGAACTGGAAAACCTTCCTTATCTGTGCTTTTCGGGACCTCATATCTCTGGGAGCCAGACCTCAGTGTTGTCCTTGTTGGCCCTGGCTTCCCCATTATGGGGCACACATCATAACAGTACAGTTGGTCGCTGCACAGCAGCATATTGGGAACTGGGTGTATGCATGTCTGGGGTGGGGTGGGGTGGGTTTGTGTGCACTGAAACACTAATTAGTATTATTTATATAAGCATCCAGGGATAAAACAAACCCTGCTCAGTCTCAGCCCAGCAGGAAAGCCAAAGATGGCCAGCATTTGAGTTCTGATGGCAGGATGACTTGGCTATCAGTATAGCCTATGGTCTTTGTTTTTTTCACTTGGGGACTGGGGATGGACCTTAGAAAGAATACTCAGCTGTGAAATCTGAACAGCTCAAAACTAGGAGTGTTGGGATTCAGAGATCTACCTAGGTCCACAAAGGCAGAGGCAGGTAACATGGTGATGAGTGCAGTGTAAGAGAGAGAATAAAATAGTAGAGGCAAGCAGCAGGGTTCTGGCTGAGAATCCAGATCCAGGATCAAATGCTAAGCACCCAGCAAAGCCTGCGGGGTGCACAAGACGAAGGATGCATCTCTAGTCTTGTGTTAACCAGGGAGCAGCAGTGAAAGCAAGAAGCTGTTTCCTCTTCTCTCTCACCCCCCTACCGGTTCTGGTGTGATCTTAAAGCACATGAGCTTCATTATGCACCAAATGCTTTTGCTGCAGACAATTGCATCGCTGCCTTCTGGGGGAAGCAGAGGATCCAGATCTTTGCAGTGATGCTGCTAGTTATTATTATTATTTATATAGGGCTATGAGGATACACAGTGCTGTTTGATGGGTGAGCTGTGCTAAACAGTAATGGCTCCCTGCTGTGGAGAGCTTAGAGGTAAAATATTTTTTTACAAAGCCCTTTCTCCCTCTCCTCCCAAATACAATAACAATGATACTGTGGGGGATGGGGAGATGGTACTATCCTTTGCCAAGGAATGAAGAGGATGGAGGGCCTCGCTGAAAGGGACAGGGGTGAGAAAATAGGGCTGGGAACTGATTAGTCGGTTAGGGAACAGTGATCCTGGTACTGGGGGGTTTAGGGGCAGTCCTCTAGGGCCAGTGAGGCTAGTGCTGAGTGACCGCAAAGGTCACTGATGTCTGTGTGATACTGCAGAGCAGTGAGGTGGCGACTCACAGGTTCTGTTAGCAATACACAGGCCCATATGCTAGCTTCCCTACTGCTAAAGGAGCTGTTTATAAATGTGGATGGATAAACCAGACAGACAGCTATTGCAGGGAGCATGACATGTGGACAGAGAGCATGCAGGGAGCTGGCGTGACAGATGAATCGATACTTTTTCTGACAATCCACTTCCAGTGTGTTTGTCTCCTAATGTGAAAGAATTTAAATGACAATAGGCTGAAAGGCTGGGGTGAGTCATAATCATAAGCTCTCCAGGATGATCAATATACCAAATCAGAGAGACCCTGAACTTGGCTGGGAGCAGCTTCTGGGACTGAGAATGCAGCAAACACTGAGGCCAACTGTATTCAAAAATCTGGTCGCTGTTTCTCAGCTCTGACGGACAGAAAATCTGGCTTTAGGATAACAGCCTCTTTTGGGGTGCCAGCCTGTTCTGAAAGAGGTTTTCTTTGTTGTATTTGTGCAGAGAATACAAGCAGCAACAGAATGAACGGGCCGTTGGCCATTCACACAAACAAGCCTTGGAGAGCAAGACATTGTCTGTATTGATACTTGAACAGCATGATGGCAATAATAGAATCACAGATGCAAAAACCCTATTAGCCCATCTCATCAGTCGGTGGAGGATTATTCCATGCAACTCATTCTCCAGTTCTTTGTTCAGTTTAGTTTAAATATCCCTTGCAATAGAGCTCCCCCAATTTCTTGGCAGACTGTTACCCAGCCAAGTGGATCACACAGTTCTATGGTACATAGTGCCAGATTCTTAGCTGGTATAAAGTTGGATAGCTGTACTAAATGGAGCTCCACCCAATTACCCCAGCTGAAGGTCAAGCACATTGTTTCTGATGGAACATGTCAGTTTATACCAGATGAAGAGGGGTGAACCCATATGGTGAACCCACACGTAATGCTGCCAGAATCCAATGTCCACAGGCCCCCAAAAGCTGTATGATGAACCCTGGATCACTGTTGCGTGTGAGTGAGGTAATCTGAGTTCCAGTCCTGCTTTAAACTCGGATATGGCGATTAGATCAGATCTAATGGTTAGTACGAGTTTAAAGAGGGGCTGGAACTCACATTGCCTCATTCACGTGCAACAGTGATCCGTGACTCATTATACGGCTTCCAGGACCACATGGACATCAAATTTTAGCAGCATTACATGTGAGTTCACCCATAGTTTTTAAACCATGTTTGGAGTTTGTAGGAAAATATCATCAAAGAAGCAAGGTTTAAGCAGGTGGGCCAGGTATACCATATAGAGAACAAAAGGTATGTATGCTAAATGGGCACTGAGCAGGGTTCCTGTAGGGTGGGGGTGAAAACCAGGGAAAGATAAGGGTATAACTGCAGAAGACAATGAGTAAGGCCCCACAAGATGTGAACCCACATTACCCTACATTAGCCTGCAATGTAGCTGACTGTCTGCCCGGCGGCTGCCAGATGTCTGCGCACTTCTGCCTCAGAGCGGGCGCTTGGCTGCTATGTGATGTGTCAGCCAGAGAAGGCCAGTGATGCATTGCGGAATACTGTTGCCTCACCCAGGCTAATGTAGGGCTACAGGGCCACCTCGAAGCCCTGCCATGAGGCAAGCTCCAAAGAGGCGTGTGCTCACCACTGATTGGGGAACCCAACGTGCTCCTCAGGACCCCCCTGATCAGCTGTTTGGCAGCCAGGGTGAGTGTGCTCCTCTGGGTCCCCTCAATCAACTGTTTGGCGGCTAGGGTAAGTACTCTCCTCCGGACCAGCTGTCTGGTAGCCAGGGTGAGCACTCTCCTCCAGGCTACCCCTTCGATCAGCTGTTTGGTGTCCAGGGTGAGTGTGCTCCTCCCCCCCAGGGTAGCCACTGGTCCAGTCTTATACCGGACAGTCCAATTTTCGGGAGGGTTTGTCCCTTCTCTGTTGCTGAACTAAGCCAAATGCATTTTTGTTCAGTATTTTTGAGACAAAAAGCGCTGTTGGGGGAAGCTCAGAGAAGGGGGAAGCGCGGTGCTGTTGGGGGAAGCGCAGGCCTTTACAGGTCCCAGTCGGGACTTGTAAGTTTCAAAGACTGCTTCCTCCTCTCCAACCACAGTACCTCTCAGCTGAAAGCCAGATGGGGGGCTCAGTAGGGGGCACTCTTCCCCTCACAGTAAGTAAAATGTCCTGTATTCTGGGCATGTGTCAGTGGTCACCCTACCCCACCACCATCAGCTGTTTCACAGTAGCTGGGGGCCCAATCCTGCTGCACAGCAGGAGTCTGTGAGTTCTGCCCCGTGTGGATGGCTCCTCGGCAGACTGATTTATGATGGCAACCCCCACTCAGATTCCCCATGGGAGAGGGGGTGCTTATTTGTCCTGTCCTCCCCATTGGCCAAAAGCGTGGTTGCTGCGGTGGCCCTCCCCAGGGCAGACAGGGCATCTGGCTGACCCTGTCCTATGTGACTTTACCCAATGTCAGAGGATAACGTCCGGCCAATAATGAAAGGTCAAACCCAAAGGAGAAGCTGAGCTGCCCAATGAACTAGTGGCACAGGAGGGGCTAAGATTTATTCTCAGACGTCTAACTTCAGTTTTTATTTCCCATTATTATATCTGCAGCTAGTCAAAGATTTCCTACCAAATCTTGCTTTGCTGGGACTTTTCCAAAACCAAACATTTCCATCCTGTAATTTCTTTTCCATCCCATTTTCCCCACCCCCAAACCCAGCCATGCACCTTCCCCAAGGCCACACAGGAGACCTTTCGCTAGAGTCTCCACCTCCCCCCACCCCCAACACACCTTAGCGGGATCGGTGCTAAAATTAACGGGCAGGGGCGACTGTCCCCTTTGCATTCTGACGGGAAGGGACATTTCAAGGTTGTCTAGTCCATTCCCCTGCCCCTATGTAGGGCCAATTATACCTAAACCCTCCCTGGCTAATGTGTGTCTAATTTATTTTTAGAAGCTTCCAGTAATGAGGATTCCACAGCCTCCCTTGGAAATTTGTCCAGTTACCAGACTATTCATATGGTTAAAAAACTCTTCCTGATAGTACAGCACATAGCGCATTGCTTGAGCTATATAAATAATATAAATAACAAATCTTCCCTTTTTGTGGCTATGATCCACAAACCACTTATTCATAAGATGTCCCACTGCTGCACTGTGAACTTCAATGGCTAAATGTGCCCATGTCCCTCAACCTGTCCATTATATACCTGGCATTCTAAACCCCTGATCATCTTTACTGCTCTCCTCTAAACCTCCTCCTGCCAGTTTGTCAACATCTTTCTTAAAGTGTGGAGCCCAAAACTAGGTACATCACTCCACCTGGGGTCTGATTAGTGTGCCAATTGAAGTGGCCACCTCTTTGGGTTTTGAAGTAAGACTTTGTGTTTTGACCCAGAATCTCTGGGCTCTGTGGGAAGTTCTAATTTCTCTGGGTTGTCCAGAGGCATCCCAGTAACCTAGAGAAATTGAGGCTTCGGGGGGTGACCATCTCAGAAAGGGAGCAGACCATAGGGACTTTCCCGCCCCAGAAGACTCAATGGAACATACATAGGCATATGGAAGGGAATAATGATGCAGAACTGGAGTCTTGAGGCTGTAATCAGGCACATGGACATCTATAAAGACAGTTGCCTGGTTGTTAGGGGACTTCCCAAGGAAATGTCGTACTCAAACAGTGAAAGATCAGTGGCTGATAACCTATAAGTTGTTTCCCCTTTATCCACCTTGGAGGCCCCAATCAAAATCAGGGACCTTCTTCCCATAAAGAATAATAATCCGCTTTATACATAGGCTAGTGTGTATCACACATCCCTCAAATCAGTAAATAAGCAACACAAAGGAGCATTAAGACAGGTGTCCTGTACCAAATGCTCCATCAAATTAGAAGAGGAATGCTTCTGTACCCACAGATGGCATTCATTTCAAGGTCAGCTAAGCCCTGCATATAGTCATCCTGATTTCACCTATCTTTGGAGAAGTAGGTGTATATATTGCTGCCACCTGTTTAGCACCAATTGTGCCGGGACATCTGTAGCATGTTCTGTTGCTAGTAAGAAGCCCAGTATCAACAGCTTAAATGGAAAAACCTACCATGAGACGCAAGCACATGACCAGAGCTGCACCACAAATGAATTTTTCTCCCACGGGAAATGCTGAAACCTGGCTTCATCCCAAAGCAGGACAGAAATTCAAAATAGAAATCGTCAAAATCATTATCAGTTTTGGAGCCACAAATAAAAACGACGTACAGAGTGTACCTCACCCCGCAAAGACTCCATACAATTGATGAGCAATACCCGCAGATGTGCTGGCAGGGCTGTTCGGAAGTGGGGTCGTGGATGCATTGCTGGTGGTTATGTCCACACATAAAAACCTTTTGGACAGAAATATGGCCTCATCTGAACAAGATTGCTCAAACTGATATTCCATTTCAACCAAAATTTGCTTTATGGGTATCATACCAGAGCTAAATATAATAAAGGAAAGAAAAATGGAGTGTCAACAACTTCAGTTGGCTGCGATATACACCATAGTGTGTAACTGGAAAGCGACAAGAAAACCATCTATAAAAAAATGGAAGCAAAGACTTTGGCTGACATTCACTATGGAGCGGATACAGGCAGAAATACATATGGACTTAGAAGGGTTTTATGTAGTTTTGAGTAATGTATGGGACTTAATCCAACAAGACTTAGGGTGATTTCAGATGTTACGGCCGCCGGAATTGACCGCGGGCCGTGGTGTGGTTCGAACCACAGGCGGGGGTGAAGGAGGGGCAAACAGGCGTTCCCCCCTTCACCCCCGCCCATGGGGAACGAGACACCACGGCCTGCGGTCAATTCCGGCAGCCGTAATGTCTGTTGAGTCACCCCACCGCCTAGGGGGCGGGGCCGTGCGGTGCTGCATATGACCGCAAAGCCCCGCCCTCTGCACGCCACCGTCGGCCCGCACCCCCAGCACAATGGTCAGGAAGTGCGGCTTATCCGGCCGCACCACCCGCTCGGGACCGGGACGGCGAACCCCAACAGACATAACGAACCTTTCACCACAGCCGTGGTGGCCATTCACCACACTTCTGGACCTGCTTGCGTCCTCAGGTCCAGAGGTGTGGTGAATGCAAACGCGTTCCGTGTTTGACTGTGGTGAACATCTGGCGGGTAGCAAACAGACGTTCACCACAGTCAAACGCGGCCCGCATTTGACTGTGGTCGTGGCGGAGTGAATATTCACCCTGTCACGTCTGAAATCACCCTTAGATCCAAATGAAAAAAGGATTTCACTATGTTTAACAAAAATGTGAATAAAAGTGATAGCATGTTTGTATTAGCTAGAATTGGACCGATGTTGTCTCTTGGGTTCATTGATTGTACCGGAAGAAAGGGTGCTATAACTTTGAAAAAAATAGTAAAGAGAATTTTTTTTTAAAAAAGAAATTCAAAATAGATTTATTTTTATTTTTTTGTAGAGAACAATGCTCCAAAATGTTTGGATTTAGAAATACTGAGATGTTTTATTTTTTATAGAGAAAGTAGGGTTTGCTGTGTTGGTCCCAATATAGGCAATAGAGACAAAGTAGTAAAGTGATATCTTTTATTGGACCAACTTCAGTTGATGGAGGCATGCAAGCTTTCAGACCTCACAGACTTGCCTGATGAAGGACCCTGTGAGGTTCAAAAGCTTGCATACCTCCACCAATTGGAGTTGGTTCAATAAATGATATCACTTTATTACTTTGTTTTAATTTTTGACATTTTCAATTAAAACAACAAACATTTTTCCATTTCTGAAATAAAGCATTTCAGTTTTTAAAGGTGATTTGTTTGGTGTCTGACATGCAGCTTCCTTGAGCTTTTGCTGTGCTTCATAAGACTTACAGTTCCTGCCGGCTCTGCTTCCACCCTCCTCAACAGGCCACCAGCCGAACATCTGCCACTGTAGCAACTCAGAGAAACTGTGGGCTTTAATTTTAAAGCTTATTATGTGCCTGTGGAATCAATGTTTTATTTACTTTTTCCCAACAGAAAATTAAAATTCATCTTGTTTTCTGCAAGAAATTTAGATTCCAGTGAAACTTGCATTTTTCATCTTAAAATGTTTGAAAATTTTCCAACCAGCTCTACACGTAAAACAACTCTACTCTAAGGGGGGCTGCAGCTGTCCCCTCTCAAAAACCCCCATGGTCATGTTCTCCCTCCTCCAAAAATTTGTAGTTGGTGTCAAGCCTCTTTATGGAAATCGAAAGCTATTGAACTGTTGACCCCTGTGAAGGTGCCTCTTTGTGAGAAAGTTGCATTCAGTAACTCAAGCTTGAATTTCTAACTTACCCAGCTTTGCTGCCAAGCTGAAGTTAACTAAATGCCTGGGGTCACTGAGCAATGATGCCGCTTGTGGATATGAGCCCTGTTACCATGACATGCAAGAGGTCACTAAGGGGTAGCTGGCAATAAAGCACAGAGGCTCTTCGGCAGGCATTCTGCACCTCCTTCTCTTCCTCTTTCTTTTTCTCCTGTTCCTAATCAAATACAGATCACATGTAAGATGTCTCACAAAACCTTAATTGGAAAAAGTAATTCAAATTGGCTTGGATAGGAACGCTGTCATGTGGATTGAGAACTGGTTAAAAGACTGTAAACACAGGAAAATGATAAATGGCAGTCTTCATTGAGTTGGGAGGAAGTGTCTGGTGGGGAACCACAGGGATCAGCAATAGGACTGGTCTTATTTAACATCTTCATTAATGAACTGGAAAGGGGATTAAACAGTGTGCTAATGAAATTCTCAGATGATGCTAACTTGGGAGGAGCTACAATACTGGGGAAGATAGAGAATTAATACAAAGGGGCCTAGAGAGATTAGAAACACAGTAAGAAAACACCCTTTTAAGATTCATCTTGGGAAAATACAAGTTAACACTGCCATAAGATATTGCTGACAGAGGCCAGGATCATTGCTGGAGTCTGAAAAGGATTAGATATGTATATGGGTAATGAGAATATCTATAGTTAGTTAGTACATTAGATGGGGTATTTTTAAAATGGATTTTAACCCCTTGTTGCAATGTCTAACCAAAGGTAGACTAGAAAAAAGCTTCTCCTCTAGGTAGGTTATCACATAATTATCTTGAACCTTCAATGCATCTGCTGCTAACCATTTCTAGAGAAAGGAGACTGAGGGCACTTTCCGACATGATCAAAAGTGTTTGGGCAGTGGGATGCACATGCAAATTAGGTGCAGCTTTGATTACATTGGAATAGTGCCCCGTGCATGCTTGAAGCTTTTCAGAGCACTGACAAATGTGCTTTACCGAGGTGGATTTTGCAGCTCGGCAAATCACATTTGTCAGTGCTCTGAAAGCTTCAATCATGTGCAGGGTGTCTGTCCAACATAATCAAAGCCACGCTTAATTTGCATGTGTGTCCCGCCACCTGAACACTTAAGTACACTTTTGATCACGTTGGAAAGAGCCCTGAGTGGGCTAACTAGAACATGGAACCACCAGACTGGATCAGGCCAATGTTCTTAGTACGTCTGTGAAAAAGCATAATCTGAAGCACACTTACTTGGGAAGCAAAAAGGATGAGACTATGATCCACAAACCATTTACTCCAGAGTAAGTGATTTGTGCATTGTGGCTTGGAAGTATAATCTGGAAATGACAGAGGACAGAAAAATAAACATGAATATGTACCATGACATAGTTGGAGAAAATACCAGAACAATTCTGGGCAAAGGCATTACATCTTAGCATATGGAGGTATCAGTCCTCCTCTATGTACCTCCTGTTAAAGTGCATTCAGAATACTCAGTTCAGAGTATTTCTAAAGTTTCTAAAGAAACCAGGGGGAAATTTTCATGTACCACTTTTAAAAATCTACTTTTTTAAATCTGAGCCTTAAAAAGGTACCACTTATTACCTTTGAAAATCTACCCCTTAAAATCTGAGCCTCTTAGAGGAAAGGGTGGGATAGAAGTTTGAATGAATAAATACAAAATAAATAAATCCTATTTTTAAAAATGACCAAAACACTTGATAACCTAAAGCCCTTTGACTTTCAATGAATCTTGTACTCATAAGTTCTTAAATCATTCTGAAAATGAAATTTAGGCATTACTCCGTAGAATACTGGCAAAGTGGCAGGAAACACAGAACTGAAGAATTGGAAGGTACCTCAAGGGTCATCCAGTACACACACACACACACACACACACACACACACACAAAGGAATTCAAAGAAGTAAAAGTGGGAAGAGGGTTGGAGGGACTGATTTATGGGGAAAGAGATGAAGCTGGGATCAGTGATGACCAACGAGACAGGAGTGAGGATGGGAGCTGAAAAGAAATTAAGTATGTGAATGCCATGGAAGAAGGTTTAGGGAAATATCCTGACAATGAAATAATCTCCCACGGGTGGAGACTCAGAATACCCGTTTCTGGGTATTTTAAAATCCAGAAGAGATTGTGAGAAAATGTAGAGTAGGGATCAAATATGCATGACTGTGGGGAGATGGGAGTGGATATGACTTAGAAGGCATGCTCACTCCTCCTTCCCCTCAATGATTCTACCTTTCCAATTCTCTTTTCACTGCCCCCAGTCTTGTTTGTGCCTGGTTCAGTTCCACTCCTCTCTTCAGATGATGCAGCTGCATACAGCAGCTATGAGATGACTGCCCCAGGGGAAGAAAACTTTGCTGAAAGTACATTCGTACTTTAAAACTCCAGGCGAAGGAAGCTGGAAAGGTTCCAGCCATGAAATCTGAAGTATCCAGTCCAAGTCTTCCCAAGAGAGCGTGCCAAATAAATAGAAGGGGAATGGAAAGAAATTGACCCCAACTGCAACACAGCTTGCCTTGGGAGAAGGCAGCACTTATTACAGACACCTAGGATTTTTCCACCTTAAAAAATTGTTCTGATGCAATCAGTGTAGTGAGACTGGTGCAAACCCCTAATGCAGATGCACTGCACCAGTGCAAAGCAGAGTTTACAGCAGTGCAGCTTAGTCCAGCATCATAATGAAGATGTACAGCATGATCCCATCCAAATGAGGGGTTTGTACCAGGCTGACTATATCACTGCAGTGACATAGGTGAGATTTTCCCCAAATGAGACAAGCTTCTGTCAGGGGAGAGGACCCTGGCTTGGGTGGATCATTATCTGAGGAATCCAATCCTGCAGGCATGGGGATTGCAGGAGCGGCTGTCCACTCCCCTCACTCCAGCATCAATGGGCATCAAGCAAATATCCAAATCCGCAGCAGTACTGCTGACTCTAGCTCCATGCCCGCACTCCAGCCTCTAGTGGCAGCATGGCTTGTGCAGGTACAGGGGAATTGGGAGCAGAGAAAATGGGGCAGGCAGCAGCAGGGAGAGGCTACTTCCCTGCAGACCTCACCTCTTTTGCACACGTCCACACATATCTCTCTCCCTTCATGGAAGAGCTAATGGATACTCACAAGGTGATCCTTACTGCATTTCTTATGCCACTTCTTAACCCCTTGTCCAGCAGTGGCTAAAATGTGAACCTAAATATTCATAGGCAAAGTTAAGGGAGTCCTGTGAAGTGGGTTGGCAGTCCTTTTACCCAACACTGCTCACCTACACCTCCTTGTTTGTGCCCCTGTGTCTTGAAAGTCAGGGGTATAGTTATGGCAGGGAGGGGTTGGTGAAAATCTTGGGGCACATGCTCCCTCACCGCCTCCCTATACATTGTGTGTGTTAAATACTTTCTTTCCTGCAGTTCTCATGGCAGCAGTGTGAGGGGGAAGAGAAGGTTAGTAGGATAGGTAAAGATATTATTGATGGCCATATCCTAAAGGGATTAGATGACTGTTAAATCTACAACTATGACAGTGGTAGAACCATCTGCCAAGAACAGTTTTATGTGAGAATCTGGCAAGAGAAAGACTTATCTTTTGTTTATAGCTGAGATAAGGAGTAAAGAATGTCTGCCTTGACACAGAGAAATTACCAGTGTCTAGTACAACTGTCTGAGTCTCAATACCCTAGGAATCAGAGATGAGAAAGACCTGGTTAGATTATTCTAGTCCATCTCTCTGCCAGGGTGGAGCCAGTCCCCAGAGTTATGATATTAAATGTTAGTGATAATGCTGCTGTAAAATCATGCTCCCTTTTCTGAGCTTTCTGTTGGCTTCCTCACTCCTTCTAATCTACATACATTTATAGGAGGACTGAAAAGAATATTCTATACTCAAAAAACCTTTGGTTTAAGAGAGAATTCAATCATGCTTGAAAAAAGCATGGAAATTGTAAGTTACTCTTGCCTTAACTTCCGTGCCACGTAAGCAGTAAAGGCATTGGACAGTCTCACATATCGTGCTCGTTTACATCTTAGGCTCCGTGCACTCACACTTTGCCTTGGTCTTCCAGCCCCTATCTTCTTTCTCTGCAGATTGGGGACAACACTAAAGCTGGGGACAGTGCTATGTAAATGTTTAATAAGAATTTAAAGTTGGGTACATACTGAAATTAATAACACGGAATGCCCATTTGAAGGAATGGAGGCAAGAGCAATGCCAATTTGGAAATAAATCTTATTGTCATTCACAGATTCCATTAAGTGGATGTGAAAGAATCCAACTGAACTGCATCTTTGGGAGTGTGGGGTGAGACAAGAGGGTGTGGAACAATGAGGAAGGTACCAGGGAGAGTGAGTAGAATGGGTGAAATGACAGGGAGGAACAGGGACACGTTGCAGCAGCAAGGAACTGGATGGAATGACAGGATGAATGCCATGACAAACAGGTAGAATGACAAGGTTCTGAGTGAAACAAGTGATTCGGAAGAGTGACAGGATACCATGGGGAGCACTCCTTATCATTTCACCCAATTCCCATAGCTGCCTCCCTGTCGTTCCACTCCCTATTGCCTCCCACCCTGTTATTTCACCTCCTCTCCTATCTCTTGTTTTTTGTCATTACACACACACCCTTACTCCTGTTCCCTATCAGAGATATAGCTCATTGTATTTCCCAGGATTCTTGGGTTCTCTGTGAGGGGAGTGGGGGCTGGTAGGTTAGAGGGGGAGGCTGGGAGCCAGGACACCTGGGTTCCCTGTTACAGGGTTGGAAGCAAGTGGGTTAGGGGTCTGGGAGCCAGGACTCTTCAGTTCACTGGGAGGGCAGTGAGGGCTAGTGGGTTCAAGTATAGAATTTTCTCCTTTTTTGAAAATGCAGTGTACTAAATCCCCCCTCCTGGCGCACTACCATGATTAGCACCCTAACAGTACAATTTCAGAATTTCAAAGCCTTACTGTGTATTGAAATGTGGCTGCCTCTGGAGTAGGGGCCAGGTGGCCATATATACTTGAATCCCTCACCATGTACTGAAATGTAGCTGCTTCTGGAGTGGAATCCCTCACTGTGTACTGAAATGCATCTGCATCTGGGATGGGGGGTGGCCATATATACTGGAATACCTCACTGGGTACTGAAATGCAATCACAATTCTACCATTTTCAAAAATCCTAAAATCAGCAGACACAGTCAACTGTCTCTTATACACATCTAGATGTGTATAAGAGACAGGCCATATATACTGGAATACCTCACTGGGTACTGAAATGCAATCACAATTCTACCATTTTCAAAAATCCTAAAATCAGCAGACACAGTCAAATCTCAGGTGACCCCCCTCGACAGCAGCTCCTCATACCAAGTGACCACTCCCCTTCCCAGCTCCCCAGTCCCCTCACTATAAGTGACCCCTGCATCAGCTTCCTTCCCCAGCTACAATATAACCCCTCTGCCCACTCCCAGCACCCTCCTTGGCCTCAATTTAACCCCCCCTTGCCTGGTTCTAACCCCACCCACCCCGCCACACACACGCCACTGGGTCCCAGCACACCTCCACGGCTGCAATTTAAAACCCCTGCCTGGTCCCAGCACCCTTTCCCAGCCGCAATTTAACACCCCCACCCCGCTGGGTCTCAGCACCGCTCTCTGGCTGCAATTTAAACCCCCCATCTAGTCCCAGCACCCTAACTAGAATATGCAGTAGGGAAGGGTCAGACAGGGAAGAGTAGCGGGAGACACTTCAACTGCACATACGTGATGTTATGAGCTCTCCAATGACTAATATGGGAAATTCAAAACATTATAACTTTTAAACTACCAGACGGATTTTGAAAAATAAAAAAGGCACCCTTGAATCATCAATCTAATACCACTACACCTCAAAAAAATTCTCAAAAGACACTTTCAAGATTATACAAAAGCATCTGAAACAGGCAGAAAAAAACAATTTTAACTCCAATTTTCAAACTGCTGTAACTTTTAGATTTTTTTCCAATTTATATAAAATATGGATAGATTGTACCCCCTCACCCAAGTGATCCTCTCTGACAAATTTCAGACAAGTAGAATAAATGGTGCTGATTTTATAAGCAATAGAATGTTAATGCATTAAAGTGAAGGATGCAAGCTGGCCATAACTATAGAGCGGACTCCTGCTGCTCTATAATGATGGTTCAGATTCATGAAGATAATTTGGATATTCGCTCTGTGAATAAATATTTAAATTAATCTTTGTCACATTTGCAAAAATTGCAACATTGTTTATTTGTTGCTCTGCGTTTGTTTATCTGGTACTTCATGTTTGTTTATTCAGATACTTCAGTTACTTTGGTAATGCAGTACTCAGTACTATGTTCACTGCAGTGGTACCACTTAGTGATCACTAATGCTGCCACAGTGAACAAAGGACCAAATACTAAAATATTGCAGTAAGTAACTGAAATACCAAATACCAAGAACTGAATAACCAAACACAATAGAGTCAAATGAAGATTTGGACCAGCAAAGGAAGGGGGAAGCAAATGCCCTTTTATATCACTTTGTTTAGATTAATATAAATACATTATTAAGTTGACTGAATTTGGTATTTGCACCAAATATTTGTTTCAGTGCTAATTCTGACCTGCTCACATTTGAAGCTTCTCCTCACTCCATTTGCGCCTGTATCGAGGACTATCGCCTCTCTCCCAACCTTCACCCAGAGGGGATGGGGCCACTGGTGGTCACAGCCCTTTCCAACATAACCCCTTAGTCTCTGTCCTGCTCCCTTTCTGAGGTGGCCTTCCCCTGCCCTCCCAGAAGTCTCAATTTCATTAAGAAGTCTGAGGGCACCTCTGGCTGACCCAGAGAAATTATTAATTAATTAATTATTATTATTATTATTATTATTAGCAAGCATTTATATAGCGCAAGTAATGTACCTGTTGCTTTACAAAGTAATGGAATAGACACGGTCCCTGCCCTAGGGCTTACAGTCTGAGAGACAGAGGGGGCGTGGGGGGAGATGAAGGAAGGGGAACAGAGGCAGGGACAAGGGGTGTAACATTCACTAAAGTGCGAGGTCTCAGGTGCACGTGCTTGGCTTGGTTACATCGAACCAAACTGGCTTGGCTTGGTTACATCGAACCAAGCATCGAACAGAGTTCAGAGACTCTGGGTCAAAATCTGGAGTCTCCAGGCAAAATCCAGAGTGGTACCAGCCTACCTGTATCTCATCCCCACACAAGCTTCTCCCTGGCTTACTCCTTCATGTTCTTCTTGTGTCTCACTCCCCACCTTCTTCCATGAAACCCCTTAAAACTGACTCCCACCCAATTAATTCATACCATGCCCTACTCCAGCCCCCACTTCCATTACTTTAACATTACACCTGGCCCATGCAGTCTGTCATGAGTTCTGATCAATGAAGTGACCTGCAAAATGGAATTCCCATCCCACAGCAACTTCCAGTATTTCAAGACTGGTTTTCATTCCAAACTGGAAAGAAAAGATAATATACCAAAATTTTTGACTGAGGGAAAATTTAGAAAAAGCTTTAAAATATATATATTAAAAATTAGCAAATAATTTTCAATCAGCCCAAGACAGAAAATGATATTTTTTAATATTATTTTTTATTTGGGTCAGTTCAAAATATTTTCATTTTGGACTGACCCAAAATACATAAAAACAAAAATAAAAAATTTCAAGTCAGTCTGAAATGACATTTTCCCAAATTTTCTTTCAGTGGAAAATGTCAATATTTAAGCTTTTCTTCGCAAAATTAAATGAATAGCAATCCTGAAATCTCAAAGGCTTGGATTTGCAAACCATTTACTCTGGAATAGCCCCAGTGAAGCTGTGCAGGAGAAAGTGGGTTGTGGATCATGGCCATAATGTTTTGTGAACAGAATTTTTTAGTTTGGAGTCAACTCAAATAGAAATTACTACTGGCAGAAAATTAAATCAGAAATAAACTTTTCCTGTAGAAAATTTTGTTTCTGACATAATCTTGTTTTTTGGCAGGGAAATTTTTTGGCGACCAGCCCTACTGTCCACCCTCACGCATTGTTCTTTCTGCCCACATCTTTAGACTGCAAGGGGAGGATTTTTCTCCTTTGTTCAGGTATATACTTCATGGACATCTAGTATGCAAAATGACAACAGCAGTCATTCAATAGGGGGGAATAGTCTTGAAAACACATCCATCTCAAACCACTCAAGACTTTAAGGGATTTTTATTATTATTTATTTATATTTAAATAAGACTTTCAGGGATTTTAGCATCTGATTCAGTCTCCTCTTATAGAGGAGGACTCAGGTCCTCCTCTATAAGATCAATTAGAACTGGATCTAAACCCTTCAGAGAAATTCAAACTTCCTGGCCCAGTCCTGACTTTTTAAAAATGAGCTCACAAGTTATTGCTGATGAACTCCCCCCTGCCCCCTCCTCCTTTTGGCACTTCAATTTCTTTAAACTCTTAATAAACCTTTCTGTAAAGGCTGGAGTCACTGTATTCTGTAAAGGGCTACCAGAACATGATTAAGCTCTAATTAACTGTATTCAGGTCAGCCAATGACCTCTGCTAGGAAGGAAAGCCAATAATTACACTATCTGTGGGGTGTGCTTCTGCCATTAGCGACACAAACCTCCAGAACAGCACCCAGCTGCATTAGGATCAGACAACGTTAGTTAACCTCAGATGGTAGTGCAAACTAGAAAGCAATTAGGCACTAGAAAGTAAGAGTGTTTTTAAACGAGGGCTGCGGGGGTGGGGGTGGGGTCCATGGCCACAGCTGTGGGACGCCCACACTTGCAATGTGCATGGGGTGCACTTCAAACGAGTGGCTGCCCTATCCTTGGAGGTGGCCACCTGCCCCATACAGGGCACTCCAGATTTTTCAGGAGTGCTTCATGCGTGGCCATGAGTGGTCGGTGTGTGGGTCATGGGAGCGCACCTCTGAGTCCCCACACACCACCATCACACGAGTAGACAGTCGGGGGTCATGCATGGATGCGTAGCGTTTAAAAACACCCTCTGCATCATTACCCCAGTGCAAAAGTGACTATTGTAATTGGGATCTTTCTTAGCAGTTTCAGCAGAGACGAAAATGGTTGAACGGGCAGATGGACAGACTCTCAAAGGAGCTTGATTCCCAGTTACTCGCCTAGATGAAGTGGCTAGATTCTCAGCATCCAGATGTTCCCATTGGTTTGAATGGGCAGGATTTAGGAGGGAAAGGAATCACCATTGTTCAATCTCAGTGGGTTGGGGGATGTAAGCACATTGGGTTCCTTCTGAGCTTTACCTTATTTTCCCTATGCAGAGCTCCCCAAAGAACCATGCTTCCTGAGCCATGACCTTTCCCGTTTGGGGTCTTTATTTACACACTTCCAAACTCTTACATATAGCTCCTTTAATCATACATATTTTGGCTCTCTTTTTGCTGAGACAAAGGGTGTTTTTAGATAAGTGCCTCCCCACCCATTATCCACCAATCACCCACCCATCATGCATGCTACAGGGCTGCATAGGGCGCCAATGCATGATGGGTGCTTGCCTGAAAATACCGGAAGTGGTTTTCTCCATGTGATTTTTCACATCCCCACATAGAGGGTCACTAGTTACCAGCTTTTTTGGTACAGGGTGCTGGCCCCTGCCTCTGCTAAGACTTCCTTCCAGTAAATGTGAAGGCAACTGCCAGCACCCTTTATCACTCGGTCTTTTTTGCTGGGTTACAATCTTTGTGGCAGAGTTTTCTGCCCTGTCTGTGTGAGAGCATTTCCTCTAGCTAGCACAGGAATGGAACTCCTCTGGCCTGTAAACCAAATCTAGCCCATGGCTGTTTTTTTTTTATTTGGCCCCTTTCCAAATTTGTGGATCTGGCCCACAAGGTCCAGTCCCTACCATGAAGCACTCCAAGATTGAGTTTAGAGGAAAGGAATGGAAATGAAAGCATGCGTAGTCAAGGACTGGGGATGACTCCATGGCATGACATCCATAATCTGGACCTTCCCCTTCCATCTCTAGGGAATGTTTCCTCTGATCTCGATGGCCGCTCACTCAATTTAATTTATTTATTTGGCAAATTAGCTTTCGCCATAGCCATTTTAAAACACATATAGATACAAATAAAACACAAATAACAGATATGTAATATACAAGATTACAAGAGGAATCATCCCATAGCTCCAGCATAGGGGGACCACCATAATCCACCACTTTAAGTATATAACTTTAACCCATCAACAATCATATCCATGGGACAGATTATCTCTCTCACATCTCTAAAGGTACAATAGCACTTTGCCCCCCTTTGTCCTACCATGATTCTTCGATCAAGCTGGTGGGGCAGAAGAGAAGAGACATCCTTGAAAAACAAAAGTGTCAAGCACTCCCATGACCTGGCACAATGTACGTAAGAATGCAACACCGACCTTTGTTAACTTTTGTCACAGCAGTCCTGTTAATATAAGGAATACAACCTTAGTGGCATTCATACCATGCTCTTCGCAGGCAAGCGCCAATGACACTTAGCCCCTAAATCAGGATAGGTGCCTATACATATCACGAGCCATAAGAGCGGAGGTAGTAATTAAGTCAGCAGACTTGAAGGAGGCTATGCATATCATTGATTGTACTGGAGTTGGGCACGCTCCTGGGACAATCCCAGCCAGGAAATGCCGTTCTCTTATGCGTTGCGTAAGGGGGCATACAAACAATGTATGCAACAAATCCCCCACGCAGCCCAGTGTGCAGGGACAAAGCCTCTCGGCATAAGGAGTTCCAGCTCGCCTCCCCATAACAACCTTAGTGGGGAGCAGATCGAATCTCATGAGCGTCAGGGCCCTACGTAAACTAGGGTCCTCTAATACGCCCAGGTACCTTTCGCGCCCAGCTGTGTGCTTAAACTCCCTATACAGGGGAGCACACTTAAGTGCTGCAGCTTTCCCCATGTCCAACTGGACAGCTTGGTCTACCAGCTGCCTGTGAACAATTATTTTTCTGCCACATGGGTAAATTTCACTCAGCATCTCTGGAGATAGCCCAAGCTCTCTAATCAGGTTCTTCATCCCTTGGTACCAGGTATGTGATGCTGGCCATGACTGTGCCTCAATGCAACAGCACCGGGGCAGCCTGCCTTCAGGCATACCCTCCAGCTTAATCCAATATTTTAGCACTGTCTCAGAAATTTTAACTTCTTTGGCAGAGTGCCTGACTCTAACCGCAACAAGCAGGTTGGTGTGCTCTTAGGCACAGCAAGGAGAGTTCTTAGAAAAACATTCTGTGGCAATTCTAACCCCTCAACCGAGACCACGCCCCAAATTTCGGCACCATACAGTGCTCCAGGTCTAGACTTCACGTTAAAGAGGCTCAGTGCTGGGGCGATTAGCCTGCCCCGGCCGCTCACTCAATGACCTTGTGATCATATGGAATTCCGTATTGGTGGAGGCCATCGACAATGTGGCTCCCAGGCATCCGCTCCCGAACCGCCGACAATGCAGGTCCCCGTGGTATACGGAGAAGCTGCGGCGGATGAAGTGGGAAGGGCGGCTGTTATAGCGATGGTGGCGTCACTCGTATGCTGAAGTTAACTGATTACGGCATAGAATCTGGTTGCGTACCTATGCTGTGGCGGTGCGGGCAGCAAAAAAAGTCCCGCCCGGCAGAGTTTTTCTGGGTGGTGAGGGGGCTGGTCAGGGTGGTGAGGGGGCTCCCTCCACCTGGATTAGAGTCTTCAAATGCTCACTGTGATTTGTTTGTGGACTTTTCTGTGGATAGAACTGCTTAAATCCACCACAGTTTTGATGCAACATTTTTAGCAGTAGGTGAGCCAGAGGCAGTAGAAGCCCCGTGTTGTCCTGTTTTGAGGGATGCATTTCGGGATGTGTCGCCCTCAGATGCGGGGGATGCTCTTGGGACTGTCTGAGCCACTTAATGTGAACTGGTCAAAGCCAGCCGGGAGACATTAGGGCAGTTGCTGGTGGGGATTGTCAACGCCTCCTTTGGGGAGGGCAAGGTGCCGGACTGTCCCAAGGAGGCTGTGGTGCGGTCCTTACTCAAGAAGCCATCATTGGACGTTGGTGTCCTGGCCAGTTATCGGCCGGTCTCTAACCTTCCGTTTTTAGGGAAGGTTATTGAACGGGTAGTGGCCCGGCAGCTGCAGGAGCATGTGGACTGGATTAATTTTCTCGATCGCTCACAGTCTGGCTTTCATCCAGGATATGGCACACAGACTGCGCTTGTGGCCTTGGTCGACAACCTCTCCCGTGACCGGGGTTGTTTGACCCTGTTAGATCTCTCGGCTGCATTTGATACCGTTGATCATGAGATGTTGGTGACTTGGCTGCGGGACCGGGCAGGGATTGGCAGGACCGTTCTTGAACGGTTCCACTCTTTCCTGACTGGGAGAACCCAACGTGTGGTCCTGGGTTATTTTTCATCTTCTCCCCGGGGCTTCACGTGTGGAGTCCCGCAGGGTTCTATCCTGTCCCCTCTCTTGTTCAATGTGTACATGCAGCCTTTGGGGGAGGTTGTTAGGGAGTTTGGCGTACAGTGTCATCAATATGCTGATGACACCCAGCTATCTCTCTCTTTTTCATCTGACTCAGGCCCAATAGTCTCGGTGCTTACCTGGTGTTTGACGGCCGTGGGGAACTGGATGAGGGCGAGTCGCCTGAAGTTAAATCCCAACAAGACGGATATGACGGTTGTGGGGAAGGCCAGGGGAGTGGTGGCCCCCATCATTGATGGGGTCCGTCCTGCCCTGGTATCTCAGGTTTGGAGTCTGGGGGTGCTCCTGGACCTGCAGCTCCACCTGGACGTTCAAGTGGCGGCTGTGGCGAAGGGGGCATTTTGCCAATTACATCTGGTGCATCAGCTTCGGCCACATGTCTTGGACTCGGATCTGGCCACGATCATCCATGCTTCTATTACCTTGAAACTGGACTACTGTAATGCACTCTACGTGGGGCTACCCCTGGTGCTGGTTTGGAGACTGCAGCTGGTGCAGAACGTGGCAGCTTGTCTCCTAATGGGGACGTGTCGATGTGAGCACATTACGTCGGTGCTTCGCTCTCTGCACTGGCTGCTGATAGTCTTCCAGGCCCAATTCAAGGTGTTGGTGTTGACCTTTAAAGCCCTAAACGCCCTGGGCCCAGTCTATCTGCAGGAGCGCCTCACCCGCCGGATCCTGGATTGGCCCCTGCGGTGAGCCAGGGGCGCCCTCCTTGAGGTCCCCTGGGTTTCTCGGATGTCAACCTTGCGGAGGGCGTTATCTGTGGCTGCTCCGTGGCTGTGGAACTCCCCCCGCTGGAGGTCCGCCTGACCGCTGACCTCCCCTCTTTCCGTAGGCAATGTAAGACCTGGCTGTTCTGCTGTGCCTTTCCCGAGGGAGGTGGGTTGGGTTAGGGTGAGGTAGAGGGCAATTTGTTTTACTGTGGGGTTTTTAATTGTATTATTGTTGTTTTTTAATCTGTTTTAATATGTTGTTAGCCGCCCCGAGATGCTTTTAGCAGGAGGGGGCGGCATACAAATTTTATAATAAATAAATAAATACAATTAAATATCTCCCATCCTTAGCACACACCCTTAACAGCCCTGCCCCTAACTCCTATCCAGCCTGTGGAAGCTGGACTAATTTTCAAAGTGGCCAGCGGGAGGGGAAAGGCCCAAGCATTAGCAGGTTACCTCCAGATTCTGTCTCCTGCAAACCTCGCTCTAACCAGAGCTGAAATCATGGTCTTTGTATCAGCTGATCCTAGTGCACCATCTGACCGGGGGCATGTCAGTTCTTTAGCTGCTGGGTGCCAAATATTTGGTCTTGAGCTTCTGCTAATCTAAATGCCAGAGAAAGACTGACTCACAGTGATGGGGCAATGAGAGGAAGCTTATATTAAATCTGCTTCTCTAAGATCTTTGTCCCACATCATTCACTGGCATTAAATGCTTTTGATTGGGGGTGAGGGGGGGAGCCCAATCTGTATATAATATGCTGTCCTGCTCTCTAGGATCTGAATAATGGTCTTCTTTGGCCTTCTTCCAGGAATCCCGTAAGCCTTTTCTATGCAAATGGTGAACTCTGAATATTAATCATTAGCTCCCAAATTCAGAGTATCTCAAATTCTCCATAAAAGGCTGGAAACACAAGGCTCTTCCCTCACCACATACTTCTGGGACTCAGATGTTATGAGCTCTAATTTGATTTTGCAGGTGTTCCAGGAGCCAACCTGCTGCTAGTTTGCCTTTTTTAATAACTTTTTTGGCTTAGCGCATCTCTCGGCAGCAGGACCTTAACCTCTAGGCTCTTCATGTTACCTTCAGTTCTGCCTGAATAGTCCTCCAGTGAGTTCAATTGGTTTCATACGCCTACAGGTTTAACCTCGAGAGAGATAAGAGCGCCTTGATGTGAGTCAAATTTGGCAGTGTTCAGACAGTAACAATTCTCACACTGGAGGCAACAGCAGCTCCGTCGATCTGAATAAGGAGGCTGCCTACACACCAGCCAGATGAGACTAAAGAAAATTCTGCCCATCCTGCCTTTCACTGGACTACAGTCTCTCCCACAACCCCTCTCCCCCATAAATACCTACCATTAACAGGTTTTGTTATCTTCTGATCCCTGCATTGTTTGGTTTGTACAAGACAATGGGAGTAATTAACACCTCATTCCTCCATCTGAAAGTGCTAGCTGAAGGGAAATGAAACTGAAATTGGAGGCTCTGACTTATCCATTACTAGGGAGTGGGGTTGTGGGACACCTTTTCTCACTTTAACAAGGTTGGGATAAGCAGGGCTATCAAAGAACAAAGAAAGGTAGTACTCAGGCAGGAGGGAGCTGAAAACTAAATGAGGTAGGATGGGTGATGTGTTTGTGAGAGATGATTTTTTGGCTGCTGAGACTGTGGCTGCTTCAACCTGGAATCCTCCAAGTGCCTTTAAAACTAAATCTTTAGAGCCAAAGTCAATGTACCCATTTGAGAATTTTGACTTTTGAACAGGCTGAATTTTAACTTGAACCCTCAGTCCTGCACATACAAATATATGTGTACACAGAGCCTCTCACACAGACATCCTGTTTTTTTTCAGCTCAGCCCCAAAGTAAGCTAGTTGACTATTACAGAGTTTCATATAAATAATAATAATAAATAATAATATTAATAAATACATTTAAATTTATGTAAATTAGCAGTGGCATGAAGTGTACCTATTTCTCTCCATCAAATGTTGACGGGTACACATCCCCCTAGCTACAGACTCCAATGATGATTTAAGTCCCATGTTGCATGGACTTCAGCCTGTTAGAGAAGTAGCGGAGTCTAATTTACAGATCTGAAGGTCAAAGGTACCAATGAGATCATCTGGTCTGTCCTCCTTATAGCACAAGCCAATGGAATTACCTCCAGTCATTACTCTATCGAGTTCACTCAATTGCATGTGGCTAAAGCACGTCTTTCAGAAGGGTGTCTCATCTTGATTTGAAGACTGCAAGCGAATGACAATCTGTGCCCTCCCTTGGCAGTCTGTTCCAGCAGCCTCAGGGTTAAACACTTGGGCCTCATTTCTAATTTGAATTTGTCCCGCATTAACTTCCAGCGCTGGTTCTTGTTATGCCTTCCTCTGCTAGGTTAGTTACCAGGCCCTAATGGACAGGATATTAGACCAGGAGAGGGACGATCAGAAGATTCTGCCATGACTTGGTGTCTTTGACTTTGGGCAAGTCTCAGAATCTCTGCTCCCCTTCTGCCTGTCCTGTCTATTTAGCCCATAAACTTTGTGTGGGGGCAGGAATTATTTTCTATTATGTGTTTTTGCAGAACCAAGCAAAATAGGACCTTAGGGTGTTACTTTGCTATCAATGGGTATTTTCAGAAGTGATGCTACTATGCTTAGCCACACTTTACTACACTTAACCCCACCCCAGGGTCACAACCACCACCATGTCTGTTCAGCAGCCACCAGATGTTCACCACGCTTTGCCCTGAACCATGGTAGCAGTTACCACCAGTTGTAATCTCAGAAAATTGCGGGGAACAGCCAGTGGTAAGCATCTTCCACGGTTCAGGGCAAAGTGTGGTAAGGCACACTGTCATGTCTGTTCTGGGTACCAGCCTACCCCATGGCGGGGTAGCGGCTGTTACCCTGGATTGGGTCTAAGTGTGGTATCAGCACTTCTGAAAATACCCAATAATAACAACAACAAGAAAGTGGCAGAGGCAGCAGCAGTAGGAAGAGCCAGTGAAAGAAGGGGAGCACCAAAAAAATGTCCTCTCAGTTTAGATGCCAGTGGTTCTGTTCTCGGTGCTTTCTCCACTCATTTTTTGTACTTAGTGGCTACGTATTGTAACAGATATATTGCTGCTGCTGGATCCATACCCACACCAGACCACGGTACTACTTGTTTTGGTCCCCTGCAGAAATGCATCTTGGATGAAATGTGCTACCCATAACCCTTTGAATCTGTTCTTCTCCTCTACTGGATAGAGAGAGCTTCTACTGATCCTTTTGTGTAAGACTGATGATGCCAGGCCTGTAAACTGTGGGAGTCCACCTGCCTGGACATCTCTGTCTGGCTAGAAAACACCTGGCCAATGCCTATCTGGGATATGGTAGACACCTCAGGCTTTCTGTTGCACAAGCAGGAAGAGTCAGAAAGGAGAAAACAGTGGGCGTTTTTACATGCACCAGCATTCTCTCGGACTTCAACAACCAGGCTTGGTAAACCATGCAAGGTGTATGTGTGTGAGAGAGACATTCACCACCACCCCTCCCAGACATTTCCCAGGTATAGCTAACACTCCCCCCAGCACAGCAGCCCCTTGCGCCAAAACCCTCCCCCCAGCATCTGTGCTGGGGGAGGGTTTGGGGGGGAAGGGGCATCTGTTCTGGCCCCTTCCCCCCCAAA
>QEPC01007158.1:775199-810465 GCA_003113815.1 Sphenodon punctatus
TGCGCCAAAACCCTCCCCCCAGCACAGTGGCTCCTTCCCCCCCTCCAACCCTCCCCCCCAGCAAAGCTGTCCCTTCCCTAGGCCTGGCCCCCAGCCCCTTCTCCCCCCAAAATCCCCAGATTGTAGACAGACAGCACTTACTCAAGGCATGGGGGTCCATCTCCCTCCATGCTCCGACTCAGCGGCAGGTCTGAGCAGGCATTGAACATGGTGGCACTGCTGCCAGCAGCAGCTTCATGCTGCACCGCTCTCTCTTCACCCGGCATGCTCCTTCTGGCCACTTCCAGCTTCCTGGCCCCTTCCAACAGGGCTTGCCAGAGTGGCACAGCCAGATGATGTCATCTGGCCACGTCACTCTGGGAGGCCCTGTTGCGAGGGGCCAGGAAGCTGGAAGTGGGCAGAAGGAACAATTGGGTTACTCACCAGGGAATTGTTCTTCCTTGGTTTATATGGGAGGATGGTCGGAACAATGGGTGTAATTCCACCGCACCACCACCAGGAGGCGATAACAAACTTCCAAAACACCTGTGCGGGGAATTCCCGCCCAAACTCCTCAGTTGTAAGAAGCCGAAACTCCAGGAACCTAAATAAACACATACTAACAGAACAATAACAGTGGAAAAAACAAAAATGATGAACAGTCCTCCCTATGTCAGGCCCTAGGGCAGCCCCTAGCAGGCCTACAAAAATACTGGGCCCTAGGAAGAAGGGCGATAACAAAATGACCTCCCTTCGCCTGGCTTAGGCTACGGCTGGGAGGGCCGACCATCCTCCCATATAAACCAAAGAAGAACAATTCCCTGGTGAGTAACCCAATTGTTACTTCTATGGTTTATAGCTCGGATGGTCGGAACAATGGGAGGTTTATAGCAGTATAAGCCTACGTAGGAACGGGAGGGAAAGGAGCCTAAGTCGAAGCTAGTTCCCTCCAGCTGCCAAGGAATAGGAGAGTTAATGAGAGGTACCAGGGAGGACCCCCTGAAGGATCCTGCGGCCAAAGGCTGCCTCTCCCGAATCAAAAAGGTCAATTTTATAGTGCCGTGTGAAGGTGTGCATGGACTTCCATGTAGCTGCCCTGCATATCTCAGAGTAGGGAGCCCTAGCCTTAAATGCCCAGATAGAGGCCATTTGCCTGGTAGAATGAGCTACCACCCCAGAGGGGGAGGGCAGATTGGATGCCTTGTAAGCTTCCTTCGCACACCCTGAAATCCAGCTGGAAATGATGGTCTTCGAGGCCTTCTTTCCCTTATATCTGGGGTGATAATAAAACAGAAGGGTCAAGGACTGCCTAAAGGCGGCTGTTCTATGAAGGTAAATCTTCAGAGCTCTACAGGCGACCAAGGTATGCCACCTTCTCTCTAAGGGATGGCGAGGATTAGAGCAAGAAGAGGGGAGAACCACCTCTTGGGACAGATGAAAAAGGGAGCTAACTTTAGGAATGAAGTAAGGGCTGAGCCAAAGGACCACAGACTCCTTCCTGAAAATGCAGAGAGCATGATCCATAGAGAGCGCCCAATCTCTGAAATCTGTCTTGCTGACGTGATTGCTAGGAGAAGAGAGACTTTTAAGGACAGGAAAAATAAGGAGACCTGGGGAAGGGGCTCGAAGGGGTGCTGCGTCAGGGCGTTGAGAATGATATTTAAGTTCCATGTAGGAAACCTATGAATCACTGGGGGGGCCAGCTGGCGCACCCCCCTCAAAAACCTGCGAACATGGGGGTGTGAGGAAAATCTGTCCCTCCACAGGGAGGAAAGCGTAGAATCAATGGCAGCAAGCTGACGAGTTAAAGTAGGGGTCTTTAGTCCTTTATCAAGGCCGTCTTGGAGAAACTGCAGAACTTGCAAGAGGCTGGGAGAGTGTGGAGAACACCTTTTCTCCTTACATCACTTGATGAAGGAAATCCAGGAGGATTGATAAATCCGCTTGGTCGAGTCCCTCTTGTCCGCTGTGAGAGTGATAACAATAGTTTCCAGGTAACCGCGATCCATTAGGGCCCTAGATTCAAGGGCCAGGAGGTCAGCTTCAGGAAGCCCGGGTTGTCGTGTCGTAAGGGACCCTGACGCAGAAGGTTTGGAACCTCCGGACGTCTCCAGAAGTGACCACCAGATAACTCTAAGAGATCCAGAAACCAAGGCCTGTGAGGCCAGAACGGTACTATCAGGACCACTCGGTGGTTGTCCTGTCTGCATTTGGCCAGTGTTCAACTCAGGAGGAGAAGTGGAGGAAAGGCATAAAGGAGACCTAGAGGCCAAGGGTAAGATAATGCGTCCATCCCCAGCGCTACCCTGCAGTAGTGTCTGGACAGGAAGCGGGAGAGTTTGGCACTGAGCTGGGACGCAAAGAGATCTAGTTGAGGCTGGTCGAATCGGAGGACAAGCTGATTGAAGATGCTCTGGTCGAGACCCCACTCCCCTGGATCTGCAGTTTTGTGGCTTAGCCAATCTGCCTCCACATTGTCCTTTCCTTTGATATGGTGGGTTACCAGCGACGCGAGGTTGGCTTCTGCCCATAGGAAGAGACGATTGGCCTCCTGACGGACAACCGGGGATCTGGATCCTCCCTGGTTGTTGATTGTAAGAGACTGCTGTCGAGTTGTCGGAGAGCACCAGGAGGTGTTGGTTCTTGAACGCTCTGGAAGAGCACTGGAGGGCTAGTCGGGCTGCCCTCAGCTCGAGCCAATTGATACTGTGATGAAGATCCGACTGTAGCCACCGGCCTTGAGCCACCCAACCACTCGAATGCGCTCCCCAGCCTGTGAGGCTGGAGTCTGTGGTCAGGATGAGTCGGGGTGGATCCTGCAAGGGGCTTCCCGCTGAGAAACGGTCCAGAGCTTCCCACCAATGCGGAGAGGCTGCCGTGTGACTGTCGAGACGCAGAAACCTTGTTGCTCGGGACATGATGAGGTGTTGCCATGGCCAAAGGAAGTGTTGCAATGATCTGGCGTGAAATCGTGCCCATTGCAGGTGGGGAAAACAGGAGACCATCAGGCCCAGCAACGAGGCTAGGCGACTCAACTGGATCCTGTTTGACTGCCTGACTTTCTGACAGTGCCGACGGATCTTGAGTCGCCTCTCCTCTGGTATGAAAACTCTGTACCTCACAGTATCGATGATTATCCCCAGGTGATGAAGTCGCTGCGTCGGGATCAGCTGACTTTTCTCCCAACTGATCACGAAGCCGTGATACTGCAAACAGGAGAGAGTGGTTTGAACATGAGCAATAGCCTCTTCCTCCGAGTGGGCCCTTACTAGTAGATCGTCTAGATAAGGGAACACTGCGATCTTCTGTAATCTCAGATTGGCCACTAGGGGGATTAAGACCTTGATGAAGGTGCGAGGAGAGGTGGCGAGACTGAATGGCAGGACTCTGTTCTGCCAGTGGCTGCCGTGATAGCAGAAGCACAGCCACCTCCTGTGGGCTGGGAGGATGGGCACGTGCAGGTAAGTGTCCTTTAGATCTAAGGAGGCTAACCAGTGGTTGTGGCTGATGGACAAACAGATGGAAGAAACCGTCTCCATCTTGAATTGCTGATGCTTTAGGGACCTGTTCAGTTTCTTTAAGTCCAGAATCCCTCTCCAGCTTTCTTTCTTTTTCTGCACCAAGAAGAAGATTGAATAAAGTCCCGTAAACTCTTCTGATGGAGGGACGGGCTCTATGGCTCGCAGGGTCAGAAGCCTCTGAATTTCTGCCAGCATGGATGAATGTTTTGTGGGACTCCTTGACTGGGGAGAAGGGAGAAACGAGTCTTTGGGATAACGAGAGAATTCTAGGGAGTAGCCCTTTGCCACTGTGTCTCTTACCCATCTGTCGGAGGTTGCCTCCCACCATCTGGCAGCAAAGAACTGAAGTCTTCCCCCCAGAGCAGTGGCTTCGTGAACTAGACAGGTGGGATCGTCAGGAATTGTGCTTTTTGGGTGGGGAGGGGCCCCTTCTGACCCTGGAGGGTTGCTGATATGCTCTTCATCTGAAGTCCCTGCCTCTAGCCACTCTAGAGCGAGAGGAGAAATTCCAAGATCGAGGGGTACCATAGTCCCTGCACTGAGTCGCAAAAGATCTGTTGAACGGCCGAAAAAAGAACTTTGCAGATTGGACCTGCCTGAGAGGTCTTTTTCTCTTTACTAGAGGTCTCGAGGAGTGCCTTATCTAGCGCAGAACCAAAAAGCTTCGCCCCTTTGAACTGGCTGTTCACTAAAATATTTCTGGCATGAGCGTCAGCTCACCAGGAGCAGAGCCAGAGGCATCTTCTTGCCCCCACATTGGCTGCCATGCCCCTGGTGGCCCAGACTACAGAGTCCATAGAGGCATCTACTAGGAAGGATTGGGCCATAGTGATATTCTCAGCCAGTTTATCGGCTTCCTTCTCTGTGATTTCCTTGTCTTTACTGATATGAAACCACTTCAGGATAGCCCTTGAAGCATAGGAGGCTGTAATTGCCATCCTCAGGAGGTTAGAAAGGCACTCAAAGCTTCTCCTGAGGCCGGTTTCAATACCCTTGTCTGTTGGGTCCTTTGGCAAAACGTCCCCTTCACAGGGAAAGACAGATTGCTTTGCTAGGGAAGCAGCAGCTGCATCCACCTTAGGGATGGCAAAAATGGAGGAGCAGGTCTTATGAAAATCATACAGGCCTATTAGGGGCCTGGACAACTTGAATGGCTTTGTGGGATGCCTCCATTGTTCCCTAATAAGTTTTTCAGACTTATGATCCAACTTAGGCTGCTTTTAAACGAGGAGCGATTAAGCGCCTCCTCAACGCCGCATTAAAGCAAAGCTGCCGGAAGTGACGTTCTCCCCGTTGCCGGCGGCTTTGCTTTAATGCGGCGTTGAGGAGGCGCTTCAGCGCTCCTCGGTTAAAAGCAGCCTTAGACAGCCTGGAGGAGGAACTCAGCCTAGGCAAATAATCCCTGTCAGACTCAGAAGATTCTGAGGAAGAGTCTGACTCCCTCTTTTTGTGCTGCTTTTGCTTGATACAAAGCACTCTCTCAGCTCTGCTTAAAACCTTGTGGGCCTGTGGAAAAGGAAGCTCCCTGTCCAGGTCTTTACTTGAATGGAGAAAAACCTCTTCAGCTGCAAGGGGCTCCCTTTCCTCACCTGAGTGTGATAGCTCCATCTCCATCTCTGAGTCAGAGCCTTTAAGGAGCGGTCTGGCAGCTTTTGTGCTCGAATGCTTCCTTCCGCGCTTAGCCCGGCTGGGTGGGCTAGAAGCCGAGCTCTGAGATTCCTCACCTGAGGACTGGGCTCTGCGCCAACCCGAAGAGGAGCCCAGCAGGGTCCGTTCTCAGTCGGCCCGGCAGCAGAGAAAAGGGAAAAAATACCGGGCTGTGGCCTCTCGGGTAACGCAAGCCACGGTGAAGGCAGGCGTCGCTGTTGCCTGTGCCTCAGCTCAAGCTACTATTCTTGCTCGAATTGTTCTGTTTGTTTTCCTTATCTATTTTTTTTTTTAATTTACTCCCGGAGAGAGAAAAACCTCCTGCCAAATATGAGGCAGAAAGTAAACAGGAGTTTTGGCGGGAATTCCCCACACAGGTGTTTTGGAAGCTTGTTAACGCCTTCTGGTGTGGTGCGGCAGAATTGCACCCATTGTTCCGACCATCCAAGCTATAAACCATAGAAGAGCTGGTGAAGAGAGAGAGGCGCTGCAAGAAGCTGCTGCCGGCGCTGCTGCCCAGGTTTATTTTTCAGGCTGGGAAGGGTGGGGAGGCAACTGGCAGCCCCTACCACCCAACATCGACAGGGCGGATGGAGGTGGGAGGGAAAGGCTCCCTCTGGCCCTGATGGCTCAGCCTGACGGGGGTGGGGGTTGTGACACCCCTCCAGGAAATCCTGGGGGGCAGGGCCTTTCAGCCCCCTCCCCCCCCCCGGTAGTCTGCCACAATTTCTGTGGGCCGGCCAGTTGTTGTCCCTGGGCCGACCCGCAGCTCAGCCCAGCTCCACAAGCAGTGGCCCGGCCCCATTTGGTCTGGACCAGTCCCATGACGTCATAGGAGGCAGCGGCCCACCAGGATTCTTCCTGGTGCCTCCTGTGGCCAATCTGCCCCTGCAGGGCACCCTCAGGGCACCACTACAGCCCTACAACAAAGCACCCTTTGACAACAGCATGACAGGGGTCTGGAGGCTTCCTGAGCTAATGCAGGCAGAAGGGAGCAGATGCTTGGTGGTTAGGTACAAAGAAAAAGAGAGACAAAGATCCAGTTGTCTGCAGGGAGATAATCAACCAAAATGGGCTCTGAAGACATTCTAGCTTCCAATTAATCTATAAGCAGCACCAATAATGCATAGAGGATGAAAACAAATGAGACAGTGCCAAGCCAGTTCCCTAGGCCGCCCCGGGGAGGGCCACTGCAGCTGCCACTCCTCGGGTCGGTGGGGACAGCGGTTCACATGAGCAGTCCTCCCACCAGTAATCTGGGCATGGGGGCTGCCGTCACAGGTCTCTCCGTGGCATGAGTTGGCTGCAGAACTGTCCATACAGGAAAGAATAGCTGGACCCCCAACACACAGCAGGATCAGGCCCCTCAGGAAGAGCTGATGCAAAATAGCTGTTGGGGGGGGGGGGGGGGGGGGGAGTCTGGAGGTGTGCCCTCACCCAGCACGGGTGTGCGTGCCAAACAGCTGATTGGGGGTGCTCCACCGCGCCCCCCCCCACCAGGTATTTGGTGGCTGGCATGAAGGCGTTCCTCCGGTCCCAATCCTTTGACCTCGTGGCTCAGCAGGACTGGGCAAGGCCTGAATAGACAAGGAGGAGACTGTTAGCTTGGTTTAGCCTGGGTGGCCAGGCCTTTACTGGGCTGGGATGACAACCGCCACAGGCCCATGCATCCCATAGCAGTCCCCCGCCCCAAGGCCATAGTGGGGCAAACATCTGATGGTGACCTACCAGACGAGCAGGTGACTCCCAGGCTAACATGGGCTAATGGCTTGTTTTCATCCAGAGCCTGCATCGTAAACCGTGGGCACACAGTTAAGCCCGTACACATTAATGGAAACTGTATCCAAGATGGAGCCACCAGAATCTATACATAAGATGGCTCTGTATACCCAAGTCCCTGCAACTACATGTGTCCGTATACACTCTGCTACAGCTCAGAGGGGGCCATCGGGTACCATTAATTAATTAGCGTTCATTAACTTAGATGTCTGAACAGCACTTTGAAAATTCAGAGTGCTAGATACTGATTGTTGATTAATGTGTTAGTTAATTACCTACCAGACTAAGAACAAACTGTTGAAGACATCAGAGCCCTATGGTCATGTTCCCTCTCCATAACTCAATACACAAAGCAAGCACAACCTCACGGGTGTTGTGCCCCATCACAAACACAAAAAGGAAGAGATCAGGGCAGCCGTCTTTATGATCCCTTTGGGGATCCAGAAATCCTGCTTCTCATTCTGAAGCAGGCCTCTCTAATGGAGAATGTCCATTCACAGCTTCAGCCCTGCAGTACCCATCTAGTGTGGGAACTGTGACTGCAGGGGAAGAAGACAGTCCTCCTGTCCCATCCCATGAGGCCAATGAAATTCAGAGGGGTAAGAAAAGAAGGAGCTAGCTTATGTTTCAGCCCAGATAATTCCTCACCTCTCAACAAGGTTGTTCATCAAAACTCATACACAGTAATTCCATAACTGAGAAACCCTGGAAGCAGGCTCCCAGAATGCAGAATTAACTGAAGGAGATGAGAGCCCTATTGTTACAATAAGGCTTCTGAACACAATGGGTTTGCTCACAAAGGGGTGCACCTGTGTCTCCCATTCAAAAGGAACCAGAGGAGCTGGAAGCTCTATGCACCAACTGGATGTCCCTCTTCTAACACAAAGCATGGAGACAAAATGGATGTCAGTAAAAGGCTTCTGAATTGCACACTTCGTTTCCATATCTCATTGGGGAACTGGCTCTTCCAAAGAGAGTTGGACACAAGGCTGACATCTTAGCCAAATTCCCTTTCTGAGGAAATCAAGTGCCAAAGTCAAAGGGGGGTTGTGTGTGTCTGTGTGTCCTCTGAGTGCCAGCACTAGGAGTGCCAAACTTTATGGAGAATGAACCCAGATCAGGTAAGCAGACGGCACTCAGTGACGACAGACACGAAAACTGGGGAAGGAGCTTTAATGAATCAATAGGCATCTCTCGCTGGAGTATCTGTGTCTTACAGGATTACAGATATATGTTACTCCTAAAAGCTAGAACTCTACTTAAAGACCAGTTTTTCAGAGGGATGGGGATTCATTTATTTTGCATGGGGTGCCTTGTTTGTTTGTTTGTTTATTTTTTTATTATTTACTTATATATTTAAATGTATGCCATAGTTTTTTGGGGAAACACTTGATTAAGCAGGATTATCTCACTACATTCAGGCTCATCTAGACATTCTGCAAAACATTTATTCATATCCATGGGCCATTCACCGAGAACACCTGTCCCACATCTATCATTGTTTGAAGCCTGTGCTTCACTAGCTAACATATCCCCATGGACCATGGCAGGCATGGTAGGGAGTGGAGCAGAGGCGACGGAGCCTAAGGGCAAAAAGGAGGGGGGGGCACAAGCCCCCCTAGATTCTACAAGGGGGGCACTTCCGGGGTCTGCCCTGCTGCGCTGCAGGTCCCCCCAGTGAGTGGCAGCTAACAGCCTGCAAGCAGCCACGGCCATTGTTCTAATGCCAGGAGATCGGGCCACCATCTTTGCTCTCTGGGAGAATGCTAGGAAATATACTCCAGCATGCTCTGAGAGAGCTGGTGGCAGGCGGCACCACTTGTGATGCCCCCTCTGCTTTGACTCCATGGGCCACATGGAGTAAGTTTCCTGCCCCCTGCTCCTTTCCTGCCCACTGTGCCCCCTAGAAATTTTCCTCTCTGCCTTTCTGCCCACCATGTTCCCCCTGGACTCTGTTTCCAGTGGAGTGGAGATAAAAGGAAGTCACAGCAGTAACTGTGGGTGAAAACAGATGTGACAGTAACCTGTGTTGGCCCAGGACTCACCTGCACACGTGTTCCATCTCTGCCAGATGTGGGCCCACGTCTGCCCCAGGGCAGATTGTCGGTTGCAATTTTGGAGTCAAAGTCTGCCCACCTAGGCCAACCTAGACCCTCACGTATGTTAGGCCTGCCCAGCCCTGCTACGAGGCGGGGTCCATGGATCGGGCCCAGAGGAGTGCATTCACCCAGCCCCAAACAGCTGATCAGACAGGTCTGGAGGAGCTCACTCACCTGGCCTTGTTGAACAGCTAATCGGGGAGGGGGGCTGGAGCTCCTCCAGGCCCCACAATCAGCCATTAGGCAGCTGTAGTGAGTGTGCTTTTTTTGCCCCGTTTGGTGCATGCACCCAGTCTGCCGAACAGCTGATGGGGGCACTTCTGAGGGACGCGCCAGCCAGCCTTTGAAAGTGACAGGAAGCTGGGCTGCTGCCACTGGGCTAGCTTGCTGTCACTCAAGGCACTAGAGGAGGGAAAGCTGCACCCAGAATTTAAAAACAGCAGCGAGCTAGTCCAGCAGAAGCAGCAGTAGCCTGGCTCCCTGTGACTTTCAAAGGCTGCCCCAGCCGTTGGTGCTGGAAGGGAGAAAGCTGGACTTTGCAAGTGATAGTGAACCGAGCCAGCCCAGTGACAGCGGCCCGGCTCCCTGTCACTTTCAAAGGCCAGCTGGTGTTTCCCTCAGGCGCGCCCCCCATCAGCTGTTTGGTGGGCCAGGTGTGCGCACCAAACAGCTCACAGGGGCCCCAGCTGGCTGCATGCACCAAACAGCTCATGGGGGGGCCCATCTGGCTGCATGCACCAAACAGCTCATGGGGGGGGGCCCATCTGGCTGCACGCACCAAACAGCTCATGGGGGGGGGGCCCATCTGGCTGCACGCACCAAACAGCTCATGGGGGGGGGCCCATCTGGCTGCACGCACCAAACAGCTCATGGGGGGGCCCATCTGGCTGCACGCACCAAACAGCTCATGGGGGGGCCCATCTGGCTGCATGCACCAAACAGCTCATGGGGGGCCGAGAGGAGCACCTCCATCAGCTATTTGGCGACAGCTCTTGCTGGGTTCGAACCTGCTAAACAGCAGTGGCCCAGGAGTCCTGTTCCATGTGGACAGTTCCTCGGGCTGCCCCAGGGCATGTAAGGACCTGTGTCACAGCCTCCATGCTAGGGTTAAGAGTTGAGGGCTGGTTGTGTGAACGGATCTCCCCACCAACCAGAGGAGTGGTGGCTGCAGCTGTTCACCCCAGGGCGGGGCATGGAGCTGCCTCACCGCTGTCATGTTTGTTTTCACCCTCTGTTGTGGCCCACTCGGGGGTTTGAAGATGTGAAAGCAGCAACTGACATAGGATTCCACTGTGAGCTGGAGCACAGTGTGGGGAACTAGTGTGATGTGATCATGTAATTTATGCCAGGTGTAAGGAACCTTTTTCCTCCTGCGAGACACTTTGAAAATTAGTTCAAGCACCACTGGCCAGATAGGAGTTGAGGATGGGAGTGTTTGTGCTCAGGAAGGAGAAAGAAGAGGGTGACTCCAAATCCTGATTCTGTGCTACTATGGATCCATTTCCTGTCCTTGAGTGCATGCCCTCATCTCTGCTTCCTTTCCATAACTTCACACTTTCTGCTCGAGTGTAGAGGCTTGATTTGTGGGCCAGAGCCAGGAAGTGGAAAGGGGACAAACAAAAACCAGCCATGGGCCAGAAATGGCACACTAGCCAAAGGTTCTTTACTTACCAACGCTTTAGGCAAAGGGTCACTTCTGGATGCACTAAATTCAGCTTCTGAGTGATCCCATTGGATCAGCCCCAGGTGCAATTGCAACAGCCCAGTATGGAGGTGGCAAATGAAGGAACTGCTGTGTACCATATCACACTGACAAAGCTATTATTTCCAGTGCAATTGTCTAGGCATCCAAGTGCAGTGAAGTGTTAAAGAGGCTGAAGACAAAGGCAACTGCGGTGGACAAACATGTGCATTGTGGGTTAAGATCAGCTTAAGAGCAGGGTGAATGAATGCAGAGATTGGGGGAGGAGATGCTGCACAGAAGTTTAGATGCAAAAATGAGGTGAGGGAATATCCCCTAATGGGAGAGGATATAGGCAGAGGGGCAGAAGGGATATTGCCAGAAAAGAAGTAGTCATCAGAGCACTGGTAAATTCTGTTCTTCCAGTTTGGGGAAATTTAGCTTTAAGTTGTTACCAAGACCTGCTGGAAATGTTTGCTTTTGAAAAGCCTGCCTAATGCAGGGGACAGCGCCATTTCTTGAATAGGGCACCATTTCTATCAAAGCTGCCCTTTGGAATGAAGAAGAGCAACTCCATTGCATAAAATCAGCCTTCAAAGGTCCACAAACGTCTTTAAAATGGACATACTGTGAATATGAAGGCATGAATTCACTAGCCAGGAAGGCCTGGCTGTGTAAAGGACATTAAAACTACCCAGGGATTCAAGAGAAGGTGTCTTGCTGCTTCTTTTGAACAAACAGTTTAGTTTTAAGGAGGGCAAGAAAAGAGCATTCATACCTCTCTTTTGCCATTTACACCTTCACTGGGTGCAAGCTAACTCACAGCTTTTTCTGCTCACAACAGATAAAGACCAAAGCAATCCGTTCACCCATCTTTCTGTCTCTAGTACAAAAGCAACCAAAGCACAATACAAGATACCCTACAGTTTTACAGACTATGCTTGCGCTCCTGAAACCACTTACTTGTGAGTAGTTACATTTAATTCAATGGGATTACTTACAAGTAAAAGGCTTTAGGGTGATGAACAATAGCTCTTTTAAGAGGCTTTCTACACCACATTGATAAAATAGGACGAAGAGGCAAAGAGAGGTAAGATATATGTAAGTAAGACTGTCTGTCAATTTTGCCCTAGTCACTTAAGCTGGGTGAATGTTGGGCATAACTTTCCACCAATATTCATTGTAAAACTTCAACAAGTCCACTTCAGTAATATTTACATTGCTTTTTGTTTGCTTCCCATGAAGAATCAGGATGAAATTCAGAAAATAAATTACCCATTATGAATAGTCTGTGGTTCAGAAAAAAGGATACAAACCAGATCTCTTGGTGTCCCCCAAAATGAACATTGCAGGTCTGGTAGCTCCAACACTATAGTATGTTGGCATCATAACCTTTAGAGCCGATGGAAAGTATTTTCCCTGGAGAATTTTTTTTTAAAATATGGTTAATAGTTTTGTTTCAGTGCTATCAAAATGGAAATATTTTTCCTCTTTAAATCGTTTCGTTATTTGTGAAAAACAAAGATTTTGTTTACCAAAACACAAAAATAGTAGAGACATCAGGTGCTGTAAATGGTGGGTCTGGGCACATTTTGTTTGTCAAAAAACTGAAAACGAAACACATAGCTTTTTAAAAATATAGTTATTTCAAGGATTTATTTATTTTTTAAAATTAGGATCGTCCCTCCCTTCCCCCCCACAAAAATGTGGTTTGCATTCACTGAATTTTAATGCATTTTTTTTCTTTGTACAAACACTTGAACCAGCTCTAGTCATCACTAAATGATGATGCCATCCCCAAAAAGCTCATAACAATACAGGGACTTAGAGTGAAAAATCTTGTTTTATTCTCAGTGGGCTGACCCATCCCTGCCTCTGCCTCCACTATACTGCTGTCATGACGTAACGTTATTGACCCTCCAATATCAGTGGCTGTTTTTAAACAGGCACAGCTGGGGGGGGGCGTGTCCATGTGCGCTGGGTGGAGCAACCACGCATGTCTGGTGAGGAGGGGAAATCAAACAGGTCAGGGATGGGTGTGCGCCCCTACCCACGCATGGTTTGGCCTGCCCCCATATGGAACATCCCAGATTTTTCCGCGATGCTCTGTGTATAGACATGAGTTGCAGTGCATGGGTCACGGGAGCGTGCACACCCCCACATCACCTTCAGACGGGTGCTCGGGTGAGTGGGTGGGTGGACCTGCGTGCGTGAGCGTGTCATTTAAAAACAGCCAGTGTTACTTTGTCAGGTTGAGATGTGGCTAAAACCAGATTTGCCTGGACATAGGGTGGCAGGATGTAGCAAGAGAGTGGGACATTTCTGGTCTGGAAAGAATGTGGTACCAGGACCAGTTTTAATGGTAGGCAATGTAAGCTTAAGCCTAAAGTGGCAAAAGAACTAGTAGCACTCCCTTCCCAACCCACAGAACAAGCGCTGAGCTAGGAGCTTGAACTGGGAGTGGGGAGGGGGAGCACTTCTGGTTCATTTTGCTCTCCCGTTTAAATTCACTGCCCTAGTGCTTGCATTGTGGACTGGTGCGGGGAGCACACCTAAATCCCCACTAGGCAGCTGATCACTGATCAGTGGTCAGCGGGGAACCAAGAGTGTTCTCTCCTCCTGCACTGCAAACTCTGAGCTTGACAAGTGGGAACGAGGAGGTGGGAACATGATCATATTTTACCGAGGGTGGCAAAATCTGTAAAGCCAACCCTCTGGGGCACAATGGATACATGAAGCGGGGGAGGGGGTGGGTATTAAATGAGAAGATGGGAGGAATATCTGAAGAGCCGAAAGGTTCCAGGCAGGAGGTAGGACAGTTTTTCTTGTTCAGATTAATGAATGAATATCACACAAAGCTGAAAGGGAAGGGGATATCCCTTTGTTCAGTGTGTTCCATTCAGGCTCAGGTACTGAAATGAAGGGGATCGATCCACATAGAAAACAGCAAGAACGAGAGCTTAATTTGTCATCACCCTGCATTCTGAAGTGCTAGAGTAAAAGTACAGAAAACTGAAAGGCATTGTATAGTGAAATAGGCAGCTCAGTGGGGAGGGTGGAAAGGGCAAAGTTTGTTAGGGAGAAGAATTCAATGTAATGAGAGACGCTAATCGAACAGGTGGAACGCACAGTAGCAATCAGAACATCATTCACTACAACAGAGGTCTCTCTCTGAACTGCAAATGGAGGAAGACCTAGCAAGAGAGCGGAAAGGAGAAGGGGGAAGGATGAATAAATACTATTTATTTTGCATTTCGACTGCTGTCATTCCCAGAGTGCACAGGGCCAGGGTACCAAGGAAAAAGGTGTTCTCTCTCAGCACTTAACGAAGTGAAATTGGATATGGATTAAATCTGTAACTGCCCAAAATGGGCAGTTATGGATTAATCTGAACCAGGACTGCTGTAGACTCCCTGTGTAACTTAAAACAAGGGCGCTTTCAGATGAGTGGGCCAATCTAGCAGATTGAAACAAGGTTTGACAAATCCAATTTTAAAAATAATGTGCGAGCTGCCGGACACCACTCTTTTCTGTGGTGGCCGGCGACTTTTGGTACGCGTAAACACGCCCCATATGACTTTTTAAAAAGTGGATTTTTCAATCGGCTAGATTGGCCCACTCATCTAACAGGACCCCAAGTTACTTAGTCTCTGGGTGCATTAGTTTTCCCATCTGGAAAATTCCCAAAAAATTCCAATCAGAAAATGTGGATTTTTCAAAACTAAATTGGGGTGGGTGGTGTCAATTTCAACAGATTTTTTTTCTTTTCTTTTCTGTCAGGAAAAATCAGGCAAAATCTCTACATGCTTGTTTTAAAAAAGTTTCATTTTGAATCCATTCAAAAAAAATATCTTTCACTACAAAACAACATTTCAATATGAAAACGACAACAATAAAAAAGCTTGTTTCAAGCCTAAATGATTTGGAATAAATCATTTTGTTTCAAATCCCCATTTTGACTCAAAGCTGGTCCAGCTTCTTCTACCTCTCCCCTGTGCACCAGAGAGAGCGGGCAGAAGGAGATGGGCAGCTTGGTAGGCAGCCGGTGAACCCATGCAGCTTACAGGTTCCTAAGCCGCTTGTCTGATTGCTCTGCTCCTTCTATACCCTTCCCATAGGGACTTCTGAAAGACACAGCCATCAGCCATATCAGGTGGCAGTGAGACGGCCACACCGAACATGCACTGTACATGTGTCCCTGCCTCTCCCACTCATTACGGTTGCCAATGTAGGGCCCCTTGGGCCTGATAGTGTGCATGTACAAGGTCCAGCACAATGGAGCCCTAATCTCTGTTGGGGTCTCTCGGTAACACATTAATACAAATAAGGAAGCTGACACACAGAAGCTAAGTTGCTTGCTCTGGTAGGGTTCCCTGCAACCCTTGCTTTATATGCTTTAAGTTTCTCAACTACAGAGAAACACTGGACTCAGGACAGTTCCATAGAAATTCCCTGTGGCTTGTTTATTCACCATCAGGAATTACATGGAGCCATCGTTGCATCCCGCTTTGCCAGGGGCCAGAAGTGGATGGCTCCCCCACTGGCCGTTCCCGCTGCAGCTGCTCCAGCTGCAACTGCTCCCGGTCCCACCACACAGCCAGCATGAGTCGATGCAGACATGGACACCGTGACTCTCACAGTGTATTCCCTTGAGCTCGAGAGTCAGCCCTTGTTCGAGGAGCCACCGGAGGTCCTGGACAAGAGCATGGAGGGCCCAGATGCCACCTTCTGTAGAGGAGACGGTGGAAGCAGGGGAGAGTAGTAAATTAATGCACCAGTGGGGGTTGCATTTACACAGCTGCATGATAAAAGACTTCTATTTATTTTTATGTAATTATGATCTTTATTGTTTACTGTGTTGTGTGGAGGCTAGGAGAATGTAGAGGAGCAATAGGAAAATAGCTGGGAAAAAGCTACACTGGATGGGAATGGTAGGTGCAGGAAGTGGGTGGCAAGGCACTATGGCAGGCCTGGGGGAGGGGGGTGCGGGGTGGAATGCACCATGGCTGAACAGAGGGTTGGCAGGGTATGGAAGCCCAAATGGTGGTTGAATGTGTGTGAGATGGCATGAATGGTGGTGGTTGATTTCTGTATGTTTTTCACTCCTCTACTGTGATCACGGGAGGAGAGCTGGGTGGTGGTGGTATCCCGCCGCAGCAACCGTCCCAGCACCCGCATATGCCAGATATTCATTCCCGCTTCCAACTGGGCAGGTGAAGGGCTGAAAATTGGGCAGGCGGGAGCCTGAAACACCGGGGCAGGGAGGTGGGTGGGGCAGTCTGAACAAACGGCTTTCCTTGTTGTCTTGCTACAGGTCTGCCAGTGAAATGGGCACAGATGAAACCCCTGCCGCAAGTGCCCAGTGAAACCTGCAACCAGTGGTGCAGGGAGGATTTAACAAGGGAGTTGTTTGGTGAGACCCCATGGTGGGCAGGCAAGATACGCAACACCATGAATGACATGGCCCAGGAGCATAGGCAGCTGATGTAGCAGAATGCAAGATCTTTGCTGCTGAGGCCTACCTGGACCACCAATGGGAGGACAGGCACTGGGACCTGCCTCTGGCAGGAGTTTGAGCAGTTGGACAGTGTGATTGAGAAGGCGAGCAAGGAGATGAGTGAGATGTCGGCATAGATGCTAAGTCATCTGTCCCAGTTCATTCACTTCCAGAGCTCCCTACTCAAGCCTGTTACTGCTGCGACCACAAGCACTGTTGCTCAGGGGCAGGTGCCATTTCCTAATCCCATTGGCCATTCACAGCAGATTACATGGAACTCAGCCACCTGCCCTGGTTCCCCCCACACTCTACCCCCCCAGGGAAAGCACCTGAGCCATCTCCACACTGCGCTCCTGCCAGAGAACAGTTCCTGGGCCAGGCACACCTCCCCATCGCCAATCATTCCCATACACCTCCTGCAAACACTCCTCCACAGCCAGATCCACAGGAAGAGGATCGGGAAGATGTCCCCCTGCCAGTTTCACCATTCAAGCAAGTAGGCCAAGCTGCCCCCAAAAGGAGAAGAGGGGGGGAGAAAGATCTTTAAAATGTTTTATATTTTTATTTCTATATTTAAAATTATTTAATTTAATAAAGTTAAATAAAGTTCTTTATGTTTTCATAATCCATGCTTTCCATGCTTCTGAGAAAGGAGGGAAGATATGGGGTTGGAAGGACAGGAGGGGCTGGAGAATAGCTGTACGGCATAGCGGTAAGCCAGGGTGTTGGAAAGGAAGGGAAGGGTGGTGGCAGGTGCACCAAAAATAGGGGATGGGTACAAGCAAAGGTTGGGTGCTGGCCAGTCACAGAGTAGCCAGTTGCAAGCATGTGCCTCTGCACTTTGTATTGGCATTCCCAGACCCAGTTATCTTGTGAATGCCAATAGGAAACGGAAGTTTAGGCATGCAGCCGGCTAATCTGCAAATGTCAATAGGGAACATGCAGAAAAAGGCTACTTGGTAAAAAATAGTACGGGGGAGGGGGTGGTGGTGTTGGATGGGCCAGAAGAAAACTCAGGAATCAGGCCGTCCGTCCTTTAGACATGGTGCAATGTGTGGGCGCACAGCCCTGCCCCCCTCTCCCCCCCAACGCTCCCCCGGCTGCCTGCCTTCCGGGAAACGGACGCAGCAGCCAATCCGGCCGCTGCGCCCGATCCCGTTCCATGGTCAGGACCACGATCCAGCAGGGCTGAAGGTAACAGACGTTACCTTGGCCCTTTCCAGACCATGGCCACCGTGACCCGATCCCACCACGATTCTGGACCTCCGGACAGCTGGAGGTCCAGAATCATGGTCGATGTGACTCCCACCGGAGGTTCACTGGGGTGAACATCTGGCGGAACTCACATCAGACGTTACGGGAATCACGGCCACCACAGGGGATTCACTGTGGTTGACCATGATCTCGTTACGTCTGAAATTACCCTACATGACACACAGGAAAAAAACCAGGGGCCTGGGGTTGGAGCAGTTGGTGCTGACCTCCTTGGGGTCAGCCAACTGCACGACATAGTCCAGCAGTACTTCCACAATCACTGTGCAAACCTCCACTAGTATGGTGCCCACCGGGGAAGTTCCAATGTCAAATTTCTGGGCAGCAGGAGTCTGGATGGTGAGTTTCCAGATGGCAATGGCAACACGCATCTCTGCAGGGATGGGTGACTGCATCACCATGCTCTGTTTCTCTAGTGGTGGCCTGAGGATCTTGGTTATCTGCAAGATGAGGCGACGGGGCATCCTGAAGTTTGCAACTCACTCAGCATCTCCCCAAGAAGACAGCACATTCTCCCACCAGTCTGTGCTTTTCTCCTTCACCCAGACAAGCCTCTCAGTGGGTACTAGGCCTGGGAAGTTCAGATTCAGATTAATCCATAATTGCACAGAATGGGCATTACGGATTAATCCTTACTGAACCAGAACAGTGCAATAAGAAGTCTGTTTTGGTTTGTGTCTAATGTCCAGAAGAATAAAAAAAAAAAGTTAAATTACTGTACATGCGTAAATGGCCGCCGGACCATTCTGCATATGCACACCCTTTTCCAAAATGGCAGCAGCAACATTGCCACCATTTTGGAAAAGGGCTGCCAGTCTGCCCATGTGCAGTGGTCATTTTGCACATACAGACCGGTTGCCCTTTCCACATATGCATTAATTTTTTAAAAAAATTAAATTATTTTCTGTTTAATTATTTTAAAATTATTTTCTATTTCCTAATTGATTTCAATATGGATCCGTAATATGAATCCGCATTTAAATCTGGAAATGTAGGGGTACAAAATGAAATGGAGCCAATTACCCATTTACAATGGAAAGACCTCCCCTAGGGTACAGCCTTGCGCAGGGTGCGGGTGATTGAAGCCACATCTCCTGACAGGTACCTCTCTGCATACATCAGTTGCCCTTGCACAGCTTCGATTCTCGCCAACGTGGTCCACGTGTATGGCGCCGAAGCATGAGCCGCACTCCACTATCCTGGTGGCCACAGACAGAGCGAGAGTACATTGTGCTAATCACAGCAGAAGGCTTGGATCTGTTGTATCGCAGCAGCAGAAAGGAAGGTCTGGAGCGCCATAATGAGCACAAGGAAGTTCTCAGCATGAGCCTCCATGGCTACTGTTCCAGGGTCTGTGAACTCTGCAGACCACACACAAAATGTTTTTAACAGCTTAAACAGCTGGGCAAAGGCCTAACTAGGATTGGCTGCATGCCGCACGTGAGCAGCCAACGGCCACTATTGGTCATGAGTCCTCACAGGACTGGCTACCCGCTAAGCATGAGCTGTTATTATTGGCTGCTTTTGGTTACAGGCCAGCTATTGGCTGGAAAAGATCTTGCAATGCTTATGCTGTGTGAGAGTTGATGCACCGTTATTGTTAATCCACGTAACAAGCACGTCAGTGCACACGCCAAGTCATCTAAAAATCTTACAGCTGTTACCACCACAGAAGCATGGAATTTTTTAATTGGCCTAGCAGGGATGGAGGGGAGAAGCACTGAACGTTAAGAAATGGGCAGGTGTGGGGAACTGCAAGGCAGTGAAGGTCACTGTGCTCAATATGTATGTGGGAACAGAGTTGCCCTTTGGTTAAAAGCTACTCATGTATCTTCTTATGTTTTGAAAAGTATATTTTTTTGCTTACAACGAGCATGAGGGGTCATAACGCTATAGAAAGCTATTGCTGCGGGTTGTTTCCCAGGGAAAGCCAAATGGCTTCTGCTTTGGTCTGTGAGTGCTGTGACCACCTCGGGTATCGGACCCAGAGAAGTTGGGGGTGTGGATACTCTGGCCTTTGCTGACATTTGGGTGAGGCCTGATGTACAGAAAGAACTGTCAGACCCATCCTCCAAGGCAGTCTAAGTTTTAATAGAGTGGCCAATGCACACAATGGGGTTGTATGTATGCATGATGGACAGCCCTGCTGCAGTTCAAAGTTCAGCAGAATGGAAGAGTGGGAGCCCCAGATGAGATGAGAAAATGGGATGTAACTGAGACCGCAACTTTTCTGGATGTCTGTACACTGCCAGAAGTAAGGAAGTCACTAACATAGTAGGCTGGACATTCCCTGCCATTTCTTCTCATCACTGCCCTGATGACAGTGAGAGGATACTCACGGGGCCACTGGAAGTGCCTCATTCAGATAGCTGGGAATGTGAACCCATTGATGGAGAGCTTCTTGCCCTATACAAGGCTTGGGCAAACAGATAATCGCTGAGTGCTCTTGTGAGTGGCGATGTTTTCCACCCCAGCTGTATGGTAATGCAGGAGATGCTAGAACGGGGTACAAAAGGTGCATGTCTGACTGGGGGGGGGTTATGCGAACCAAGCAAACCAAGAGGGATTTCCAACATCATGGCAGGTCAGACCCTAATAAAATGTGTGCTACTACCTGCCAGTACATCGCTCATAGTAGCCCGGAAGAAAGAAATAGATGTTATGGCTTCTTCTTCCCATGGTTCACTGTGGCTACAGTCGTGACAGGGGGCAGGATACTGAGGGGGTTGGCTGGTGAGCACAGCATGATGGAAAAGAACACCTGACCATCTATTAGGCTTGTCACACTAAACCTGTGAGTGGGGGATGCCCAAACGCATAAGAACTACATGCAGGAGGCTCCCTGTTTATTAGGCACTACACGCTAAACATGCGAGTGGGGGCTGCATGGAGCAAACCCTGACTCCATGGGGCTAGTGTCTCATTTGTTAACACCCCAAGTCACCTTCAACCCCTTTAGTGTCCAGCTTCAAGCACAGAAAGAATTTAATGTGTATAAGTTTTATTCTGTAGCTTTGTTCTGCAAAGCAATATGGACCCAGGCACAGGACTGCTGCTTGGAGTAAGTATTGGGGAAATCACAAAGGGGTAAAGGGAAGTGGAACAAAAGGACACAGGAGAAATGAAAACTACTCCAAGATTAGTTTTGCAGCACATCAGCATCTGCCCTTCTCATCACACAAACAGCAACCATCCATCTCACAAACCCTGCTGTGCCTTTCAAGCCATTACAAACAGACATTATTTTGCAACTGTGGACATTGCTGAGCTCCACCCCTATCAATGACATCATTGTTGCCATAGTAACTAATGTGTTTCAAGGGAGAAAGCAAAAAGAAGCTAAGAAAGAGGGACGAAAAGTGAACAGAATGCAACGTTCTTCTACTGAACGTGTTACACAAACAAAATGTGTAATGCTCTGTGTGTGTGTGTGTGTGTGAGAGAGAGAGAGAAAGCTGCTGATCTTTTGACACAAGAATCCTCATGTTTAGAGGGCTGAGGATCTGCAGCACCAAATCTGAGGACACAGATTTCTAAAACCAGGCACCGAAAAAATGAAAACCCCACAACTAATCGGGAAGTTCAAAAGGTTGGCTGCATGACACTAGGCTGGGAAGATCAAGAAGTCCATGCATGTGTAGTTGTGGGGTGGAGGAAGAAACCCCTGTGTATGAGTTTGGGACATGGTATCCATTAGGTAACAGGGAGCACTAGAAAATAAAGCAAAGGAATTGGGGCAGGGAGGTGCAAGAAGGAGGCTCTAGAGGAAGGGTGCGCTTCTGAAGGGTGGGCTTGAAAATTTAGGTGACTGACTCCACACATCCTGAATCCACCCTGCCCGTGAGTGTGACAGCTCTCCTCCACTCACCTGTAGCGCATCACAAGCCATCCATAATTCCCTATGTACAGCACTGCTCAAGCTTCCCAGAGCAGCCACTGGGCAATCAACACACTAACAGTAGGAGAAAAGGAAAACAAATATGCAGGAACATGGGAGTCTAATGTTATTATCTGGAGTCAGCAGTTCTGGAGGAAACTGCAAATCCCAAAACAGCAAGCACACAGAGAATAAACAAGCCTGAAATGCTCCCCACTTCTAAAGGGGCTTCAAATACCTTCATTGAGGCTTCATTTGCTTATATGGTGCCTCTCTTGCGGCTTCCTTCAGACATTCAGGTTTGGGTAATACCGTATTCTGGCTCTGGAGTTTTCTCAGGTTTCCTCATTATAGTTGGCCATTGTAGGATAGTAGCATCAAGAGTTAAACAGCCAAGTTGAGTTAACCTCAACCACGTTATGGCCCCATGATGCTAGGCTTTGAACTGACAGTGAGAGACACTCCCTGCTGTGAAGTGCTCATAACCAAATAGACGAAGGATAATTATCCCTATTTTACACAGGAGAGCTCAAAGCACAGAGATATAGTGGGTACGGCCAGATGAGCCCAGCTGGGACCGATTCCCATGTGTCCCAGCATGGGTAATGTCAGCCGCCACACTGCGGGGCCAGCGCAGAGAGCAGGACAGATGGTTCAAACCCCCGCCCCCCCCACCCACACACACACACACTCACAGGGAAACCTGGTGGACTGCTATCGGCCGTCAACACACGCCCGGAGGTGGGCTGAGGCACCACATGCATGGGCGCCACCCCCATCCCACCAACCCTCTCTGTCGCCCACTATCCCTCCTCCACCAGCCATGATGTGGCTGCACGGTATTGGAGCCAACACCCACTGCACAGTGAGCGTGGGGTGGGTCAGACAGGAACCAGCCACATCAGAGGCTGTCCCTTAACCTGATCTGGGCAGCTTTATGCCACATTGGGCAATGCTGCTATGTGCTGTGTCCCTGGCCTTTTTGGGAGGACACATCGTGTAGCAGCTGGCTGTCCACTCCAGAGTGGGGTGAACATCTGGCAGCAATACAATGCACTGCATCGCGGGGTAAGGCTGCTTGATGTGTGCTGCCCAAATTGGGTTAAGATCTCATGTGGCTGCACCCAGTGACTTGCCCCCAACATTGCAGAGTGAGTCCGTGGCAGAATCAGAATGTGAAGTTTAGTCTCCTGAACCTGAATCATAAAACCATGCATCCTAACTATAGAGTTCCTGTTCTGATGTGATCCAGTCCAGTGGCCCATAAGAGATGCTAATGTAAATGCCTATATTTACAAATAAGGGATCTAGAAAAAAGCATTCACATCTGTGAGCTGGACTGTAGCAAGTGGGGAAGATGGAGACACTCAAGGAGAGCATTGGGATGTTCCTGGAATTCTATTTTGTACTACTGCAGAGGAAGAATCTGTACAGTTGATAGTGGAAAAAACTGAAGGTGCCTTTGATTTGGCTAGATCCTGTTTGGACAGGTTTTGTTCAGAGGTTAGTCTCATTTTAACTAAACCAGAATCTGAAATCCAAAGCAGATGGATTCATGGAGATGAGCAGAAAAATAAATGTTCAGTGGTATTTGCAGAATTAAAGTAATCTACTGCCTGTGATACTCTAGGAAACCCAGCTATCAAGGGGTTCCTGCTGATAACTGCTGCATCCCACAGTCCACTGATGCACCCTCCGCAGCTAACTGAAATTTGTTGGTATTTCAGTTCTTTCAAATTCCATGAAAGTTATGACTTATACAGTGTTGGACATGGTCAAGATGGCATTTCATTTCTGACATTGATATTCCATTTTTTATGCAAATACAAAATGCTGAAACTTTTGCTGCCATAAAAATTTTGAAATAAAAAATGGGAAATTTTCAGCTTTGAGTTTGAATTTTTCAAAATGATTCCAGAGAGGTCCCCCTGCAAATAGTCAGGGAAGCAGGGGAGCATGGTGCTAGCCAGAGCCCTAATACACACTTTCTTACACATGCATTCACATATTCACACACATACAGAGTCCTTGTGAAGCTCTGCAGAGCCAGAAACGTGTCTGAAAAGGCCACAGGAGAGTTTAAACTTTTTTCATTCTTAGTCATTTCTCCTCAAATGTCCTTTATTTTTTTATCTTTCAAAACTACCCATGAGCAAGAAGGGGGACAGGAAGAGAGGGAGGGAGATAGAGATACGGAACTAGACTGCATGAAAGACACCAGGTATTAGCTTGTGCAGATAATGACATGGTGTCTTACAAAAAGCTCCCCATACAAATGACATCTCAGCAGTCACACACTATATACAAGAAGGAAATGTATCTGTGTTTGTTTATAATCTGAGACCAATTTCTACCCAGTAGATCCTGATGTCTTGGTGTCCTCATAATCTAGGACTAATTTCCCCACTGGATCCAAACTGTTTCAAGAGCTAGCAGAGACAGTAAAGGACCTGTCCTCTATGGGGAACTGCAATGTCTTGTCTCACACAACAAGGTTAGGCATGACCAGCTGTACAGAGCTCAGCAGAGACAGACAAGAGGTTTATAAAGCATTGCTCTTTCTACCCCCACCCCACACAGGCTATTAAACTAACGTTAAACTAGATTTAATTCTGAGAGATTCTCTTTCTGTCACTGTGATGCCATGAAATTCATAACAACTTATTGAAATTCCTAGTCCAACCTCCATATCAGATAAAAGATAATGACAGAATTATTCATCCTCGCCTCCAATGATAATCAAAAGACCCAGATTCCAGTCTCAGAATTCCATGAGGCTGTCCAAGTAACCCTATTTGATTGGGAACAGAGCTTGGTCCCAAAACATTTCCTTAATAATTCCTAAAACCAGTCTGTGATATGGACACTGAAAGTGAAGATCAGCCTTGGCACTACGTGCAGTACATTTAGTGAGGGACATGTTAATCCCAGAGGCTCCCGTGAAGCAGTCAGTCTCCACACATCTCTGCTGCAAGGTGAAATGGGATTCCCTCCTGGGGCACGTAAGTGTCAAAGACATGCACCCCCAAATGAATACACACAGGCAAAAACATGTACACAGGAATACAAACACACACACATCAACACAAAAGACTCATACAAACACAACACCACACTGCAACAGACACACCAAAACACTGCAACAAGCATGTTGAAACAAAATAGACACAAACATACCAGGACACGGAAAAAAAAAACTGTGTAATACCAAACACACATTTCCAAAAAGGAACACAACCAAACATTGGAATAAACAAAGCAAAACATTAGTGTAAATGCACTAGGTTGACAATTCAAAATTTTAAAAATAAGAAACATTGTGGTGTTGTAGGTTTCTCTTCCATGGAAGTGTGAGATTCTGGAGTGAGAGATGTCTCTTAAAATACAAGACATCTGTAAACCCTAACTGGGCATCAAATCAAATGTATTGAAAGACAGAAACACCGACACAAACACATTCACCGACACAAACACATTCAGGCAAAAACACTGAAATGCTGACACAAAACACACTTGGGTACACACTCATACACACACTGAATAGCAAGAGAAATACAGGAAGAGAAAAAACCATCAGTGACTTAACACAAATACTCCAAGGAGACACACACGGAGCCACCAGTACAGCTCACTGAAACACACACCCCAAGTGCAAACACACAGAGTTACAAGCCAGTCTGCCAAAACACACACACACACACACACACATATACTACAGAGACACATACACACAGTGATACATCTACCATGTACAGATAGATACCTGTGCACTTCTTTAACACTGTGTCTTTGCTAAGTTCTGCAGGTGTAACATCTGTGCCCTGTAGATCTAAACACCTTCCCTCCACTGGCTGTTGCCATCATTGGGAAATGACAGGTATTTATTGGGACGAACCCACCATTTCCCCTGGGCAAGGAATCCAGAGTGGAGGGAAACAGAAGGTTTGTTATTGGTTCCTGCGCTAACCTTTGTGGGATTGTTCTCTGGAGGATTTGCTTACTGAATGACTATGTAGGGTGAACTTTTCAGCTGAAACAAAGAAACAGGCTGGAGAGAAAGAGTAAGCAAAAGAAAGAGAGGGAAAAAGACAGCTCCTGAAAGAGGAGGGAGAGAAAAAGAGAAAGGGTCTGTTAAAACAGACACCCAGGCAAGATGGAGAGGAGAACGCAGGGGCTAGAGAGTGATGGAAAGAGACACAGAGACAAAAGACAGAGAGGAGAAAAAAAGGAGACTGAGAGAAGCCAAAACTGAACCGGCAAAGTCGACACTGGCTATACTGAAGAGTAAAGAATTTTGGGAGCCTTTGGGTTAAGGTCCTGATCTAAAACCTACTGAAGGTAGGTGACTGACGAGACAGTGACTGACGTCAGTGGGCTTTGGATTACACCCTGTAATGCATTTTAGAGTGGAAAAGGCTATTAGCAAAAGTTCCTCTGTAGCCAAAGAGGCCTTTCCATTTGAATGTCACAAATCAGGAGAAACACCATGGGGCTGGGGCTTGTGAATTGATACAGAGGCCTGAGAGGAATGACTTCCTCAGGATCCACAGTCCATGGACAGTTGCATCATAGAAGAGAATCCTAGTCTGATAGCAAAGGGGACTTGTGTCCCCCACCCCCAGCCCCTTGACTGGTGCATGCTCCCATAACACATATCCATTTTAGTGGGAGTGCACACTAGCACCATGGGGGGGGGTAGAAGGAGCACCTGTGATGGGAGAACAGCTGGGTTGGAACCAAAGTCCCAGATGCAAATACCCCATAACTTTGGATCTGGATCCAGTTCCGACTTGGGAAGCTTAGTCCCCTCTCTGTCCCACAGCTTGTAAAAGGGGTAGTCCCCTCACAAAGCATTAAGCCTCCATATAAAACCTGAAGAAGGCACTTGGCAATTATGGACAAAAACAATAGACAAAACCAGAATGGTGCTGTGAAATGGATGGCTATGGGAATGTGCCCATATCCTCAGCTGGGGGTAACTCAGTGAATCTCCCCAATGTTAATAGGTATTCACTGGTAGTATAAGCAGAAAAACTCTGCTTTATTTCCAACATGGGATTGGTAGCAAGCAATCTGAACTTAACTTGCATGTTCCCTCACCCCAAAACTCAGCCCCATATTTACCCCAAAGTCAGCCATGTACTGCATCTTTAGAGGTAAGCCACGTAGCCATCCTATTGTTTTGAGCTAAAACCAGGTCTCCTCCCAGTTTTCCTTCTCTCCTTGTGCCTTCCTCCAAAATAAATTCAATGCGAGCTTTACCTTTGCTTCAAAGGACCTGGGATTCAGCTTTGTTATTTATGGATCCAGCTCTGAGTCCCCAACGACTGAGTTCACAAAATCACATACACATTATTACATGCAGGCCCAGTCCTGCCATCTGCGCATGCAGAAATCTCATTGATTTCAGCATACTGCCCATAAACAGCTCACCAGAATCTATGCAAATATATGGACATGTTTGATACAAACATAGTGGAATGCTGGACCTTCGGTCCATTGCCCCCTTTGTACCTAGACACTGCAGCATACAGGGTGATTAGACAAGACTACCCGTTCACTGGAGACCATTGTGACACAAGGGTGAATAAGTAATGGAGCGAAAGACTTTGGATCACACCTAGACTTTAAAAAATGGAATGTTTAAGCTCCCTAGTAATTACCCTTGAGTGAACAAGCAAAACCACAGGAGGTCAAGGGAACTGGAGAAGCCACAATGCTTGGGTTATTTAAAATGAGTTTGAAGATACAATCCTTGCCCATTTAGGTCAGTGAGTGTTTTGCCACTGACTTCAATGGGTTCAGGATCATGCTCCAAATAAGGTAAAAGAAAATATGCAGAACGATCCTTCACTGGCCCCTTAGGCTGGGCAAAGTCATCTACATGCCAGTAGCCCATAACTAAAGAGTCTCAGGAGTTCTCATAGAGTCAGTGACAGGACAGATGGTTGGCACTATGTAAAATGCTCTGAATTTTTCCCTCTCAAGGGTTTAGTTTCACACCAGTCAGAAATCACAAGTGACAGTGAAGTGAATGATCCCATTCTAATGCCTACTTTACTTACCCATTTGAAAAAGTTTGGTAGCAAAGTCACAGGGCTGCCTGGGTTAGCAGGAACTAGGATCACTAGGAAAGCTACAGGAAGATCTGATGTCTGCAAGGGTGCTTGGCTGAACTTCACCTGCCATAAGCCAGTACTACTAGCTTTTAGTTTTAATGGGCACAAGAACTAAAATGAATTATCCACCCTCTGTAATGCCTTACTATGAGAGATAATGGGAGGGGGTGCATATGTGGAAAATTCAGACCTATCCAATCATTTAAAAAAATACTCATTGGAAGGTGTCTTTGGCAGTATATTACAGTATATTACATTATAGCAGGTAATATACATATCTAACCAGTGGCATTAGCACATAGTATCATTCCATGCCAGTGTCAATACAGACATGCAGATTGAATAATGCAATGGATGCTGTCAGTGCACATGCACAAACCCTAATGCCGCTGCTTGTTTGAATATATTTATTACTAGGGCCGCTGTGATCCACAAGCCCCCTACTTTGGAGTAAGTGGTCTGTGGATCATGACCTAAGTCTCCAGTTCTCCATTCACAACCCATGTCAGAGCTTCAATAATACCTACTCCCAGAAACAAATAATTTTACTGTTGTTTATGAAGCACCCTGGTGACTTAAAAATGTTCCAAATTCTTTAGCAACATTGGAGGGCTAGAACTTTATGCACCAACTTGCAGCGGGCAAACTGACCTTTAACAGCTAAATAAAGAAGCCCCAGGGAAAGGGAGATTCAAAAACAAAAGGAAGACAGACCTTTCCGCTAGGAAGTTGCAAAGTGATGCTACAAAGAGGGGGGAAAAAGGTGTGTGTGTATGTGAGAGTAGATACTCCTCACTGACGGTGTGTTTTCTTTCTTCAAGGTATTTATGAACCACACACATACAAACAGAGAGACGGGAACACACAGAGAGAGAGAGAAAGAGAGGAGTGTTAATATCAGGGAATACTCAGGACTGGAGATAAGGCATATGGAGCAAAATCCAAGTCAGAGAGAGGCAGAAACCAGAGAAGGTTGAAGAGACATGATTTGTACAGATGTAAATCGAAGTGACTCTTTAAATTAAGGCCATTGCTCTGATTTTACACCAGTGTAACTGAGATCAGAATAGTGGCTATGGACACAAAACGATCGCCACTGGCAGAGCTATTTATTGATAAGCGAGGGAGAGAAAGAGTGTGCTTCAGGTCTGAAATGCAGGAGAAGCTACGGTGTTTTTAGGGCAAAGCTATGAGGGTTCTCATCCCAGATGACTGTTGTAGGAAGAAACTGGGCTGAAATAAAGAAGCAAAGTCTACACACCAAAGCAGCAGCAGCGGCGGCGGCACCTTCATCTCAGCTAACCCCAGCAGCTTCTAGCCTTTTTACACACACACACACACACACACACACATTTAGGAATTTAGGATGTAAAGCAATATCTATTCTATCTTGGAAAATAAATCTGCAAATATGGTTCTGAGATTATTATGGCTGCTATTTCACTAACTTTTCTTAATGAAGTTATTGCCAACAGGAATACTGTCTTTAAACCCACACCCCATAACCAGTTCATTTGCGCCCCCATATAATCAATTCACGGTGCCCTGTGGGCACAAATTAAATGGTTATGGGTGGAGGCAGCGTGAATTGATTATATGGTGGTGGGGGCGCAAATGAACTGGTTATGGGGTGGGGGCAGCATGAACAGATCATGGGGGCACAACTGAACTGGTTATATGTCTCTTTTCATGGCATAATGCACTTAATAAGCTAGCTACATTCTGGGTGTCTTGTGAGTGTGATAGCAGCACCTCTGGACTGGTCACACAGCATGCATGCACAAGGCAACGGCGGCACCGGCAGTAAGAAGCAACAGGCCCTGGAGACCAGACTGGCTAAACTCACCCCCCCTTTCCCAGTAAGGCAGTGGATTCAGTCAGTCTCTCTGTGCCTGTCTCACTGTCCGCTTGGCTGCCCCTGCAGCAGAACCACTCCTGGGGAGTGGTGGTAGATGCTCGGCTGGGGGGGAAAGCATTGGGAGGCTATGCTTCTCCATGGTTGCTCGGAGTGGTGGAGCATGGGAATCCTTCTTGTCCAGAGGGAGTAAGTTTTATGTAAATATATATATTTGCATAATTAGGTGGGGCCTAATTATGCAAATTAGGCCCCGCACCAATCCTTTGCACATGGCCTCACAAACCCTGGGCCGGTCCTGCACACACACACCCCAAGCTGAAAAAAGCGACTCTCTCTTTACTGCCACCCCTCCCGCTCAAATACAAATATCTTGGAGCAGATTCTCAACTCTCTCCAGGCAGCCTCCGCTTTTCGCGCTCCGAGGGCGAAGGGCGACCCCTCAAAGTTTTCTGCAGCCCTTTAAAATCTACCCCTTAAAGATCTGGAAATCCTTAATATCCTCCTCCCCACACAAATGAGCAGAATACAAGGAAAGGAAAGTTTTCTCGTCGCTAAAGAGATACATCTACGAGGCTGATGATCGTCGCGTAGGGTCTAATAGATCTTATCTGGCTGTACCTCAGCTCCCAGCACACGCTGTTCTTTCCCTATCCCGAGCAGATCCCATCTATACAGATCCGATACCCATCTCCCCAGCCGGACCACAAGACACCGCCAAACTCCCTTCTTGCCCACCCCTTTGTTTGCACGTCAAGCCCTCAAACTCTGCCTCTCTGCTAACCCTTAAACGGGGTCAGAGTCGCTCCCATACGCTCCTGCTGCTGCTGTGTGTCTTGGCGAAGCAGCCCCTAAGTCTCCCATTTTATACCCCTCTCAAAACCCAGCGGAGCTAGAAGCAGCGCCTCTATTATTGCCCTCTCTCGTCTTTATTTATAGCTTCTCAGGGCTGGTAGGTAACGACTCCGCGAAAGAAATCAATGCTCAATAACCCGGAGCCCGTCTTACGTGGCTACCTGCCTACCTAGCCGCCCGCACACGCTCAGCAGCAGCAGCAGCAGCAGGCAGCCCCCGAGATGGCTGGGCTGCGAGAGAGCAGCAGCGAACGAACGAATCCAAAGTCCTACCTGAGACTCCCTCCAGCCCGGCTGCCACCTCCTCTTCTGCCCGCCACCGAAAGAGGCATCGCTTAGGTGAGGAGATCAGATGGGACCTGCCTGTGCGCACTTGCCCTAGCGCGGTTCTTCTGGCATTCCCCCGCCTGCCCGCCCGCCCCCGTTGGGCAGCGGGGAGGGGGGGCTTTCCTAGCGAGCAGCCAGTCTCCCTTTGCCTTTCAGACTCAGTCAGCAGCCTGCAGTGCTCCCACCCCCCCCAATCGACGCGCGCACACACACACACACACTTTTCTCCTCACTCTAATCCGCTCCGCTCCGCTCCCCTCCGAGAGCCCGAGCCACTGCAGAGCCCGGCGGTGGCGGCCAGTGTCACATTCCGGCCAGCCCAGGCTAGAACAAAGCGGCCACTGGCATGCACGCCGGCCAGCCAATGAGGAGCCGGGAAAGGCATAAAAGGGAGCTTTACCTGAGCTCCATCCTTTTTCCTGCCAGGGTCTGGGCCGGCCGGTGCCTTTCTTCGAAAGGGGAGAGAGAGGGAGCACTGTAATCAGCACCAGCATCGCGGCTGAATAGCTCGCTGGCTCGGTGAATAGAGAGGGGGAGAGCCGCCGCCTCACAAATGCCTCCCTTTCAGCTGCGGAGCGGGCTCCCAGCCCAGTGCGGCGGTTGCCCCTTGCTTCGCGCTCCTAGGCAGGGAAGATTGATATGGTAATAGAGCGGGGTGACCATGCTTGCTCATTACTGTGGTAACCGGGGGAGGAGGGGTGTAAGGGAGCCCAGGACAAAGGCAGCAGCAAGGACAATCAAACGAATTATTTGCCCTGGAATGGCTAAAAAAAACAAACCGCCCCTCCCTTTCCTCCTGCCGGTGCTTAATTTAAAGCGCCCCTCAGTTGCGCACCACAAAGGGACAGGCCCACTGAGGAGAAAAGAGCGGGCTTTCCCTGGCTGCCCCCGAACGCTTCCCTGCCTGTTTACAACGCATGCCATGTTGGAAATGGCAACAGGCTTTTTTTTGGGGGGGGGAGTACTGTAGTCTGAAAGATTACATTAGAAAGAAGTTCCCCACCCCCCTCACGAGATGAGCAGGCTCTCATCAGCGCACTGGAAAATGGCCGCAGGGTGTATCCAAGCCACCCTTCCCCGCAGAGAGTGGATCACCTTGCATTGGAGGGGCTAGGGCAGCTAGGGGGAGGGATACACCTTGCTTCAGAGGGGATGTAAGGTACGGGATAGGCTCCCTCCATTGCAGAGTTACCTGCCTCAGATATTTGTCACTTTGCCACCTTGGCCCTTTGATGATGTGTGAAAACTCCGTCCAGCTTGTGCATTCCTCTCCCCTTTGATTGGTCACAAACAATTTCCCTCTTCCTTCATGGGGGCTGGAGACAGCTGATAAAGGACCTAGCTCCAGCTGGCTGTAGAAACTGGTGGCAGGCAGCCACACCCATGGACAGCAGACCCAGATGGGGGAGAGTGTGGCCTGATGGTAAGCAAGCAACACATATTAGAGATGGGCCCAAGCAGCAGCATCTGAACCCAGTTCTCCAATACCACTAGCATTTCAATGCAAGATTTTGGTTCCAACCATGGATGCCATTCAGGTAGTAGGCTGCCTGCTGCCATTGCCACAGACACACTGTGGGGCCTGATCCCCTGCAGCACAAACGCATGCTGCCCCATAGCAACTGAAACATATCAACAAGAAAAGGGCAGACAGAGCCAGGACCGGAGACTGGCTCTTCACGCAAAGAGAAAAGGGCTCTCTGACAGCCAGGCTCAAGAAAAGCACAAAGGCTCATCTGGGGTTGTAGGTTTGTTATTTGAATCCCCAGTTAAGCTGGACTCCAAAAAGAGAGTGATTTCCCACTACTTTGTACCCTGCTTAGTCTGAATCCTTGTGCAAAGTGTTACCATACCAGAGTGGCAAGGCTGTATGCCACTGTGCACTGATGTGACCGATGAAATCAGAAAAAGAACCAGTTGCAGGATTCAGGACAGAGGGGAGATCTCCATTCAGATGACACCCACTAATCTTGAGGATGTTTGCACTGGGTCTTGGGCTCAGCTCCCTCCCCCCATGTAAAATGTAATAATAATTAATAGTGTGTCTGGCAGTAAGTCATGACATAACCTCCTACCATAGATTCACCCAGCAGACTTTGTAAAGGGGGGGAATAGTACCCGGACTCCCTCTTCCTTTCTGGTCCTTCTCAAATTCCCTAACTGCATTTTTCAACAGACCTTAAAAAGAACGAGATAGCTACACCAGGAGCATGATGGCAGTGATATGGTTTCTTCTTATACTTTGGGTGAGCAACACAACTACACAATCCATGCTCAAGGACACATTGCTGGCTGGGGGAGCGAGAATGCTAATACAGCAAGGGGAGGCAGGGAGCTGCTCACTCTCAGATTGGAGATGCCTACATGTGCCAAAAGGCAAGGGATGCACAAGGCACCCAGGTGTCTCATTGTCATGCTTAGCCTAAGGGCTGCTTCCCTTCTGGTGTTTTCATGGCTGCAGGGGCTCATCAGCACTTACTGTGCCTAGCGGCCAGTTCTGTCCTATTTCCAGGTCTCTTCCTGTCAGCATTTTCTACCTAGGAGGCAAAATTAATATCTCCCCTTCCTTCATGCCTCTAATGGCTCTCACATTCTCCTCCCCGCGCCCCCTCCCCCCCCCTCCAATATGTCTCCAGAAGCACTGACCAGCACTTAGGACTCCGTTGCAACAGTGTCTTTACAGCCCATTTTTAACACCATAGGGAACTTTGGGCAAAGCTAACCTCATACTTTGAGGGTTCAAAGTCTCAGAAATGCTTAATTTCCCCATGGTTATTCAACACATCTTAACCAATTGAGTTAAAGGCCAGGCCCAGCCTTTTCATGGCAGTAGGACCATCAGAGCCATGCTTTGTAATATACTGCCAAAGACACCTTCCAGTGAGTATTTTTGTAACCAAGCCAAGCACATGCACGTGGGACCTCACATCCTCGTGAATGTTACACTCCTTGTCTCTCCCTCTGTTCCCCTTCCTTCGTCTCCCCTCCCCCACCGTCTCTCAGATTGTAAGCCCTAGGGCAGGGACCATGTCTATTCAATTACTTTGTAAAGCGCCAGGTACATTGCTAGCGCTATATAAATGTTTGATAATAATAATAATATTTTTGGCACTGACATGCCTGTTAAATGGATGAGGAGTGCTGATACAACACACACCCAGCTTTGCAAAAATGTTTTCAACCATAGTAGCCGATAGCTGGGCACGCAGCAAGTCCTGTGATGACACATGGCCAATAGTGGCCAGTACTTGCTCACATGTGGCACGCAGCCAGTCCTAGATAAGCAGCTCTTTAAACTTTTCAAAATATTTGGTGCGTAGTCTGCAGACTTCACAGACACCTTTACTGCAGCCATGGATGCTGAGAACTTCATGATGTTCATATAGGCGACTTATTGGGAGGGGGGGATGTGCCCTCCCCCCAATTTTTGGAAGCCCTGTAGAACTCTACAGAATCTGCTACCCAGCTCCCATTCCTGTGCGGCCCCCCCCCCCCTCCACTATTGACAATTACAAGTCATCCATGGGTGCTCATTCTCACACTCATGACTGGTGTTGGACAGAACCTGTGAGCGATCCAGCAGATCCAAGCCACCTGCTTTTGTTGGCTCGATGAGATTTCTAGGCATAGATGGGCACTAGCTCGACCTGTAGCTGGGATAGTGGGGCACGCTACAATGCAAAGGAGGTTCCTGCTTTGGTGCCCTGCGCTTGCCTTCCTCAGTGACAATGGACCACACTGTGGAGGACTAAAGCCTTGCAAAGGGAGCTGATGCTTGCTGAGTTACCTGTCAGGAGACGCGGCTTCAGTCACCAGCACCCTGCACATGGCTGTACCCACTGAGAGTGGGTGGGTGAAGTTGAGTTGTCTCGGTGAAGGAGAAAAGCACAGACTGATTGGAGTATATGATGTTCTTGTGGGGAGATGCCGAGTGGATCTCCAACTTCAGGATTCCCTGCCACCTCATCCTGGAGATAGCTGAGATCCTCAGGCCTCAGCTGGAGAAACAGAGTATGGCAATGTGATTGCCCATCCCCAGGAGAAGCGTGTGGCCAGGGTAAATAACTGTTCCTTGTTTATTCGTTCCACACCACTCGTGATTTTATAGACCTCTATCATATCTCCCCTTAGTCGTCTCTTCTCCATGCTGAAGAGCCCCAACCTACCAAGCCTTTCATATGAGAGCCCTTCCATGCCCTTGATAATTTTTGTTGCCCTTCTCTGTACCATTTCTAGTTCAGCTATGTCTTTTTTCAGATGGGGCAACCAGAACTGCACACAATATTCGAGGTGCAGTCGCACCATTGATTTGTATAGAGGCATTATGACAGCCTCAGTTTTATTCTCTATCCCCTTCCGAATAATTCCTAACATTCTGTTTGCTTTTTTGACTGTGCTACGCACTGCACTGTGGCTTTCATTGTATTGTCCACAACCAACCCCAGATCCTTTTCCTGAGTGGTAACTCCTAGGTTAGTACCCAGCATTCTGTATGCATAGTTTGGATTATTTTTCCCTATGTGCATCACTTTGAACTTGTCCACATTAAATCTCATTTGCCATTTAGATGCCCAGGCATCCAGTGTTGTAAGATCCTGTTGCGGTTCCTCACAGTCTGCTCGTGTTTTAACTACCTTGAATAACTTGATGTGATCTGCAGATTTGATCACCTCACTCTTAACACCCTTTTCCAAATCATTAATGAATACATTAAACAACACTGGTCCCAATACAGATCCCTGAGGCACACCACTTTTTA
>QEPC01007158.1:810673-824814 GCA_003113815.1 Sphenodon punctatus
ACCTTATCAAATGCTTTCTGGAAATCCAGGTACACTATATCTACTGGGTCTCCCTTGTCCACATGCTTATTTACACCCTCAAAGAATTCCAACAGGTTAGTGAGGCATGACTTAACTTTACTAAATCCGTGTTGACTCTTCCCCATTAAGCCATGTTTGTCAACATGCCCTGTAATTTTGTCCTTGATGGTGTCCACCATTTTGCCCAGCCCAGACGTCAAGCTTACTGGTCTGTAGTTTCCAGGATCGCCTCTGGATCCCTTTTTAAATATCGGGGTTATATTTGCCACCCTCCAGTCCTCGGGTACAGTGGCAGATATCTTCATTTTCCTCTTAGCGTTCACAGGCTATCTGACAATAGGACAGGTGTGCTCAACTTTATTTTTATTTATTTATTTATTCCTTACATTTTTACCCTGCATCCTTTCGCACAATGGCGACTCGGAGTGGCAACAACATATACAAATACAATAAAATACATAAAACTAAAGTATTATAATATTTAAATTACTAAAAAGGCTAAATGCTAAAGGCAATAAAAATACCCTCCCAACCCCCTTCCCCCCTTCCCTGAAGGCCCGGCGGAACAACCAGGTCTTACATGATCTTCGGAAAGAGGGGAGGTCTGGGGATAAACGGGCCTCCATCGGGAGGGAGTTCCACAGCCTAGGTGTGGCCACCGAGAACACCCTCCCCACCGTCACCACCTGGAATACCCGGGGGACCTCGAGTTGGGTGCCCCCGGTTGACCGCAGGGGCCGCGAAATGACCCGGGGCCTGAGGCGATCTTGCAGATAAGCATGTCCCAGGCTGTTTAGGACTTTAAAGGTCATTACCAACACTTTGAATTGGGCCCAATAGACTATAGGCAGCCAGTGCAGAGAACAGAGCACAGGTGTAATGTACTCACGGCAACCCATCCCTGTTAGGGGACGAGCCACCGCATTATTCACCATCTGCAGCCTTCGAACCGTCTTCAAAGGTAGCCCCACGTAGAGTGCGTTACAGTAGTCCAGTTGAGAGGTAATGAAAGCATGGATGATGGTTGCCTGGTCCGAGTTGGGAGACATACGTCCGAAGCCATCGCACCAGATGTAATTGGCAAAATGTGCCCCTCGTCACAGCCTCCACCTGATAATTGGACTTACCTGCGTCATCTGGCCCTGGGGGTGTTGCTGTCGCCGCAGTGGGAGCCGCTGCTGCTGCTGATCCCCGCCGCCGCTCCAGTTGCCTGCTATGGATCCCCGATCACCACCTGCGGGGGAAAAGACAGAGGCTGGGGTTAGGGAAGTCAGGGGAACCAGCACACCTGCGCTGGGTGCCCTGGCCTGCCCCCTTGACCCGGCAGCTGCCTGGGGGGGTACAAGAAGGAGGCGCCAGCAGCTGCGCTGTAGGCACGGGCCAAAGGGCCACAGCCAAAGGGTGCGGCCCTTCGGGAACTAAGGGGGGGATGCTGGTCGGGTGAGTCAAATTGTTTATTTTAATAAAGGGGGTAAGGCGATTGGGGAGGAGAGGGTTAAGTAGGAAGGGTGCTGTAGATGGCAGTGGTGGTGGGATGTATCAGGGGAGGGGGATTATTCCTTAGTACTAACCCCTGGTGGCAGCAGGTGGTGAGGGAGGGGGATTGGGGTTGGTATTCAGGTATGAGGGGAATGGGTTGGGGGGGGCTTCCCCCATAGTGAAGGGTGGCCAGAGGGGGGCAGACCCTGCCAATAACAGGAGCCACCACCACCCCGGGCCCTACCAACCAACATCACCTCCGTCTTATCAGGATTCAGCCTCAGTCGATTTGCCCTCATCCAGTCCCCCATAGCCACCAAACACCGAGACTGCTGGGCCTTGATCGTCAGAAAACGAGAGGTAAAGTTGTGTATCATTGGCGTACTGATGACACTGTATGCTGAACCGTCTCATGACCTCCCCCAAGGGTTGCATATACACACTGAACAGGAGAGGGGACAGAATAGAATCCTGCAGGACTCCACACGTGAGGTCCCAGGGAGAAGATGTATATTCCCTGAGGACTACCCGCTGAGTTCTCCCTGCCAGGAATGAGCGGAACCATTCAAGAACCCACTTACCTGGTCCCGCAGCCTTGTCACCAACATCTCATGATCAATGGTATCAAACGCCACCAACGGATCCAACAAGATCAAAATAGATGATCTGCCCTGATCTAATTCACGGCATAGGTCATCGATCAAGGCCACAAGTGCAGTCTCCGTGCCAAACCCAGGACGAAAGCTGGACTGCGTGGGATCAAGAAAAGCGGCCCAGTCTAGGTGCCCCTGTAACTGCCGGGCCACCACCCGTTAAATAACCTTCCCTGGCCTGGGAATCAGCACTCAAGGATGGTTTCTTGAGCAGAGGCCGCACTACTGCCTCCTTGAGGCAACTCAGCACTCCACCCTCTCTAAGGGAGGCATTGACCACCCCCACCAGCAACGGTCCGAATATCTCCCGGCTGGCCACATCAGCAGGCAACACCCACTGAAACTGATCCCACAAATACTGACATGACGGGGCTTCCTCAACCTCTAGTTCACTACCTGTCACAACTGCAGCATCATGGTCATGATGGATCTGAGCGATTTTATCTGCAAAAAAGTCAGCAAACATGTCACAGCGGGCACTGGAAAATTCCAGTTCCAGGTGGAGAGAAGCTGGACTGACCAGCCACTGCACCACCTGGAAAAGCTCCACCGGACGTGACTTTGCAGACGCAATGAGGGCAGCAAAGAATTATTTCTTTGCTGCCCGCATCGCCACAGCAAACGCTCTTAAACTAGTTTTATGCTGCAGTCGGTCGGCTTCAGTGCGAGTCTGATGCCACCATCGTTCCAACCACCATCCATCTTGCTTAATCCAGCGCAGGTCCTCCGTGAACCACAGTGACCCCTGCCATTGGCATTCTGGAAGCGGATGCCATGGGGCCGTTTGGTCAATGGCCTCAGTCAAATAGCTGTTCCAAAAAGCAATGAGGTCATTGAGTGAACGGTCATCGAGATCAGGAGGTAATTCCCTATGAGCATTCCGGAATCTTTCTGGTTCCATAAGTCTCCAGGGGCGGACCCAACAAATCAGTCCTACACCTTTCCGGGGGCTGACATGCGCCAGGAGCCTAATCTGGACAAGGTAATGATCCATCCATGATGGGTAAAGTCACATCCCCCACCACCGGATCCCCCGCCTCAAGGCCTGTGTAGAATATCAGATCAAGGGTATGGACCCCCCTCATGTGTTGGGCCCCATACCATCTGAGACAGTCCTATGGTTGTTATGAATTCACACTCTGCTCCCCTAAGACTGATGTCAGCGTGGATATTGAAGTCCCCCAGGACCAAAGTCCTCAGGGACCACAAGACCACTTCCGACACCAGTTCTGCTAGAACGTGTAGGGATGTTGCCGTACAAGTAGGTGCGCGGTATATCAGTAACAGCCCTAATCTGTCTCCAGCCAAATTGAACACAAGGTGGACCCCCTCCATACCCATTATAGTCTGCACAGGATACCGCCTCACAGATCAGGTATCCTTAAAAACAACAGCTACACCGCCTCTCCACCCCTCTGCTCTGGACTGGTGCTGTACAGAGTACCCGTCCGGAACTTGATTAATCCTGAGGGCTGGAATATTTGGTTCAGGCCCAATAGTGGGCCGCATGCAGCCCCGCTTCTAATTTGCATGGTCCCAACCCTAATATGCATAATTTGTGTAAATGTGAAAAACTAAAGTAAATTAAGTTCAATTTCAAGGCTGCCTATGTCAAAGAATCCACGCATCAGATACTACACTGGGAAAGGGCATCAGGACTATTCCAAGGCTGTACAAATAAATGTTCAGTATTAATAAAATGCAATAAAATTTCTTTATTAAATAAAAATTGTTTATTTTAACAGACAAGTCCTGTGCTCCAAAGTTATTTGAACACACAAGTCCTCTAATAATTTAACATACAAGTCCTGCGCACAAAAGAAGTTCAAAACTGGCACCCCTCCCCAAACATAAAAATGCAGAGAGCCCAGGGACAAACCAAGAACCACATGGCAAGGCAAAGCTGGCACCCCCTCCTGATCATAGAAATGCAGAGAGCCCAGGGGCAAACCAAGAACCACATGGCAAGGAAAAGCTGGCACCCCTCCCCAAACATAAAAGTGCAGAGAGCGCAAGGACAAGCCAAGAACCAAATGCATAGCATAGCAAAGCTGGCACCCTCTCCCCAAACACAAACACTTCAGAATGTGCACTTATCCAGGGCAACCTGGGCAGCAGTAGCAGCCCGGCCCTAGCAAAGCAACTGCTTTGCTGAGCAGCTGCTGGCTTTACCCGCCAGCACAGGCAAAAGCCTCCATGAGCCGCACACAATGAACAGAGGCCTCAAAAAATATATCGGTGTGCCGCATGCGTCCTGGGAGCCGTATGTTGTGCACCCCTGCAATAGGAAATGCAGAGGAACAGGTGTGCTTCCAGTTACTATGGGCCCCCCACCCTCAAGTGAAAGTGGTTCCAACCACCAAACCACAAAGTGGCTTATGTCATACCAGCATTCTCCATGACCCCCAATATGCTTCCAACCTCACGTTCAAGTGTAGAGGCAGAGATAGCATGACCGGTTGGAGTGCACCCCCCTCTTCCCTTCCAACCACCCCAACCCCCAAAGTGGCTTATCACTATGCCATTCTGCACTGCTCCACTTCCTCAAACCTCCCACCCTTCCCAGAATAAGCATGAGAACCATGGATTGTGGAAAATATAGCAACTTTATTTAACAATATAAACTTTATTTAGTGAATTTTAGTGAACGTTTATTATTTTAAAAGTTATTTAATTTATTTAGACAGTATTTTATTTCTTCTTCCGCCTGCCCCTTTTGGGTGTATTCTCTTGGAAGGTGGTGGGACTGGCTGCTGGACATTTTCCTCCTCCTCTGATATCGTGGAAGAAGGATTTTCAGGCTGGTGCTACAGCAAAAGCCAAGCATGTTAAGTCTGACCAGGTAAGAAGCTTTTGGGGTTAATGGGTTACAGGGCACAGCACTTGCATGGGTGTTTCTTAACTAGGACCTAGAGTGGATATAAATCTTGCTAGAGAGTCCCTCAACAGTGGCTGGATTCACATTATGACTGCAGCTGGGACTCAAATTAGGTCCCTTCTGTCTTAACCAAGATGCTCAAGGCTGTGTTAATCTCATCACAGCTGGAAATTGCTCTAAAGAGATCACAGTGGAAAACAGTCCAGAGATTAGCAGCTTTCACACCAAACTCCAGAATAACAAGAAAATTCTCAAAAGAGATGGGGGAAATTTCATCTCTGCCAAGAGACTTAGGATGGGTGCTTTTCCCCAAATGAAATGCCGTAGTTAATTATGGGACTGGGAAAAGTGAAGATTACCCTCATATTTCTCTGTCATTAGAGTCTTTGATCTGCAGACAGCATGCCCCTCATGACAGCCAAAGCAGGAGAGCCTAGAGAGGATGTGGTAAGAAAGTAGGAGAGCTCATGATAGAGAAGATAATATCAAGGACTTTTAGGCAAGTGGATAGCTGGCCACCAAACTTGAATTCAGATACCATTTCATTTATGTGTCATTTCTAGGAACTTCATGGTCAAAATGTCTCCGTGGGAGGGATCCAAGTGACTCCCCAGTTTGGAAAAGTCCAGATCTGGGAGTTGTGACAGATCTGAGCAGATAGGGGTCCTTAATCTTAACCTCAATGAGAAAGTGACATAATTAGAAGGAATGTACAGCACGCCACTAATGGTCTGCATAAAGCCCATAGTTTAGGGCTAGAATTAATCATAGCATGTGAGATTTTCAAACTCTCGCCACAGGTAGGTAGGTGTGTGCATATGCACACACACATATGGAAAGGTTGGAGTTAGAGAGAAGGGACTTTATTTTTACACTGCATAATTCAATTAACCCAGGTAGTTAGTCTGGGGTATGCTAGTGAGAGCAGTACCTTTAGTTGTGGTCAAAGCATAATGGACTTTGGATCTGGCCCTTATCATAGAAGCTTGAGATTCCAGTACTAGTCCTACTCAAGATCCCTTATCCCACCAACTAATGTGCTGAGCAGCTTATATTGCCTTTAATATGAGATGTGAATTCCTCCAACTCATTGAGGTGGAGAATGTCCCAATGACACAGGCCAGAAAAGGCCACTCTTCTTCATCTGTATGTGCCGCGACACCTTTGCATGCCATTTCACCTCAGCAGGTGGGATGTTAAATGAAGCAAAAGCTTTTAATGAGGCATGGAATTGGAACCAGCCTTTGGCTCAGTGAATTTCGCTGCCACATGGTGGGAAGTGAACTCAGATCCTTGGAGATGAGGAGAGAAGGAAAGGAATACTCAGCATTGCTTATATGGCTGACACAGTGCATCAGGAACCTGCATGAGCTGAAAGCCCCAGACCCTCTCTATATGAGGGATCAGGGAGATGGGAGGAGAGGCTGTGATTAGTGGTTGGGGACCGAGGGTGAGGCCACACGAGCTGTGGTGGCCCAATCCCCGCACAGCCTTGTGGCAGGCCGTCACCACACTGTGGGGCCAGCTCAGGGAGCTAAACTGCCACACTGGGGCCAGCTCAGAAGCAGATGGTCATGGGGAAACTGGGTGTAGGCTGCTACTGCTGAGGTGGGCCACAGCACTGGTCACATGAGTGGGCACTCGTCCCAGCCCCACCTCCATCCCCTGGCCCAACTGAGATCCTGCCATGACATGGCAATATGTGATGGGCGACAGCGTCTGCCACTCAAAGCCCCACAGTGGCATTCTCCGCATGGTAGGACAACTGTGGCCCCCTCCACACAAGTAGCCCGCTGCCTTGGGCAACCTTACCCCAGTTGGGGTAAGGCTGCTCCGCGAAGCGTCCTCAGAATTTTTCCAAGGACGTGTCACGTAGCAGCCAGCTGCTCCCCATGCCCTGGGGCAAGGGGAACATCTGTCAGGCGCCGATCCCACAATACACTGCATCACATGGCCCAGCTTCCTGGAGTGGGGTAAGGCTACTGAAGGCATGGTAGACGTCTCTATTCTGTCTCATGTGACTGCACCCTGAATCACTGCACTGGGTTTTTGTGGCATAAATCCATTGACTTCAATGGAACTCCATTGTCATAAACTTGGTGTAACAGAGGGAAGGATCAACCCCAGCAGGTTACATTCTCACCTGTGCAGTATATCTACAGGTAGGTAAGTAGTAAGACAGTCATTTGCTGTTCCTTCAAATGAGGGTTTGTTTTGACTAGATATTCTGGTTCAACAAGTTTCTCTCTCTCTGTTCTCTATGCTCAGATTTACAGGATAGTGATTTTAACAGTCCGGTCTTGCCCAGCCCTGCCAGACATTAAACTGACCCAGAGTTCTATCAGAACTTGTGAAGTTGCCATGACATAAAGTCATTTACCATGGCATCTTCCTTTCACATCACCGTGCTACATCAGTACCACGTCAAGTGATGCCATTGTGCACCAACCCATTGGTGTTAGTTTGCTGTCTCATATGGCATGTGTTTTTTACCATCTTCCTGTTTGCAATCTGTGGACATTCGTGTAATCAGTTTTTGCTAGTGCAAACGTGGGACGTGAATTTGAACATTCCCAGTAAGCAAATTTGTAGCATTTGCACCAAACCTGGTTACACATGTCCTATCAGAGAACAAATGACCAGTTGCCAAGAAACAACCAACAGATGTGACCAATAGTACGTAACTGACTGAAGTTGGTAAAAAAAATTCCCTTGTGAATTTTTTAATTACAATTTTAGGATAATTTTCTGATGAAGACTCATTTCAATTTTTTTCTTTGTTTCAAGGTTTTGGATTTAGAGTCCCTGCCCAGTTCTTTCTTTTAAAAATGTTTCTCCTTTTCCTTCCACTAAAAAAGAAAAGAAATTCACAGAAAATCTATCAAATGATTTCCAATATGGTATAAATTTGAGGAACGTGTGTTATGTCCATGGGTGTTGGGGTATCTACACTTCTATGAAAACAGGTGAAAATGACTGAAAATTAAGCATTCTAGCTTATTGGCGCACTGCTGTTACAAGTCATAATTGATATAATTATCAAGCATGAAGGAAGGAAGCCTCCTTCACCCTCTGTGGGGGGCAGGTGAATTCAATTCCATACAATGTAGCATAGCTCAATCTCCATTTTCATTGTCAGTTGAGCCCATTGCTAGTTGGGAACAGAGTTGATTTTGGGTGGACATCTGTTTCCTTGGAACCTGACTCAGCTCACCAACACATTTCATGCAAGTGCCCAGCAAAACAGTTCTTGGATGATAATTTCAGTATCCCCAAACCTGGGCCATCTAGTAACTAAGTCATCTAGTAACTTAGAGATGAAACGCCTGATAGAGACCCAGACACCGGTCAAAAATAGGGGAGTGTTTTTTTTTTTATCCAAGTCAAATAGTGGGCAACAGAGAACGCCGACTTGTGAGACTATGAATGAGAGCAAGAGGTTTTGATAAGCATCTGACTTTAAAAGTTCAATAAGACTGTAATTAAATATTTCACAACTATTCAAACTACTAGTATTTTGCTTAACTGGCCAAGCAGCTACAGAACTCAGTTGGTCTTTTTGCAAGGGTGGATCTTGTACACCACTTGAGTCCCCATCACAGCATGCAGGCCTGCTATACACCCTTCTCTGTTCCTTGAGTCACTTGGGCTGTATTGTAGTTTTCTCTCCAAAGCACAGAAGAACGTCTCAGATGTGGCATCTGTTCCGAATAAGGTTACTCTTCCTGAATTGGGGCTGTCATGGGATTGGGGGCTCACTACCCCACTCTAGGCTGTCATGACTCAGTTTCCCTGGCTTGCAGCTCTCACTGGATCATCTCTCTCTCTAGAACTGATTGAGCCTGTAGCAGGGGAACCTTCTTGTCACCTTTTCAGCCAGAGTTTCCCAGCACAGACTCTATCTCTAGGTTCGTCTGTGTTTGTAAACACAGAATTAACCCCAAACTGTGTCTCGCCAATGTTAGGATTAGCAATGCCACTGGACCATACGAAGTTCAGTAAAAAGTAGTTTAATGAATAAATTATGAATAAGCATGCAGTACAAGATTATACTCAAGTGCAGAAATGAAAATAACATAACCAATAACGCATTCCTATCTGTACGTGGATTCTCCTGATTTAGGCGTACCCTAATCCAGGTCCAAGGGTATTTCAGTTCATGTCACAGCCAGCAATGGAAAGCTTGGCCGAGTACCAGTCTTTAGAGTTTCCAAAAGGCTTTACTTCATAGTTCCTTTGGTGCAGCCCTTCTCTGGCTGGTAAGATATGATGCAGATGAAATGCAACAAGCTGATCTCAACCAACTGAGAGAGCGAGAAAGAACCTTTCTTTGTCTTGTCTCTCCCCTTAAGTACCTTTCCAGGGTCCTTTGTTTGATTTTCCCGCAGGTGATTCTGTGCTTTCAGTCACATCCACAGGAAGAAATCAATTTGCAACTCAATGGTCTATGTGTCTGCAGAAGTGTTTAGGCTTTTTCTGAATACACATTCGGCATGACTTTGTATTTCTCCATTGCATGAAGTGAGTTTCCAGTTCTCAGCTTTCACATTACATATGTGTTTAACCTTTACCTTTACATATTTGTTAGACCTGTAGTCTACATGTAGCCCAGTATCTCCTTATGACAGGGGCCCAACCCCAATTATCTCTCCTTTCCCTTCAGAAAAAATAGCAGCACAGACGACCAAAAAGCCGTAGTCCCCACAGGAAGGGATATAACTGAGAACAGGGCTGACCCCAGGATTTGTGGGGCAATGTGCAAAGTCTTGGTGCAGTGCCTAATTTGCATAATTTAAATAATTTGCCAGAGCTACAACCCCCAGGTGCGGGGCCTAGGCTGGTGTGGGACCATGTAAGATCACTCATGTTGCACATGCCTATGGCCATCCCTGACTGGGAAATTTTATCAAAGGCCAGAGCATTCTGAGATAGGGGGCAGACTGGCCTTTTTATGGCTCACAAATGACTTTTAAATGTGTGTGCATGTGGGGGCGGGTCACTTAAAAACTTGTCCTGGGCTTGAAGATTGCTGCACTGCTGGAAAGGGTCCTTCTCCCCATCTCCCTCCCAACTTTGCCAGCATGTGCTGCCACAAGAAGATTAAAACGATCACACTGTCATTTGTTTCATATTTAATAAACAATTGGGTAGCAGATTTCCCAGCAAGCTTCGTCTATCAATCAAACTCGTACAAAGTCCCCCTTCGAGCCCGCGCTTCTGAAAAGAAAGAAAACAAAATTGGACTAATTTATTATTCATTCGTTCATTAAGTCCGTATTAACCAGATATATTATAAAAGAAAACAGGATTGTGCCTTTTGATCAGGGAACTCTCTGCCCATGAATATTCATCAGCTCCCTCCCTATCCCCACCACCTCTCATTTGCACATGCTGTGTCTTTTGTGAGGCATTGGCGCATCATTCGAGCACCTCTGACAGAGCTGATATCCGACACCACATTTACATGATATTTAGGGGGAAATAAGAACGGCTCCCTCAAGGCCTGTCTGCGCCATCCAATGTTGCCCAGCACAAGCTGTTAGCAGCTTAGCACATTTAAAACCACTAGACCAGAAATGCTGCCACTTGCAAGGAGTTTTTCCTTGGTCTCTTTGTTGATTTGTTTGGCTAGTGCTGCCTCCATCTACCACCTCCCAGGTTTTAAGTGTTTGGTTGGCTTCCCTACTCCTGGCAGAGTAATACCACCTTCTCAACCATTCAGCCTGGACTAGGTATCATCCTCAAAAATTATCCAGATCCAAAGTCCATTGAAAATAATAGGAAGACTTCCATTGACTTCAGTGCACTTTGATTAGGCATGTTGTTTTTACAGAGCCCCCTTCACAGGTGTGGCATGAGCAGGGCTGTAGAGCAGGTATAAATAATTCACTAAACACAGGCATTAGAAACTACTTGCCAGACTGCAATGTGCAATGAGAGAGGTGGCCCTGGGCTGTAAAAATCCACAGAATGTATTAATTAGTGTGGAAAGAGATCTTGGTCCAGCCCACAGCCAGGACTTAGGACTCCTAAGGTGTTTCCATTATCCACCTCTGTAGTAAGGGGATGGATAGCAATTAGGGATGTGCATGGGGGGTAGGAGGGTTGTCTTTGTGTGTCTCCAAGTTTTGTGTTTTTTTGTATTTGTCTTTTTATCTTTCATAGAAGTTTACTGCAGATAATGAATGGAACACAATGCACTTTACACATGAAATGATAATAATACATACATAATGATATAACCTGTAAAGAGGTGTTTTTAAATAAAGGCATGTAGACTAGAAGAAGACTAGAAAAGCACTGCACCCACCCCTTAGTACAATAGGAAGCCAGCCTAAGATCCCTCAAGGCTGCCGCTACCCCTGGATCTCCCTTTCCGCCCCAAGATCCCCCCCTCCTCCACAAGGTTCCTCAAGCCCACTGCCCCGGGTGTCCCCTTTCTGCCACAAGCCCCGTACCTCTGGTTCCTTCCTGCTGCCGAGTCACCCACTGTTGCCCCAAGATCCCTCCTGGCCCACTGCTCCAAGCCCCCAAGATCCCCTCTCTGCCCCAAAATCCCTCCCTAGAGTTGTCACCTGCAGTTTGACCCTGAGACTCTCATAGCCTATAGGCCAAAATGGGACTCTCATGGTCAAATTGCAAAAGGTGGCAACCCTATCCCTCCCCCCTGACTGCTCTAAGCCCCCAAGATCCCCTATCCTGCCCCCCCCCACTGCTTCAAGCCCCCCAAGATCTCCCACTCCTACCGCAAGCTTCCTCATCCCCCACTGCTCCAAGCCCTCATCATCCCTCCTCCTGCTCCAAGATCCCTCCCCCACGTTATTCCTCCCAAGATCCTCTCTCCTGCCCCAAGATCCCCCACACTGCCACCTCCTTGCTTCATCCACCGCCACATCCTCCCCACTCAGATAATTTACTGTCTTCCTACTTGTGTGCAACATTCAAATCGGTCCCTCTTTCAAGGGGAACCATTCAGGGGTGTGCTGTGTGCTGCCCTCCTATCCCCCGGGTTTCTCAGGTGTTGACCCTGAGGAAGGTGTTCCCTGTGGCCATGGTGCGACTGTGGAACTCCCTCCCGTTGGAGATCCGCTTGACCGCTGACCTCCCCTCTTTCCGTAGATAACGTAAGACCTGGCTGTTCTGCCGTGGCTTTCCCGAGGGAGATGGGGTGGGTGGGTTGGGTTAGGGAGGGGTAGGGGGTTGAATTATTGTATTGGATTTTAATTGTTGATGATTGATTGTTTTAATTTGTTTTTAACATGTTGTTAGTCGCCCTGAGATGCTTTTAGCAGGAGGGGACGGCATATAAATTTTACTATAAATATATATATAAATAAATAAATAAAATATCGGTCCCCCTGGAAATGGGGATTTATTAGAGTGTTGCACACAGCTGGGAAGAGGCTTCCCTGCTCTCCTCCCCACTCGGATAATTTACTGTTGGGTCCCAGGTCGGCGCTGCAGAGTGCAGCATGGCGTGGGAGGCAGAGAGCAAGCTTCCCAACCTTGCAGATTAGTGACACTAATTGCAAGATCACAAGTGAAGCTTAGAAATTGCATCTCTCACAATCAATTCACAAGAGTTGGCAATCTGGGGGAAAACTCTCTGGATTTTGGGTTCCCCTGAAAGGAGCATTTTTGTTGAAATTCAGGTTCATTAGAACCCCCACACCCCTAACAGAACTACCATTGGCTGTTTTTACATGGATGAGGGTGGGGGCGGGGGGATGGGTGTGCTCGTGCGGTGGGTGAGTGTCCTTTTACACAGACACACACACACCTCCACCCACGGAGCCTCCTCTGGTTTTCCGGATGGCCACGTGGGTGGAGATGTGTATAGATGGGTGTGCCCTGGGAGTACACACAAGCACCCACCACCCATGGTGTTTACACAGGCGCACACCCAGCACACACCAATCCACACACACACACACCCCACTGCCAGCCCGTTTGCACGGATGCCCCACACACCGGAACATCCTGCAGTGGGTGGGACCGTCCGTGTAAAAATGGCCAAAGTGGGAGTTCATACATACTGCAAGACATGGGTACACTCACAGCTCTGCTGGCAGCAGCCCTAGGTTCTGATCTGGGGTTGCTCTCAGCAGGGTCGTCCTGGCCTGTTAGCAGCAACCCCAATTGGGAAGAGACAAGCGATGCTTCGAGCAGACTGAGACAATCCCCACTAGCAGAGATTCTGTGTTTGCAGGGCTGGTCGGCTCCCTATGAGGAGCAGGCTAACTCCACTAGCACTGAATTGCTTGCTGGTGTGGGCTCGCTGCTCCCTGCTGATTGGCTATACGGTGGGGAGCAGAGAACCAGCCCCGAATCACTGTGTACAGGGTGGGGGCTAGCCTGTTTCCAGTGAGGAGCAGACCAGCCCCTCCCACACCCATTGCTGGGGGTCCACATTAGGGTTGCCATATTCCAGCTCCCCAAATCCAGGTGGCCTAATTTGCATATTATGCAATTTTTGCTACTTATGGAAATCAAGCACATTCATTGTTGTGTTGCCTACCACCTGCTTTGTGTCTGCTCCTGGCAACCACCACAAAAGGTTGGGGAAGGGGTCAGAGGAAGCATCTTTTTATCTGACCTTATTCCTGCTCATGCCAGGAAACAGTGGTCTCTCTTCCCAGGCAACACCAAAGCTTATGTTGGGGAAAAGTGAGGCAAAGTGCTGTATCCTACTGTTTCTCCATCAGTGGCTCTGTATTTGTTCAGTTAATGTGCAAGTAGAAGTTCCAAGTATGGGGGGGGAGAGGTCCTTGCTTTTCTTCCAAATCTGGAACCCCTGACAGATGGGATACTAACAGCACCCTCCCTTGACTTGTAGACTTTAGCCTTGGTTAGAAGAAAATTGAAAGCCCTCATAGTCAGCTAAGTAAGATTTAGGGTGGCTGCTGTCCTGTGCACACCTACCTGGAAGTACATCCCATTGATTTCGGTGGGGTTCAGGTGGACAGGATTGCTTGAGTCCAATCCTAACTTACTCAGAAGTAAGCCCTATTCATTTCAATGGGATTTACTTATTATTATTATTATTATTAACAAACATTTATATAGCGCCAGCAGTGTACCTGGCACTTTACAAAGTAATAAAATAGACA
>QEPC01007158.1:858196-870604 GCA_003113815.1 Sphenodon punctatus
AACCTAGACAAGGAAAATGTATTGTTATGTTTAACAAAAATTTAGTTAAATAATAGTAGGGGTAACTTACTTTTGTAGGGTTGGACCATCGCTGTAAGGGCATTTTGCCTCGGTCCATATCGATTATTGTCGGTTTGTTATGTGAGTTACCGAGAGTTATGAAAAATAATAAAAATACATTAAAAAAAAAAAAAGAACCACTCGCTCAGTTCTACCGGTCAGGAAAGAGCGGAATCATTCAAGAACAGTCCCGCCCACCCCTGCACAGTCCCGCAGTCGCATCACCAACATAACATGATCAAAAGTATCAAATGCAGTCGAAAAATCTAATAGAACCAACAGGATTGAGCGACCTCAGTTCATTTCCCCATGCAGATCATCCACCAAAGTCACAAGCACAGTCTTGGTGCCATATCCTGGACAAAATCCCGACTGAGAGGGATCCAGATAACTGACGCCGTCAAGATGTCCCTGCAGCTGCTGAGCCACTGCCCATTCAATAACCTTCCCTAAAAAGGGGAGGTTAGAGACAGGCCGATAGCTGGCAAGGGAGTCAATGTCAAGCGATGGTTTCTTGAGCAGAGGCTGAACCACTGCCTCTTTGAGACAGCCCGGCACTCTGCCCTCGAAGAGAGGCATTGACCACCCCAGCCAGCAATGGCCCTATTGTCTCCTGGCAAGATTTAATCAGCCAGGACAGGCAGGGATCTAATTTGCAAGATGTGGCCCTAACAGCCCCAAGAACATCAACCGCATCATCTGGTGGCACCGACTGAAATTGATCCCATAAAACCGGACAAAACGAGGCTTCCATAACCTCCAGTTCCCCATATGTATTAATTGCGGCATCAAAGTTGTGGTGAATCTGAGCAAGTTTATCCACAAAATAATCCACAAACATGTCACAGCGAGCAGTAGATGACTCTACTCCAAGGCAGGTGCCCCCACACCATCCAGAAAAGCTCCACTGGACAGGATTTAGCGGATGCTATGAGAGTAGCAAAACCCCCCTTTTTTTGCTGCCCGCATAGCTACAGCATAGGCCTGTAAACTGGCTCTATGATGCAATCTGTCGGTTTCAGGATGCGAACGACGCCACCATCACTCCAACCACCGCCCTTCGCACTTCAGCACCCGAGTTCCTTGGAGAACCAAGGAGATCTGCAGAGCTGTCGTCTGGGCAGCGGACACCTAGGAGCTGTCTGAACAATGGCCTCAGTCAACAAGATATTCCATAACATGACGAGGTCATCGATGGAACAGTCGTCAAGGTCAGAGGGTAACTCACCCAGAGCATTCTGGAACCAATCCGGTTCTATCAATTTGCAGGGGCAAACCATCCAAATCAGTTCTGCACCTTTCCAGGGGAAGACATGCGCCAGGAGCAAGGCCTGCAGAAGGTAATGGTTCGTTCATGACAAGGGTATAGGTGACAACTCCCCCACTAATGGAGCACCCGCCTCATATTGATGACATCGCATCCCAAATCGTCCGACGACCTCGCCCAGCGGCTGCATATACATGTTGAACAGGAGAGGGGACAAGATGGAACCCTGCAGGACTCCACATGAGAAATCTCAGGGAGATGAAGAACAGTCCCCAAGCACCACCCCCTGAGTTCTCCTGGCCAGGAAGGAGCAGAACCATTCAAGAACAGTTCCGTCCACTCTGGTTCTGTTCCGCAGGCGAGTCACCAACATCTCATGGTCAATGGTATCAAAGGCAGCCAACAGATCTAACAGAATCAGCAAGGTCGACTGACCCTGATCTAATTCCCTGTGGAGGTCATCGACCAAAGCCACAAGTGCAGTCTCATTGCCACAGCCCGGACAAAAGCCGGACTGCGAGGGATCCAGAAAACCAATGCGATCCAGATGCTCCTACAACTGTCGAGCCACTACCCATTCAATAACCTTCCCTAAAAAGGGAAAGTTAGAGAGAGGCCAATAGCTGGCAAGGGAGTCAATGCCAAGTGATGGTTTCTTGAGCAGAGGCCGCACCACCTCCTCTTTGAAACAGCTCGGCACTCTGACCTCCTGAAGGGAGGCATTGACCACCCCTGCTGTATTGAGGAAAATAAATACAAAAATAGATTTTAAGCCCAAACCCTGACAAACAGGATGAGGGATAGGAAGGTAAAAAAAATTATATGTAAACGAATGTAAATTGAGGGAAAGAGATAGAAAACATGACTGATCCACCACAGCCCATGGAGGAGCTGAGGAACTAGAAGGTTTGGGGAAACCAATCAGGAAGTTTTAAAAAGACAATGCCTGAGCCATTGAAAGAGAGATTCTATCACGACCTTCGAGAAGAACAACGGATGGGCCAAGGGGGAGAAACTCCAAGAGGAAAGAGGACAGGCCCAGCTTAAACCAAGGTTGAGACAACACTGACTTTAAGCTATGAACTTGAATAGGCGAAGCATAGTATCCAAAGAATGTTAAAAGTGAGGGTAGTATCATGTTATTTTTCTTTTTTTTTTACTTGCACTCTTGTCTCTAATCATTGCACTGTTGTTAAATTCAAATATACACATAAATCACATATAATTAAGTTTGGTGTACTTGACTGGGGAGTGATTATTGGATACCCACGTCATAGCAACCTCCTCTTCTTCAGTAGTTTGTTAACCATCAACCCTAGTACTGACTTAAGAATAATGGCAAGGAAATGAGCTGTTGTTAGTGCTTGACCCATTAATATTTTTACTGCCTATAATTTAATTGTCATTGGGTATTTCTTTCTTCAATGTCTCTCTCAGTTCTTTCCAAATATTAACAGCATTGGCAATACAACAGTGATTTTCCTGAATTTTGTTCAAGGCTATAGAAAGTAGGTCATGAGAGTCAGACATGTTCAGGTCATCATCTTCAAAGTAGTAGCCTTCTGAAGAGGAACAGGAGCACTTTTCATAATGTTGTTTCATTTGGACAACCAGGCCTTGCATCTCTTTGTTGCTGTCTTTACATTTTGCATGCATGCCTGTTTTACCCAGAGGTACAGAGATTTATTGAAAACAGTCCCAAACAGTTTTACAACCTGCTGCCATAGGGTGTTTTCAGATGTTATGGGGCTGCTTGGCCCCGTACCAAAAACAACCCATTCATTCCCCGCCAGGGTCACCCCGTCACGCCGTATCAGATGTGCTTGGGGGATCCCGGCGGGGAATCTGGGAGGGGGCGGGGCCGCGTGGCGCAACGTGCGGCCGCACAGCCCCGCCCCCTCCACACACCCCGCCGCCCGCCCTCCAGGGAGACGGGCGGGCGGCGGGGCCAATGTGGCCGCTGCGTCGGGCCAGATTCGCCACAGCCCGGGATCCCGCCGGGGATCCCGGGCCGTGGCAACCGGCCAGACGTTACTTTTTTTAGGTCCCCGCTGGGGATCTATTTGACCACGCTTCCCGGGACATTCCCCCGGCTAGCCCGGGAAGCGTGGTTCAAATTGACCCCATGTGCAGATTGACCGTGGCGAACATCTGGCGACCGCCAAACAGACGTTTGAGTCACAGTGACCACAGGTGGGTATTCACCGTGGTTCCATGTGATCTCGTAACGTCTGAAAATACCCATAGTAGATTTTTCTCTCTCCCCTCCCCCTCCCCTCCCCGCCCCTCTATCTAGTTCCCTCACTAGAAATCTAATCAATGCAGAGGCTATACTCAGAAGAAAAGTATCCCTACAGTATCCCTGACAGATGGCTGCCCAGCCTCTGTTTGAAAACCGCCAGCAAAGGAGAGCCCACCACCTCCCTAGACAATTTGTTCCACTGTTGAACAGCTTTTACCATTAGGATGTTCTTCCTAATGTTTAACCAAAATCTGTTTTCCTGTCATTTGAGCCCATTATTCCTAGTCTTGCCTTCAGGGGCAAGAGAGAACAAGTCTTTGCCTTCCTTTCTGAAATAGCCCTTCAGGTAGTGGAAGACCACTATCATGTCTCCCCTTAGTCTTCTCTAGGCTAAACATACCTAGCTTCTTCAACCTTTCCTCATAGGACTTGGTTTCCAGACCCTTGACCATCTTTGTCATCCTCCTCTGAACCCATTCCGATTTGTCGATGTCCTTTTTAAAGTGTGGGGCCCAGAACTGGACACAGTATTCCAGATGAGGTCTGACCAGCGCAGAATAGAGTGGAACTATTACTTCTCGTGACTTGGAAACAATGCTTCTGTTAATGCAGCCTAAAATTGCATTAGCCTTTTTTGCAGCTGCATCACCCTGCTGACTCATGTTCCGTTTATGATCAACTACAATCCCCAGATCCTTTTCACATGTATTGCTGCCAGCCAGGTATCCACGATCCTGTATTTGTACATTTGATTTTTCTTACCTAAATGCAGAACTTTACATTTATCTCTGTTGAACTTCATTTTGTTAGTTTCAGCCCAGTTTTCCAACTTATCAACATAATTTTGAATTTTATTTCTGTCTGTCCAAGTCATGGCAGATACCTCACAAGAAGGCACTGAGACACCTCTTGTGGGCCTGGTCCCTGTCTGCCGTGCCCTGTGGCAAGGTCTGTCTGCCCCGCCCTGTGGTGAGGTCCACCGCAGGGCTTTGAGCAGTGGACACTCTCGCCAGTTTCGCATGGCCATGTCACAGCTGGGGGTGGGACAGTGGGCAGTTTGGGAGAAGGTGGGTGGGGTGGGACACCTGCACATGTGGCTGGCACCGTGGCCCGCCCCAGGGTGTGGCAGGACATCCAACAGCAGTTTCCCTGTGGTGGGTGGGCCATGTGCCCTGCTGCCCCTGAAGTGTGGCAATTGTGATTGATTGCCTACCCTGAGGCACATGAGGGATCAGTCCTGCCTGGCTCATGTAGCTACACCCACAGAGTTCCACAACCTGGGAACTGAAAGTGAAACCATCAGAGCTAAGTAAGGGAGAAAATACAAAAGCATGAGACTAGAAGTGGGTTGTGTGTGTAGAGATGCAAGATGGAATCTTCTAGATTGAAAGTTGGGTCCCAGTGGGTACAATGACTTTCTTTACCCATCTATAGAAGAGCCTCTGGGACCTCCAATATAGTGCATGGCTTGTTATCCCCTATTATTTATAAAGCTTTTCCAAAATAGGTTACATAACTATATTGTCTCAAGTAGTATATAATTTAAAGTTATTATCTTTGCGCTTTAACTTATTTTGTATTTAAATTTATATTTAACTAGGTTTATTTTTTTTAAAAAGAGAACTACAATTTTTAAAAAAAATCCAATTTAAATAAAAATAATCAATTTTTAAAAAATAATTGATTTTAATCCACCCTGGTGCCTTCCCTCCAGAATGATGTAGAGGCAGGTTGTTGTGGGAGGGCTGGAGTGAGAGCAGCTTGCCAGGTTCCTGCTGCTTACGCTGTGTTTGCAGAGGCAACAAGATCCTCAGCAGATATAAATCAGCATTACTGCGCTGACCACAAAAGAGTTCCATATGATTACACCAGGTGGGGATCCGGCCCAGGATGTCAGGCCCAGCATCAAACCCCTGTGGGATCGCCCCCTTCCCCTCAACCCTCGCATTATGGGTGTTTTCAGACATGACGATAGCCCACGTTTCCACGCTTTGGGCCACCTGGGTAACTCCATGGCTGTGGCAGGGGCCATCACTTCCATTTTCACCCAGTAGGAACTAGATTGGGAAGTAGTTATCTATCCAGATATAGTGTATCTGGATTTTCAGAAAGCATTTGATAAAGCCCCTCATGAGAGACTCTTGAAGAAATTAAAAAGTCATGGGTAGGAGGCAGTGTCCTATTGTGGACTGGTAAGTGGCTAAACGATAGGAAACAAAGAGTAGGACCAATGGTCAGTTTTCACAATGGGGAGAGATAAATAGCGGAGTGCCCCAGGGATCTGTACTGGGACCGATGTTGTTTAACATATTCATTAATGATCTGGAAAGGGGAGTAAAGAGTGAGGTGATCAAATTTGCAGATGACAACAAGTTATTTAAGGTAGGTAAAACCCGAGCAGACTGAATTGCAGGGGGATCTTGCGAGGCTGGGTGATTGGGCATCCAAATGACAGATGAACTTTATTGTGGGCTAGTGCAAAATGATGCACATAGGAAAAAGCAAGCCAAACTTTATGAACACAAAGCTGAGTTCTAAATTAGGAATTACAACTCAGGAAAAGAGCCTTGGAATCATTGGCCGCAATCCCAAGCAGGATCTGCATGGGTTCTGTGCAGCACAATGCAATTTCTATGAAGATGTGTGCGATTTCATGCACATGCGTGCGCGGGGGATGCGTGCAATGCGCATGGGGCATGGGATCAGCCCCACCGTGGACAATCCATTGAAATCCTCAGCTCAGTGTGCAGCAGTCATCAAAAAACCAAGGAATTATTCATGAAGGGATCGAGAATAAAACTGAAAAGATCATAATGCCACTGTATAAATCTATGGCCCTTTTTACGTGAGACAGACCCACATATGCCCATGCAAATCCGCTGTGTGGGCATGTGTGGACACTGCCTGTGTGACCGCTGCAGTGGGTGGGTGGGGGTGCATGTGCTCCCGTGGTACACCCATCTCCATCCATAGCCCACACACGGAGCAATAGGTCAGAACAGCGATCGCTCCATGCATGGAGGTGGGTGGAGATGGGTGTGGATAGGTTGGGGCTCTTCAGCTCGGAGAAGAGACAACAGAGAGGATATGACAGAAGTTTATAAAATCATGATGGTGTGGATCAAGTTAATAGGGAATGGTTATTTACACTCTCAAATAGTACTAGAACTAGGGGACACTCCATTAATCTAACAGGTAGCAGATTTTTTTTAAAATTAAAAATTAAAAAATGTATTTCTTTTCACTCAATGCAAAATTAAGTTGTAGAATTTGTTGCCAGAAGATGTGGTCAAGGCCAGTAGTATCGCTGGGTTTAAGAAAAGGTTGGACAAGTTTCTGGAGGATAAGTCCATTAGCAGCTATTAACCAGGTAGGTTTGGGGAATGTAACCTCCTAGTGTCGGGAGCTGGGAGTGAACAACAGGGTATGGATCGCCCCATTATGATCTGTCTGATACGTCTTCCAAGTGTCCAACCTTGGCCACTGTTGGACACAGGTGCTGGGCTTGATGGACCATTGGTCTGACCCAGTATAGCACTTATTATCTTTTTATGTTCTTCAGTTCAGTGTTGCCTGCTGGGTACTCAGGCCTCTCCAGGTTCTCAGGGCTTTGTGGTTCAGCTTGACTCCATGAGACCCATGCCTTTTTACCTTGCTGAGCTCCTCAGCCTGCTCCCCGTTTCTATGCATGTGTGACTTCTTATTGGCAATGCAGGGTTCAGACCTTCCCAACCACTGATGAATGTGAGCAGGGCTCTGTCTGTAGCTTGTGCATCACATCCTGACTGGCCATTAACAGGGAGGGACTGTGCTGAGAACACCTGGCATCCCAGATGGTCAGAACTCTGGTGTCACAGGAAATAAGTTATTTCTGAACCCCAATGCAACTCTAAACACAGCAATGCTTTGGTTTCCCTCCACTTGAAGTCCACAGGCTTTCTCCCTTTAGCCAGGAGCCCTCCAACTGCCCTCCTACAAAGGAACATGTCTCTGAGAAAGAGCAAACAACTAGGGTGAACAGAAGGAAACAAAATTGTTAGACAGAACAAAGTTTGGGTGTTTGCGAACGTAAACACGTTTACCTGTTCTGTGCAATCAGTTTTTTGCTTCCCTTTAGCCCCTCTTCAGACACCCAAGTGCTGCCCGGATTTCTTTCGGGCAGCACATGGGTGTTTTAAGGACATGGGTGTCCCGTGTTGCGTCTAAGCAGATGTGGGGTGTGTTTATGCAAAAAATGCCCACAACTTCCTGTTTCCGGCCATCAGGTATTTATTTATTTATTTATTTATTTTGTCACATTTTTATGCCGCCCCCTCCTGCCTATGCATCTCGGGGCAGTTAACAACAGAGTTTTGGGGATGAGACGTGTTCTTTCTCTGGATCTGGTTGAACTCTTTGGTTCTCCCAAGAGTCTTTACGTTTAAAGTCCACCCCCCACACCACCCGCTTAGGAGCAAAGGCTTTTCCTTTGCTGATGTATGTTTCTGATGGGCAGAATAAGAAACCTCGCTCTTTTCTCTCCCACTTCCCGCTTAGGAGCAAAGGGATTTCATGGATCCACATGAAAGACACATAGAAAAAGAACATTAACAGGAGCTAGGGAAATTATGCGGTGTGTGCACACCCAATGCAGTTAAGGACACAGACAAAATGGGGGGCAAAAAACGTTACAGCAGTTGAAATTTTTGTTAGTGAAAAGAAAAAAAAGGAGCGACTTTGATTGTATGAAATGTGCTATCAATCAGGATTCCCCCCCCCCCCCCCCCCCCGGTTAACACCTACTTTCTGTTTCTGTGGTGATATTAGTGAAACATGATATTGACTAGCATGTCACAAATGCCTGTGATGATGCATGATGGGATATCGTATGGGAACTTAGTTGGAGGCTGCGCGTGTGTCCTTCCATTGGAGGGGTGTGGGGAGCTGTCCCTTTAAGGCCAGCTCAACCCAACTGATTTGGGCTGGCTGGGGAGACAGGCTCCAGTCAGAGTGAAGTAGCCATCTTGGAGGCTGCCTGAGAACAAAGCACACCTTGGTTTGAGTTATCCTTGAGTCTGTGTGAGTCTCTCTAAAACAGAACATCCCATGGTAGCAGGAGTGAAAGAGTAACTATGGAGCACGTGAAAGCCCCACCTGAACTCCGACTCTCAGACAATGTAGAAGAAAACTGGAAGTGATTTAAGCAACGTTTCACCCTGTATCTGCTTGTCACTGGGGCCTCTGACAAAGAAGACAGTCAAAAAGGTAGCTTTATTTCTCACAGTTGCTGGGTCTGCGGCACTAGATGTTTTCAACAGTTTGCAGCTCAGTCAGGAGGAGCAGTCTGATTACAAACTGCTTCTGCAGAAATTTGATGACCACTGCAATCCTAGAAAAAATGAGATTTTTGAAAGATGTCTTCAACCAGAGGACACAAAGAAAAGGGGAAACAGTAGAGGAGTTTGTGACTGACCTAAGGCTCCTGAGCTGATCACGCAATTTTGGGGTACTGGCTCAATCCCTGATCAGAGATCGAATTGTGATAGGAATAAGGGACAAGAAGCTCAGAAAGGGATTGCTAGAAGATCCAGATTTAACACTGGAGAAGTCAATTAGAGTTTGCAAGGCACGTGAAGTCACTCAGTCCAGAATGCAAGTCGTTGAGGGTGTGCAAGGCCCTGGGACAACTGATAGTATGGAAAAAGCATAGAATAGGAAAAAAGACCAAAAACAAAAGAGAGAGTGGAAGTCACAGGAGGATCCTGCAAAAAGCAACAGTAAGAGCTGTGCACGATGTGGATACCACAGGCAGCAGCAGCAACAATGCCCAGCATATGGGAGGAGATGCAGAAACTGCAAAAAGATGAATCACTTTGCAAAGCTCGGCAGACAACAACACATGGTACACAGCATGGACAAAGAAGAGGAGGAACTCAGCACCACCAGTTCTGAGGAATCCTTCATTGAAGCCTTGGATGACCTCCCTGTGCTAGATGACTGAAACATCACACTAGAAACTAGTGGTGGGACCCCGGGTCCATTACCGGCTACCGGATTTACCGGTTACCGGTTCTACGAAAACCGGATTCCCGGATTAAATCCGGTATGCCGGTACCGGATTTATTTCATTGGTTTCAATGGGGCGCTGTGTCCCCATTGAAACCAATGAAATAAATTAATTCCCTTCCCCTCCCCCTCCCAGGCTGCGCGGGTGGAAGGGGGGACACCCCCCACCCACCCTGCCCAGCCTGGATTTTTGTTTTTAAAAAAAGAGTAAAGAAAAGACCCAGAGGCGAGGAGAGGCGAGCCCACCCCCCAGCACCAGCGGCCGCGGCGTCCCCGCAGCCGCCGGTAAGTATGACTCGATCCCTGGGGGGGGGTGTTTAACACCCCCCCCCCCCCAGGGATCACCCCTACAGTGCGCTTGCCGCTTACCTTTGGGAGCTGCGGCGGCGGCGGGCGGTCCGGCGGCCTCAGCGCCGGCTGTGGCTGCCGGCGTCAGAGACGCTCTAGGCCTTCCGGGGAACTTCCGGGTTTCCCCGGAAGGCCTAGAGCGTCTCTGACGCCGGCAGCCACAGCCGGCGCTGAGGCCGCCGGACCGCCCGCCGCCGCCGCCGGAGCTCCGCAAGGTAAGCGCACTGAACTTTAGTAGGGGTGATCCCTGGGGGGTTGGGGGGGTGTTAAACCCCCCCCCCAGGGATCGGGTCATACTTACCGGCGGCTGCGGGGACGCCGCGGCCGCTGGTGCTGGGGGGTGGGCTCGCCTCGCCTCGCCTCTGGGTCTTACTCTTTTCTTTTTTAAAACAAAAAGCCAGGCTGGGCAGGGTGGGTGGGGGGTGTCCCCCCTTCCACCCGCGCAGCCTGGACTCGGGGAGGGTTTTTTTTAAAAAAACTTTTTAGCTGGGGCTTTAATTTTTTTTACATTGAAGCCATTTTTAAATGGCTGCAATGTAAAAAAAACCGGTACCCCGAAATCCGGTACCGGGTCCGGATTACCGGGTCGAATCCGATAATGCCGGTACGCCCGATACCGGCATTATCGGATACCGGATTCTACCGGTTTCCCACCCCTACTAGAAACTAATGGTACTTTTGTTAAATTTAAGTTGGACACAGGGGCTCAAGCTAATGTAATACCAGAATGTGTAATGTTAGCTCTCAAAGAAAAGCCAAAGGCAATTGGGGGTAAAAAAAAGTGAAACTAAGAGCATACAGTAGTGAACTTGTCCCCACTATAGGAATGTGTGAACAGACTGTAAGGGTTAACAACAAAATAGAAAGTATTATATGTGTAATAGTTCCAGGAAAAAAAGGTTCCCATTCTTAGCCTACAGACCTGCCAAGCCTTTGGTCTAATAAAAAAAATGTACTCCTTGCAGGGAGAAGAGACTGAATGCATAGAGAACATGTTTCAAGATGTATTTCAGGGGATAGGGAAGCTCCCAATAGAGTACAGAATAGATCTGAGAAAACCCAATTGCCCTACAATACATGCTCCTAGGAAGGTCCCTTTTTTTAAAGACAGAAATTGAAGGAAGAACTTTATAGGATGACTTCATTAGGCATCATAGAGAAAGTAGAAGAGCCCACAGACTGGGTTCACTCTCTGGTCATAGTGGTGAAAAAAGATAGATCCCTTCGCTTGTGTTTAGACCCTAAGGAACTAAACAAATATGTAAAAAGGGAACATTTTCCATTGCCCAAAAAAGAAGAAATATTTGGGGAGATGGCTGAAGTGAAATGGTTCTCTACTTTAGATGCTTCAACTGGCTTCTGGCAGATCCCGTTAGAAAAACGAAGTGCTAAGTTGTGCACTTTCAACACCCGTTTTGGGAGATACTGTTTTTGCAGGCTCACGTTTGGGTTATGTTCTGCTCCCAAAGGCTTTCATAGGACTAAAACAACAAATCTTTGATGATATTCCAGGTATAAAGGTTTATATAGATGACATACTGTTATGGGGACAAACAATTGAGGAACATGATCAAAGACTCCAGAAAGCACTGGAGAGGGCGAGACAGGCAAGGCTTACATTAAATAAACAAAAATGTAAATTTTGAGTAAAACAAATAACATATCTAGGAGAAATGCTCACAGAACATGGGGTTCAGATTGACCCAAGTAGGATTGAGACCATCACAAACATGCCTCCTCCAACAAACAAAGAAGAAGTTCAGAAATTCCTGGGAAAGGTGACCTTTTTAGTGAACTATGGGTATTTTCAGACATTACAAGACCACGGTGAACCATGGTCAATTCCGCGGCTGGGCCAAAGTGCCCTGAACGTCTGTTTCGCGGCCGCCAGATGTTCACCACGGTCAATACCCACCTGGGGTCAATATCAACCACGCTTCCGGACCTCCGGCCCGGACCATCGCTGAAAGCGTGGTCAAAACGATTCCCAACGGGAAACAAAAAAAAGTAACGTCTGAACAGCAACCACTGGCCAGAATCAACCAAAATGATTCCCAGCCAGGAACAAAGCACGCAGCATCGCTGCCAGGCAACCAGCAACAACACAGGCCGTAGAGGTAGATTTAAAGGGCACACAGCAGCACGGAAACGTGGTGGGATGGAGCGAGGCGGAAGGGAGAAGAGAGTGGTGGGAGAGAGAGCAAGCAGGGGCGGATTGGGAAATCAAAGTGGCCTGGGAAAATATAGTTTTAGTGACCCTGTGCCGGCGGCAAAGCCGCCAGCGCACCAGAAACGGACCAAGGGGGCGTGGCTTGGGGGGGCGTGGCTTGGGGGGGCAGAGTGCACCAGATTTGGGGCCTAGCAGAGCTGAGTCCCCAGACTCAGATCCTCAGCAGCCTGGCAGGGGTGAGTGGGAGGTTATGGGGGCTGGCAGGGGGGAGACTGC
>QEPC01007158.1:876595-890148 GCA_003113815.1 Sphenodon punctatus
TCCCTCGATGTCCCGGCTGTGCTGCTGTGCTGCCAGCGTCCTGGGGTACCACTGCCCCTGCCTGTGGCACCGGGCCCCCTCTGGCCCCCCCCTTGCCTGCCCCTGCAACCGGTGCTCCCCTCTGTGGCTGCCATCTCCAGTGTCCGAGTCCGGCTCTCTGACCCACCCACCCCGCTCGCCTGGGTGCTGCTGACCATCCTTGGATGCCTGCGCTCCCTCCTGTGCCCCTGCCCCACCCTTGGGTGCCTGTGTGACCTCAGGTGTCTGGGGTCCCCGGACTGCACCTCCCGAGTCCCGGCTTCCTCCGGGGAGGGGGGGTTGTGACATTGGACCGGCTGCATGGCCCCAGCTCTCCTGCCTTCCCTCCATGGCACCCTCACCGACGCTTGGAGTGCATGTGTGCCTCCTGGACCATTCCCGGACCGCTCCCTGTTCCGTGTGCTCCCTGCCTCCCCCTGTGCCTGTACCCTGACCTTTCGGGTTCCCCCCATTCCGGGACTGCCTGTGTTGGTGGGGGGTCGCCCGTGTGGACTGTGCGACCCCCCACCAACTGCCTGTGTTGTTGGGGTTCCGCCTGCCGTTGCCTATGTCCTGCCCTGCCCCTGGGCCATTTCCCCCCCCCTTCCCTGTCCTGTGCCCATCTCCCTGCTCCCCTGTGCCCGTGGTGCTGTGTGTGTTGTCTGTCCCGCTGTGTGCCCCTTTCCCTTCCTTTCCTGTGTGGGTGTGGGTGTGCCCGGGCGTGTGTGTGTGCTGTGTGTTCCCCTGTGCCCTCATTGTCTCTGTGCCTGTTGTGTGTGGTACGTCGGCGGCTTTTCTCCCTCTTCCCCCTCCCTTCCCGTTTCCCATGTGTGGGCGTTCCCTTTTGTCCCTTCTGGCTTCATTTGCCCTCAGCTGGCCATGTCTGTGTCCCGCCCCTTCCTGGTGCCTTCTGGGTGTTTTGACCACAGCCGGGAATCAGCGTTATGTCTATTGCGCTGCCCCGGGCCGTGATCTGGCGGACCGATTCCCTGCCATGGTCCCGCTCCCGTCACGTCTGTTCGGGGCTTTTGTTGACCACGGGGGGTGGTTGTTCGGTTCACCACCGCTGGGAATCCATGTGGTGACTCGGGACCGCATAACGTCTGAAATCACCCTATGTACCAAATCTGACTGCTAGAACCAGCCATATGAGAGCACTTATTAGAAAGAATGCACAGTGGACCTGGGATGCTAATCTCAGTAAGGAGTTTCAGAAACTTAAAGTGCTATTAAAAGAGGCCCCAGTCCTGCAGTAGTATGTAGTAACCAGAGGATGCCTCCCAGATTACAGCGATTATTTTTTCAATTGCAGCTCTATGATTTGCAGCTATTATATACACCAGGCAAGGATCTGGTGGTGGCAAGTACTGTCCCACGCATTTGCCAGAACTGCAGTGTCAGAGGGTCTAGAGCCAGATACTGTGCAGGCTAAACTCATAAAGAAAACATGTGCCGTTTCGGCTGATTTGTAGACTGTGGTTGCCAATGCCTCAGCTGATGATGAGACACTCCAGAAAGTTATTAAAGGTATTCATGAGGGGTGGCTGGGGCACTATATTCCCAGTCCCTACTATCACTTTAAGGGAGAATTGTCTGTCCTAGGAGGAATTTTGTTCAAAGGGTCTCGGTTGGTTGTTCCTAAATTGTTGCAGAAGAACATGATGAAACAGATTCATTAAGGCCACTTAGGAATAGAAAAGTGTAAGAGAAGGGCTCTAATGTCTTATACTGGCCACAGATGAATGCTGGCATTGAACAAACTGTGAAGGCATGTAACATCTGTGAAAAACACATGTCATTACAAACGGAAGAACCCATGATACTCACCCAGGACACACCTGCTCCTTGGAGTAAAGTGGGCATAGACTTATTTGCACTTGGTGGTAAAAACGATATACTTGTTCTGGATTATTCTTCTCACTTTCCAGAGATAGCTTTGCTGGAGGAGACCACTGCTGAGCAGGTGATAGTACATATTCAGTCTATTTTTGCCAGACATGGCATTGCTCAGATTGTCATGTCTGACAATGGCCCACAGTTTAGTGGATATGAATTTAGACAATTTGCAGCCAGTTATGGGTTTCAACATATTACATCTAGCCCTTGATACCCCCAGTCCAATGGATGGGTAGAAAATGGAGTAAAAATCATAAAGTGTTTGCTTATGAAGACTGTTATGTCTGACTCTGACCCATATTTGGCCCTATTCAATTACAGAACAGCCCCAATGAAACATGGATTGTCACCAGCTGAAATGTTATTTAATAGAAAACTGAGAACTAGAATGCCTATGTTACTGGAATCAGATATGACATGGAGGAAGGAGGTACAGGTGCATAAGACAGGGGGGAAAGGCAACACAGAAAGCATGGTATGATAAGGGGTCTAGGGAACTTCCGCCACTGCAAAAACATGATGCTGTGCGTATTTTTGATGGTAAGCAGTGGTTGAGATGAGCAGTGGTATCAAAGCAAGTGGCTCCTTGGTTCTACGAGGTAATTGCCCAGGACAGTCACATAATCAGATGAAATAGGAAACACCTGCTCCACATTCCCCAGGGAGAAGAGGTGACAGACAAGGAATCTACAGTCTGCAGTGAACCAGACTTGGAAGGAGAACTGGACAATTATAATGGTATAATAGACCATCATGGAAGGGGGCCTTCCAAGCCTGAGGAAGAACCCCTCCCTGACTGTAACTGAGAGGAAACTGCTGGGAGACCACACAGATCAGCCACTGAACACAAAGACTAATGGAGCTGGCCCTTTACGACCAGCTCAACACAACTGGTTTGGGGAGACAGGCTCCTGTCAGAGTGAAGTAGCCATCTTGGATACTGCCTGAGAATAAAGCACAGCTTGGTTTAAGTTATCCTTGAGTCTGTGTGAGTCTCTCTAATACACAGAACATCACAGGGGGCAGTATGAAACACCCATTGCAAACGTGTGTAAACAGTAGGGGTGGGACCCCGGGCCCATTACCGGCTACCGGATTTACCGGTTACCGGTTTCACAAAAACCGGATTCCCGAATTAAATCCGGTATACCGGTGCCGGATTTATTGCATTGGTTTCAATGGGGCGCTGTGTCCCCATTGAAACCAATGCAATAAATTAAAATAAATTCCCTCCCCCTCCCAGGCTGCGCGGGTGGAAGGGGGGACACCCCCCACCCACCCTGCCCAGCCTGGCTTTTTGTTGTAAAAAAGATAGAACAGCAACAGAGTGAGACCCCGAGGCGAGCCCCCCCCCCACCACCAGCGGCCGCGGCGTCCCCGCAGCCGCAGGTAAGTATGACCCGATCCCTGGGGGGGGGGGGGGTGTTTAACACCCCCACCCCCCCCAGGGATCACCCCTACAGCGCGCTTGCCGCTTACCTTGGGGAGCTCCGGCGGCGGCGGGCGGCCCGGCGGCTTCAGCGCCGGCTGTGGCTGCCGGCTTCAGGACGTTCTAGGCCTTCCGGTGAAACCCGGAAGTGCACCGGAAGGCCTACAGCGTCCTGACGCCGGCAGCCACAGCCGGCGCTGAAGCCGCCGGGCCGCCCGCCGCCGCCGGAGCTCCCCAAGGTAAGCGGCAAGCGCGCTGTAGGGGTGATCCCTGGGGGGGGTGGGGGTGTTAAACACCCCCACCCCCCCCAGGGATCGGGTCATACTTACCTGCGGCTGCGGGGACGCCGCGGCCGCTGGTGCTGGGGGGGGGGCTCGCCTCGGGGTCTCACTCTGTTGCTGTTCTATCTTTTTTACAACAAAAAGCCAGGCTGGGCAGGGTGGGTGGGGGGTGTCCCCCCTTCCACCCGCGCAGCCTGGACTCGGGGAGGGTTTTTTTTTTTTAAAACAGTTTGGCTGGGGCTTTAATTTTTTTTACATTGCAGCCATTTAAAAATGGCTGCAATGTAAAAAAACCGGCACACTGAAATCCGGTACCGGGGCCGGATTACCGGGCCGAATCCGATAATGCCGGTACGCCCGATACCGGCATTATCGGATACCGGTAGATCCGGAATTCCCATCCCTAGTAAACAGTGCAACGTTGCAAACATGTTCAGAAGAGAGTTGAGAGATGGGTGTTAACACACATTCCAACACCCTAATTTGTTCTGTCTAAAGCTGCCCCTAGACAGATCCACAAGTGGTAACAGAGCCTTTTGCATATGGAATGTTCCCTTGTGACAGAAATTTGTTAACTGGGAGGCTCACATAAGAACATAAGTAGTGCCATACTGAGTCAGACCAATGATCTATCAAGCCCAGCATCCTGTCCTCCGACAGTGGCCAATCTTGATCAGATGGGAGAAGAACCAACAGTCACAATGGGCAATCCATTCCCCGTTGTTCACTCCCAGCTCCCGACACTAAGAAGTTCATCCCGTAAGCTACTTGGTTAATAGCCATTAATGGACCTACTCTCCAAGAACTTATCCACTTCCATGTTAAAACAGAGATCCACTCTAGTGTCCTGTTATTAGTTTCAGAAAAGCCACATATGAGCTTGAAGGTTAAAGAAAGCTCTAAAAGTACAAACTAGTCCTTAAGTGGTATAGAGATACAGAAAGTTGCCATTGAAAAGAAATATAAAAGTACGCAGTCTATCCTAGTTACACTTTGAAGAATCCCCTACTTTGGATCCTACCTGTTCAGTCCTGCAGTGTTCAGCAGTGTTGTTCTCACATCTCCTATGGTTCTAGGATGGAGCCAGGTCCTCACCATCATTGTATTCTGAGAAAACAAAGGCTCATTTCTGAGCCAAGTCTTTTACAATTCCAAATCCTTAGATGTCTGTTCAGTCCAAGTGATAATTCAATTTTTAACTGTTGGCAGGATTTTCCTTCCTCTCACAGGTGTTTCTCTCACCTCTGCAGGTGGTATATTTCCATCTCCTCTCCCAAATGGGACGGACATTAACACTTATTGTTATACTGACTTGGCAATTCATTGTTCTGCCTTCCTGACACCAGCTTGAATAATTACATTGTCTACACTGGGAATTTTCCAGTAGCCTTTTTTAAACTAATAAACATGGATCTAGAATTCCTTTATAACTTTTGTGACATAATTCTGATTCAAATTATTCTTCTGACATTGTACTCCATTACCAACAAGGGTCAAAACAATGTCAAGCATGCACCTTTAACATATTGCACATTGGAACATATAGGAGCAGAACTTCTATTAGGCACAACCCTCATACAAAATAAACCTGCCGTATCAGGAGAGCTAGGCACAGCAGCAGAGGGAGTTGGTGCACAGGGCCAGGCAAGAGTGAAGCCTTAGTGCCTCTGGAGCAGGGCTATTGTTCCTGCCAGTTTTCCAAGATTAGCAAGGCCTAGAGAGAGGCGCAGAGGGAAAAGAGCCTGTGGCGTTAGAGTCCCAAGAACCTGCCAAGGGGGATCTCTCAGCAGTACTTCAGGATGCCACCTCCAGGCCTGTGATTCCTGAAGAAGGACTTAATTTGGGGGGCGGGAGGCTTGCCAGGGCTTAGCCTGGCAATTAAATTCAAAGGGGGGGGGGGCGCAGAACCCTGGAAAACATTCCCAGTACAGGAATGTGCATCCTGAAATGTGAAACCAGGAATAGACTCTTATTGGCTATTTCAGGGTTGGAAACGAAAGCCAGAAAAATCTGGATGGTTTATTTAGCTTTCATGAATGACTTTCCGACTCCACCTCTGGTGCTGGTCATCATGTAGTTTAAAACACAAGGATTTCTGTTTCATATTCAGCAGTACAGAGGCAAGGTTGTCCAGTGGTTTACTTACTAGTTGGCGACTAGGGTTCAGTTCTCTGCTCTGACAAGCTCTGGGGCAGGAGGTGTGGTTTCTGGGTGTGGGGCATGGCTTATGGGGCCTGCTTGGGCCCTGGCAATCCATTTTTTTCTTCCTTTACAAATGAAGTTTGTCCTGAACCCTCACTAACATCAGGGTCGGTGTTACCATAAAGGCAGCACAGGTGGCCCCCTTGGGAAGCAAGTTCAGGGGGTGGCTCTCCTGCTCCGGATCTAGTGTCTGCTCCGGATCTAGTGTCTGCCTAGCTCTGCCTTAGGTGGTTCTAGCTTTTCTGTCCCCACAGCCACAGCCTAGCTCCGCAGCTGGAATGAGACAGGGGACAGGAAAGCAGCCCCCTTGAAATTGCTAGGCATGTGCGAACACCGGGAGGTTCAGTGTTTGGGGTTCAGCCAAACCCGAAACCATTCGGTTCAGCCTGTTCAGCCCGAATGGGTACGGGGGGGGCGAACCCGTTCGGGCAGGGGAGGTCGGTTTTCCCTCCCGTCTCCAGGCTGCACAGGTAGAAGGGGCGCGGGGGAGCACCTCCCCTCCCCCCCCGCCCAGCCTCGTAATTTTTTTTAACCCCACCCCACCCCAGGGATCGCCCTACCTGGTGGTGCCAGGGCTCTGGCCCAGGTCCGGCGGCAGTGGGTCCGGTGGCGTTCCGGAGTGCTTCAGGCCGCTACTAGGCTTTCCAGGTCAAACCAGAAGGGGCCTGAGCCCTGGCACCACCAGGTAGGGCAATCCCTGGGGTAGAGGGGTTAAATTTTTTTTACAAGGCTCTGGGGGGAGGTGCTCCCTGGCGCCCCTTCCACCCGCACAGCCAGGAGGGGGGAGGGAAAACCGGGTTCCTCCCTGCCCCCGCCCGAACGGGTTCAGAACCCGAACTTTGTCCAGCCGGTTCGGGCAGGGGGTGGTTCGGATTCGGGGTGTTCGTGAATGGTCCGAACACCCCGAATACGGGCCGAAACCTGAACTTCCGAACCGTGTTTGCACATCCCTAGAAATTGCAGCTCTATGCAGCCTCGCCTCTCCTGTCCCTGCAGTCACCACTTAGCTCTGCATCCGGAATGGGGCAAGAGAGCTGCCCTAGGTGCCCCCACCCCAGGCCCAAACCAGCCATGGAGCTTGGCAGCAGCTGGAATGGGGTAGAGGAGAAAGCACCCCCTTAAACTTGCCACCCTAGGCGGCCTTGTCCCCAATCCACTTCAGCCACAGAGCTTTGTGGTAGCCCAAGGATGGAGCAGCCTAGGGTGACTCTGCCCCCCACACCCCAATCTAGCTGCTGCTGCCAAGCTCTGCAGCTGGATGGGGGCAAGGCAGCAGCTGCCTGGCTTCTAAGAAAATGCTCATGCTGCCCCTGACTGACACCATATTTGTTTTAAATGTTGATTAAATGTATGACGGTTTTGTATTGTTGAAAGAAAAGACACAACTGATGGTCACTCACCAGTGGATTGCAGAAGAGACATAGCGATCACAGCTGTGTGATTCTTCTCCTCCTGTTGTCAGTCCCAGTCCTGACAGGGAGAAAGAGAGCCTGGGGACAGGTGACAGACAGTGGGAGTGATTCACCATGTGGACAGGGAGTCTGCCACATAGGAGCAATGGTGCAGGATCAGAGACCAGGAAGAAGATGACAAGGTGAAGACTGCAGTGACAAGGACCCAGACTACTGTGATGTACAGAACCCCACTCCTGTGCCATTTCATGGTGTACCTATGGCAGGGTTCGCAGGTGCCAGGCGGTCTGTCTGGCTGCTACTACTGCTACTTATTATTTCTATAGCGCTACTAGTCATACGCAGCGCTGTACAGATACACATAACATAAAGATAGTTCCTGCTCCATGAAGCTTACAATCTAAGGCTGCTTTTACACATGACAAAATTGGGTTCTTATAAGTGCTCCGGATAATACCGGGTTTATAAATGCTGGGGTTTTGTCATGTGTGAACGCACTATTCCCCTTTTATGCAGCGAGATCTCACAGTCTTGTAAGACCCACCAAATGTGACTCTTACAAGTCTGCGAGATCTTGCTGCATAAAAGGGGAATAGTGCGTTCACAAATTACCAAACTCCAGCATTTATAACACCTGGTATTATCTTGAACACTTATAAGAACCCATTTTTGTCATGTGTAAAAGCAGCCTAAGACACAAAGACTTAGACCGCTTTTAGACGTGCGCGCCGCACATGCAGTGTGAAATCACGCCACATGTAAAAATCCTGTGGGCGGGGTTTAGATGTGCCATTTTGCATGTTAAGCTGGTCGCACATTCTTTTAAAACTGCAAACTAAATACCTTGATATTGCACACGTCTAAAAGTGGCCATAGACAACTACAAATATGAGTCTTCCTATGAATAATGGACTACAGGATGCAGGTATTCTGTAAGTTTATTTATTTCAGCTAACATGGTTGAAATTAACAAAACTATGATATCGATAGGGCCTGGGTGCATGATTTAAAAGCGATCTCGAAGAAGTGGGCATTTAGGCGGGACTTAAATATGGACAGAGAGGTGGCCTGATGCACCTCAGGAAGTTTGTTCCAAGCATACGGTGCAGCAAGGTGGAAAGTGCAGAGTCGGGAGTTGGCGATGGAGGAGAAGGACACAGATAAGATCATCTTTCCTGTTGATGGAGGTCATGAGTAGGGGTGTAGGGGGAGATAAGAGAAGAGAGGTAGTGTGGAACTGTGGAGTGAAGACACTTGTAGGTAAGTAGGAGAAGCTTGAACTTTATGTGGCAGCAGATGGGGAGCCAGTATAGTGACTTGAGGAGAGTGGTTGCATGGTTGTGACAGTGTGCAAGGAAGGTGAGTCTCACAGATGAATTTTGAATAGACTGTAGTGGAGATAAGTGGCTCAGTGAGAGACCTGTGAGAAGCAGGTTGTTGTAGTAGTCTGAGTGGGATGTGATGAGAGAATGGATTAGGGTTTTAACAGTGTGTTCAAACAGGAAGGGATAGATTTTGGTGATATTATAGAGAAAGAAACAAGTTTTGGCAGTGATTTAGATGTGAGCAGAGAAGGAGAGAGAAGAGTCAAAGATGGCCCCAAGGTTGTGGGCTGAGGGGACTGGGAGGATGACAGTGTTCTCTACAAAGATGGAGAGAGGTGTAAGGGGAGATGTGTTTAGGAGGAAATATAAGAATTTCTGTCTTGGCCATGTTAAGTGTAAGGTGGTGGTGAAACATCCAGGCAGTGATGTCAGACAGGCAGGCTGAGATTTGAGACTGGATTCTGGATGAGAGTTCTGGTATAGAGAGGTAGATCTGAGAATCATCAGCATAAAGATGGTACTGAAACCATGGGAGGAGATCAGAGCACCAAGGGAACGAGTGGAGAGAGAGAAGAGAAGCTGGCCCAGGACTGAGCTCTGAGGCACATCAACTGATAGTAGGATAGCAGTAGAGGAGGATCCACCAAAGGATACACTATATGTGTGGTGGGAGAAGTAAGAAGAGAACTAAGATAGGACCGAGTCCCAAAATCCAAAGGAGGACAGAGAACCTTTTTACATGGGCAGCATCCACACACGAACACCCAGAAATCTGGGTATTCATGCATGGGTGCCACTCACGTAAATCCCACGGGGGTGGGTGTGCATGCTCCCATGCATACGCATGCATACACATGCACACCCATTCCCACGTACAGAGGCACCGGCAAAAACAGAGGTGCCTCCATGTGTGGGGATGGGTGTAGATGGGTGTGTGCCCATCTACACCCTCCCCACACCCAGCGCATAGAGACCGCGGTGCACACAACCACCACCACACACCCCCCCACGCCGTAGCCCGTGTAAAAAGGGCCAGAGTGTCAAGAAACAGATGGTGGTCAACAGTGTCGAAAGCAACAGATAGGTCAAGGAGGATGAGGACAGAGTAATGGCCCCTGGTGTTGGCCATGAAGAGATCGTTGGAGACTTTGACAAGGGCTGTCTCTGTGGAATGTAGAGGGTGGAAGCCAGATGGGGCAGATCAAGAATGGCCTGAGTCACAAGGAAGTCAAGGCAGTGAGCATAAACAGCACGCTCAAGTAGTTTGGATGCAAAGAGGAGGAGGAAGATGGGGCAGTATTTAACAGGGCAAGCAGGGTCCAAGGTTTTTTGAGTGTTGTGACCACAGCATGTTTGAAGGCAGCAGGAACGGTCACAGTGGAAAGTGATAAATTGAGGATGTGACGGAAGGAAGGGATAACTGCAGGGGAGACAGGCCTTTTTTACACGGACCGGAGGGGTGTGTGTGTTGGCGTGGTGGGTGTAGGTGGATGTGTGCCCGTTTACATGGACACCCACCCACCTACACCTACCCACACCCACCTACACCCATGGAGCATCCTCCGTTCTGGCAGATGGCTCCGTGGGTGGAGGTGGGCGTGGGTAGGTGTGTGGCGGGTGTTGGTGGGTGTGTGGCGGGAGCATGTATGCACAAACACCCACTATCCATGGTGTTTACGTGGGCGCACACTCGCCGCACATGAATCCCCCCACCCACAGGCGGTCCACACCGCACACCCACCCAAAAACCGAGCAGTTGGGGGGGGAGGGCAGTCCGTGTAAAAACAGCCATAGAATAGAGGAGATGGGTGGAGATAGTGTCAGAGGAACAACTGGTGAGTTTGGAGGAGAGAAGGTGGCTGATGGTTCCTTTTGGTTGGTAGAGATGTTCACCCTCTTCCTGTCCATTGTGACACTACTAACCCAACATACCACTCATCCAGAGGCAACAAAGAGGGGATTTACTAAGCAGAGCTGCATGGAGACCACTGCTAAGACTTGACTCTACATCTTTGGGGTATGTTCAGGGAACAAGGCAATGGCCCAGTGTGGGGAGACAAAACCCTAGACCCAGCCTGGCTCAGGTGACTCAACCCTGAGCTTGTCCCTTCTCCCTGATCACCCGGGAAATGCCACAGACTCATCCCTGACCAAGACAGAACTGTAGGACTGCTACAAGCTGACCTGCTGTGTGTTTCTCTTTTATCTGTTTTTCTCACATTGCTAACCTGTCTGAAGTACAGTTTGTTTGAAGCAGACACCATTGCTTGTCTGTTATTGTTCCATGTAACTTTTCTAGGGGGAAAGCAGAAGTGGGGGAATGACCTCTTTCTCAAACTGTGCCTGCTGCTGTCCCTGAAGAAAAGACTTTCCGTTCAGTCATTCCAGAGACCTGTCAGGGAAAAGAGATACTGAACAGAGAAGAGGGCTTAAGCCTGGGACTGGGAAACCTCTGGCCAGTGAGCTGAATATGGCCCCAGCCCCCTGTCAGTCTGGCCCACCTCGACTCACCCCAGGGAATGGTGGCCCATAAGGTTCACTGCCACGAGAATGGTGGCCCATGGAGCTGGAATGGTGGGTGTAGAGGGTTCTACTGCTTACACTGGCCTGGGAGCCACCTAACTGCTGATTGATGGGGAACAGCAGTTTACTCATTTAGTGCTTTTAGATGGACAGCACCCATGCCTCTGTTCTGCGTCACACCCGGGTGGCCCGTCCATCTAAAGGTGGACCACCTGACGTGCAGGTGGAGCAGAGGCAGAGCAGGTGCCACCTGCTCTGCTCCAGCCCCTCTTGCGGTGCTCCAGAACATTCCGGAGCAAAACCAGCAGGGTTGAGTGCCCAAACCTAGGGTACCCTGAATCATGGGCTATTGTAATGTAGCCTATGGGGAGCTGGTAAGAGAGGAGGGAGGCAGAACCAACTTTCTGTGTGAGTAAGCAGCATTTGGAATGCTGTGCTTGAGTCAGGTCTAAAACTTTTTAGATACTCCCTAACCTCCTCCAGGGTCAAACATGCTGCCAGCCAGCCACAGATTTCACTCCCTCCCCTCACTCTCTGTTGGTAAGCTGCTAGCTGGCTGGTCTCTTCAGTGAATGGATCTGAGACCCTGCCTTGCTCTGAGCCTCTCTCAGTGCAATAAGCACTATGGGAAGTGGGAGGGAAGGTGCTTTTACAGAGCTACACTATAATTATGCTTTTCAGGTGCAGAACTTCTGGATGTGGAACCAGTCGAATCAGGCACTCTCATCCTGCACACCATTTCAAGTTGGACTGCCTGCGTAAAGGCATTTTTGAGTCAGGTTTGCTATCTAGTGCAAGGCTCCAGGGAACCTGGCCTTATAGTGCTCTTGTGCTTTACCTTGAGCTGTGTACATGGTAGCCATCTCACAGGTGGCCATGGGCAAACTGGGGGTATTAACAGATGAGATGTTGCCCCACATCTGCCCTCATCGGCCTGGAATTCACCTGCCTGCCTGTCAGGTGGCTGCCAGATGTTTTCCCTGGGGTCAAACTGGGTTTGCTACTCATGGTGTCATCCCAGGAAATGTGGAGCCCACTGTGTGGCCCAATCCAGGTCACCCTAGGATAACAGATGACCATAGGGCTGCTGCCCATCTGTTGGGGTGGGCCACGGTGCACCCAAGTGGCTGCCTCCATGTGCTAGGGTGAGTGCTGCCTTCATGTGTGTTCTGCACCATGGAGTCACGGTCTAGAGTGTTGCTAGAGCGACTGCAACTCAGTGGTGGAGGAGGACTGGTGTGCAGCAGACCACAGTTGGGAACAGAGCATCAACCCATCTGTACAGTCCATCACGCTGTAACTGGATCCTGGATCAACCTCTGTGGCCGGCTGCGGGTGTCGACCATGAGGAGGGTGTTCTCTGTGGCTGCACTGCGGCTGTGGAACTCCCTCCTGTTGGAGGTCCGCCTACAATGTAAGACCTGGCTGTTCTGCCGAGCCTTTACCAAAGGAGATGGGATGGGTGGGTTGGGCTAGGGAGGGGTTTTGGTACTGGGTTATTTTAACTTTGGAGGTTTAGTGTTGTTTTTAATGTATTTTATTTTATTATGTATTTTAAAATATTGTTAGCCACCCCGAGATGCTTATAGCAGGAGGGGGCGGCATATAAATTTAATAAATAAATAAATAAATAAATAAAACTACAAGTGGGGCTCTGTGGGGGCTCTAGCTGGCTACCATCTTGTGTGTTAACACCCTAAGTCCTCTGAACGCTAACAGGCTGTACAGAACACCAAGGTCTATAGGGAATGGGGTCGGGAGGGGGGGAAGGATAGGGGAATTCTGGGAATCCAGGACAGCAGTGTTTGCAGGTGTCAGCCGGGGGCTCTAACGGCGCCCCAGTGGCTCCATCCCTACCGCCACTCCCAATCTGCTTGCAGCGCTGCGGCTGCCTCTGGTTGCTACCGTGATCGACCCAGCTGATACCAGTGCTGCGTCACTTCTGGTGACCTCACAGAGCGCGGGGTCAGCGTCTGAGCCGCTGCGGCATTCCGCATGGCTACAGGCACGGCGGGAGGCGGAGCTTCAGGATTAAAAACCAGTGCTGGGAATCAACCAGCGCTGATAATCAGAGCGAGAAGCTGGCCCCCGTTTGAAAGTGAATTGTGTGACCTTTTTTTAATCATTCGCATTGTGTATATTGTCTAGAGTGGTGTGTTACATGTCTGGTTCCCATATACTATTTCTCCCTTGTGACGCATGATTGGGTGAGTGAAAGGTGCATGACAGGGTGCACGTGTGGGTGCCCGTCCCCAGGGGCGGATTGGGAAATCAAAGTGGCCCGGGAGAATATAGTGTTAGTGGCCCTGTGCCGGCGGCAAAGCCGCCGGCGCGCCGGAAACGGGCCAAGGGGGCGTGGCTTGGGGGCGTGGCTTGGGGCGGGCAGAATGTACCAGATTTGGGGCCTATCGGAGCTGAGTCCCCAGACTCAGATCCTCAGCAGCCTGGCAGGGGTGAGCGGGAGGTT
>QEPC01007158.1:893396-908780 GCA_003113815.1 Sphenodon punctatus
CCCCATGCCCCATCAGCCCAGGCCGCCACACCCCCCGCCCAAAAGAGACCCCAGCTGGCCCCTCCCAAGCAGGCCCCAGCCTCACCTGCTGTCCCGCAAGTCGCCTGCGCCAGTGTCTGCCGCTGCTCTGCTGCGCTCTCCACGAGAGTCCAGTGGAGTGAGTCACTGGCTCCTGCCCGCACAACCCAGTTGTGAAAATGTTTGGAGCCATCTCGAAGAACCTTCTTTACAAGGCAGCAACCTTCTGATCAGCACATGGGCAGGAGCTGTTTGTAAACAAACAGCCTTATCTCCCAGCCCGATCACTGTCCCTGCTGCTGCTGCTGCAGCGCTACTAGGAGGGAGAGTCAGGTAAGCCCCCCCCTCAACCCAACCCCAACCCAACCTGACAGGGGTCAGGACCAACACATTTTTTTGTTTGTTTGTTAAGAATAATTTTTAAAAAGACAGCGTGACCGGCCCCCAGCCCACCGGGAATCCTCCCGGTGCATTCAATGGCCAATCCGCCCCTGCCCGTCCCCCTTCCTGGGACCCCCTCCCTGTACCTGAGTGTTGTGTTTACCTTCTCTCCTCCCCTCTGCAACCCAGGGTCCCAACCCCTCCAACCCCACAGAACCCCACTTACCTTCCCTGACCCCCTGCCCGGTGCGAACATGTGTGATTGGGATCTCCTGAGGGAACAGAGAGGCCTGGGCCTTCTCTCGTGCTCTGTGCCCTATGATGATAGGGGCCTTGTCTCGGTGAGATGTACGTGGCCCAAATACTATCCTGTTGGGCACTGTTTCCCTTCATACGCAGACCAGAGCACTAGGGTGAAAGGTGCGAGTGTGGGGGTACGCGTATATGCTGGACCCTTCTCCCCCTCCCCCCTGACAGCATTACCTGCACTTCCAAAATTCCCTTCTGCTGCAGGAACAAGACTAGTCTCAGCATGGATATTGCTAAGGAGTTAGGGGATTTAGTTAGGGCAGTCCAAACCATAGCACTGGAGATAAAGGACCTCCAAGGCAAGCATGCCGAATTAGCTGCCACCATGGGCAGTCTCCAGGTGTGGGAGTGCCCCCACAGGCAGCCCCCATGGTTGTTTCTGAGGCTCCTCCACCCCCTAGTGGGGCTGTGAGCCTGCAAGAACCCAAGTGGCCCCGCATTGAGAAGTTCGCTGGGGATCGGCGGGCATTTCAGGGGTTTCTGGCACTCTGTGAGCTCATGTTCACCATGCAGCCGGGAACGTATGCCACGGACACCCTCAACATTGCCTTCATTATAGGACATTTGAGTGGGATTGCCCTCGAGTGGGCTACTACCCTTCTAAAGGGGAAAAGCCTCCTACTTTCCAAATATGCGGATTTTCTACATGAATTCGCCTTTCTTTTTGATCACCCCCATCAGCAGAAGGACGCGGAAATCGCCATCCTATCCCTTAAACAAGGGAGGTGAAGCCTTGTGGACTATGTCACTAAATTTCAGCAATTGGCATTGGATCTCCGCTGGCCCAATGATGTACTGCGAGTGATGTTTCGTCGAGGGTTGAGTGAGGAAATTAAAGATCAGCTGGCCTATACTACCCTACCAGACACCTGGGAAAAAGTGGCGACCCTAGCTCTCCAGATCCAAGATCGTCTTACAGAAAGGCGATGAGAAAGATGCCAGAAGGCATGCAGCTTTACGCTTTGGCTGCCGTTCGTATCCCCAACACCTGCGGAAAGAACAGCCAACGTCGAGCCCGAGCCCATGCAGCTTGGGGCTTTGCGAGGACCCTTGTCTCCGGAAGAATGGGAATGAAGGCGTAAGTCCTGAGTCTGTTTCTACTGTGGGGGATCGAGCCATTTCATCCAGGATTGTCTGTCTCTGCCCTCCCAACGTCGGGACTGGGAAAACGCCAAGGGCCAGGGGCCATCCCAGCCGTAAGGAAAGCCCTGTCCACTCACCAAGTAGAGCGCCCCCACCTGCAATTGCCCGTTACTCTTGTCATCACCCCTCGTCACTCACGGGTAGTGTGGGCCCTCATTGACTCTGGAGCATCAGGGAACTTCCTAGACTTACAATGGGCCTGAGACAGTGCCCTTCCTTTAGAGCCTAAGGCTCAACCCGAACTAGTCTATTCTATAGATTGATCCCTTCTCGTTGCCGAACCTGTTACTTCCTAGACTCCCCCTCTTGTCTGTGTCACTGGGACAAATCAGGAGACCCTCATCTTTGATGTGGTTTGTACCCCCTTGTTCCCTGTGGTCCTCGACCTACCACGGTTGATGCGACATAATCCCAGCATCGATTGGAGCATCCCCCACATCCGTTTGTCCTCCTCGTATTGCACACACTACTGTAACAGACCCCCGCCTGTCACCACCCAGAGTGTCACCATGACACTCTGTGGAAACATCGACGATGAGAATGTGCTGACGGAATACCAACACTATACGGACGTATTCAGCCCCAGGCAAGCGGCGGAATTGCCGCCACATCGTCCGTATGACTGCCCCATAGACCTCAAAAAAGATGAACCCCCGTTTGGACGAATTTACGCCTTGTCCACCCCCGAATTGGAGACACTGCACCACTATTTGGATGACGGATTGTGCAACAGCGTCATCTGCCCTTCCTCATCACCTGCGGGGGCCCCCATCTTTTTTGTTCCCAAGAAGGAAGGAGGTCTCCGACCATGTATCGACTACCAGGGCCTAAACTGTGTTACAGTTAAAAACTGATACCCCTTGCTCGATACCCCTTGCCACTCATCCCAGAACTGCTCGATAGATTACAAGGAGCCTGGTTATTTACAAAACTCGACCTCCGAGGGGCCTATAACTTGGTGCGGGCGCGAAAAGGCGACGAGTGGAAAACTGCGTTCCGTACCCGTTATGGACACTTTGAGTATTTAGTCATGCTGTTCAGATTGGCCAATGCTCTGGCAACGTTTCAACATTTTATTAATGATATTTTCACAATATCCTCGACTTGTTCATCATTGCTTACTTAGACGACATTTTGATCTACTCCATGTCCTTGTCGCAACATGTGTCCCAAGTTCAGTAGGTGTTAGAGTTTGCACGACCATAAACTCTATTGTAAGTGCGAGAAGTGTGCCTTCCATCGAACCACTGTGAACTTCTTGCGATTCATACTGAGCCCTGAGGGGACTGCCATAGATACCCAGAAAATCGACGCCATTTGGCACTGGCTGGTGCCCAAGGCCGTGGAACCACTTCAGCGCTTCTTAGGAAGCACCAACTACTATCGACAGTATATTTCCAACTATGGGGAAATGACTAAACCCCTTACCACCCTGTTAAAAAAAGACCAAGCATATACATGGGGACCGGAACAGTAACATAGTTTTTTATACTTGAAACAGGCTTTTCTCACTGCCCCAATCCTCCAACACCCTGATTGCACCCAACCTTTTTATGTAGAAGCTGATGCATCAAGTGCGGCTATCGGGGCTGTGCTTCTGCAACCATCTGAAGACAAGATCCAACTTCATCCCTGTGCCTACTACTCACGACAGCTTACTACAGCAGAACAGAATTATGTAATCTTCGACCGAGAGCTGCTGGCTATCAAGGCAACATTCGAAGCGTGGCGTCATTATCTCGAGGGAGCCTGATACCCAGTTGCGGTGACCACAGACCACAAAAACCTGATGTATCTACAGACAGCCCAAATTAACAATGCCCGACATGCCTGCTGGGTGTTATTCTTTGCCCGGTTTGCATTTACCTTGCAGTATCGCCCGGGAAAGCTTAATGTTCTTGCTGATGCCTTCTCTCACTACCATGAAGACTGGGAGCACCAGGTACAAGCACAGGGCCCTATCGCGAAAGTCTTCGCGGGCATGTATGTGACCCACGATCAGCTTCAACAAGCCACGGCCACCGAGCTCGATCCCAGTGAAGATACCACTTGGGTGCCAGACAATGGCTTACTCTGGAAAACGGGACGTATTCTAGTCCCTCTGTCCTGTAGAACTGACATCCTATGGTCCCACCATGATGCCCCATTGGCAGGACATCCAGGACCAGAAAGAACCTACAGATTAATCCTATGAACATTCTGGTGGCCGACCCTCAAATATGACGTGCATCAGTATGTACAGAGATGTCTTATGTGCGCACAAACCAAAGTGCCCAGCCGCAAACCACCTGTAGGGCTCCTTCAAATCACGCCCATCCCTCAAGGACCATGACAACGCGTGGGGCTGGACTTTATTGTAGAGTTGCCCCCATCGTGAGGTTACACCACGGTCCTTGTAGTAGTGGACCACTTCACTAAATTAGGACACTTTATTGCCTGTAAAAGCTTACCCACAGCTCAACATACTCTTTTTATTTGCCATATCATGAAACTCCATGGATGGCCCCATGAAATTATCAGCGACTGAGGAACCCAATTTGTATCCCACTTTTGGAGAGCCTTCTTTAAGGCCTTGCACGTGACATTAAAACCAACTACAGCATATCATTCCCAAGCCAACGGGCAAGTAGAACACATTAATCAGAACATAGAGCAATACCTGCAAAGCTACACGAACTACCTACAGAATGACTAGTACAACTGGCTCCCAATGGCAGAGTTTGCTTACAACAATGCTCCTAATATGTTCCTTGGCAATTCCCCCTTCTTCATAACCTATGGCTTCCACCCCCTGCTGGGGACCATAGACAAAGCACCTAAGTCCCTGCTGCAGGGGCGCTGGCACGACAAATCATGGAAACACAAACTGTCGCTAAGCGCGCATTAACCCAAGCCCACCAGCAGTACAAAAAAATATACTGACCGCCATCGGCGCCCGGCTCCATTGTTTGAACCTGGAGATTTGGTTTGGCTAGACCGGCGCCACTATCCATCCCTACGGCCGTCCTGTAAATTAGATTATCAGTTTCTTGGACCCTTTCCAGTATTGCACAAGGTAAACGACGTAATCTATACCTTGCAACTCCCCCCCACTATGAAGATCCACCCGATGTTCCATGTCTCTCTCCTGAAAGAAGCAGTGGGACTTCCTCCCACTCCGCCCACCTCCAACCCCCTGGGTCCTTCATCCATGGACTCCGAGTACGAGGTCCAAGTGAGCCTCGACTCTAAATACTGTCGAGGTTGCTTTTATTATATGATTGACTGGGTGAGGTATGGTCCTGAGGACCAGTCCTAGAAGCCGGCGGCTCTTGTCTCCGCTCCCCGGCTGGTCTACCTGTTCCACCTCTGCCATCCTGGATGCCCTCGACTGTCTTGGACCCTTGCCCGGGGGGCTCGGTGGTGGGGCACTGTCAGCCGGGGGCTCCGAGGGCACCCCGGTAACTCCATCCCTACCACCACTCCCACTCTGCTTGCAACGCCGTGGCTGCCTCGGGTTGCTACAGCGACCGACCCAGCTGATAGTGGCGCTGCGTCACTTCCGGTGACCCCGCAGAGTGTGGGGTCAGCGTCTGAGCCCCTGTGAGGTTCCATATGGCTAAAGACACGGCAGGAGGCAGAGCTTCAGGATTAAAAGCCGGCGCTGGGAATCAACCAGCGCCGGTAATCAGAGCGAGAAGCTGGCCCCCTTTTGAAAGTTAATTGTGTGACCTTTTTTGAATCTTTCGCATTGTGTATATTGTCCAGAGTGGTGTGTTACGTGTCTGGTTCTCGTATACTATTTCTCCCTTGTGACGGGTGGTTGGGTGAGTGAAAGGTGTGTGACACGGTGCACGTGTGGGTTCCCTTCCCCCTTCCTGGGACCACCTCCCCATACCTGAGTGTTGTGTTTACCTTCTCTCCTCCCCTCTGCAACCCGGGGCCCCGACCCCTCCAACCCCACGGAACCCCAGTTGCCTTCCCTGACCCCCGCCCGGTGCAAACGTGTGTGATTGGGATCTCCCGAGGGAACAGAGAGGCCTGGGCTTTCTCTCGTGCTCTGCACCCTATGATGATAGGGGCCTTGTCTCAGTGAGACTTACATGGCCCAAATACTATCCTGACGGGTACCGTTTCTCTTCATACGCAGACCAGAGCACTAGGGTAAAAGGTGCGAGCATGGGGGTACATGTGTATGCTGGACCCTTCTCCCCCTCCCCCCTGACAGCAGAGGAATAAAACAGTGCAGCTGCATAGGTGAGAATATGAGAATAGAATTGGGATAATGGGGACAGCCCTGATGTGACAGGACCAGGCACAGACAGCAAATATGAGACAGCAGGATTAGCCAAACTGGGTAAACAGGGAAAGGGTTTGAGCACTGCGTGTAGGACAGCCTGCCCAGATTACCATTCTCATTTTCTCTGTGAAATTTATGATGATATGGAGCCTCTTCTCTCCTTTCCTATGGAGCGCTCAGCCTGCTTGGGGGTCTAGGAAATCTGCTCCCCTTATGTCTGTCTGAAGGATGCAGGGACTGAGCAGAGAATGGAACATTTGTTGTTTCTACAGTGTGAAAAAGCAGCATATGTCTCAAATTTCCACAGCATAGAGAGCAGTGCCGTGAAGCAGAGAGCTCTCTGGCTCCTGTGTGTCAGCTTGCAAGATCAGAATTTGTGCCGCTGAAGGGAGACCAAAGGAAGCGTAAGGGATTGTTGCCAACCAAGGGTTCGCCCGTAAAACATATTACAGGGATTCCAGCTATTTAACAGGGAGACCAAAACTCAGTGTAACAGTGAATAGTTTTTAAAATCAACACATATTAACTTGGGAAGCGTCCCACATCAAAACCAGTGTCCAGACCTATAATGAGAGTGTGGCTGGCAGCACTGCCCTCCCTGAACTGTTGTCGATGGTGGGGGCCCACTTTGTCCAGTGTCTCAGTCCTTATCCACAAAGCACGTCGCTGACCACTCTGCCAGACGATCTCTTCCGTCTGGCTCATGGAGAGGCTACCCAACTGCTCCTTTCCCCTGTCTTTGTATAGGTCTCTCGTGTGATTACAAGGAGCCGGTTATTTCTCAGTCCTCCTGTCTCCTCAGCAGCCATGTCTCTCCCTCTCTCTCTCCCAACTGCCTTTCTCCTTTTTCAAAAACCAACCCAACCAACATTACACTTACACACACACACACACACACACACGCACACACACACACGAGCTCGGCTTTCTACTGGCTCATTCCAGTGTTCTATTTTGAGAGGGGAGGGGGAAACAGAGTCAGAAACCCACTCCTGGCAGCGCTGACGAGCTCTGCTACAGAAGCACGGCTAGAAGAAAGAAGAGTAGATTCCTGGACCAAGCCACAGTGTCAGCCACCTGCAAGCCATCCTCTGAGTACATGTTCCTATGGGCATGCATGCTTGAACACAGTGCAGAGTTAGTCTTGAAGCAATTACGAAAATGGGTCCAGATGATAGATCATAGGGATGGACAGTGTGTGTCTGAGTGAGAGAGAGAGGGTGTTTTTAAACTAGACAGCCCCACGCAAGGACCCCCTGTCCCTGCATGAGGCCCGTCTCATCTGAATTTCATGGAAGGGCAGTGTGCACTTCCACACTCACCCATCCCTCATGCATCTCCGGCCACCGCACGCCGGGGCTTTCGGAAAAAATCCGGAGTGCCCCATGCGCGGATGGGGTAGGTGGTGCGTGGGCAGGGCGGCTGTGCGTGGGACTGCTCGTGTGAAGCTCTCCTATGCACACGTCATCCACATGCCTGCCCCACACAACAGACACAGACACACACCGCCACACCCACAGAGAGACACCCACCTCTTGCTCTTTTATGCATGTGCATAAAACAGGTGCTGGATGTGATCACAGGCTGTACGCAGAGTTCCCTGCAGGGTCTCCTTGTCCTTTCTCCTAGTTCCTAGTTCACGGCTAGGAAGACGTGCCCTGCTCTCAGATACCAGGTGCTACTACCATACCAAGTCATCAGGACTTTCTCAGAATTCGTTACACTGGCAACGGGAAGGGCTTCCAGAAGATGCCTACATCCCTGGTTGGATTACTAGATCTTGCCTCCATAGTGCAGACAAGGTGCAGTGGCTGAATATTTGGCCGTTATGTGCTGCATGCATGCCTGACTGAAGCTCTTATAGGTCATTGCAGTAGGAGTAGCCAATTTATACTTCAGTGGCCATACCAGGGCAATGGGAGAAAATGCAGTGAACACAGGTTCCTGACAATAGCCCATTTGCTCCAATTTGATCTTTTCCTGCATTTTAATTCTGGCCAGCTCAATCTCAGTGTGTGAGTCATTGTTAGGGCTGGCTCTAGCCCCCCTCCCCCCCATCTTCTGGTTGTTGGCCAGCTGAAGGGGGGTTTTGAGGGGAGTATTGCCATCCTCCTCCTCCATTCTCAGCTTGTTACATCCCCTCAAAGTCTATTATAAGTTGCTTTAGCTGCTGCGTAGGTTTTCCCTCTGTCTGGAGGTGTCTATTTTGTGGCTCCATTATCAAGTCTGCCTTTGCAAGCTTGAAGAAATGCTTTGGCAGCCTTATTTTGATAACTGACCATGATTCCCGAAATGAAAACAAAACAACAAACACAGCACTCTGGTACAATGTTTGCCTGCTTGTTCCAAATCTAGGAGCTGCATTCCAGCAGTAGCTGGCAACTACCTCTTTAGTTCCTGAACACTGGTACACAGTTCTGGGATTTATTCCCTTTGGTTGGGTACCACTGTAATGGGACTGGAGTCTCTCTACCCCACTGTAGGCTATCTGTGACTCAGTTTCCCCTACTTGCAGCACTCACTGGATCAGCTCCCGGGCACAAAAATCACTGCGTCTGGTTCGTCTGGGCTTGAAAACCCAGAATTTCCCCAAACTGTGTCAGGCCAATGTTAGGAATTCACTTAAACACATTAGGATCAGTTAAAAGGAATTTAATGTGTAATTCATTAATAAAACATACAATGCTAGATTATACTTAGAGTGCAGTATATCAAATAAACATAACCAATAACACATCTAAGGTTTCTTAACTATTCTCTTACCCTAACTAGATTCCAAATAATATGTTAGTCCATTCTCAGCTGTGATGGTAAATTAGGCACAACTTTTGGAAGTTTCAAAGAATCAGGTTCCTTACTCCATTGCTGTCTGATCCCAGACCTCTCTGACTGTTAGTTCCTCTTCTTCACAGTTTAGCTGGCAGAATGCGAATGTCTCTTTTCTCTCCCTTCCTTAAATACCTTGTCATGGCTCTTTGTCTGCTTTCCTGAGTTACCTCTCAGGTGGAGATGTGAGCCGAGTCACTAGTCATGGTGGTGTGAATTTGCAAATCAATGGCTGTTTAGTTTAGTTTATTAGATTTCTAGGTCGCCCCCTCCTGCTACTGCAGCTTGGGGCGGCTCACAACATATTATAAAACAATAAAATAAAACAACATCCATAAAACATACTACAAATAACAATATAAAAATTAAATAAAACCTCCATAGTGGTGATTAAAAACCCTCCCTCCTTCCCAACCCTTCATCCATCATCCGTCTCTCTCACCAAAAGCCTGGCAGAACAGCCAGGTCTTGCATTGTCTGCAGAAAGAGGGATGGTCCAGGGCCAGGCGAACCTCCATCGGGAGGGAGTTCCACAGCCACCCAAGATACCGACGGAACCCCGAGGAAGGCGTCTCTCGCCAACCGCAGGGGCCGATCCAGGACCAGGGGTGTGAGGCGATCCCACAGGTAAGTGGGTCCCAGGCTGTATACGGCTTTAAAGGTCAAAGCCAACACCTTGAATTGGACCCAGAAGACTATAGGCAGCTGGTGCAGAGATCAGAGCACCAGTGTAATGTACTCGCGGCATCCCGTCTCCATAAGGAGGTGAGCCACTGCATTCTGCACCACCTGCAGTCTCCGAATCATCACCAAGGGTAGCCTCATATAAAGCCTGTTGCAGTAGTCCAGTCGGAGTCCGAGACATACGGCCAAAGCCGTCTTCCCAGAAGTAATTGGTGAAATGCGCCCCTCACCACAGCTGCCACCTGGACATCTAGGCAGAGCTGTGAGTCAAAGAGCACCCCCAGACTATGGACCTGAGGGACCAACGGAAGATGGACCCCATCAATGACGGGTGCCACCACTCCCTCAGCCCTTCCCACCAGCATCACCTTGGTTTTGTCGGAATTCAGTTTCAGATGGCTTGCCCTCATCCAATCCTCCACAGTCACCAAACACCAAGTAAGTACAGAGACTACCCCGACTGAGTCAGTTGAAAAGGAGAGGTAGAGTTGGGTATCATCAGTGTACCAGTGTCTCAAGGAGGTGATAGACCTTGCTTCCTGATTACACAATTTCATTCATGCAGTGACTTCTCAGTTCTCTGTTTACATTGCATATTATGCAATGAGTTTTCAGTTCTCATCATACACCGGATACATCTTTAAATAATAATCTTCATTACCTACATGTTATATATGTGTTTTACACATATCCCATGATCCATCCCCTCATTACAGTCTCACTGCTGTTTCCAGCATCCTGTGCCCATAGCAGCTCCCAACTCCCTTCCTGAATGACCTCTGGCCTCTTGCAAAATGAGAGGGCCTGGTTCATCCCTGACACAGTGCATGCTTTTACATGGATTTCACTCATGGCTCTGGTCTGCCTCACTCCCAGGCAGGCCATCCGTTTAAAAGCCTGCTCCGCTTCTGCTCCACTTGCACATCTGGCAGGCCAGCCTTTAAACAGACGACCCACCCAGAGACAAGGCAAGGCAGAACAGAGGTGTGGGTGCAATCCCATGTAAAAGCACCCTGTGAGAGGGGGGTTTGGGCAGGGTGTGTGTGACAAGTTTTAATTGGGTTTTGAAATTGTAATGGTAAATGTAAATAATTTCTTTTTGTGTGTGGAGTTTGTGTATTTTTATCATTTCTCTGTAAGCTACCCTGGGTCCTTTAGGGGGAAGAATAAGGTACAAATAGAATCAAATAAATAAACAAATAGGGAGTGTAATGTCCAGGCATATTAAAAACAAAAGAAGTGCCATACTGTGTCAGACCAAATTGACCAATGGTCCATCTAGCCCAGCATCCTGTTTCCGACAGTAGCCAATCATGATGGCTTGGGAGAAGCACCCAACAGGTCACAATGGGGGATCCATTCCCTGTTGTTTTCTCCCAGCTCCCGTCGTGTTCCCTGATCCTGTCTGGCTAATCGCTGCTAATGGACCTATCTTCCAGAAACTTCTCCAAACCTCTTTTAAACTCAACTGTAGTACTGGCCCTTACCACAGATAACACAACACAATTATATGCTGAGTGAAAATATATTTTCTTTTATTTGTTTTAAACTTGCCATCCATGAGTTTCATGGAGTGTCCTAGTTCTAGTAATAGCTGAGAAGGTAAATAACTGCTCGTTGTTTATTAGTTCCACACCACTCATGATTTTATAGACCTCTATCCTATCTTCTCTCAGTTGTCTCTTCTCTAAACTGAAGAGCCCCAACCTACCAAGCCTCTCCTCATACGGGAGCCCTTCCATGCCCTTGATCATTTTTGTTGCCCTTCTCTGTACCTTTTCTAGTTCAGCTGTCTTTTTTGAGATGGGGCAACCTGAACTGCACACAATATTCGAGGTGCGGTCGCACCATTGATTTGTATAGAGGCATTATGACAGCCTCAATTTTATTCTCTATCCCCTTCAGAATAATTCTTAACATTCTGTTTGCTTTTTTGACTGCTGCTGCGCACTGTGCTGTGCATTTCATTGTATTGTCTACAACCACCCCCAGATCCTTTTCCTGAGTGGTAACTTCTAGCTTAGTACCCAGCATTGTGTATGCATAGTTTGGATTATTTTTCCCTACGTGCATCACTTTGCACTTGTCCACATTATATCTCATTTGCTATTTAGATGCCCAGGCACCCAGTGTTGTAAGATCCTGTTGCAGTTCCTCACAGACTGCTTGTGTTTTAACTACCTTGAATAACTTGGTGTAACTTGAATAACTACTTTGAATAACTTTTGAGTTCCACTCCTTGATCTCATAAAAACACAGTCACCTACAGAGAAATGCTTCTATTCATCCGGTGGTCACTGGTCAGTGCTGTTATGCTCTCTTCCAAGTCAGCAGTCTTTGTGTTAATAGACAAGTTACTGCTCTTTGACCCCTGGGACTAACTGTCGAATCTAAAAGAGGCAGTACTAGTCACCCTAGTCTTCTGTTCATTGGACAGGACCAAGAAAGAAGACCGCTGATGTTGAATGCTGTTGTCTAACTGTCTCCTTCCCTTCCTTCCCTTTTTCCTCCTCACCCCACCTCACCTGACCTGTCAGTGCCAGTCTCCTAGATGCAGTCTTCGTGAAGCAGAGAGCACACTACTCTTGCAAGGGAGATATCAGAGTTTCCTAAAACTGCCCAATAGAATTGTCCCTATAATTAACCGCTTCACTGCTGCCAACATAGGGCAAAGCTGAGCAAGTAATTTATGACTAATCATGCATTCAGTGACTCTGCCTCTCTTTTTTAATCCATGGAATAACCACAAACAGATGGCAGTTTTCTCAGTTATTTTTATACAGCTAAATGTTTTGTAAGTATTTTTATTATGTCCTAGAATCATTAGCTGTTTTGCTTGCCTGGGATTGGTCATGTCTCATGTCTTATTTAGGGTGGCCAGATATGCAAATTTTAGAGGACACTTATGAGAAATACAGGTTGCAGGGCTGCATTGGCTCCAGTATATCTATTGGCTCCAATGCAGCCAAATTCCTTTTCATGTTTTCAGATAAAACTACTCTTCCAGACCATGTTGGTCTCAGAGGCAGTGTAGTCTAGTGGGCAGGTCACTGGCCTGGGCTTCAGCAGGACTGAGTCAAAGTCCCAATTTTGTCACTTGCCTGCCATGTGGTCTTGAACAAGTCACTTCTTCCCATCTTTGTTTGCCTTGTCTTTTTATAATTTTCAGGGCAGGGACTTTACCTTATTTTTCAGTAGGATCCTCATAAACTGAGCTTCCTTTAATAAACAATCAGTTTAAGTCAAGGTGATTTGTTTTCCCCAATCCCGAGTGTAATAAATATACTGCTATTTTTCCAGGGGCAAGTAAAATCTATTATTAGATAACCCAAAGTTTCCAGTGTATTGCATGCTCCGGTGTCAGGTGTTCAGTGGCAGTGCTCCTCAAAAGGAGCAACCCTCAACCCAGCCTTGCAAGCTCCATGCTAAATAAACTGAATTTCTTTTAATTCAAAAATCTCTCAGAAGCCTGCAAAATTTAACATAGCTGTAGCTGGACTCCACTGGATGGCTGTACGGGACCTAGCACAATGGAGCCCTGAACTCAGACAGAGCCTCTAGGGCCATGGTTCCAAAATGTTTTGTCTGTGTGACCCATTTTGAGATTGAAATATAAGCCTGTGACCCCACAGCAGCAAAGCTATGCACAGCGGAGCAAATATCTTTTGAGATTCTGACTATGTCTTCAGGACAGTGCAACTAGCCACACTTGGGGTCCTGGCCCACAGTTTGGGAATCTTGGCTCTGGGGGCTGCGATGCTGTAATGGTCAATGGTATTGATAAAACTCAGCTGGCAAATATCTGATGGAAGTGAGCACGACAGAGCTGAAAACGGATATGGAAGCACTGGAATACCAGGGGTAAATTGTCTGCAGTAAACAGATCTAATATTGGATGTTCCACTGGCTGGGAGGGAATGTTTGACTGTCAATAGGAGCATGTGCCATTAGCTGGCCTGAGGCAGTTGGCAAGTGGGACTGGACCCGCTTTTGGTATCCCAGGCGGAATCTACCACCATAGAGGTAACTGGTATGGATGAGCCCTGGATGGTGCCAGCCACATAAGGAAGTATGCTTTGCATTGGCAGCATCAGTCTGAGACGAGTCAAATTTTATGGCTACCAGAGCATCCAACTGCCTCTTTTTCTGCCAGGCACACAAAAGAACAACAATCCCTCGAGAGCAGCTTTGCCTCAAAGAAGAAGGTTAATGGGTGCCTTGGGTGTTGCTCACTGGCCTGGGCAGGTGTCCAGGAACACCTGCACACAAGGGCAGGCCTGCCAGACCTGGCGGCTGAATCCCAGGGGGATGTGGCAACAACGCCTGGCGCCACATTTTCATCTGAATGAGGCATTATTCTGCCTGGTTGGCCAGATCTGTTTGGGATTGTTCTGTGACCCTGCCACTCACAGCTCCCTGTTTAGAAACCAAAATCCCAGACGCTTAATTCCATGCACAATGGAGGAAGGAGATTAGGCAGCTCAAATACAAACAGATGAGCCCAGATTCTACTTTTAATGAAAGAATCTTTACTTCACTTAATTGCGTTGTATGTGTTTATTCAGCTGGACATGCATCTCTCCCTCCCCTCCCCTCCAGCACACAATCACAATCATTCCTTCCCTTGCCAGCTTTCTTCTGACACCTGCTGGAGAGGGCACAAGTACTGAATCTCAAGCTTCCCCTGAATTACAGACCAGGTCGGTAAACCCTTCTAGACATCCATCTTAGTGGTTCTGAATCACTGCATAGGACTCTTCATTATTTGAGCCTTCTAAGCTTCCTCCCCTATAGGCTTTCTCTCTCATTAACCACAGTGCCATCTACTGCAGAGGAAACCTTTGATCGCCAGTGCAGGCTTCACTCATGTGGTTTCTCCATTCACTGGTGCTGCTATTTTACACCCATTGGCACAGCTCTATGTGACTGCGCCTCATACAAGCCAGTGAAGTCTGTTGTGTCTCAGGAAAAAATAAAAGGCCTAGCTCTGCACTTTGATGAACAAGTTACATGCCAGGCTTTCTCCACCAGACTCAGCAGAGATACATTGGTGCAAAAGTGTTGCACCTGAGTGGAAAATTAAGCCTTGAGTCTAGATAGAGTCTCTGGGCCAGACCCTTAGTTGATGTAAACTGATGTAGCTCCACTGAAAGTCAATTGAGCCAAGCAAGCATTGGAAGTCAATGGAGATATACCTATTTACAACAATTGAGGCTTTGTCTAACTGTGATCCAAGAGAAAGCATCAGATGCACCCCTTAGTACAAAGCACCTGACATTGTGTGTGTTTGAATTTCCAGTAGGGATGGACGAACAGATCACGGTTCGGGTTTGGCCGTTGGGTTCGTCTGCATTCAGTTCATCCGTTCGGTTCGGCTGCGTTCGGTTCGTCAGTTCGGCTAGTTCGCCGAGTTCGGGTTCGGCTGTTTGGTTTGGTCGTCCGAACTGGCCATTTGGTTAGGCTGTTCGGCAGTTCGGTTCGGCCGTTCGGGAAGTGTTATTATGGGTGTTTTTTTTGTTTTTTATATTTTTTTGGGTTTTTTATTGGGTTTTATATGGTTTACTTTTGCTTTTTATTTGTTTTTTTGTTTTTATATGGGATTTATTTATTTATTTATTTTATCTATTATATATCTATCTACTCTAAATCTAACTGCTATTAACTATTCTAAATGCTATGAACTAAATGGATTATCTAATAAGTACACAGACCTACTCCTACAAACACTAAAACTAAATCACTAA
>QEPC01007158.1:916631-926745 GCA_003113815.1 Sphenodon punctatus
CCCAGCCCCCCAAACCTGGTGCCCCCAGCCTTCCTCCCCAAACCTGGTGTCCCCTGCCTTCCTCCCCAAACCCGGTGCCCCCTGCCTTCCCTCTAATAGCCAGCCCCCTGCCTTCTGCCATGCCTTCTTCCCAATAGTTGATTCTGGAGTTTTCCAAAGGCTGAAATAGTGATTCTTGTGATAGAATTGTGAGAATTTGTGCTTTCAGCTCCTGAGAGTTTGCTGCTTAGTCTTGTGATTTTAGGTGTTTTCAAAATGTTAGAAATGTGACGCTTGTGATAAAATTGAGGTTTTGAAATCCTGAGATTTAACTGTTAGTCTTGTGATTTTAGGTATTTTCAAAAATGCTGGAAATGTGATGCTTGTGATAAAATTGAGGTTTTGAAATCCTGAGATTTAACTGTTAGTCTTGTGATTTTAGGTGTTTTCAAAAATGCTGGAAATGTTATTGGGGGGAGGAGGGCGGCAGCAGCAAGCCTGCCAGGCAACAATGCTGGCCCTGGGGAGGGGGCATGGTGGGAGTTGTGGGACAGGGATGGGGAGGGAGGTGTGAGGTGGAGGGGAAATGGGCAGGTGCTCGGTGGTACGGGGGTGGGAGTGAGATTTTAAAGGGCGTGTAATTTTTTGGCGTGAGCACACGCCAATCATCTAAAAGCAGCCTAGGAACTGGGAAAAGACCACATAAATGCACATCTGCATTTGGCCCATGGGCCTGAGAAGCCCCAGGACTGTGCTGGCAGATCCAGTGAGTTGGGGGGGCAGTGTGTTTGTGTCTAGCCAAGGGTGAAGCTGCCATGGTGCTTGCTTGGCAGGGGGCGGGGCTGGAGGCGGGGCCTAATCATCTGGGCAGGGCAATGCTAACTTTGGATTTCAGCCCCCCCATCCACATCACTTCTGGATCTGCCCCTAGACTGTGATGCTGAAACCCAGCCAGATGGAGGACGATACACCATTTCCCACCACACTCCACTCCCTCCCGCCTTCACAAGACTCATTATTCTCTTCCCTGGGACCTCCACATCTGCAAGCACTTTCACTATGTGATTCTGTTGTCAAGTATGTCATCCTCTGCCCAGTGGCAGTGGAGTGGTAGATTGACCCCTGCATTCCACAGAGTGGACAGCTATCATTAGCCTCCTTACCCCACTTAGGAAGAGTAACAGATGTAGGCAACTAGTCAGACACACTGAACAACTGGGATTTCAACCTGATTGTTTAATTTTACAGATGTCTTCCCACCTCAAGCCCACCTTCTCATGCCCACACCCCCACCCAACTTGCGGAGCAGCCTCTGCCAACCTTCTGCCCTCCTCAGCTAGCTTAAGCTTCTCTACTGTTAGTAGTCATCGACCCCTACTATCTACATCTATCCCAAACTCTCTTCTTTGTACCAGTCCAAGACCTCCCCTTCCTTTTTGATTGGAACTAGCCATTTCCCACTACTTAGCCCTAGCCTGGGCCTTCTCCATCACTTCCATTACCTTTCACTTCTTTCCAGTTCATATTACTGGAACATTGTCCTACCTTCCCTCAGCATCACCTGAAGCCTCACCTTAGCCACTTTATACTCCTTTGCCACTGAACTAATTGGAAGCTTCAGGATAGCGTTCTTGCTATACAGAGCCACAAGCATGGCAGAACACCCATCCGTCTCCACAACGTCATACACTATGCGAGGCCACAGGAGTCTGGGCAACAGTCCAGACTGAAAATACCACAGTTTAAACTTCCCAGGCAATTGACAACACATTCATTTTCTTCCAGCCTTCCTGTGCTTGCCCAATTAACTCCATCCCCCTATTGCTGTCTGTCAGTGGGAAAGGATATCACCAGAGACTCTTCATGCCCTTTTCTTTGATGGTAAGAATCCTTACAGCATTGTGGTAAAGATCAGGAAACCAACATGCAGGTTACATACATGTTCACAAGTGACTACTCTGTATTAATATCGTATCGCCATGGTTGGTGTCCTATTATTCAATATTAAGAAAGGAATGTAACCGTGATATGAAAGATTGTATGAAAACCTTATAGTGTACAAGCCAGAATAAAAGTTATAACAACAGCTTAGAGACTGAAATGGGAAACTCTATGAACTCCCCACAGGCAACATTTATTTATTATTTGTTATTTTAAAAATCGTATTACCCTGCTCCTCCTGCCACAGGCTGCTCGGGGCGGCTCACAATCAAAACATGGGGGAGGTCATGATACCACAGATATTTTGCTTTCCCATGAAATGTATGCAAGATGCATGGTATCGCCAGAGGGCAACATACTGCAGAGACAATTGGCTCAAAGTAAATAAACCATAGCCAGGCAAATTGCATTTCAAAAGGACAGGATACAGTGGCTAAATGAAGTTAATTAACACCTAACAGCAAAGAGACTGAGAGAGTTAAAAGGCTTGCTTAAGACATGAGAAAAGAGATTTGTTTGACCAAGAGCATGTGAAATCTGGAATTGCAATGAAGCAAAAATCTAATGCCCAGCTCTGGTAACATCAGAGCTGAGAGAAAAGATTTAAAGACTCCACTGAACTTGTAAGCATACAACTGCATAGAATAAGAAAACTTAGAATTCAGTTAGGTAGTCTTGCATTATACGTTTATTTGATTTATTGCACTCTGATCACAATCTTGCATTATATATTAATCTTGTTTCTTATAATAAACTTTTTTTAACTAAGCCGGTGTGCTTAAGTGAATTCCTAACTTTGGGGTGACACTGGGCGATTTCAGATGAGATGGGGCAGCATTCGCCCCGTCCCGGAATCACTCAAATGATTCCCCGCTGGGATCACACTGGAACGTCCAACAGACGTGCCGGCTGATCCCGGCGGGGAATCAGGGTGGGGCCGCGCGGTGCAACGTGCGGCCGCACGGCCCCACCCCCCACGCTCCCCCACCGCCCGCCCTCTGGGGAGATGGCCAATGCGGCTGCAGCGCCCGCCCAATTTGACCACGGCCCGGAATCCCACCAGGGATTCTGGGCCGTGGGTGCCGGCCAGATGTTACTTTTTGTTGGTTCCTGCCGGGGATGTCTTTGACCACGCTTGCGGCGCTTGTCCAGCGGGGAGCCCCAGAAGCGTGGTTGAAATTGACCCCATGTGGGAATCGACCGTGGTGAACATCTTGCGGCCGCCTAACAGACGTTCAGGGTGCTTTGGCCCCATGTGGGTATTGACCGTGGTTCACTGTGATCTCATCACGTCTGAAAATACCCACAGTTTGGGGTGATTCTGAGTCAACATACTCAGACGAACCTGATGAAGTATTTTCTGTGCTTTGGGAAATTCGGAGGCAAAGGTGACTAAGAGAGTTAACTTCTTATAGACTGGTGCAGTTCTGGGGAGAGCTGATCCTGTAGGTGCTATTCCAGTAGGAGCTGTAAGTGGGGAAACTGAGTCACAGCTAGCCCACATGACCAAAGAAGAGACCATCCTGCCCTGTGGATGGATATAACTTTACTTTTTTTTGCTTTAAATTTCATTCAGCCCCACATTATCAGTTAATCTAGCTGCACAATAGCCCTCCTCATTTCCTCTTCGTTGCCTTCAAGGATTACCATAAATGGTCTCAGCAACAGCAGTTTTTCCATCACTTTGCGTCATGTTTCCCTATGAAACTCCTCAGACTACCATCCTACTCCACTTCAATAACACACACAAAAAAGCAGAGACATGGCATAAACTGAATCCTGAAATTACCAAAATAACCTCTAAGACAATGGGTAGAAATCTCAGGCAAAGAGAAAGAAATTCATTATCAACGCAATCCTCTTGTGGGGAATTGAGCCACAAGCATTTACAACGTCCAGCAATGTGCAAGTTCTCTTTGTTGTTTCTAATATCCTGGGTTGTGTCCCGATCAATGTGAAATGCACAAGACACCCCTTCCCAGAAAGCCTGTAGGAATAATTTCCGTTCCAAGCACTCACTTCACATTGACATTCCGGGACAACTGCCGCCATTTGTATCCACTGAGCAGGGTTGGGACTTACCCCTCATTTCAGGCAGGTTTGATACTAGAGGTCTGTGACCCATCCAGAGCCTGACAGGACCCAGGTCTGCCCAAGGCTATTGGGAGGCCCTACCCAACAACAAAGCATTGTGATGTCATGGGGGTGAAAACAGACATGCACCTCAATTCCGCTTTAACATTTCTTATGCATGTTGCATGGCTGCATAGGGTCCCATGCATGTTGCATGGCTGCATAGGGTCCCATGCATGTTGCATGGCTGCATAGGGTCCCATGCATGTTGCAGGGCTGCATAGGGTCCCAGAAAAGCCCTGCAACATGCATAGGAAATGTTAAAGTGGTGCTAAAGTGGAGTTATGTGCATGTCTGTTTTTACCCATGGTAGGGGTATGGCCATATTGGAAAGGAGTGGAGACACCGTAACCCCAGCCCTTATAGAGCATTGCGATGTCACAAGGTTCTGTGCAGTCAGAAGAGCTTGGCTGGCCCAGGTTCAGACTGGGCCCAATGCAGCCAGGTTTTGGCCCAAATTCCTAGCCTGAGAAGGGCTCTAGTTGATAATCTGGGGTGACATTTTGGGTATACTTGTGATTTTAAACTAGACTACGGGATGGGGATGTTAATCCAGATTAGCTCCATTATGGGTGAAAACAGACATGTGGGTGGCAGGGCAGGAAACAGCAACTGTCACTCTCTGGGTCAGGGAGGGGCATCGAATTAACATGCCAGTAGCCAGTGAGCTATCCCACTGCCCACACACCATGAGTGAGGTGGGGCCCGCAACAGATGTGCAGGCAGCCAGCCCCGCCCCAACACTCTGCCCCTCACCCATGTTGGCCAGCCATGGCAGCCCCCACCCAGCAGCAGGGGTGGTGGGGCCAAACAGATATGTTGGCCCTCCGTGGGCGGTCCTTGGCTCAAGATGTGCCCAGGATTATCTGTGGGATTCATTCCAGGCCAGTTGCCTATCCGCTCTGGGCAGTAGCAGGGAAGCAGACGTGTGCTGAGTCCCAAGCCACAGCGGGCCAGCATTACATCTGTTTTTACCCTAAGTGAACATGCCCTGCAAGAGAGATTCACACTGCGCTAGTGTCTGAAATATGATGATGTCTGAGAGCGGTGGTTCCTCAGATTACTAGGAAACCCAACACAGTCACACCTTTTAATCAAAACGCTCTTTAAGTGAAGGGAGAAGAAGATGGATGGGAACAATGGCTGCACTAGAGAGTAATAACCTACCGCTAGATCAGGGGTAGATGTTAGTAACAACTGGAAATGAGGGATCAGGCCCCAGCCAGAGAGTAGAGATCCACCATGTGCAGATTGTACCTTCCTCTGACTGAGACCCAAGCGGTCAGTCTTTTATTACTTATCATTTATGTAGCGCTACTAGTCGTACACAGCGCTGGTATAATTATACCCAAAATGCCTCCCTAGACTGAACAGATGTGGGGATAGAGGAGGTTTGTGTTTGCATAGGAGTATGCAGATGTGTTATGCAGGCATGTTTAAGAGTACATACATAGCCATGTTTGTGTAAGCATAGCATCTAAGGCTATGACCTTTTAAGGACTGTTGTTCAAAAGAAGTCCCATAGAAATCAGGACTCAGGGCTGCTCTGAAGTAAATGGTTTGAGAAGTGCAGCCTAAGGCTCGAATTATCAAAGTGCTGCACCAGCACAAGCCCCATTGAAATTAATAGGACCTGTGCTAGTAGAGCCTTTTGAGAACAGGCTGCAAAGGTACAAATGTGTGTGTGTGTGTGTGTGTGTGTGTGTGTGTGAAAGGTTGTATGTATCTCTAAGTGTAAGTCTCTGAGTATACAGATGTGTACATCTCCAGGAGCACATAGATACTGGTGTGGATGGAGCTGAGGCTTTAAAGATGTGTCTGAGTGTAAATCTGAATGTCTAGAGTGTGTGTGCATGCTTTAAGAGACTATATAGGGGTGTGTGTGTGTGCGCACGCACGTGAACTTGTGTGACTCAGAATTTAGGGAAAGTGTGGCCGGGTTTAATGACTATTTGATGGTTAGATTTCAGGGATTGAATGGCCTTCCTTTCTGTGATGAATAGGTTATATTTGGTGTTGGTTTGGATCAGGATTTCAGTCAATTCTTTTCCTGAAGCAGTTGATATATTGGTCTAGTGTGGGATTCCTTCCCTCACTGGGTGTGAAAACGGATGAGGTCTTATTCTTTTTATTTGTGTGGGAGGAATTTATGTGGGGGTTGCCATATTCCTTAAGTGAAGGGAGGATGGCAACCCCCACCTTCCCCACCACCACCACCTTGTTCTATCCGCTCACACATATTCCATGCCCCCTCATAGACACCTGCCCTACATTTGCTAATTTTATATATTTCTACTGGCTATGCTACATGCCTGAGGAAGGGTCCTGTGTGGCCTGAAAGCTTGCTTATTTCCACCAACAGCAGTTGGTCCAAAAAAGATAACATTGAAACCACTTTGTCTCTCTTAGAATTTAGAGAGTATAGAAGTCTGAATGCGTGAAAGAGGTGTGTGATGGAGAACAATGGCATACAGGCACACAAGCATATAGTTGCTTTAATTCAGTTGAGGGCATCATGCTGGTGACGACAGGACTTGGCAGAGGGAAGCTAGAGTAGCTGAAATGTTCTGCGCTGTGAAAGGGTCTGCAGATAAAGCAAGAAGGGTACGATAAGAACTGAAGAAGGGGAAATGGAATGTTCTGTCTAAAATGTGCTGTGTTGTGCACAGGACAGACTCGGTGTAACAGTTCTGCACATGAAGCAGGAAGGTGGCAATAAGAATTTGCTTATGGAAAGTTTTGATAAGAGTTATGGTTTCTGATTAGTTACTGAATATGCATTATGAAAATATTAGCGAGCCTATATAACCTTTGTTTGAATGTAATCAAGTTACATCTGGTAAGCTTGAAGTGCCAAGTAGACCTGGGTGTCATGGGCTCTGGTTAGGGCCCACTAAACCTTGGCATTGTGACCTCATATAATTGAACATCTTGCCTGGTACTGACATACTATACACAGTTGAAACTGTGCAGTACTTCTTCAACAACGGGTGTCTCTTATCTGCACACGAGGGAAGGAGACTCTAAAATTCAGGCTAAATCAGTTGTACAAGGACATCCTCACTGGTGTTAGGTAGGGAGAGGAGACATTGGTACAGCCTCTGTAAAGTCTGCCTGCCTAGACACTCCATCCCGGTGAGCATGTGCAGAAAGGTGTTAGGCATGCCAGAGGTAATGGATATATATTTCATTTTGGCTGATCAAATAGAGTCCAACTGGATTTTAAAAAAGGCTGGTTTAAAAATGCATGACTTTGAACTTATGTAAATGAAACACAGTGGCAAATGGAGTGTGTTTGGAAAAGGTTTTTCTCCCCTCACCCCCAGTTAAAATGGGGTTGTAGTTCATTAATAAAGGAACAGTTGTACTGAATAAAGCTCCCTTGCTTAAATCAGGACAGAGCTGTGTAATTAAACCAGCTCTGGCTTGATTTGATGATAAAGAAAATGTCTGTTATGGACCTCTCTAAAATCCTGATGCAGTCATGTTCCCTCTAAGGGAATTGACTTGAGCTTCTTATTTAAAACAGAAGCTTGCAGCATGGCAGAGAGGGTTCCATGAGCTCCTGGCAGTCTCTGCAAGCAGCTCAAGGAGAGAAGCAAGAAACCCCTTTTAAAAATAAATTACTTACACAAGTCACATTACTTCTCACCCAAAACAGGGGTTGGATCTGCAGATGGTGTAAATCAGTATAGGCTCAGCAAAGTTATTGAAGTTACACCAGCTTACACCACCTGAAATGCTGGCCCAATGTATATTCTTTTCCCCCTCTCCACCAATTAATGTCACTCTCTCCCCATTTGTAGGAATTGTTTCTGCAACATCCTAGTCGGGAAGACGGGGAAAGAGATTGAGACATATTCTCAGCTGGTGGAAATTGGGGTTGCTTTATTGTAAAGCCTGTGGATCCATGTCAATTTGTACCAGCTGGGAATCTGGCCCTTTAAACCTAATTGGAACTGCTACCCAAATTAAAATCTTAATGAAAGCACACAGCTGTGTTTACAGATTCCCTGAGCTGGGTCCAGACTCTCTTTGGTGCCAGCCCTGATTCCAGTGCTGCCAGGGACGTAGCAAAGGGGCTAATGGGCTCAAGACTCTGTAGGGCACTTCAGGAGCCAGGGTACAATTAACGGTTTCTCCACCTGAAGAGTTTTCACTGTGCAAGCCCCAACCCTATCCTGTACATTTGCTTTTCCTCTGAACCCTGCTCACCTTTACTTGATTCAACATGGCTGTTTTTACACGATCACAGGGTGATTTCAGAAGTGGCGCGTTCCAATTCACCACAGCGAATCCCACCCCGGTGTGAACGGATTCACCGCGGGTGTGGTGACACGTGCGGCCCCAACAGAAGTGACAGGATCGTGACCACCGCCTGGGGGCAATCAGAGAGAACATGGGCCGGGGGAACACAACAGACATGCAGTGGAGACGTGGACCGCGGTTCGAGCCCCAGAATGCACTGCAGCTGGGGTCAATTCCTTCCACCGCGGCTGCGGGTTTCCGTTCAGAAGTTACTTTTCATTCACTCCTGCCGTGGTGACCATTCACCACACTTCTGGACCTCCTCCCGCCCCGACCTCACGAAGCGTGGTTAGCTTCACCCCGGGACGTGTTTGACTGTGGTGAACATCTGGAAGTGAGCGAACAGACATGCACGGCGCTTTCACCAACCCCTGCGTTTGACTGAGGTTTACTGTGGTGGACATTCACCACGTCACTTCTGAAATCACCCACAGTTAATCCAAACTATCTTTTGCTTCAGATCCATTAATTTGGGGTTATTATTCAGGAGTAACTGTTTACACAATCGTTTTTAATCAGGAATAAGAATTAATCTTGATTTTCAGTGTGAACAGGTTAATCCGGATTAGGAGTCACAAGGAAGACTGCCAAATTCCATGATATAGCACAACCAAATTTCATTGTCCTCTCCCACTCTGATTTCTGGAAGCACAGTGACAGCAAACAGAGACTGCTGGAAAAAACTGCCATATGCCATAGAGATACGGATGACTAGAGGGGGTATATGCCTATCTGCAGTCCTCTATGATGCCTGGGACTCAGTCCGGTCTGGATTAACTGTTCATACAATCACTAATTCGGACCAAGCTTAATCCACATTAAAATCTTCGAAAATTAGGTTTCCGGAACCTAGTTTAAATTTTGAATCTGCGGTCATTAAAGTGTACACACGGTTAACTTAATCTGCATTAAGAGCTGCTTAATTTGGACTAATGCTCATGTAAAAACAACCTATGGGATGCTATGGAGCTGAGTGTTCTATTCTGTGTAGTTCTATAGAGTTGATGTTCTGACATACAGAGTGTCCTTTGATACATAGTCTAGAGTGAGAGTCTGAGGGTGGTTGCCATGTTGGGTTCAAATGTAAGTTGTTCAGAGAACATTGGATCAACCTCTTTTGATGAGAGTGTGCAAACGTTTCCTCCTTTAATACATAGGACACCCGGAAAGTCTACCTTAGCGTGATCCACATTCTGTGGTGACAGGCTGTGTCTCTACACCCCATGCAGCTGAATAGGTTTTTCTGTTCTACCTTTGTAATCCATCTATGAATTCTTTCTGTGGTGTGTCATTGGGTATTTTCAGACGTTACGAGATCACAGTGAACCACGGTGAATACGCACCTGTGGTCAATGTGGCTCGCACGTCTGTTTGGCGGCCGCCAGATGTTCGCCACGGTCAATACCCGCATGGGGTCAATTTGAACCACGCTTCCCGGGCTAGCGGGTGGAATGTCCTGGGAAGCGTGGTCAAAGAAATCCCCAGCGGGGACCAAAAAAAAGTAACGTCTGGCTGGCCGCCACGGCCCGGGATCCCCGGCGGGATCCCGGGCCGTGGCGAATCCAGCCCGCCGCGGCCGCCGCATTGGCCCCGCCGCCCGCCCGTCTCCCCGGAGGGCGGGCGGCGGGAGTGTGGAGGGGGCGGGGCCGTGCGGCCGCACGGTGCACTGCGCGGCCCCGCCCCCTCCCAGATTCCCTGCCGGGATCCCCCCGGCACATCTGTTGTGGCGTGACAGGGTGACCCCGGCGGGGAA
>QEPC01007158.1:927104-945306 GCA_003113815.1 Sphenodon punctatus
CAGACATGACGCTAACCACCCTTTAACCACCCTTGGTGGTTATTTATGCATGTTGCAGGGCTGTATTGGTGCCCTATGCAGCCCTGCAACATGCATAAATAACCACCAAGTGTGGTTAAAGAGTGGTTAGCGTCATGTCTGTTTTCACCCATTGTGCTTCTTTGAGGCTCAGTCCTATCCCATGGTTCCTCCTGAGGGACACAGCTACACATGACAAAGCTTGAAGCTTCAGTTTACTAGCCTATTCTATATAACTCAGTCTCCTCCCAGAGCATCCTTGCCTACCTGAGTGCTATGTTCCCTTAGAAAATTTCACCTGCTGAATGGAGCACATGAGTGTAATGTTGACTGTCTCCTACATTTGCACATAATCACTCACACCACATGGCTTTGTTGACATGGGCCATGATCCACAAATCACTTACTCCAGAGTAGCCCCTGCACGCTCCAATGGGGCTAATCCAGAGTAAGCGGTTTGTCGATCGCAGCAGCTGGTGGCAATAACAGGGCCAGCTGTAGCCCCTCCATGGAGTGAAGCAGAAGTGTAGAGACACCATATGGAGATTTATACCAACCATCACGGTGTCTACTGTCTAGCCCTGCTCTAAAGGCATTGGTCTGATGTTCCGGAGAGCTGGGTTCAGTTGCTGGCTCTGACACAGATTTCCTGTGGAAGCTCAGACAAGTTACTTTGCCTCTCTACACCCGCTGGCTTCCCCATCTATAGACTGAGGATAATACGCCTTCCTTTGTTTTTCTTGCATGTTCAGCCTGTGAGCTCTTTGTGCCAGGGACTGTCTTTTATTGTGTTCATACAGCACCTAGCACAACGGGGACCTCCATCATGGTCTGGGTGGTAGAGTAACACAACTAGGGTTGCCACCTTTCCTTTCGTAATTTGACCTTGAGTCTCCCGTTTTGGCCTATGGGAGTCTCAGGGTCAGATTGCAAAAGGTGGTACCCCTAAAGACAGCTAACAATAAATTATTTACTAATACTCATAGACATAGCCCCCCAGTCCCATCTAGTTGCTGCCTGCAAGAATGAATTACAAGTTCTAAACCTGCTGCTGGTGCAGACACAGCCTCTTCTCAGGACTGATATATCCAATCAACTGGGAGACAGAAATCAATCTGTTGCTCTATCGTAAGGTGTAGACTTTAGCTGGCTTTTTTTTAGTAGCCAATTTAATCCAGCTAATAGCTTTCTGGCTGAGTGCTGCTGGGGGATTGAGGTAGAGCCACACAGTTGCGTTTCAATATCTTAAGTGTAATAATCCCTGCATCCGGATTCTTGTCTTGCACCTTTAATGTGTTTTTAATTTAGGTGCGTGGTTGTTGGTATTTCCCCCCCCCCCCAAACTGTTTATTCTATATTTAGCAAATCTTGGCACATTATGATGCATTTAATAACTCACAATTTTCTGTTGCTGAGCCAGATGCAGCAGGGCTCAGCGCCAAGGGAATAAAATGAGGATAAGTAAGAAAGTTGGAGAAAAGTGCCAGGTAAAGTGGGAGCTATTCCTCATCACTCAGTGCAGCTCATTGGAGTCTATGACAATAGAAGGAACAGGCTGGATTCCATTCTTGCTTATACTATCATTGCTTCACTGTAACTCCATTGATTGAGAGGAGTGACTCACATGCAGGCTTGTTCTGCATTTAGATTTACAGGTGTTCAGGTAAATTAGACATTTGTACTCCAAGTAGACAAGAACAACAAAGAAAGGAGCATTATTGCCATTCTACAGATGGGAGCATTGAGATCGTCTGTGCAACATAGATCATCCAGTGTCCTCCAGTTATTATTCCTATAGGAAGATCACTAATTCATGTTCGCCTCCAGCAAACTGTCTTTTAGAAAGTTGTCTAGACTTGATCTGAAGACTGAAAGTGAGAGACAAACCACATCTTCCCTTTGCAGTCTGTTCCAGGGATTGACCCCCTGTCCTCACTGTTAAACATGTGCACCTTACTGCTTGTTTGAATTTGTCCAATTTTAACTTCCAGCCAACTGTTGTTGTTAGGCCTTGCTTTGCAAAACAGTTTCCAGTATCCTCCCCCTCTGAGGGGACAGAAAAGATGCACAACCAGAAGACTTGGGGAACACCCAAACTGTCCAGAACTGTGGGTGTCCAGATGAGTGGATGTCTCTGTCCCCCATTCCACTGCTTAGTGCTAAATAGCTGCTTGATGGCAACCAGCAATGTTTAGCATGAGACTTAAGAATCCCTTCCTGGAACAAACTGCACCTAGAGAATGAGATTCTGAATGCTGCAAGTTTGGACACTCTGGAATGCCTCTCTAATGGGAGGTACAGTGAGGGTATGACATTCTGAAGTGTCCACATTTGTGGGTCTCTCCTGGAGTTAAGTCAAGCCTTGCCTCTTACCTTTTTTTCCCCATTAACAGTATGAAGACTTCAAGTCTCTCAGACTTGATTCCAGACCTTACATCAACATTGTAGCAGCTATTCATTGCACTCTCCCGAATTTTCCAACATCCTTTCTGTAATGGACATAGTACCTGCATTAATCCAGTAGCAGACTCACTGGTGCCATGTCCAGAGGCTTCTTAACTCCTTGTTCACCATATTTACCTGAATCCAAGACAACTTCAAATTCAGAACCCTCACTTATCCATACACCTCTCTTATCTGGACAGAAAGCATGTCTCTAGAGCTTTCTGACAAATAAGGGGTTTCTGCTGTACACAGAAGCAATATCATGATTATTTATTTATATCATACAGACAAAGACAGCACAAAAATACATCATATGATCTATAGCATCTGTTCCCTCACTCCCAAGAACTTTATACATTTTTTTTTAAAGTGCATCTTTCATGGTCTTTTCATGTCATTTCATCAATAATGCTACACATGGCAGCATCTTTGTCTAAAACTTGATCTCTCTTGGAGCCAGGGCTCTCTTTTGCTGTTCACTCTGTCCAATACAACTGTTGTGGTCATCGTATCCATGGGTTCATTTTTTACGCTCAACCCACCCTCTGCATGAGGCAAATCATCAGGCAAAGAGGCCAGGCAGTTCTGGATCATTTCTACTACTCGCTCTGAAACCGCTCTGCAGTCTCCAAGCACTGATGTTTCTGCACCTCCATTATGACCCTGAACATCTCCCTGGTTTGATGGGGTAGATATTCATTTATAAGATGATGAACATGGACAAAAAGCAGCTTTAGGTCTTCCAGCTTCACCTCCCGTTTTATGCTACCTGGGCTTCTTATCAAGATATCAAAGAGATCCACAAAGTTGATCAATATTGACATACTGAGTTTCCTGAATTCCTTCTTATTTATTTATTTTATTTTAAAAACGTATACCCCATCCCTCCTGCCAGGCAGCCCAGGGTGGCTACAAATCAATCAATAAAATACAATAAAAATACAATAATATATATAAAACATTCAATAAAAACAATAAAAATGGTGAGAAAAACCCCCATAACCCCCACCATNACCTCCATTATGACCCTGAACATCTCCCTGGTTTGATGGGGTAGATATTCATTTATAAGATGATGAACATGGACAAAAAGCAGCTTTAGGTCTTCTAGCTTCTCCTCCCGTTTTATGCTACCTGGGCTTCTTATCAGGATATCCAAGAGATCCAAGAAGTTGATCAATAAAAATACAATAATATATATAAAACATTCAATAAAAACAATAAAAATGGTGAGAAAAACCCCCATAACCCCCACCATCCCATCCACCCTCACCCTTCACCCTCACCCTTCTTGTGATCGAACTGCATGGGATACAATCGCTCAATGTCCTGGCTTTCCAAGGGTCAAATAATGAGATCATGACATCGGAAGTGGTTACCAAATATCATGTAGCTGTCGTTTACAGGTGGGGGGGGGGGAGACAGTCCTTTTTGAATATTTTCATCACTATATTCCTTGAGGTGGAGGGAGAGCACCTTGCTGAGGTTCACCCATTGTGGCTGATTAAAAGCAGCTGGCTCTCCCTGCAGCTGCTCCACTTCCCCCAACGCAGACCCAACCCATGCTCGCTTCCAGCACCTGCCCCTACTTGTACTTTCCCCATTGGCTTGCAGGGATGGCAAAGCTGCGGGGAGGGGGAAAGAAATGGCAGGGTAGGGCCGAAGCAATATCAAGTACCTTTCCCAGCAAGTTATTGAGTTTGGGGATATACTATATTGATCTGAGTGCCTGGACATTAGGTCCATTTCAGATGGGAGCTCCCCCATCCCTTGTACATGTGTGCGGGTGGTGGTGGGCACCTGTGCAAATGCTGCGGCAGGCTGGTGTGTGGTGGGGAGGGCGTCCCTAGGAACGCCACCGGCAGTGGGTGGGGGCTGGGGGTACGTGTGTGCTCCCACGTTCCACCCATTTCCACCCATCACCCCACACATGGAGTGATGGACACTAATGCCCAATGCTACATGGGTGGAGATGGGTGTGCCCCCGTGGGAATGGGCACACACCCACTGCCACCCACTGCCGATGCACACCCAGCCCACCCACTCACCGCAGCCCGTTTGAAAAGGGTCACAGTCAAGAGCTCAGTTGCCATTTAACTAAACACCAAATCAAGCACAGACTTTCAAAATGAACTCAGCACATGGGATGCAAAGCTCTTCTGGAAAATCTGACCATGAATGTCTGTAATGGAGGCTAGTGAGTGAGTATTAAGCACTTTTAGAAATCTGGCCCCAATTCTGGGTGGCGAGCACTGAAAATTGTGTCCTACTAGAACAGGAACATAAGAAGAGTAATTTTGGGTCAGACCAATAGCTCAACTAGCTCAGCATCTTGTCTGTAACAGTGGCCAGATTCAGTTCCTTCAGAGAAGTACATACCTTAGATCATGATGAAGTGATCTATCCCTGCTATCTGTTACCAGCCCCCAACAATCAGAGGTCTCATCCCTGATCCACTTGACAAATAGCAATTTATGGACCGACTCGCAAAGAACCTGCCCAGTCCTTTACTGAATTCAGTTATGGTATTGACCTTCACAGCAACTTCTGGCAAGGAGTTTCACAGGATAATTGTACATTGAATGAAAAAGTACTTCCTTTATTTGTTTTAAATCTGCAGCCAGTTAATTTCATAGGAGGCCCCCTATTTCTATTAGTTTGAGAAAGGGTAAATATCAACTCCTTACTTACTTGCTTTACTAGACTATCTCTCTCAGCAAAGAAATGGCTTGTCTCATATTCCAGAACATTCCACCTAAAAGGCATTTGGTTCTGTACATCTTCCAGCTTCTCAGGCAAGTATTCTTTACCGGCCTTCTTTCCACTGAAGAAAAAACATCTAGTTTTCAATTAAGGTTCCCAAAGATAAATTTCATTTATACGTAATGAGTTATTGTTTGTCAAAATAAATAGCAGCTGATTGCTGAAAACACCTTTAATGTACTGTAGTTGTGCCAGTTAATCTTCATACCTACAGCATGGCAGTCTCACAAGCACACACCTATAAATGACTGAAACCCTTCATTGCCGCAGGAAAGTCTGACATGTCCCTGGCAAACCAGCCACCACATGGAGTGCATTAGAGCTTGTTATTGCAGTCAGCTTAAGGACAACAATGGAATGCCCCAAACTTTTCACATGAAAAATTCAATGAATTTTGGTAATTTTTTTAAATTGGAAAACCAATTATCATTTACCTCCCCCTGAATTGGATATGGGGTAAAAAATTTTTTTTTTTGCAGTGGTGGTGGTGGTGGTGGTGGTGGTATTTCTTTCTTTCTGAAATATGTTTGCTTTATTTTCAGTTTTCAGAAACTGAAACAAGAGGGGTTTTTGGCAACTCAAAACAAATCAGTTTTTAAAAATAGAAAAAAATTGAAATGCAAAAGGTATTTTCCTTTTCAAAGCTTTGAAAAATAATCATTATAACGATTATTTTTCAAAGCTTTGAAAAGGAAAATACCTTTTGCATTTCAATTTTTTCTTGGTTTTTTTCTCAGAATAAAAAGAAATTCAATCAGTTCTCAAACACTCCTGCTTTATGTTCATCCTTCTACCCATGCTGGATTGAACCCAGATTCTCCTTGTATTAAATTATATTGGACCATGCCCAATGTTTAGTTAGGTTAAGGGTGTTTTCTAACATGGCAGTGCCAAAGCCATGGACTTACCTGGTTCAGAGTGGGACTGGCATTGCGGTCGGGATCCAGCCAGCCCACCAAACTAATGTGACAGGGGCCTGGCTGCCAAGGAGGGTCCGTGCGTCCACCCATCCCCACCCCACCCTGCACCCATCAGCCTGCCTGCCCCCCTCCCTGACAGTTGGCCATGGTGGCCAATGAGGGCTGCCCTGGTGCCCAGACTCCAGGCCACTCTGGACCCGGACCATGATTGGTTTTCCGATTAAAAACAAAATCACCAAAATTCATTGAATTTTTCATGTGTCAGTGGGGAGGGGGGAAAGGGGGAGCAGGCTCGAGGAAGGATTCCTGGAGGGTCGAGTAACCCAGTGGTGGTGTGGGACATGGGTGCTTGAAGGTACTGCTCAACAACTGTGTAGTGGTGATAAATGCCCGTCAGGATAGTGGTTGGGCCTAAGATCCTACACAAGGATCGGGGCCCCTATCATCATAGGGCGCCGAGCAGAAACCTCTGTGACCCTGTCTCACCGTTCAACCACCGACTCGTGTCAGTCAGCCCACAAGGGAATAGGGTAGTGCAGAGGTTACTGTGCGGATGGGGGGGGGGGGGAAGGGGGCCCAGGTAGTGTGGGGAAGGGAATACAATTCACACAGCCACGAGGGAGGTCCCAAGGGAAAGGGGCACGCACGCAGCTCAAACACTCACCGTTCACTCTCTGATACACTCCACGGAAACACAAGGATTCAATCACGCAGCAAGCTCTCTCTTCAACTCCACACAAGCAGGCTGAAGGAGGGGTAAACTACAAAGGGATTCAGACAGCAAGAATGTCTCAGATGGGATTCCACAACGCTCATGCAGGGGCCAGTCTCTGATCACCGGCGCCGCTAGCCTTGCGACGCCGGCGTTTATACTCGTCCCCGCCTCCTTTACGCACCAGGAGGCGCTGGCAACGTCGCAGCGGCACTGAGCCGCTGTCGTCACTCCGCAGTTGCTGCGCTGGGGGTTCCGGGGGCGTGGCTTGCCAGGGAACCCAGGGAGATTCCACTGCGGCGTTGCTGTTGTCTGCGGGGGTTGCGGCGGCGGGACCCTCAGTGTTGGGTGTCGAGACTGACTGGGTGTTTCACCTCAGCCTTGAGTATCTGGGTGGGTCGTGTCAGGGAGCGGAGAAGCGGCAGCTTACAGTACTCCCCCTACAAGCCCCCTGGCCAAGGCTCCAGCGAGGGCCAGGTTTTTCAGGATGTCGACGATGGAAGAGTCGGACCAGTCGGGGGGCGGAGACACGCGAAGCGGGCTCCCAGGACCGATCTTCGGGCCCATAGCCGGTCCAATCAATAAAGTAGTGAAGGCCGCCATAACGTATTTTACAATCAAGAATTGTCTTTACTTCAAATTCTGACATATCGAGCCCTGTTGACTCCGTAGCTGTGACAGGGGGTTCATCTTGATTCGGAGGTATAGCCTTTTTAAGGAGGGATACATGAAACGTAGGGTGAATCTTAAGGCGCGGGGGCAATTTTACCCGGAAGGTAACTTCATTGATTTGTCTTTCTATTGGGTAGGGTCCAAAGAATCTATCATCGAGTTTCTTAGAGGGTCGTGTGGATGGATAGTGCCGTTTCGCTATCCACACATAGTCTCCTGGTTGTAACGAAGGGGCCGGTCGATGATGTTTATCTGCTTGTGTCTTGTAGCGTTGTCGGGATTGCGAGATAGTAGTTTTAACTATTGCCTGGGCTCGTTGGATTTGTAGAAGGAGAGCGCCCGCAGTGGGAACCTTAGTTGCGGGTGCGTCAATAATCCCTATTTGGGGGTGGAACCCATGTGTTACCAAAAAAGGGGAGTTTCCCAGGGATGCATTTGGGGCATTGTTGTGGGCGAATTCTGCCAAGGGCAGCCAAGCATACCAGTCATCTTGGAGGTGATTAATGTAACAATGAAGATACTGCTCGAAATCTTGATTTACTCATTCCACCTGTCCATTGGCCTGCGGGTGGTAGGCTGTAGTGAGTTTTGTTTGGACTTGCAATGCCGTGAATAGGGCTTTCCAAAAGCGAGAGGTGAATTGAGTCCCTCTATCACTTATTATCTCAAGTGGCCAACCATGTAGCTTCACGACATGTCGGAGAAATAAAAGCGCGGTTCGCTAAGCAGTAGGCAGTCCCTTGCAGGCAATAAAGTGGGCCATTTTTGTAAAGTGATCTACGACCACACATACTGTAGTATATCCTCTGGAAGGAGGGAGGTCGACAATAAAGTCTATCCCCACTCTCTGCCATGACCCCTGTGGGGGTTCAGTCAGCTGGAGTAGTCCTGTCGGGTTTTGCCGAGGAGTTTTAGTATGCGCGCAAGTAGCGCAGTTGGTGACATACCGCTGAACATCCGTAGTCATTGTTGGCCACCAAAAGGTACGTCAAATTAGTTGATATGTCTGATTCCAGCTTGGGTGACCGGCCACCGGGGCATCATGATGAGCCCATAATATCTGGGAGTAGCATGATGGAGGTGCTACTATAAGTCCATCTTTTTTCAGCAGGTCGGCCTCCTTGGTATAGGAGGGATCAGGAGGGGGTAACAATTCTTGATCTGTGGCCTGGGCCAGATGGTCATAGGAGATGGTGACAGCTGCAAACACCTTTCGGTCTAACAGGGGTCCTTGAGATTCTTTGCTCTCCCGGCTCCCCTCATAATAACGAGAAAGCGCATCAGCAAGCACATTGAGTTTACCTGGCCTGTATTTGATGGTGAAGGTGGACCTGGTGAAGAAAAGTGCCCACTGGGCATGTCGTCCATTGGTGATTTGGGCCGACTGTAAATATGTCAGGTTTTTGTGGTCCGTTACCACTGTGACTGGGTGGTGTGCACCCTCAAGATAGTGTCACCAGTTTTTGAAAGCTGACTTGATGGCGAGGAGCTCCCTGTCAAAGACGGTATAATTTTGTTCTGCTGTCGTCAGTTGACGGGAATAATAAGCACAGGGCAGCATCCGGTGTTGTAGGGGTTCTTCTTGGGAGAGTACAGCTCTTAACGCCTTATTAGAAGCATCGGCTTTGACCTGAAAAGGTTGTTGGAAGTCAGGATGTTTCAGCAATGGTGCTGTCATAAAGGCTTCCTTGAGAAAATAAAGCTATGCTGTTGCTCCGGACCCCAGACATAAGTTTGTCCCTTTTTTAAGAGGCATGTTAATGGTGTGGTGATCTCTGCGTAATTTGGGATATACTGTCGATAGTAGTTGGTACTACCAAGAAATCTCTGCAATGGCTTAACGGCCTTAGGGGGAGGCCATTGTCGTATGGCATCAAGTTTGCGCGGATCCATCTGCACTCCCAGAGGGGTAATGATAAATCCTAAAAAGTCAATTGATGTCAGATGAAAGGCGCATTTTTCCAACTTGCAATACAACTGATGAATTCGCAGACGTTGCAGTACTTGACGCACGTGTTCTACGTGCTGTTGTTGTGATGTTGAGAAAATAAGGATATCACCTAAGTATGCTATGACAAATACGTCCAATAAATCACGGAAAATATAATTTATAAAATGTTGAAAGGTCGCCGGAGCATTTACTAAGCCAAACGGCATAACTCGATACTCAAAGTGTCTGTAACGTGTTTGGAAAGCCGTTTTCCACTCATCCCCCTCTCGGACCCGCACCAAGTTGTAGGCACCGCACAAATCTAATTTTGTGAAGATGCGGGCACCTTGCAGTCAGTTCAACAATTTGGGGATTAACGGGAGGGGGTATCGGTTTTTTATAGTTATGGCATTGAGACCCCGGTAGTCTATGCATGGGCGAAGTCCCCCATCCTTTTTAGGGACAAAGAAAATAGGAGCGCCTGCAGGAGAGGTCGAATGGCGAATGGCTCCATTTGCTAGGGCTTCATCCAGATATTGTCGGAGGGTCTCCAGTTCGGGAGTGGAGAGGGCATATATCCGTTCGAAGGGAGGTTCTGTTCTGGGTTGCAATTCAATGGGACAGTCATAACTCCTATGCAGAGGCAGGGTAGTGGCGGCTTGTTTGTTGAACACCTCCTCATATTCACGGTATTCTGATGGAATTTGCAATGCCGTTGGTCCTGCCACTAGAGCGAGAATCTATGGGGAAGCTACCTTAGGAGCAGGTCTGCAGCAAGTACGGGTACATAGTTAGGAAGTCCAGTGCAACTGATTGGTGTCCCAAGATATTTGTGGATTGTGTTGACACAACCAAGGCAAGCCCAACACTACTTGAAATAGGGGGGGGTGCAAACTATATCAAGGTGTCAGCTGCCAGGATCGCCCACCAGCCCGGCGGCGGTGTTTGACAGCTGAGGGCCCCGCCCCCTCCATTCTGGAATTCGAAGCGGAGCATAATGCGGCGGTACCGCCATCGCCGCCTGTCACGTCGGCGGGGCCGGGCGGGGTGCAGCAGATGGAGCCCTCTCATGACGCAGCCGGGCCCCGCCCCCCGCTGTGCTGTTCTGAGCGTCTTCCGGAGTGCGGAGGGCGGGGCTGGCCCTTTATCTGCCGGCAGTTTGAGAAGCTCTGTGCCGGTGAACAGAGCGTATGTGACTGACAGCTAAGTACTTTGGAATCTTTGACTGCGTTGAGATTGTTGTGTTCTCCTAGTGACTCCCCTGTGTGTTACCCCTGTCCCCCGTACCATCTTCCCTTCCCTGGTGACAGTAGAGAGTGTGGACCCCTGTGCAACTGTGGTGTGGAAGAGAACCTCCCCTGCTTTCCTGGTGAGCGAGTGCGGTGTGTGAGGGCCTGCGGGCCGGGGTGTATCCCCTTTCCCCCTCCCGGGGTTCTGTCCTTGTTTCCCTTTCCCCCTCGGAGTGAGAGCCCTCTATCCCAGCTCCTTCCTTCCTTGGTTCCTGCCCCCCTGTCTTCCTCCACTATCCCTCACCCGTGGGCCTCCCTTGTGGCGTCTGAAAGGAATCCGTGTGTGGAACCCCTTCCCCAGATTTGCTCTGCGCCCTGTGATGATAGGGGCCTAGTCTCTTGGTGAAAAAGCACGCTGAGCGGCCCACATCCTATCCTGATGGGCACCCGGGACCTCCCCTTGTCCAAGCAGAGCTTCCGGAGTGAACCAGGTGCGTGTGGGTGAATGAAACCCCTTTTTCTCCCTTCCCCTTTTTCCCTTGCCCCACTGACATAAGGGTGAGCTCTTCTTGATTGGTGCCCAATGCTACATGGCAAAAGCTTTGTTCGGGAGGTAATAGGTCCTGAGATTAAAGGGGATCCATCAATGGTGTGGACCGGTTCTGGGGTTGGCTTGGGTTTAATGGGAAAAGCATACTGCTGGATCAGGGTCCTGTCTACAAAATTGCTAGAGGCCCCTGAGTCCACAAGGGCCCACTTGATGATGGATTTAACGGGACTAATTTGTAGGGTCACAGGAACCCGCAGATGGGAAGGAGGCATTATGCAAGTAGAGGGGATGAGCTTTAAGGTCGAGGAGTCCCCTGCCCACCTCGACCATTGGCGTCCCCCCCGCCCCCCGGTCAGGATGAAGGCAACACAGGGCAAGCCTGGATAAAATGGTTAGGTTCCCCGCAATAATAACAGACACATGAGCGTCGTCACCTCTCTCGTTCCTCTGGAGTGAGAGGACCTCTCACCGCTCTGAGTTGCATAGGCTCGGGCTATGTGAGTATCTCCACTGGGGTTTGAGTTGAGTTGGGGTCGAAAGAAATACGGCGCCCGTGACTCTTGTCTTTCTTGTCGCCGCTCGGCGAGTCTGTCTTCGATTTGGAGCGCAAGGGTGGAGAGTTCTTCCCACATCTCAGGGAGGGCAGTGAAATTCAGTTAGTCTTTTAATTCTTCATTAAGCCCCCTCCGAAATATGACTCGCAGCACATCATGGGACCAGCGCAATTCCATTGCTAGATGTTGGAACTGGGTTATATATTCGGCTACACTTCGTTTACCTTATTTAATTGTCATTAGGCGCGTCTCGGCATCCCATACACGATGGGGGTGGTCAAACAGAAAGGTAATTTGTTTGATGAAGTCCGCATAATTGAAAAGAAGAGGGCTTTTCCCTTTTAACAGGGTGGTGGCCCAGTCCAAAGCAACCCCACCTAGGTTGCCAATGATAAAGGCCACCTTTGTTGTATCTGTGTTGTATGTCCTCAGCTGGATGGTGAAGGTCAATTTGCACAGGGCCAAAAACCCCTGGAATTGATGACGATCACCTGTGAATTTTTCAACCCGTGGTCCCTTTGGTTCCCTTGGCACACAAGCTTCTGCTTCCAGAGGTTCCGCTGGAGACGGGAGCATCTGGACAGGTGGGGGCGGCGCTGGCAAGGCTATGGTATTAGCCCATACTGCGGATTCTAACTCAACCTGCTTAGCCTTCACATCCCGCATCTCCATGGCCAAGAATTGAACTGCCCGAACTAGTTCTCCTAGTTCCTGGGCCACATCCATGGCTATGAGATGTCCTTCTCTCCAAAGGGAGAGGGGGTATGCCGGTGATACTGTCAGTGGGGAGGAGGGAAAGGGGGAGCAGGCTCGAGGAAGGATTCCTGGAGGGTTGAGTAACCCAGTGGTGGTGTGGGACACGGGTGCTTGAAGGTACTGCTCAACAACTGTGTAGTGGTGATAAATGCCTGTCAGGATAGTGGTTGGGCCTAAGATCCTACACAAGGATCAGGGCCCCTATTATCATAGGGCGCCGAGCAGAAACCTCCGTGACCCTGTCTCACCATTCAACCACCCACTCGTGTCAGTCAGCCCACAAGGGAATAGGGTAGTGCAGAGGTTACTGTGTGGATGGGCAGGGGAAAGGGGACCCAGGTAGTGTGTGGAAGGGAATACAATTCATACAGCCACGAGGGAGGTCCCAAGGGAAAGGGGCACGCACGCAGCTCAAACACTCACCGTTCACTCTCTGATACACTCCACGGAAACACAAGGATTCAATCACGCAGCAAGCTCTCTCTTCAACTCCACACAAGCAGGCTGAAGGAGGGGTAAACTACAAAGGGATTCAGACAGCAAGAATGTCTCAGATGGGATTCCACAACGCTCATGCAGGGGCCAGTCTCTGATCACCGGCGCCGCTAGCCTTGCGACGCCGGCGTTTATACTCGTCCCCGCCTCCTTTACGCACCAGGAGGCGCTGGCAACGTCGCAGCGGCACTGAGCCGCTGTCGTCACTCCGCAGTTGCTGCGCTGGGGGTTCCGGGGGCGTGGCTTGCCAGGGAACCCAGGGAGATTCCACTGCGGCGTTGCTGTTGTCTGCGGGGGTTGCGGCGGCGGGACCCTCAGTGTTGGGTGTCGAGACTGACTGGGTGTTTCACCTCAGCCTTGAGTATCTGGGTGGGTCGTGTCAGGGAGCGGAGAAGCGGCAGCTTACAGTACTCCCCCTACAAGCCCCCTGGCCAAGGCTCCAGCGAGGGCCAGGTTTTTCAGGATGTCGACGATGGAAGAGTCGGACCAGTCGGGGGGCGGAGACACGCGAAGCGGGCTCCCAGGACCGATCTTCGGGCCCATAGCCGGTCCAATCAATAAAGTAGTGAAGGCCGCCATAACGTATTTTACAATCAAGAATTGTCTTTACTTCAAATTCTGACATATCGAGCCCTGTTGACTCCGTAGCTGTGACAGGGGGTTCATCTTGATTCGGAGGTATAGCCTTTTTAAGGAGGGATACATGAAACGTAGGGTGAATCTTAAGGCGCGGGGGCAATTTTACCCGGAAGGTAACTTCATTGATTTGTCTTTCTATTGGGTAGGGTCCAAAGAATCTATCATCGAGTTTCTTAGAGGGTCGTGTGGATGGATAGTGCCGTTTCGCTATCCACACATAGTCTCCTGGTTGTAACGAAGGGGCCGGTCGATGATGTTTATCTGCTTGTGTCTTGTAGCGTTGTCGGGATTGCGAGATAGTAGTTTTAACTATTGCCTGGGCTCGTTGGATTTGTAGAAGGAGAGCGCCCGCAGTGGGAACCTTAGTTGCGGGTGCGTCAATAATCCCTATTTGGGGGTGGAACCCATGTGTTACCAAAAAAGGGGAGTTTCCCAGGGATGCATTTGGGGCATTGTTGTGGGCGAATTCTGCCAAGGGCAGCCAAGCATACCAGTCATCTTGGAGGTGATTAATGTAACAATGAAGATACTGCTCGAAATCTTGATTTACTCATTCCACCTGTCCATTGGCCTGCGGGTGGTAGGCTGTAGTGAGTTTTGTTTGGACTTGCAATGCCGTGAATAGGGCTTTCCAAAAGCGAGAGGTGAATTGAGTCCCTCTATCACTTATTATCTCAAGTGGCCAACCATGTAGCTTCACGACATGTCGGAGAAATAAAAGCGCGGTTCGCTAAGCAGTAGGCAGTCCCTTGCAGGCAATAAAGTGGGCCATTTTTGTAAAGTGATCTACGACCACACATACTGTAGTATATCCTCTGGAAGGAGGGAGGTCGACAATAAAGTCTATCCCCACTCTCTGCCATGACCCCTGTGGGGGTTCAGTCAGCTGGAGTAGTCCTGTCGGGTTTTGCCGAGGAGTTTTAGTATGCGCGCAAGTAGCGCAGTTGGTGACATACCGCTGAACATCCGTAGTCATTGTTGGCCACCAAAAGGTACGTCAAATTAGTTGATATGTCTGATTCCAGCTTGGGTGACCGGCCACCGGGGCATCATGATGAGCCCATAATATCTGGGAGTAGCATGATGGAGGTGCTACTATAAGTCCATCTTTTTTCAGCAGGTCGGCCTCCTTGGTATAGGAGGGATCAGGAGGGGGTAACAATTCTTGATCTGTGGCCTGGGCCAGATGGTCATAGGAGATGGCTGTCTCTTATACACATCTCTCTGATACACTCCACGGAAACACAAGGATTCAATCACGCAGCAAGCTCTCTCTTCAACTCCACACAAGCAGGCTGAAGGAGGGGTAAACCACAAAGGGATTCAGACAGCAAGAATGTCTCAGAGGGGATTCCACAACGCTCATGCAGGGGCCAGTCTGATCACCGGCGCCGCTAGCCTTGCGACGCCGGCGTTTATACTCTTGTCCCCGCCTCCTTTACGCGTCAGGAGGCACTGTGAACGTCGCAGCGGCACTGAGCCGCTGTCGTCACTCCGCAGTTCCAGGGGCGTGGCTTGCCGGGGAACCCAGGGAGATTCCACTGCGGCGTTGCTGTTGTCTGCGGGGGTTGCGGCAGTGGGACCCTCAGTGTTGGGTGTCGAGGCTGACTGGGTGTTGCACCTCAGCCTTGAGTATCTGGGGGGGTCGTGTTGGGGAGCGGAGAAGCGGCAGCTTACAATGTGAAAAGTTTGGGGCATTCCATTATTGCCCTTAAGCTGACTGCAATAACAAGATCTAATGCACTCCTTGTGGTGGCTAGTTTGCTATGAAAGCCTGCTTTACTCCCGGTCGGTCGGTCAGGCAGCAGGATTACAACTGTAGTGGCAGCTAGCCCAGGCTGTGACTCAGGATGGGGGGACTTCCAAGAGTCACAGCCCAGGCTAGCCACCACCACGATTGGAATCTATCCCATGCTAACATCTGGTGCAGGAAAATAACATGACAGAGGCCCATGGAGCAAAGCATACTCAAGTGCAATAAAGCCGGTCACCATCATGTCTGAAAACACCTCAAGGGAGAGCCTCCCATTGACACCTTTGGATCGGGCCCTCAAGGCATCACTTCGACTGACCTCGCTCTTAGGAGTTCATGTGCCTGTGTAGAGATGAAATGAATATGGGAACCTGTATTCGTAAAGATTATTCACATATTGGAGTCACAATCAAATATCCAAATGGATTTTCGCCAAACGTGTGATATGCACATATTTGTTATTCTGCTTACTTTGATTTGGTATTTTGGTTACATCTTCTTCATCTTCACATATTCTTCATCTAAGTGGATTCAAAGCATCCATATTTATTAAATTCAGGATTCACTTCAGGTATTAATTTCAGCTCTAGCCCTGCACAAGGATTGAAACATTACTCAGCTGAGGTCTATCATGGCAAATGGCTAAACATTTTAAGGCTTTTATTAGGGCCTAGCTAGCCCTCTTTTTACTGATGTCATTGGGAGCAGGATTGGTCTCTTGGTGAGTTTCAATGGGCTGGGTTTGTGCAAGAACTCAACACGTACTATTGAGTCTGGATTTTCAAATGGGCTCCACTCCCACTTACCCAGCATGCTGAGTTTTCCTTCAAAGGGGACAAGACTGGTGAGTTATTGTGAACCCGGCACTGAAAAACCCAGTACAGCATCCTCTCTAATCCAGAGCTGCAGTTTAAGCTCCCAGTAGGTCATTCTTCCTTCTCATCCTAGTAGGATCATCACATGCTGGGTCCTGGAGAGAGGGGTGACTACCAGGCTGAATAAAACACATCTAGCCTGCCCTGCAGCACTTGCAATAACCACTCTGGACAGCCAGTAATTCTCTTGTTAAACATGACTTAAATGGGCATTTGGCAGTCTTTGTGGCAGAGTGTTTCCAAGCCTTGTTTATCTTGCTTGAATCCTGTTGCTCTGGAACCTGATGGATTGCTCTGCCCTAGAAACTGTCATTGCCAAGTTCTGTGCAAAGCAGGGCATTAGCTCCCTAGCATATAAATCTTCATACATAAAACCCAAGAGAATGATTCCTTAGCTTCAGAAGTGCATGTATAGCAGAAAGGCAAGCAGGTAAGGGCAAGAGTGTAAAACCTACTGTGATAAAGGGTATAAAAACAACATACACAACACACGTGAAACATACATGTATATAATGTGACACTATGTTAATATTTTGTAGCTATAAAGAGATGAATGGGACTATGTTGAAATACTGTATTAAAACTTTGTATGTAAGAAATATGAAAGAATACACTGTGAGCTATGTAACTGAAGGGAAATTCAAAAACAGACTGTGAGCCCATGGAAGACAGAAAGCTGTCTGAGGGGCAGGATGAATCAACAAAACAGATTAGCAACTCAATAGGGGGTGTCACTCCTAAAGCCATTGCCTATGTAACCCTAGGCACCAAATCTAGGGATTGCCCTGGAAGGATCGAGAAGAATTATCAAGAAGCTATATAAAGCAATCAGAGACAAAGGAGAGGAATTCATTCATCTTGGAGCTGAGAAGCAACTGCAATAGAAGCAAGGTGCTGGACCCAGTCATTCCACCCAGCTGAGAACTGAACTTTTAAGCATACAACTGCATAGGGTAAGATTAGCTTAGAACTCACCTAGTAAGGCAGAAGACTTAGGCCCTTTTTTACACAGACACTCTAACACCGATAAAATGGGTGTTACATTTTATTATACATGGTACAGGGCAACACTGCAGCCCTGCAACATGGGTCCTTTTCACACGAGATACCTCCACTCAAGTTTCTCTGGGTGGAGATGGGTGGAGGCATCTCTGTAAACAGTAAACACTACTTGCGGTGGGTGTAGGTGCGTGCATGCTCCCGCACAACACCCACCCCCCACCCACAGAGCAGGGTGTTTACACAGTGGTGTTTACATAGATGCCTCCACCCAGAGAAACTGGGTGGAGGTATCTCTGTGAAAAGGTCCCATGTTACAGGGCTGCAGTGTTGCCCTGTACCATGTATAATAAAATGTAACACCCATTTGATCAGTTAGAGTGTGTGTAAAAAGGGCCACAGTACATTACCTTATATTGGTTTTATTGCACTCTTGACACAATCTTGCACTATATTTTAATCTTGATTCACAAATTAAAATTCTTTTAACTAAGCCTTACGTACTTGTGTGTACTGACATTGGGGTGACTCAGAGGAGGGAATTCTGAGTTAGAGACTCAGATGAACCTTGTAATTCATTTCTGTGCTTTGGGAAGCTCTGAGGTAAAGGTGTCAAGAGGGTTAACCCTTTATGAGGGAGCTGGTCCAGGAGTATGTGGAGAAATTGAATCACAGCCAGACCAGAGTAGGCAGAGAGGTTCCAATCCCTATAGCTACTGCAACTCCAGAAAGGTGGGGGTGATAGGCTCAGTGAATCTGTTACACCTTGCACAACCTTTGAACATGGTACATCCGATAGTGAGTGGATAGAGTCATTGGGGGCTTCTTTATCCATGCCCAAATCAGGGACATAGCCAGTGGCGGCTGGTGGGTTTCGAGGTTGGTGGGGCCG
>QEPC01007158.1:947831-972511 GCA_003113815.1 Sphenodon punctatus
GCAAATGAACTGGTTATGGGGTGGGGGTTTAAAGACAGTATTCCTGTTAGCAATAACTTCATTAAGAAGAGTTAGTGAAATAGCAGCCATAATAATCTCAGAACCATATTTGCAGATTTTCCAAGATAGAACAGATATTGCTTTACATCCTAAATTCCTACCTAAGATAGTATAAGTAAAACAGTTGTGAGAATTTGGCCCTTTTTACACGGGCCTCTCCCACCCATGAACCCACAGATTTCTGCATGTTCATGGGTAGGGGAGCCCTGTGTGAACGATGTGGCATGTGCGCCTGTGGTGAATGGGTGTGTGTGCGCGTTTAGGCTTAGACGCGCTCTAAACGGGTTACCATACCTGCTTGTAAGTGCCTGCGTTTGCTCACGAGTTCAATGCCTTTTCCCTACCTTTTTGTATCTTTGTAATTTGGTTAACTTAGCTAGTAAAAACTATAAATCTTGTTTTTGTTTTCTCTAATCAAGAGTGCCTGGTGTGTGCGTTATGACCCAAAATGCTTCCCAAGTTTGGCTTACATTGGGAAAGCAATCTCTAATAAGGAGCAGGTTTTGGGCTTCCAGAGCAGCCCTTAACCCTGGAAGCTCATAGTTCTGGTGGTGGCAGCAAAGCCTGAGTGTTATGGTGATGGGCAAGCAGTGAGAGAGGGGGCTGGAAGTAGAGCACACACCCCTACTGGACCCATTACACCACAGCCTGTGTTGGGTCCTACAGGAGGGCACCCCCTTCTTCGGGGGGGGGGATTCAGCCAGGACCAGGGCTGAATAGGCGTGGCAGAGGGGTAGAGCTAATTCCCCTAGAGACACCCCAGTGCCCCCGTGTGGCCCTGAGAAGACCCCCTGCTACAGACGGTCTGGAGACTGCAGTTGGTGCAGAATGTGACAGCTCGTCTCCTTACTGGGATGGGTCGCTGTGAGCACATCACGCCAGTGCTCCAAGCTCTGCACTAGCTGCCGATAGTCTGGAGCTTAGCCAGTGTGGCCTCCAGAGCCTGTTGCTTCTTGGTGCTGCCTGTGCCTTGTGCACACATGCGGTGCGACCAGTCCAGAGGTGCTGCTATCAAACACACGAGACAACCAAAATGCAGCTAGCTTATTAAGTGCATTATGCCATGAAAAGAGACATAATATATAACCAGTTCAGTTGTGCCCCATAATCAGTTTATGCTGCCTCCACCCAATAACCTGTTAATTTGTGCCCCCAGGACAGCGTGAATTGATTACATGGGGGGCGCAAATGAACTGGTTATGGGGTGCGGGTTTAAAGACAGTATTCCTGTTAGTAATAACTTTATTATGGCTGCTATTTCACTAACTTTTCTTAATGATCTCAGAACCATATTTGCAGATTTATTTTCCAAGATATAATATATATTGCTTTACATCCTAAATTCCTACCTAAGATAGTATAAGTAAGACAGTTGTGAGAATGTGGCCCTTTTTACACGGACCTCTCCCACCCATGAACACGCAGATTTCTGTGTGTTCATGGGTGGGGGAGCCCCGTGTGAACAATGTGGTGTATGCACCCATGGTGTGTGGTGGTGCATGCACGCCAGCCTAATACGCATCCCCACTCACACACACGCACACTCGTCCCCACACACGGAGCAACCGGGGGAAACGGCGGTTACTCCGTGGGTGTGGGTGAGTGGGGGTGCATGTGCAACTGTGTGCATGCCCTGTCCATGCACTGGTGTGTCCACGGACCTTCCCCACCCGGCAGAGCCATGTAAAAATAGCATGTGAGGAGCCACTCGAAGAAGAACAGAAGGTTGCTACCTTGTAAACAAGGTTCTTTGAGATGGCTCCCAACATTCTCACAACACCCACCCTTCCAGCCCCACATGGAATTTTTTCTTATATTTCCTTATATTTCTAGAAAGGGTTGGAAGGAACTGTCATTCTGATGGGGAGAGTCAGTGCTTTTTATACTAGAGGAGCTCGAGACCATCATGCGGTCTATATTTGAATAGGGTGAGCATCCACAACCCAGTTGTGAGAACTAGGGGTGGGAAAACCATATCTTCTGGTATCCGATAATGCCGGTACTGGGCGTACCGGCATTATCGGATTCAACCCGGTAATCCGGGCTGTTTCCCGGCTTCCTGGTACCAGATTTTTTTTACATTGCGGCCATTCATTTGAATGGCCGCAATGTAAAAAAAAAAAAACTACCAAAAAACCGTGTTTCCCTCCCCCTCCCAGGCTGCGCGGGTGCAAGGGGGGACACCCCCCACCCACCCTGCCCAGCCTGGATTTAAACAAAAAAATTCCCGAGTGTCCCACTGCAGCTCCGGGCCGCCGCCAGCAACCCAGAGACAGCCCCAGCCCCAGCGGCCATCCCAGCAGCAGCCGGTAAGTATACTGTATGATCCCTGGGGTGTGTGTTTAACACCCCACCCCCCTACGGATCACCCTACTTCCAAGTTCCCGCACCCAGGGATCTCGTACCTTCATTGAGCTCCGGCGGCTTCAGGGCCAGCTGTGGCTTCCGGCTTCAGATGCTGGTAGGCCTTTTGGGGAAACCCGGAAGTTCCTCGGAAGGCCTACCAGGGAGGGGAGGCAGCAGAAAAACATAGGCTGCATTCTCACCTGGTGGTGGCGGCAGCAGGAGGGGCGAGGGAGACGCAGCGGGGAGGAGGCGGCGGGGAAAAAAGCCGGTGCAGATCTGCCGTGTTCTTTTCCCGGCACCGGCTCCCCCGCCCTCCCACCTCCCCCTGCCTCCCTCACCCCTCCCATTGCTGCCACCGCTGCTGCAGGTGAGGTGGCCAGCCCTGCCTATGGGCCCCCCCAGGGCAGGGCCCGGGTGCAAATGCGCCCCCCCGCACCACGGTAGCTACGCCACTGCTCTAGCTGCCTAGGCAGGAGAGGCAGGGTATTATTAATTATTATTATTATAAACATTTGTATAGCACCAGCCGTGTACCTGGTGCTTTACAGAACAAAGATAAAGATGCGGACCCTGCCTATGGCTTACAATCTAAAAAGACAAGGAGGGGGCGATAAGGAGAGGGGACAAAGGGAAGACAAGGGAGAAGCAGACAAACATGCAAGCAGCTGCAAAGTCTCAGGTGCACGTGCTTGGCTTGGTTACAGTTAGGCAGGAGTCTGCAGCGGAGGGCAGACTAAGTATTTGGGGAAAACAACTAGCAGGCATTGGGAAAGGGGGCACGGAAGAAGTGGGTCTTGAGGAGGGATTTGAAGGTGTGGAGGGAGGAGGCGAGGCAGATGTGGGTAGGGAGGGAGTTCCAGGCATGGGGGGTAGCGAGGGAGAAGGGACGAAGGCGGTTAGGGGAGTATGGGAGATGGGGAAGAGTGAGTGAGGGGACAGAGGAGGAGCGGAGGGCGCATGCAGGAGTGCGTCAGGAGATTAGGGCTGAGAGGTAGGGGGGAACTTGGCTGTGAAGTGTTTTATATGTGAATACCAGGAGTTTAAACCAGATGTGTTCTGGGAGCGGTAGCCAGTGGAGAGAGGAGAGGCTGCACATGGTCAAAGCGATGGGCTGAAAGGATGACCTTGGCAGCGGAGTTTTGGATGGCGATAAGGGGGGACAGGTGAGAGCGAGGGAGGCCAGTGAGGAGAAGGTTGCAGTAGTCGAGGTCAGAATTGCCTCCACCCGCTCCCCCTCACACCCGGGGGGCGGCGGGTGTGAGGCCTCTTGCTGCGCCCGACTGCAGAGGAGGCAGGACAGCTGGAGGCATTTCCCGCTGCGGGGCTGCACACAGCCAAAAGGCGGGGGGAAACAGTGCAGCACATTCAGTTAGAATCCGGCCAGGGTTGCTATGCAACCCTGGCTAGCAGTGATAGGATAGCCTGAGTCACGTGGATCCTGCTCGAAGGGCAGGGCTCACGAACCAAGTAGAAGCCCAGCTCCAGCCCCACTTGCGGTTTGGAGCTGTACAAATGGCACCCACCCACCCAACCCTCCCTCCGCACTATGGGTTCTTACCGGTCGCCATCGGGACCAGGAAGGAAATTTGTGGGGACCCTAATCAGGCCTGAACACGGGTTCCCGTTTTTTGCCTTCTTCACAGTGCGGTTATTTGGCTTATCTCTTAGAGAGTGGTGTTGTGATGTTTATCTCGTCGCACCCTGGCAGGGGTCCAGTACATTTAGAGTAGGTTAGGTTGATCATAAGTAGGGTATGGCAAGCGGCGGGGCAGCCTCCCTGGGAGGGGTGTCGAGCGAGGGCAGTAGGGACAAGTATGATCCCCCATCTGTAGGCACCTTTATCCTTTCTCACAATCAAACGATTGGGTCCCTCTCACCTGTGGCTTGGGCCACGGAGAGGGCGAGACGTGATGTTCATGGTTGGGGTGGTAATCAAGGCTACATAGAAACCACCCCTGTTTTGTTGGTTTATCGTTACAATCTCAAGTTCAAGTACTGGACCTGCATCGCACTAGGCGATTTGCCCTCACCCATTTGTTAATTATAATCTGATTTGAATAAAGAATGCGGCCGTTTAAACCCAGCACTTGTGTCCTGTCTCCTTTGGTGCATCGGAAAATGACCATGGCATGAACAAAGGTTTTGGCAGAGGAGAGAGAGAAAATAAATAAACAAAACAGGTGGGTGTTAGCCTGCCCGTCTATTAGGCATTCGTCGGATGTTAGCCTGCCCCCCCCACTCACTCACGCATGCACACACTCCCCCCTCAGTGTTGTCCAAGGACATCATGGCCCAACTATGTGGGTCAGTGCATGCTAATGCACGCCCATGCAGCCACCTCTCGTTCATTAGATTCTCCCACAGTCTAGCCCCATTTGCTGGGCTCCTTTAGGTTGGCAACCACCACCTAGGGCAGCAAGTTTAAGGGTATGCCAAGCCTGCAGCCGCTCCCACCTCTGGTAAGCTCTGCGACAGGATGGGGGGCAGGGGAGGCGAGAGGAGCTGGGCTGCCTAGGGTGGCAACAATCTTTGCACCATTCCTGCGGGTAGGACTGCAGAAAGGGTCCAAGGAGCCCGTCTGAAGGCCCTGCTGCTTGCAGGGCTACCCTGGGAACTGACTGGCAAGGGAGTCAGGCCAGAGGTTCTCACAAGGGAGTGAAGCATAGGAAGAGGAGCCTGCCTACAGCAGAGGGCTTACCTCCAGAAGGTGCTGACAGAGAGGAATTGGCTGACAGGGAATGGGCCGGGGTGGGTGGGGGAGGCTACTGTAGCAAGTGCCCTACCATTCGAAGGGGAGAAGCAATGATGAATGAATAGTGATGTGTGTACTGTGTATATGCAGCTTGATGTACTTGACACTTTGTAAATAAAGACACTGGGGAAGAAAGTGCATTTGGGCTGATTCAGGGTAGAGATCCTGTGGGGACTTACCCAGACTCAGGGCTGCCTTGCTAATTCAGTCACTGCACACAAGGTTGTGTGGATTGTTAAAAAAAGTAGCAGTTTTGCTTTGGTGTGTAAGGAATGTATTAAGAAAGGCTGTATTCATCACTGCCAGCTCCTGTGGCAGAGCTGAGATAAACAGCCCTGAGACATCCCTGAGGTCCTCCAGAAAAATCAGGGAAGATCAAACTCAACATTACTTCTAATTACAAGGTAAAAAAAAAAAAAATAGCAAGAAAAATCAGCCTTGAAAAAACCCAGCAGCTTCTATCAGGCCCATTTTATGAATATCCCAGGCAGGGCTCCGCACACATCACAAAGAAGGTAGCAAGATTCTAGGTCGAGGAGGAAACCTCGCCTAGTGTAGCCCGTAATCCCTGACTATGGGAGGCCTCTCCCTGGTGCCCTGTCCCACCAACTTGCATGCCTGCTCTCTCTAGCCTCCCTCTACTGGGTCTCTCTCTCCTCCCTCCACCCCCAGGCAGTGCTTACTGTTCAAGCAAGGATCTCCTCCCCTCCAGGTGCAAGAAATGGACTTGCCCCCACCCCCCATCACCATCCTCTCCTCTGTCCCACCTCCTTCCCTCCCTCCCCACCAGTGTCCTTATTGCAGAAATCTGGGTGAGTCTGCTGCTCAGATTCCAGAGACACTCCTCCTGGCACTGCGGCACCTCTCCCTCCTTACGCTGGCTGTGCCTGAGCCCTGAAGGCTGTGCTGTCTGCCTCGTGCCGCTCGTGCTTACTCCGTCCTGTGACGCCCACTAGGTGGGTCCCATGCACACCGCAGGCACCGCCCCTCAGCTCAGTCTCCACCCAACTGTACCACAACAGGATAGGATTTGTGCCCCTGCCAAGCTTGAGACCCAGGACAAATGTCCCTCCTGTCCCTAGGATAGCTACACCCCTGCTCGGCTGCTGCTGTCACCCCTGCCACTGCCTCCATTGCATTGCCATTCAACCTTGATTAGGGGAGCAGAGACAGGGTGCTGGTGGCCATGGCAACAGAAGACCCAAGCGGGAAACTCCCCTAGGGAAATCCAGGATGAAGATCTCCCCCTGAATATCAGGGACACCTTATCCTGAGTGAGACATCAGATCAGTTTCTCCAAGTGTCTTCTCCTCCCCTACTAGCATTTTGGTCTCACAGGTATTGCCATCATTTTGGGTTTTGCATTTTGCTCCCATTCTGGAGATGCACAGTTTCAATGTGTTGTCTCAGCTACCAATCTGAGGGAATAGCTACTGAGTGTTTGTTTTTACTAGGGATTGCATACAGACTCCACAAGCTGGAACGTTAGCGCCTGCAGGTGTCTGCCTGGTTAGCTATACAGCCACCGTACCCGAGCACCTCCCAATTCCCCTTGTGAGCTGGGAACGCACTCTCTCAGTGCTAAGGCACAAGGCAGGTAGTGGCTTAAGGTCACATGGGAAGTCTCAGGCTAAGCCATGGCTAGGGGTGTTTATAAAAGAGGTGATATCCCACACCAGGAGGGCGTTCAGCCCTTGTTCACTGCCCATTTATTAGGTGACTGCGAGATGCATGCTCCAACACGGCACCTCCACTCACAGCATAGTCCTGGGGCATCACGGGCCCACTGTCTGGGCCAATCTGCACCAATGTTCGCCTACGTGTCTGCCCCCATCTATTAGGGTGCGTGCAGCCTCCATGCGGGCAAAGCACCTAGAGCGGTCCCAGCGGCTTGAGCAGTGTGCTCACCACTCTCGCTCTCCCTGGGGCTTCTTCTGCTGTTCACTTTCACTTTGGAGTGCTCAAAAACAGTCCTCAAAAAGGGGCGGGGGGACAGAAGTAAACACTGGGGGGAGCTTCCTGGACACAGAATTCCTCGTGGCTGTGGTGAGCGGTGCTCAACGCCTGCCCGTGTATTGGGTTTGCTGCACAATACCCTAGAGTGGGGGCTGCCTGGACTCAACACAGGGCTCCTGTGGGCTATCGTCCATTTATTTGCACCCTAGGATTGAATGAATCTGAGCCCAGTGCTCTACCCCCTAGCTCACCCTTTCTACTAAATGCAGGATGCACCCCACTCCTGACAAACGACTGTATTTAAGGAGTATCCAAGACAATGCATGCCAGAACTGTTCCAGCCAAGATAAATGAAACCCACCACAGCTCTGGGCAAAAGGAAGAGAGACAGCAGGGAGAAGAGAGAGGGGACTGGAAATGAGGTGTATTAAAATAGGAAGTTACTCCTCTCCAGATACTCCACCCTCACCCTGCTCTCTCTCGACTTTATCACTGTTAATCTAATGTGGCTAATTTTAAATGTAGCTGCCCTCCCCTGACATGAATCTCCCTGTGGCATTGAAATTAAATGTAGACTATAATTTGGCATTTGAGAAGTGAAAGGGATGGTAGCCCTAAGGGAAAAGATAACAGCTTGGCTCTTTGTGTTAAATAGCTGTCTGCAAGCCTCAAACTGCAGAATGAGATTTAGACCGCTGCTGGGCAGACTGCCAAGACCACGAACCTGGCTGCAGCTACATCTCATTTACAGCAGGAAGCTCTGACTGGGGGTTGCCGTGCGCCTCAGACCTTGCCACCACATAGTGTCTCACACATGGATTTTTTAAGAGCATCAGATAAAACATCACCAGCTTCCTGTTCTGTGGGTAAATGAGGACATGCTCTGCACTGAAAACCCCACAGCTAAGGTTTTCCAGTGACTTCTGATTCCCATTCACGAGATGGGCTAGTGGAGCTAGTTTGGGCCAAGTGTCATTTAGATGAGACATTTTATAAGTTTTCATATGTCAATCTGCCAATGTCATTTACTCCTGACTTGCAGCCCTCCCTGTTATTCCAGCCATGTCTCCCCACACAGAGCTGCTAATGCCTCTCCATCTTGACCTGAAGTCCCCTTTAGAATTGAAATGAATATCTGCAGCAAATAGACTATCCAACAAAGCAGGTAAAAATTGCTATTTAGCCTTGCCAACTTCAGATACTTGTTTGGAGGTTTTGCGTTGGTTTTTCTGATTTCCACCCCCCAATCATTTTGGTTTGGATGTTCACTCAAATACCTAAGTATCCAAACAGAAATGTCAGAAGAGAACCACGGGGGATAAGTGAATAGCGTTTTGGATGGGTGTATTCATTTCGATATTCAGATTGCTATCCAGAAATGCAAATAATATCTGCAAATAAAAATTGAGCTTCAGTTGGCCCAACCTCATCCAATCCTGCACAGTGGCCAGACACTGGGACAGCAAAGAGACAGCAGGGCCTGTATCAGATGAAAAAGAAATACAGATGGGTGTTATTTGCATATTGATGACAACACACTTTCCAAGCTGCGCACGACCTCCCTGAGCAGCTTCATATACTTGTTGAACAAGAGAGGGGACAGAATAGAACCCTGTGGGACCCCACAGGAGAGAGCCCCAGGGGATGAGGTACAGTCCCCTAGGATCACCTGCTGTTATCTCCTAGTGAGGTAAGAACAGAACCATTGTAAGACTGTCCACCCCAGCCAGGTCCCACAGGCAGGTCACCGACATCTCATGGCTCACGGTATCAAAAGCTGCTGATAGATCCAGTACAACTAGTAGGGTCACATGACTCCTATCCAGCTCTACTAGGAGGTCAGCAACCAAGGCCACCAACGCTGTCTCCGTGCCATAACCCGGGCGAAAGCCCAATTGCATGGGATCAAGAAAACTAGTGTGGTCCAGATGTGCCTGCAGTTGCCAGGACACCACCTGTTCAATAACCTTCCCTAAAAAGGGAAGGTTAGAGACAGGCCAGTAGCTCGCCAGAGCATCTACATCGAGAGATGGTTTCTTGAGGAGGGGCCGGACCACAGCCTTCTTGAGGCAATCTGGCACCCTCCCCTCCTGAAGGGAGGTGTTAACTACCCTGACCAGCACCGACCCCAGTATCTCCCTGGAGGCCTTAACCAACCAGGATGGGCATGGGTCTGATTCGCATGTTGTGGCCCAAACAGACCCCAGAACATTAGCCACCTCAGCAGGGGTCACCAACTGAAGAACCTGATCAGACAGGGCATTCCTAACCTTTGACTCTGCCACTGTAACTGAAAAGGCAGAGTCGAAGTTATGCTCAATGCGAGCAATTTTGTCTGCAAAGTACGTTAAAAACATGAGGGCCTTGGACGAATCCAGTTCCAGGCAGAGACAGGGTGGACCAACCAAACCCTCACCACTCAGAACAGCTCCGCTGGACATGACTGAGCAGATGCTATGAGGGTAGCAAAGAACCATTTCTTTGCTTCCCTCACAGCCACAGCATAGGCCCTCAAGAACACTCTATACTGTAATCGATCATCTTGGGAGTGAGTACGGTGCCACCATTGCTCCAACCATCATCTCCTTTCATGCTTCAACCGACCCAGGTCCTCCGTGAACCTCCGTGAACCACGGGGACCTGCAATGATGAAATACCGGAAGCAGATGCCTGGGAGCCACCCAATCAATGGCCTCAGCCAGCCAGATATTCCAGAGGCTACGAAGTCATTCATGGGGTGACCGTCAAGGTCAGCAGGTATCTCCTCCCAAAGAATTCTGGAACTCTTCTGGTTTCATAAGTCTCTGGGGGAAGACCATCTTTACTGGTCCTACACCCCTACAGTCAGGCAGGCATGCCGGGATGGAAGTTTGCAGGAGGTAATGGTCTGACCACGGCAAGGGAGAACTCCCCACTCCACCCAATCATTGGACACCCCCGCCTCAAGGTAAGTGCAGAAAATCAAGTCAAGAGTATGCCCCCCCCCCATGTGTCAGGCCCACTACCACCTGGAACAGTCCAATGGTTGCCATGAATTCCTGCTCCACCCCAAGCAATCTAGACTCAGCATGGATATTGAAATCTCCCAAGACAATAAGCTTAAGAGACCTCAAGACCAGATCTGAAACCAGAGCGGCTAGAGCAGTTAGGGATGCTGCTGTGCAGTGGGGTGTTCCGTATACCAACAGAATCCCAATCCTGTCCCCCTGGCCGACCCCCTGGTCCATCACCAGCCAAATCAAACACAAGATGGAGACCATCTACCTCAGACTCAGTCTGCACTGAAAACCTCAGAGCAACCAAATAATCCCTACAAATAATAGCTATGCCTCCGGCCTAGGCTGGTGTTGGACGGAGTGCCCAGCCGGAACGAGGTCAGCCAGAGTTGGCCCTGATAATACGTCTGGTCAGGTCTCCATCACACATACGAGATCAGGAGTCCAATCCAAGATGAAATCATGAATGATTGAAGATTTATTAGCCACCGATCTCGCATTAAATAACACCAGTGATAGAACCACCAGTTCCTTCATTCTTGATTAAATACCCTCCCCCGTGAGAGGGGGGGCATTTCCCGAATGACAGAGGGGGGACTCCCTGTGAGAGAGGGAGTCCCAGGGAGAGGGATGGGGAGGGGGTGGGGAGGAATACTTTGGGGAAAGGGATGGGGGGGATCTCCCTCGCAGCCTGGGCGGAACAGCCGGGGGGGGCACGGCTATCGGGGTCGTGACAGGCCAGGGGAGATATGGTCTTAGGTGGAGGGAATAGGAGTGGTGAGGCGGGANAGGGATGGGGGGGGTGGGACAAGGGGGGAATCTCCCTTGCAACCTGGGCGGGACAGCTGGAGGAGGCTGGGGGGATAGCGCAGCTATTGAGGTCATGGGGAGGGGAGGGGAGTGGGAGTGGTGAGGCGGGATAGGTGCCTAGTGCACATCCCGCTTACCCCTCCACCAGCAAGTGAGTGGTTGGAACTTGGTCAGGGGGCCTCCGGCCCGGTTCTGGTGTTGTTAAACGTGAGGTCGGTGGCAAATAAGGCAACAACAGTCCAGAGGTAATCCTGGACTATGCCGCCGATCTCACGTGCATTACGGAAACCTGGCTGGACAATTAATTGGGGCCTATTTTGGCTGATCTTGTTCCAGCTGGGTATTCCGTACAACACCAGCCGCAGTCAGAGGGAAGGGGGGGGGCGATTTAGCTGTGTTTTTAAAGAGGGGTGGTCTGTGAGGAGGTATCCAGTGCGATCCATGGTAGACATTGAAGGTCTCCATCTTGTGTTTGATTTGGCAGGGGAAAGTTTGGGAGTGTTGCTGGTATACCATGCACCTACCAGTATGGTGGTCTCCCTGCATGCTCTGGCAGAGGCTGTGTCGGAGGTGGTGTTGCAGTTCGCAAAGATGATAGTCTTGGGGGACCTCAACATTCACACCAACGCAGTTCTTCGGGGAGCCGAGCATGAGTTCATGGCACCATGGGCCTGTCCCAGAGGATCATCGGCCCGACACATCTTGGAGGACATACCTTGGACCTCATGTTTTGCACTGGCCTTGAGGCGGGTGCTTGGTTAATGGAGGAGGTATCAGTAGTGCCCTTGTCATGGACGGATCATTACCTTCTGCAGACCTCCCTTCTAGCACGTCTGCCCCCGGAAGGGTGTGGAACCTATTAGAATGGTCCGCCCCCGGAGGCTGTTAGACCGAGTGTGGTTTTTAGGCGCTCTGGGGGAATTACCCTCTGACTTCGACAACCGACTCATCGATGACCTTGTCAAGCTATGGAACACCTTGCTGGCGGAGGCCATCAATCAAACGGCTCCTAGGCGTCCGTTGCCCAGGCGGAGGCTCCGCAGACCTCCTTGGTTCTCTGAGGAGCTGTGGATGCTGAAGCAAGAGGGGCGATGGTTGGAGCAACGGTAGCGCCGTTCTTGTGCTGAAGCTGATAGATTGCGGTATAGAGCTAGTTTACGAGCCTATGCCATGGCTATGCAGGCAGCAAAGAGGGAGTTCTTTGCTGCCCTCATAACATCCGCTAAACCCCGTCTGGCAGAGCTGTTCCGGGTTGTACGGGGACTGGTCAGTCCAGCCTCCCTCAACCCTGGGGTGGAGTCATCCGCCCGCTGTGACCTTTTTGCAGATTATTTTGCAGAGAAAATAGCTCGTATTCACCAAGACCTCGATGCTGCACTTGATACAATGGAAGTCGTAGAGGGTGTAGAAGCCCTGGCTTGTCCAATTTTGTGGGATCATTTTCAGTTGCTGACACCCGCTGACGTGGTGGGTGTGCTTGGGGCAGTTTGAGCCACTTCTTGCGAATTAGATTCATGCCCGTCCTGGCTGGTTAAGAGCTGCCGAGAGACAATGGGGTCATTGCTGGCCGGGGTGGTCAATGCCTCCCTGTGGGAGGGCAGAGTGACGGGCTGCCTCAAGGAGGCAGTGGTGCAGCCTCTGCTCAAAAAACCATCGTTTGACGCTGACTCCCTTGCCAGCTATCAGCCTGTCTCTAGGGAAGTTTATTGAACAGGTGGTAGCTCAGCAGTTCCAGGGGCATCTTGACTGCATCGGTTATCTTGATGCCTCTCAGTCTGACTTTCATCCGGGTCATGGCACTGAGACAGCACTTGTGGCTTTGGTGGATGATCTCTGCCGTGAAAAGGACCGGGGTCATTCAACCCTATTGGTCCTATTAGATCTTTCGACAGCATTTGATACTGTTGACCATGAGATGTTGGTGACGCACCTGTGGGACAGTGTGGGGGTGGGCGGGATCGTTCTTGAATGGTTCCGCTCATTCCTGACTGGGAGAACTCAGCGGGTGGTACTCGGTGACTGCTTTTCATCCTACCAAGACCTCTCATGTGGGGTTCTGTAGGGTTCTGTCTTGTCCCCTCTCCTGTTCAACGTGTATATGCAGCCTCTTGGTGAGGTGATCAGAGGGTTTGGGGTGAGGTGTCATCCGTATGCGAGGACACCCAACTATACCTCTCATTTTCGACCGACCCAGGCCTGGTTGTCTCAGTGCTTACCTGGTGTCTGGCAGCTGTGGGGAACTGGATGAGGACTAATTGACTGCGATTGAATCCTGACAAGACAGAGATGATGTGAGTAGGTAAGTCGGTGGAGATGACGACTCCCTCGATTGATGGGATCTGTCCCCCGCTGACTTCCCAGGTACGGAACCTGGGGGTGCTCCTCAATGCGCAGCTCCGCTTGGATCTCCAGGTGGAGGCTGTGGTGAGGAGTGCCTTCCACCAGTTACATCTGGTGCAGCGGCTTCGGTCGCTGGTTTCAGTTCCTGATCTGGCCACGATCATCCATACTTTTATTACCTCTCGGTTAGACTACTGTAACATGTTTTACATGGTGACTATTGGCAGTCAGTGCAGAGATCGGAGCACTGGTGTAATGTGCTCCCGGCAGCCCAGCCCCACCAAGAGACGGGCCGCCACATTCTGCACTAGCTGCAGCTTCCGGGCTCGATTCAAAGGGTTGATTTTGACTTATAAAGCCTTACACGGCCTGGGCCCTGCCTACTTGCAAGATTGCCTCACTCCCCGGTTTCTGGACTGACCCCTGCGGTTGGTTGGGGGCGCCGTGTTGGAGGTCCCCCCAGGGGTCACTCAGAATGGGGCGTTCTTGGTGGCCGCACTGCACCTCTGGGATTCCCTCCCAGTAGGGATCCGTCTGGCCCCGGACCTCCCAGCCTTTTGTAGGAATTGTAAGACCTGGCTGTTCCGTCAGGTGTTTGGGGAGGAAGAGGGGCAATGGTGGGTGGGTTTTTTCTTTCTTATTGAGGGATGATGTTTTTAACGTGTTATAATATTATTGTTTTATTGGTGTTGTTAGCCACTCTGAGCTGCCTGTGGCAGGAGGTGGCGGGGTATAAATTCTTTAAATTAAATTAATAATTGGACCATAGATTCCCCTCCCCAAGATGACCCCAATTGCCGCCGCTGCCCCTTCTGGCAGGCCAGCCCGGCTCCTGCCCTCCAATAGGCTCCCCATCAGGGTGGTGGGGAAGGAGCCCCTCCCCCCAATCATCTCTCTCCCCTTTCCCTCTCCTCCTAACTTGGTCCCCCCCCCCACCCGTCCAGGGGATAAACCCATCCATCCACATCCCCAATCACACCCCACACATCCCCAGCCAACTATCCCCATCCCAAACCCTGTCCCCTCCCCACCCCCCCTCACAGGGGGACAAACACCTGGAGGGGGTGACCTGCTGTTCTCACCAGCTGTGGAACACAACTCCACACCCTCCACCCCTGCTCTCACCGAGGGGGGTGGGGAATCCTCCCTTTCCATCCCCAGCCCTCCATCCTAAAATAGCCTCAAACAATAAAAAAAACAAACAGGAACACAAAAGAACAGGAGACCCAGATAAATAAATAAGAAAATAAACCCTCCCAATAAACAAACACACCACCAGTGACTACCCCTCAGCTAAAACAGATCACTAAAAATCCCACCACATGCATCTAAAGCCTCCAACAGTCCCCCTCAATCCCACCAAATCCCACCACAATAAAAGTGTCCAGTCTATTCATCCATAGATGCCCACACAGGCTGTTTTCAGACGTTACGATAACCTGCATTTCCACGCTTTAACCCTCAAGGAAATGCGGGATATCACAATGGCAGAAACCACCGCCAGATGTTAGCTTGGGCCATCCCCTGGGATGTTGGCACTTAACCTGAAAAATCTCCAACTCGCAGCCCAGGCTAATAGGGATGGACAAACAGAATGCAGTTTGGATGTTCGGTCATTCGGTTCAAAACTGTTCGGTTCAGCCGAATTCGGATTGGCTGAACTTGGCCAAACAGTCAAAAATAGCGCTATCGAAACTGAAACCTAATTTTTGGCCCTGAAAAGATGTTTTTCCTGCCCCCGAACTAATCCGAACACGACCGAACTGTTTGGTCATTCGAGAGTTCGGTTCGGACGTTCAAACAGACTGAGTTCGGTCCGAACTCCGAACATCTGAACCGCGTTCGCCCATCCCTACAGGCTAAGTGCCAACACCACCCAGGCAATGGTGCCCGACTGGGTGTAAAGCGTTGCCATCATATTAGAATGGCTGCTTTACCTACCATGGTCAGGGTGGCAGAATGGCCCGGTCACCATGGTGGCCATCATTGGCCACCCATCAGCCAGGGGGGCAGGCCACTCCATAGTGTGAAGTGAGAACATGTGGACACAAATCTGGGCATCTCCCTGCCCCCTCCCAGGTCCAGCCAGAATGATGGCTCCCGCCACCACCTGGAGAAGTCCATGGCAGGACCGGTCATGTTTGAAGCCATCCACAGAGCTGCTAATGCCTGTTGACCTTGAGCAGCAACCCCCCTGCTATTCTACTGGGAAAGCCAGTGTGGTGTAGTGAATACAGTACTGGACTTGTATGTAGGAGACTAGGGTTTGAATCTTACCCTAGCTACTGATCTCACTGGGTGGCCCTGGGCAAGTCACACAACCTCTTAGCCTCAGTTTCCCATCTGTAAAATGGGAACGTGTATGTGTGTAGCAGGGGGTCTTCCCAGGGCCACACAGGTCACTGGGGTCTCGCTCTGGGGAATTAGCTCACCTCTCTGCTACACTTTTCAGCCCGAGTCTCGGCTGAACAACCCCCCCCGAGACAGGGTGGTACTCTCTTCTAGGGCACAGCACACAGTCCAGAGGGTATTAGTCCACAGTCCTTTATTAGACTCTGTGTCCAATGTACCTGGGGCTGCCGGCTCAGTTGCCTCCATGCTGCAGGCCCAGGCCAGTTTCTCCAGGCTCTGGAACAACACTGACCATCAAACCCCGCAGTCCATCCAGTCAGGCCTCTAAGCCCCAGGTTCTGGCCAAGCCCTCTCCAGGCAAGAGGCTCCCTCCTGGGCACAGCTTCTCCCACTTGCCTAGGTCCCTCTGGTTCACCAGCCTTCAGTACCTTGGACAGCACAGAGCAGGTAGGCTTCTTCAGGAAGATGTTGCTCCTCCAGCTCCCTAGCAGACACTCCCTCCTCTCTACCTTGTCTCTCCTGATATACAGGCAGAGTGGGCGTGGCCAGGCTTCCTCTCCATAGCCTTAAAGGGCCAGTAACACACCCACTCTGTCCCAGGGTTTCTCAGCCTGTTTGCCTCCCAGGCTGGCTCTGCCACCCCCTTGTGTGTGCTCAGCGTTCCGGTAGACCCCCTCAGCCCCCTTCTTAAAGGGGCAGCAGCCCCACAGGACTGCTCCCTGCTACAGTGTGTATCTTTCCCTGCATGTTCCCCTTGTTCATCTTAGATTGAAAGCCCAGTGGGCTTTCAATCTAAGATGAACAAGGGGAACATGCAGGTACCTGTCTCCAAAGATCTGACTGTAAAGGGCTGCATGCACCTAGTTGTGCTATAGAAATGATTATTATTAGTAGTATTCCACCCACAGATCCCCTTGTGCTCTGTTCCTTCATCCTCAGCTACTGTCCTACCAATAGTTCTACTCCTGGGTTTCCCCACACAACTCTGTCAATCTTCTTCCATTCTGACCTAGCCCCCCTGCTATTGCAGGCTTGGGCTCTCACACACAGCTCTGTTAATGCCTCTCCTGTAGCCCTACCTTCTGTTCCACACTTGGGAATCAGGATCCCTGTACAGCACTGACATTGCCCCTCACTCCTGACCTGTTATACCAGTCTGGACTCCACCCCCCGCCACACACACACACACCTCACTCTGCCCTGCCCTCTGTCATTCCAGTCCTGAGGCTCATACACAGGTGATTCACCTCAGTTCTCACCCATAGCTTCCCAACTATTCATAAAATTTTCTCCTGAGCAGAGCCTGCCAATTGTGCCCGTATTCTGTGAAGGATCCAGATATAAAATAGAGAATAAAATGAGACACCACCAAACTCATTGCATGAATGATCTAATTCAGATTTGAATGTTTGGCCTCCTCAGTATAACACACAACAGAGACTCCAAGGCCTAGTAACTCCATCTTCTAACTGTGCCTCACAACCCTGAGAAAATGCTGTTTTAGCATCATATCTCACCACTGCTATCGTTAAGTGCCTAATAGCTTTCCTGCTGTAGCCATGGATTATTCTGTTCATCCAGATTGATACTAGTTGCCTGAAAGAACCTATCTGCAAAGTAGGTTGAAAAATCTCATGGCAACATTTTGCCACATGGGGGAACCAAATCTTTCTCTGAGCAAGGAGCCTAGAGGATAAAGTGCACTCAGTGTGGAGAAGGAGGAGCTTTTTGTGCTGCTCAGCAGTGCCCCTCCTGGTTGATATAAGAATGGCATAGATGACTTAAAAGCTGACAATGAAAAGTGGGTGACTGGGTAATAAAATGGCAGATGAAATTCAACACTGATAGGTGGAAAGCAATGCATATTGGAAGAAAAAGAAAATTGTAACTATACACACCCAGTCTGAGTTTCCAAATTAGATGTTACCACTCAGGAAAGAGATCTTGGAGTAGGTGCAGATAGTTCTCTGAAAACATCAGCTTTGTGAGCAGCAGCAGCAGCAGTAATCAAAAAAAGCAAACAGAATGTTAGGAATGATAGGAATAGGACAGAAAATAAACCAGATCATAATGCTCACTCTCTAACTGTGTACTGGGTCCACATTCTGCGGTTCCTGTTGTCCCATCTCAGAAAAGATAAAGTAGAGCTGGAAGCAGGGCCAGCAGTAGAATTTGTAGGGCAAGGGAATAAGTTTCCAGGGTAGGAGGCAGGGGGTGGAGTCTGTGGGGTAAAAGGGAGGGGCTTAGCTTGATGGAGTCAGAGCCCCTACTTCAGGCACTGCAGCTGCTGCCATCACCACTCCAGAGAGCAGGGTGGCCATACCACCCCTCTAAAAGAGGACAGTTATGAAAAATACATGGTACAGGGCTGAAAAGCCCTGCACCATGTATTTTTCATAAGTGACCTCTTTTAAAAAGGAGTTATGGTAAACCCAGCCCCCCTGCAGACCACCATTCTGGGGAGGGCCTTGCTGGGAGCCCTGCTGCAAATCACCACTGCTCCAGGGAGGGGGTGGGGGTAGGAGGAGGTCCAGTCAGGAGTCCTGTTGCAGGCTGCCACTGCTGCTCTGGAGGGGCCCCAGCCAGGAGCTCCATTGCAGGCTACAACTGCAAGCCTCAGGAGCAGCATTCGCCTGCAGCCAGGCCCCTCTAGAATGGCAGCAATAGTGTGCAGCAGGGCTGAGCTCTGACTGCCCCTCCCCACCCCTGAATGGCAGTAGTGGCCTGCAGCGGGGATCCTGGCTAAGGGTCTTCCAACACGGTGGTGGTGGTCAGCAGGCTGGAGTCCCTTCAGAGCAGTGGTGGACAAAAACACATTATTCAGCTGAAAATAAAAATGCAACATGAAAACATTTGATAAGCAGAATGTATTTACCCAGGTGGGAATTTGGAGAACTGGGTTTAATTCCATTACCATGTAAAAAGCTCCAGGGCATCTTTAATGATTACAAGAGGCCAGGACTCTCTCTCACCTGCATGACAGGGCTACCTGCAGAATGGCACCCTCTAAGACCATGCTGGGGCACTGACACAGAACTGACTCAGAGGAGTGCTGCCTACTCAGGCACCTAAACATCTTCCCCAGCACTGCAGCTATACAGAACTGAGATGAATGCAGCTACCTCTGCAGTCTTGGCCACATGTTATAGCAAACAGAGCTCCTGCGCAAATGAGCCTCTTCTTGTAATCTATTGACTTAAACCACAAAACTAGGTTCTTTAAAGCTAGCTCTTCACAGTGTAGGATAGTCCATTAAGTTCATGAGTCAGGGTAAACCAGCTCCTAACTAATAAGGGTTACTAAGAAACTTCCCCGTGAGCAGTTTATCCTATAAATACGCCTTGCAGGGTTCTTGCACCTTCCTCTAAAACAACTGGTGCTGGCTCTTGCTGGTGACAGGTTACCGGATTTGGTGAAGCATTGCTCTGATCCACCCTGGCAGTTCTGAGGTTCCTGTTTGTCCCCTGCATTTGCCTGATAGACTGAGCAGCTCAAATAGAGATGATGAATGTGATGAACTGCGCTGTTTGGTCCTGTGCAACCTCAGGCCTGCCCTCTTTCATGCCTGATAGATCTGGTCAGGTTCATCCAGGCTTCTGCCCTGAATGGATCAGCCAAGAAATTGAGACCAGGAGGGGGAGGTAAGTCCAATCAGCTGCTCAGGTTTAGTAACGTACCCTAGGATACCAAGGGCTTGTGTAATATACCCTGGGATGCCAAGGACTACACTTAGAACACATTTTCTGCACCACTACCTGTCCTTTTCATGGAGGAAACATTTAACGCTGCAAAGATGCTTAAGAACATAAGCACAGCCATACTTAGCTGGACCAATGGTCCAGCATCTAGACAAGTATCCTGTCTCTGACAGCAGTCATATCAGATGCTTCAGGAGAACAGTACAAGAACAGGGCAATTATGGAGAAATTCAGCCCGTCATTCACTCCCTACTTCTGCCAGTCAGAGGTTTAGGGATACCCTGCACACAAAGCTGCATCTTCTGACCATATAGGCTAAACGCCACAGATGGGCCTATCCCTCATAAACTGATCTAATACTTCTAGCTGTGACCCATAATAGCTGTAGTTATAGCTGAGCATCACTGTCTTCTCTCCGGCTCAGGCTACTTCCCCCGGGTACTGCTTGGTGGCTATATATATCTCACCCCTGATGCGGAGGGGCTGGAGAAGAAGACACTCTGAAGCAGCCCTGATTGACTCTGTGTAACCTTGAGTGTAAATCTTTCAGAACATGCTACTCATTTTTTTTAAAAAAAAAATGTTTTTGCCTTGAATCTTTCCGAGGCCTGAGGCAGTTTATAATCCATCCATCACTGCTCCCCTCTCCCGAACCTCCCTTCACAGGCCAGAGGGTGCCATGCCAACGGGAGATAGCATTTGCTAACACACCATAGCCACTTGTCTTCTCTGAGAGTGAAGGAGACAGAGCTATGGTCCCACACAGCAGGGTGCAGCTGGGGATCCCCTGACACCTTTCACCACATTTCTTAAGCAAGGCAGTGGTTTGATGATCAGCAACCCTGGCTTTTACAGTAGGCAAGGTAGATGCAAGCCTAGGATGGTGAATTTAAGAAAGCAGCAAAGTGAACAAAGAGTGCTCCCTCCCCTGCTTGCAGTACAAATTCACTGTGCTAGGGGTTGCATATGAGTGAGAAGGGGTGTGCTCCTGGTTTCCTACTGATTAGTGGGAAACAGCAATGTGTTCTCCCTAGTTTGCAATTGCCAGTCTGGGGCTTGAACAGCTGATCAAGAGGGAACCAGGAGCACTACCCCTACTGCACTGCAAGACCCTAGCTTGAGATGTGGGGATAAGAGGGTGCAGGGCCACTGTCATATTTTGCTGATGGTGGCAAAATCAGTAACTGGCCCTGGATGTCAATCTGCTTCATGTAAATAAAGTGAGACTCTGTCAGAACCAGTGCGAGACAGGGGAAGTAAGCAGCCATTTTGCATAGCACAGGCAGAGGGGCAACAGAAATCATTGCAACAACCTTGCTTAATCAAATTAGTCAATTCCCTACTGCTTGTCTTCCTATCTGTCTGAGGGGCAGAGCTAGGTTGGAATGGGCCCCCATCCCCTTTCCCAGTGACAGACGATATAGCTGCACCAGGGAGTGTGGTTCCCCCAGGCTTGTGGACCTGGTACAACTGCCCCGCCTGTCAGTGTCCCTATAGCTATGTTCTTGGTCTGTCCGTCTGTCTGTCTCTCTAAGTGTACTTATCTGTACCCATCACTGACATCTGGGCAGCTGCTCTCCATCTGCTGTGATGTCTGTTGCAGTCACGGTGAAGTGTCAGCTGCCTCCCAAAATCATTTGAGCCAGCTGCCAAGGTGCAGTACAAAGGATTTGGGGCTCATCACAGAAGCCCCTGCTGGTGTTTGCTGGGCAGAAGGGATGATGCTCCCCAGCAGAAGAAGAGTGGCACAGATTGGTTGGGTAGAATTGAGCTGGTGGGGAAAGAGATTAGAGACAAGAGAAATAGGAGAGATGCCAAACTGCATCTTCCCTTCAGGTGTCAATGCACCTTGGAGTAGCCCAGCATAAAGAGAAAGCAGAGCAGGGGCTGGAAGGAAGCTGCAGGAGTCATTGGTCTGTGTGGTACAAAGCTGCATCCTTGATGCCTGAAGCAGAGGGAGCTTAAATCCCATTTTGCTCAATGTGCCCAAGATAGACATGGGTTTGTGGCACTAACTTTGGATCCAAAGATTTGCAGTATTTCAGTCCAAGTTTTTGGTTTGACCTCTCATACCGTTACCGAGTGGAGGGAGATGGGGACCGGAGCATCCCCCCAGTTTGGAACTGAACCTTCGGTTAGGGTTGCCACCTCTTGTGGTTTGACCCTGAGACTCCCATAGGCCAAAATGGGAGTCTCATGACCAAACTACAAAAAGTGGCAATCCTACCTTGAGTGCAACTTCAGCCCAGAGAATTCTGCTGGAGACCCAGAGAGAGGGAGTCTCTCTCTTGCTTCATGAAGACCCCAAGTAGCAGCACATTGCACATAAATGTTTGGCCGGGTTTTTGGCAGGCACAGATAGGGTTTGGGGGACAAGTGAGGGAGTTTTAATTGGTATTTTATATGGTTTATTTTTATTGATTTTTTTTGTTTTAGTGGAAAGGGTAACAGTGGCAGAGCCACTTGCTAATAGTGTTCACAATGTAATTAAATTCAACACCATTACTGAATAAGTCTGCCACAAGGGTGTTTAACTTCAGGAAGGGGAACTATGCAAAGATGAGGAAGTTAAGGGGAAACAAAAAGGGAAAGTCATCAGGGTCAAAGGCTTGCAAGAGGCATGGAAACTATTGAAAACTACTATTTTAGATGCCCAGATTAAATGTATACCACTAGTCAAAAAAGCAGGGAAAGACCCAAACAAATGCCTGCATGGCTAAAAGGTAAAATTAAGGAGGCTATCAGAGCCAAAGAATTGCCCTTCAAAAATGGAAAAGTACTCCAAATGAGGTAAATAGGAATGAGCACAAACATTGGCAGGGAAGGTATAAAACCAAGATAGGCCAAAAGGGAATTTGAGGAACAACTTGTTAAGGATACCAAACCCAACAGTCAGGGGCCCAAGCCAAACGTGGGGCTGCAATTCGTGAATATCCCATAGAATTCTCCTCCCCCCACGGAATCTCCTGCCCTGCTTCTCCCGGCACAGAATTTCCAGCCTGTGCTGGGGAGATGTGGGGCAGGAGATTCTACGGGGGGAGGGGGATGAATAAACCCTTGGGGTTCCCACCTGGTCAGGCTATGTTGGGGGGTGGGGGCTACCAGGGTTTGCCTTCCCCACCCCCCTCCCCAGTCTTGCAAATGATCACCCCTAGTGGCGGCGGTGTTGGCAGATTCTTTCACTGCTCTTCAGCTGCTCCTTCTTGCCCCTCCCAATGGGGCCTCCCAGAGCGATGCAGTCAGATCCGGCAGTCTGGCTTGGGGGGAGGCCCTGCACTGCATCTGGGAGGCAAGCCCTGGCAACCCCCCACCCACCCAACCCAGCCCAGCATGGTGAGGTGCAGAATCAGGCCCCAAGCCTCCCAGATCCCTGCCCCCTTCTGCTAGATGATCAGGGAACAAAGGGGGCATTCAAAGATGACAAGGCCATTGCTGAGAAACGAAGGGTACTTTCAGACATGCACCTTAATAACACCGCTTTAACATTTCTTATGCATGTTTCAGGGCTGCATAGGGTGCCAATCCAGCCCTGCAACATGCATAAGAAATGTTAAAGCGGTGTTAAGGTGCATGTCTGAAAGTACCCTAAATCAGTTCTTTGCATCAGTTTTTACTGCAGAAAAGAGTTGGGTGATAAACACACCAGAACTATATTTTGTTGGTGTGGAATCTGAGGAATTATCTGAAATTAGCATCACGCCAGAAGGGGTTTTATTGCATAGCCATAATTTAAACAGTAGCAAGCCACCCAGGCCTGATGGTATTCATCCAAGAGTACTGAAACAACTCAAATTTGAAATTGCTGAACTACTATAAGTAACATGTAACTTATCACTTAAATCCTCCTCTGTGCCAGATATCAGAGGTTAATGTAACTCCAGTTTTTAAGAAGGGCTCCAGAGGTGACCCTGGAAACTACAGACCGGCAAGCCCTGACATCAGTACAAGGCAAACTGGTGGAGACCATTGTTAAAAACAAAATTACTAGGCATATTGACAAGCATGATTTGATGGGTAAAAACCAGCATGGCTTTAGCAAAGGGAAATTATGCCTCACAAACCTATTAGAATTTTATTCAATTGTTAATAAGCACGTGGAACCAGTTGATATAGTACATTTGGATTTTCTAAAAGCTTTCGACAAAGTCCCTCATCAGAGACTCCTGAACTAACTAAGTAGTTATGGGATAAGAGGGAGAGTCCTGTGATGGACTGGTAGCTAGTTTTAAAATATAGGAAACAAAGGGTTGGAATAAATTGGGGATGAAACAAGTAGGGCATTAAGTATTCACGAGTATTTCCAAGTAGTCAAGGAATGGGCTTGAGTTTCTGGCAGCTACTTGGTAATATCAAGGAATACTCGGTAAAGCTTGGTATTTGGTAAAATACTCGGCACTCGGTAAAACTCAGTATTTTACTGAAATTTAATACTTGGTAAATCTGAAATAAAATAAAGTAAAATACTGAAATAAAATACTCAGTATTTTACCAAGTATTTTACTGAGTCCCTTATGGGGTGTACGATGCGGCAGATAGGAAGTGGGGAAAGCAGGGAAATTTTTTGCGGGGTGCGGTGGGCAGGAAGGGGGGCAGCAGGAAAACTTCTACAGGAGTGTCGCAGGTAGGATTGGAAGGAGGGGCAACAGGAAGATTTCAGAGAAGGTGCAGCGGACAGGAAGGAGTGCACAAACTCACTGTGGATGCAACCCATGGAGTCCAAGTAGAGGGAACTGGCACGTCGCTGTTATTAATTATTATTATTATTATTATGATGAGGGAGTAGCATTTATTAGGGGTGGGAATATCGGTATCGGATAAATCTGAAACACCCGATAGTCAGGTGTATTGGATTAATCCGATATTTACCGGTATCGGCATACCGGATTTTTAACATTGTCCGCTTTACTGGTTTTTTTACATTGCGGCTATTGAAGTCAACGGCTGCAATGTAAAAAAACTGGTAAGGCGGCCAATGTTAAAAATCCGGTATGCCGATACTGGTAAATCCAATACCGGGGAGATCTGATACCAGTAAATCCGGTATTCGTTATTCTCCCCGGTGTCCCATCCCTAGCATTTATATAGCTCCAGCAATGTACCTGGCGCTTTACAAAGAATAAGATAGTCACGGTCCCTGCCCGAGGGCTTACAATCTAAAGACAGGGGGAGGGGAGACAGGGACAGGGGAACAGAGTGAGAGACAAGGGATGTGACATTCATGAGGATCCGAGAGCTCAGGTACACGTTCTTGGCTTGATTGCAGTAAGTTGGGAGTTTACAGATAGCAGGTGGGGGATAATCCTGGGTGGGAAAGGTTAGCAGGAGTTAGGAAGGGCGGAGCAGAAGAGGTGGGTTTTGAGGAGGGACTTG
>QEPC01007158.1:980362-994323 GCA_003113815.1 Sphenodon punctatus
AATTGTCGGCCAGTTTCCCAATCACCAGCGCCGCTTGCCTGGCGGCGCTGGCTTAAGAACCTAAAGCCCCGCCCCCGTGCGTGCGCGTAGCCGCTCCGAGCGGCGCACCAGGGGCGGGGGCAGCCCTACACGGGGCACCTGGTGAAGGGGTGTGGCTTCGTTCCCTGGGACGCACGCCGAACGTGCGCGCGTCACCAAGGGCGGAGTTTGGTGTGCCGGGGAAGGCGGGGCCTGGGCTGACGGCCCCGGCGGCGGCGCTTGTCTTGCGGGCGCTTTCGTAGGGCGTGCCTGTAGCGTCCTCATCCCCCTCGCTCCTCCCACCTGCCCCCGAGCCCTAACACTTTGCCCTAGAGCATCCTCCAACGTCACGTTAATTTGCAACAGCTCTTCCAATTCCTCGCCCACAAGTAAGGATCTGGAGTGGGTACCTCTCCAAAATCCTCCGCCGTGAAGACTGACGCAAAGTTCTCATTCAGCTTCTCTGCAGTGTCCTTATCCTCTGTGAGTGACCCATTTACTCCCTTGTCATCTAATGGCCCGACTGACTCCCTAGCAGGCTTCTTGCTTTTGATGTATTTGAAAAAGTTCTTGTTGCTTGTTTTTGCCTCTTTAGCAAGCCCCCCCTCAAAATCTCTCTTGGCCTGTCTTATTATTAAACGTTGCCAGTGTTTATGGTCTTTCATGTTATTTTCATTGGGAATAGCCTTCCATTTCTTAAAGGATGCCTTTTTGGCTCTAATAGTCTTCTTCACTTCCCCATTTAACCACAGTGGAAGAGGTTTGGTCTTCCTGCTTCCTTTTTTAACTTGCGGGATGCATTTAATCTGGGCTTCCAGAAGGGTGCTTTTAAACAGTCTCCTCTCCACGCCTCTTGCAAACTTGTAGCCCTTGCAACTGGGCTTTTTAGTTTCTTTTTAACTAGTTTCCTCATTTTGTCATAGTCTCCCTTTTTAAAGTTAAATGCTATTGCTGTACTGTTGTTTATCTTTCTCCCTACAGAAATTATGTCAAATGTGATCATACTATGATGATCGCTATTGCCTAGTGGCTCTGCCACAGTTACTCCTTGCACCAGATCCTGCGTGCCACTCAGGACTAGATCTAGAATAGCTCCTCCTCTCGTTGCTTCCAGATAATAGCAAAATAATAGATCTGGATCAGAGCCACAAGAGAGCAGCAGTGCAGGCTGGGTCTGTGTTATCCCTCTCATTGCTGCCTGTCCTGCTCTACGCCATTCCCAGGAGCCAGCAGGAGACCGAGTGCTATTTAAGGCATCTGCTGAATTCATGTATATTTCACTCTGCTGGCTCTTGCTGAGCACAGAGCAGCCAGAGTGGAGCAGAAAGATGGTGTGACATGCAAAAGAACTCAGTCTGAGCTGGTACGTGCCTAGCTGGGAGGGAGGTGTCATTTAGAGACCATGGAGGCCTACGTTTCAGTGATGGCAACAGTCTTCTTGGGATGACTCGGGCCTGCCCTGTAAATAAATTTCTTACCTCAGCTATGTTTCTGTCTCACTGCAACGATATCATCTTTTCTCTTTGACTGCTGGCTCCAGAGACCTGGTCATTGCATGTGTAAAAGAACACCTCCAGGCCTCCCAAACCAACTGGCTAGGGGTTAAGTGGATTGAGCTCATTTATACTGACTTACTTTGTCCCCTCCCATTATCTCGCTTCTCCTCACTTCCTGTCTGCCGCCCTCTCTACCTCACCCTTTGACATTCCCAGCAGTGAGAATAAAAGGATGTCGAGGAGTTCTTTTTCTGATATTTCATAGCAATAAAGCCAATGTGTATTCTTCCCTTCCCCCACCCCCCAGCTCGCCCACCCCCTCACCGTCTGTGTATCATTCAGCTCGATGCCCCCCTTTGATTAGCATTTTAATTATTTTAATTACCTTGTTTACCGGCTTATCTCCAAGCTCAACCCCATCCATGCGTGCACACACACAAACACACAGACTTTTATCTCAGGCCCTCTGCGGACGCCATTAGCATTTTCGCTTCGGTGTCTCGTTGTGGGAAGGAGAAATTAGCATTTGTTCATCTGGTTTCTGTTTTGATTCGGGCAGGCATTGTGCCGCTAGAACAATAGCCCGCCTCCTCGGCTTGCCTTTGTTCAGGGTCATTTCATTCTCCGTAGAAGAATGGGGATAATTTATCTCCCCCCTCCCCCCCATATCCATTTCAAACAAAGGCACAGAGAGATTAAAAATAAATAGAAAGCTTATGCCGAGGCCAATACACCATCCAAGCTTCCTTTGGCTGTACAATGCTCCCTCACTTTACTTTCCTTAGCCCAGTTTGGCTGACACTGCAGGAAGCACTCTCCAGGCACTCTAGGTGATGCTGAGAAAACTGGAGAAGAGAGGTAATTGAGAGAGCTGGGTAGGCCGTGGAGCAGAGCTACATATACCTCAGAAGTAAGACCCAGGAGAGGCGAAGCCACAGCCTACTCCATGACCATCAGCTACTGCTGAGGCTCTCGTCCCAAGAGACCATGAATCTTTACTCCTGTCTAATCTAGAAATAAGAGCCATTTACCCCAGCTTTCCCACAAGCACAAAACAATTAGCTATTGAAATATGTGGTTTTCTGCCCTGAGATGGGAGAGAACCAACAAAGCACCTGCTGAGTCTGTTCAGATACCACAGTGATGAGTGGGAGGCAAAGATGTGGTCAACAATCGCCATCTTCTCGACTGGTACTAGGAACTGAATTTGGGCCACCAGCACTGAAAATATGAGTCTTGACAATTCCCTGCCTGATTACTCAGGTACTTAAATACATTGTTGAATCAGGGCACAAGCTGTAGAGAGACATCTGCATCCTATTCAATGAGTGTTTGTTTAGCACTGCTTCCCCTTCTAGGGATGGTGCTACACCACACTGCCATTTAAGAGCTTGCTATGGGCTAAAAGACTTCTTTCCTTTTGCATCTTTTAACTGTGATTGTCAGAGCTCATGTTTATCATGCAATTGAGGATCAAATTCAGTTATTAAATCAAGACAATTCCAGTTGTGCCAGTCAAAATTCACCTTTGATTCAATGGGAGTGTGACCAGGCAGAGTCCCTGTGGGATGTTGCCTCTTTAAGAGAGCTAGCACCAGCATGGTGGCAGTGCTAACAGGGCTGCAGGCGCTGCAAGCAGCAGTGGATATCACCTAAACAGAAGCAGCTGCATGAATACACAAGGCATGAGCCAGCCCAGAGCTCAGAAAAAAGGAGACACTGAAGAGGTAGGAGCTGGAAGGAAGCTCTGCTTCTAGACCAGCTGACCAAGCCAAACCTAGAGGGGACTGCCTGGATTGAGAAGACTTGGCTCAGAGGGTTGTAGAGGAGTGTGCCTATTCCAGAGACAGTAAGTACAAGCCAGAGGGTGTTTCCTAACTTAAGAGACTTTGTATATGGATGGTGTGTTTGTAGAGTGAATAAAGACTGAGAACAGTATTCCTTACTGAGAGTGACTGAGTTGGGCCCTTATCCTGCCACAGGGAGTTTTGACTGAATAACAATTAAGAACATAACCTAAGCAATGCCATTTACTGGGTCAGACTAATGGTCCATATAGCCCAGTATTCTGTCTCTGACAGTGGCCAGCCTTGGTTGCCTCAGGGGACTATGTAGCAGGTTACAGTGGAGTAATCCATTTCATAAGAACATCAGTAGTGCCATACTGGGTCAGACAAATGGTCCATTAAGCCCAGTATCCTGTCTCTGACAGTGGCCAATCTCTTTCTCTTGGCAATACATTCCCTGTTGTTCCAGCCTCCAACAGTAAGAGGTTATGTCTGCAAAACCTACTTAGCTAATGACCATGAATGGACCTATCCTCCAAGAATGTATCCAATCCCTTTTTAAAACTAGCTACACTACCAGCCTTGACCATTTCCTCTGGCAGCAAATTCCACAAGTTAATTGTGCGCTGAGTGAAAAAATACTTTATCTTGTTTTTAAATCTGCTGCCAGTTAATTTCATGGAGTGTTCCCTTGTTCTTGTTAGAGAGGGTAATAACCACTCCCTATTTACATGTTCCACACACTTCTATCCTATCCCCTCTGTCATCTCTTCTCCAAGCTGGAGAGCCCTAACTTACAAGCCTCTCTTCTGTTCCATACCCTTGATCATTTGTTGCCCTTCTCTGTACCATTTCTAGTTCTACAATGAGATGAGGCAACCAGAACTGCACACAATACTCTAGGTGCGGTTGTACCATAGATCTATATAGAGGCATTATGATATTTTCAGTTTTATTCTCCATCCCTTTCCAAATTATTCCTACCATTCTGTTTGCTTTTTTTGATGGCCACTGCACACTGAGCTGAGGTGGCCCCCACTCCTGTCATTTTGATGTTTATGTAAGACCTGCCTGTTTCACTGGGGGTGGGGGGGGGTTGGGGGCATTGTTTTTCCCTGCATATGAGAAATTTGTAACTTTTTATATTGTTTTATTCTTTTATCTTGTTGTTCGCCACCCCGGGCTGCCCTGTGGGCAGGAGGGGGTGGGATAAAATGTTTATATAAATAAATAAATGTATTGTCCACAATGACTCCAAGATCCTTTTCCTGTGTGCTAATTTCCTGCCATCCTTTCCCAGCTTCTGACAGTCAAGGGTCTTGTTCCCTAACCAACCCAACCAGTAACCCTTAATGGACCTGGCTTTCAAAAATTCATACAGACATTTTCTGAAGCCTGCTCCACTACTGGCCTGGACAACATCCCCTGGCAATGAGTTCCACAATTTTGTTGTATGTTGGGTAAAAAAGTACTTCCTTTTTATTTGTTTCAAATCTGCTCCCCGTTAACTTCATAGTGACCCTTGATGCTATTATTTTTAGAAAGGGTAAATAGTAGCTCCCTAATTATCTGTTCTACATCTTTCCTGATCTTGTAAACTTCTAACATGTACCCTCCCTGTCATCTCTTCTTCAAGCTCAAGAGCCCTAACCTATCAAGCCTTTCCTCCTACTGAAGGAGCCACTCTGTGCCTAGGATCATGCTTGTCCTTCTCTGTGCTGTTTCCAGTTCTGCTATGTCTTTGAGATGGGGCGATCAAAACTGGACACAGTATTCCAGGTGTGGTCACACCATCGATTTTAAGTGGCATTATGATAATTAAGGACATCTTAATTCTTTTCCACACTTTTCCAAGTTTCAAGTTTGACCTCCTTAAAATAGGCTTTTGTGTTTAGTCAACTTCTCAGAGGCCAGGTGCCCACCATCCCATTTGACACCTGCATTGGCATTCTCGGCAGAGAACGCAATGAGCCATAGGACCTGGAGTTGGCATTCCCTTCTTACTCATCAGGACTCTCAAAGAGGTAATGAAGAGGCACTCCCTCTCCCCACCCCACCCCAGTAAACTTCTCTCCCCCTACAGAAATGTGTTCCAGACTTTCCCCCTCAGTTTTAGTCTGAAGAAACTGCCCTCCTCCCCTCTGCCCCCCGGTGTCATGCAGTCTCCCTGCCCCCACACCCTCAGTGCCAATGCCCCTAGCTTTGGGCCTATGCATCATGCTTCACCTGCAGAGCATTCCAGTCTCCTGAGTCCATGATCTTGCCCCTTCACCAGTGCTGCTTATTCTTTAAAAGTTGTTTTGGGGGGAGGGTATGTCCATGGTGGGACCTCCTGCTCACTGTCATAAGCATTGGACAGACCTAATGAAGAGTCAGCTTGACAGAAGTCAAGACAGAAAGAACAATGGGAGTTACTAAAAAGACAAAGGTTGGCCAGGCCCAATCCTTGGGATTCCCGTGTTCATCAGCCTTGGAGATCCAAAGATAAAGGATAGTACATTAATAGCATCTCCTCAGTTTGGGCACATTGAGAGAAACTTAGGGTCCCAAAACACCCTCAGTACATCCTGGTAGCTCCCATCTCCCTGTCATAAGTTGGATTTATTCTTGTTACATAGCTGACAATATATGTATTCTCATTCCATAGGGTTTTCATACAATATTTCATCATGTTTACATTCTTCTCTTAATTCTGAGTGGTATGACAGCAAACATGGCTACAAAATATTAACATTCAGTGCTCATATTATAATCATAATAATAATAATTATTAGCAAGCATTTATATAGCATCAGCAGTGTACCTGGCGCTTTACAAAGTAATGGAATAGACACGGTCCCTGTCATAGGGCTTATAATCTGAGAGATCGGGGGGGGGAGGGGAGACGAAGGAAGGGGAACAGAGGGAGAGACAAAGTGTAACATTCACGAGGATGCAAAGTCCCAGGTGCACGTGCTTGGCTAGTTACATCAAGAATAATGGCTGGTTGGTCCGTGTGGTGAGGATATGAGTACACAGACCTCAGGTAACAGATTGTACTCAATGGAGGGTATCAGCAGGAGTGAAGGGAGCGGGGAATCGGGGAGGGCAAAGCGGAAGAGGTGGGTCTTGAGGAGGGATTTGAAGGTACAAAGGGAGGGAGCGAGGCGGATGTGGGCAGGGAGGGAGTTCCAGGCGTGCGGGGGGGGGGGCATACATATTAATGTATGTTCCATGTGTGTTATATGTTGGTTTTCTGATCTTTATCACAGAGACCATACTGGTACTTTACTCAGTTATTATTTAACTAAGCATATTTTAATGCATATTAAGAAAAAAAGATTATTCTAACTTTGGGGGGCCTGAAAGTTGTACCCCCATTCCCTCTCTTTCAATCAGACCTGCCTCTGCTGATGCTGACACTTAGCTCATTGTCAGTGACATACTAGTTGTGCACCTTCAGAACAGGAGAGCTTCACTGCTAGCTTCCAGCCTAGGGAAACAGTCATGCTATTGAGTCATACCAGTTGTGGCATGTCAAGGCTCTTCCTTGTTGAACAAGCTGCTAAATGTTAGGGCTAGCCCATTAGCTGCTTTGCCACCAAAGGTCTCCTAGGAGTCTATAGCTGGCTCCCCCATTCCCAGCCCAAGCTTTTTGCCAGCTTTACTGGAGAGGCATTCTGCAGTGATTTATATGCGTGAGGGACAGGACAGTTAGAGTATAGTGTGACCCCTGCTCAAACACCAGACTTTCTAAACATGGAGGTGGCTTATTATTATAATTAGTGCCTGTTGACATGAACACTCCATCTTCCTGTGAAACAACTGTGACATCCCCGCCTGCTAAAATCTGGCTTCTCTGTAGTAAACACAAAAAGCCAAACATCTGTGTGCCACATACACACAGCTGTGCTCGATGTGTCCTCACCGACAGAACCCAGCCTTTGGCATACGACAGAAGCCCTGGAATTCAGGAAGCGAGAAAGCCCTTTATTGCTGTTAGGATGTGCCTGTCCATTACTAAGCAGCACACATGACACACATAGAGAAAAGGGAGCTGGTGATATTAGGATACAGTTTTTATGGGGAAGATTTCTGCTTGGTATTCCATTAAGGGACAAACAAAGTGAGAGGACCCTATTGGAGGAGAAGGGAACAGTCCCATTATTAGTATGGAGGGAGTACCTGGATGCTGTGAATCTAGTCCCACACGAAGGCTGACCCAGGGACAGGGCAGGACCTGAGTCAGAGCCCCAGCTAGATAGAGGAGCAGCCACATCCCACTGTGAAGAGCCGAACAGCCATCTTACAACACTTGCTCTGTTGATAATCCTAGGCCGTTTTTAGACGAGTGCAGCGGCGTCCGCGCTTGTTTTCAAAAGAGCTTGCAGTCCGTTCCACACGTGACGCTGCCGCCGAATACGCGCATGCGCGGGCGATGCGCATCCATTTCCGGCCGCGTATGACCAGTCTCGATCGCCGACCCGATCAGTTCGCGGCCGGAAATGGATGCTCATCGCCCGCGCATGCGCTATTCGGCGGCAGCGTCACGTGTGGAATGGACTGCCGGCTCTTTTGGGAAACAAGCACGGGTGCTGCTATGCTCGTCTGAAAATGGCCTTGGAGTGCACTGCTTTCCAGTGTTCAGAAAGCCGCTTCCAGTGGTCCCATGGGGTGACTGATGTCTGAATTATTATACCATGCTATAACTCCATGGTTGCGGGGGGGCATGCCCCCCTATTTGCTATTTATTTATTTATAAAATATTTTTATCCCGTCCCTCCTGCCCATAGGGCAGCCCGGGGCGGCAAACAACAATATAAACAATTAAACAATTAAAAAAATTAAAAATTCACAAATGCAGGGGAAACTCCCCCCCCCCCCCCCTTCTACCCCCACCCACCCTCCCCCTCGCCAAAGGCCTGGCGGAACAGCCAGGTCTTATATAAACGTCAAAATGACAGGAGAGTGGGGGACAACCAAGCCGCCTCCGGGAGCGAGTTCCACAGTGCAGGGGCAGCCACCGAAAAAGATCTAACATTGGTGGCCACCCACCTCACACGGGGAACCTCCAAAAAGGCTCCCACGGACCATGTTGCCCTCCTCCTTGTTGTGCCCCTGCCATCTGAGATCTTGGTTCTGCCACTGCAAGCCACACCTTTTCCTTGTGAGATTGTTTGCTCCTCAGTATTTAAGCCCACCCAGCAGGAACAGGAAGCAGGGCGGAACAAATGGTCAGGCCTCAAGGGACTGCATAGGTTGTTGGTCTGAGGCCTATGGTTCCTTACAGTGTGCTTGTTGAATACTTGTGAATAATAAGCTCTGAGTTACGCTTTGCAAAGTGGGCTTCTGCCTCAGTGACCATGCACATTCTAAAATGTGTGCAGAGGAGAGCAACAAAGATGATAAAGGATTTGGAACACAACCCATCTGAGGAAAACTTGAAGGATTTGGGTATGTTCAGCTTGGAAAAAAGAAGACTATGGGGGAATATGATAGTCTACAAATATTTGAAAAGTTGCTATAAGGGAGATGGGGAACAACTGTTCCCTCCCCCCCCCCCCCCCCTTGCTATGAATGGCAAGACAAGAGGTAATGGGTATGTACAAGCTACATAAGAAGAGATTTAGACTCCACCTCAAGTAAGGGCAGTCAGACAATGGAATGGGCTACTCAGAGAAATTGTGGATTCTCCATCATAAGAGGTTTTAAAGAGGAGTGTATATAGGATTTATTTATTTAAAGTTATGCGCCATCCTTTCCCTAAGGCTCAGGGCAGATGAACTAGGTATAGCAAATCCTGCACCATGCAGGGAACTGGATTCTATTTCTCTCAGCCCCTTCCAGCTCTATGAAGCCTATGAGCATGGTGGCAGGTTTTCAGCTTCATTTAGCCTTCTTCATAAATAAGGCTGATTAGAGAAAATTTCTGACAATATTTTCCTGTCGTAAAATAGAGTTTCAGCAAAATGAATACTTTTCACAGAAGCAATATGAGTTTGATGAAACCTTCTGTTGGGAAACTTTCCTCCTGGATTGACCAAAACCAAACCTGAAGCAAAAATGAATCAATTTGGGCCCCAGGGCCTCATGGCAGTTCAGCCACAGTAGGGCATCATGGGAACCTCTACTCAGCTCAGGAATAAGAGCCATTGGGCAGAACAGATCCAGCTCTACAATTGCCATAGTGCACCACAGTAGGTCCTGCAGTGCAAATGGAGTGAACACAAACACTTGGATTCAAGATCTCAGTTGAAATGTTTGGATTTTCATTTTTCACCAACCCAAAACAAAAATTTTCATTTCTAGTCAATCAAAAACTCAGCTTTCTGGCATTCTCCTGCAGAAAATTCTGAGAGTTTGACTCTTCTTCCTGATTCAGAATAAAACAAATGTCAGAGTACCCAAACTTTCCACAGCACAGAAATTCCGTTCCTTGAAGAGTTTGTGAAATGTGTGTACCAATACATTAGAGAGGGCTGATCTGCTTTGAGAATGCAGAAGTGGAATAAACAAACAGCAGAGGAATATAAGCAGAATACCTTTCTATGAGCTCCAGCAAATGAACTCACGTGAACTTTAATAAACTTCTCCTCACAGAGACCCTAGAGCTATGAACTCTGCCTCTCGGTAAGGACATCTTCATAATTGCTCCCTCAGCCTGTACCTTTGTTTTGACGCTGGAGGACATTTTGACAACATAGGCTGAAAACAGACATGACGCTAACCACACTTTAACCACACTTGGTGGTCATGTATGCATGTTGCAGAGCTATATTGGTGCCCTATACAGCCCTGCAACATGCATAAATGACCACCAAATGTGGTTAAAGCGTGGTTAGTGTCATGTCTGTTTTCACCCATTGTTCACCCATTGCCCCTCTTTGACCTCAACCCCAAGAGCTGTCCCTATTCCTGTTCCTCTCATTTCAAACCCAATTTAAATGCTTGGCACAGTTAATGTATTAATAAAGGGCCTCATGCTTTTGATTTGTGTCATTAAGGAGAATAGAGTGAATTAAACAAATTCCGGATAAGAATAAATCTCTTGAAAGTCTACCTTTAATGAGTCCAAACTGCCGTTTCCATGCACCCGGCAAAATCCTTTAATACCCAGGGAAGGAATATATATGAATTTCATCCACTAGAGCAATTGGAGGAATTATTGCCAGGCTTGCTAACAGCATCTAAACCTGTTAAATGAGTAAATCTTATGCACACAAATGTCTATCAATATGAAGAAGATCCTCTTTAGCAAATACTCAGCAATGCTGCCAGCTCTGGAGTCCTGCACTAAATAGGTGAATACTACAGGCCTGCAGCACCCTAGCTTTTCGCCTGCATGATGCCATTTTGAGACAAATTACACAATCCCATGACCCCAGATAGCAATGCAAACTGTATCAAATATCATTTGGAATTGCAATCCCCTTCATAGATTGCGTGACCCCCCACCTCGGGCAACAACCATATTTTAGAAACCTCTGCTTTACCCAATGTCCCACGTTCCAGCTTCGAGCAGGGGTTGGCAAATTGTAACCTGGGAGGGAGCCACATGCATTTCTTGGGCAGGGCCAGTCTCAGGCCCCATGCTGCCGTAATGGTCCTGTGTCCTATCATTGCACTTAAGTTTCAGCAGCTGAACTGCAACTCTTCCTCAGCATCTCTGCAGCCAGGATAACAGAGCACTGGCTTTGCCAGCCAATCACAAAGCAGGAGGGGTGAGGCTTAGCCTGGGGCATATGCACATGTGTGGGTCGTCTTGTGGCTCTGAGCAATAAAAAGACTTTAGTACGCAGCTTTTGGAATTGGAAACTTTGCCTATGTCTATTCTAGAGGGTTGGTGGGTAATAGGGATGGGCGAACAGATCGCGGTTTGGGTTCGGTCGTTTGGGTTCGGCCGTTCGGTTCAGCTGCGTTTGGTTCGGTCGTTCAGTTCAGCTGTTCGGGAAATGTTATGGGTGTCTTGTTTTTTATATGGTTTTTTGGTTTTTTTTATTGGGTTTTATATGGTTTAATTTTGGTTTTTATTTGTTTTTTTGTTTTTTTATATGGTTTATTTATTTATTTTATCTAATATTATATGTATCTATCTACACTAAATCTAACTGCTATTAACTATTCTAAATGCTATGAACTAAATGGATTATCTAATAAGTACACAGGCCTATTCCTACAAACACTAAAACTAAATCACTAACGCTATCTCTATCGCTAAGCTAACTCCTACAACTCTCTACATCTATCTTACCCCCCATCCCATATCCATACATATATATGGATATATATATGGATATATATGGATATATATACATCCCATATATATGGGATGGGGGGGAATCACAAACAGAAGAGGAGTCTGTAGTGAAATACATACATTACATACTCAATGAGTCTGTACAGTGCATAACACAAGGTTTCAGTTTATGGTTTAAGTTTCATTTCATTACAAAACTGAAATGAAACTTAAAGCAATCTAAAAATCCTACTCAACGCCTGCTGTTCAGGAACAGTGACTAGCTCAGAAGGTGTTGGGAAGGGGGGAGGCAGATAATTAGTTTCGTTTCTTGCAAGCCTCTCCACCCCTGGTGCCTGGAAGTCTGCTCCTCAGTGACTGACACCTCCCTGTCATGTTTGACCTTCCAGTGAACCTTTTTTTTGCCACCCAAACGCGATCTGAACTGACCGAACTGTTCGGCCATTTCACCGTTTGCTGTTTGGTTCGTTCAGTATGTTTGCGTTTGGGTTCGTGTTCATGTTCGGTCGTCCAAACAAGCAGAGTTCGGGCCGAACTCCGAACTTCCGAACCGCGTTTGCCCATCCCTAGTGGGTAAGGTGTTTGTTGGACTTGGATTGTAAAGCAATCTGAATACCGAAAGTGCTATTTGAATAATAGTTGTGGCATAGTGCTGGTTGAGAATTATTTTGGTGATAAATTCTCCAACAAATTCATCCTTTGTTTCTGAGGGTGATGAACTCTTGTGCTTTTTTCTTCTTCTTTTCTTTCACAACTCTCTGTTTTAGAATTCTTAATGCCTCAGCTGCTGAAATCCTAAGAATCTCAGATTTCATTTAAAAATAATGCCCGTTTCTATCCTTCTGGTTGGGGAGGACAGCTTGAAAGTTAGACAGCTGTGTAGCCAAAAAGTATACACTCCATTAAAAAAAAAAAAAAAAAAAAAAGTAAAAAGGATCCCCCACTTATTATTTTTAACCCCCCCAACTCATGCAGGGGTGCAATTAAGGAGGCTTTAATTTAAAAACAGTGTGAAGGGAAAACAGAGGTGAAGGAGGACCAGGAACCCGAGCTCTCTCTTAACCATGCCCTCTGACACTGAGAACACACATTCCCTGCCCCTCTTCTCTTCCTCCATCCTTCCAAGCTCTGTTGGCCTCCCCAGGCAGGGTGGTATGCGCTGTGGGAGAAGGGCCGGGAGTGTGAAGCATGAGGAAGGTGGCTGTACACTTCACACTCCCTGGCCCTTCTCCCAGTGCACCCAGCACCATCCCTTCTGGGAAGCAGCAGAGGATGTTTACAAACAAGATGATAGTGGACTGGAATCCAGATTCAGTCTGTGTAGCCCTCACTCACGTGCTTAGTGTGTAGACCCTAATAAATGGGCAGCCCCTACTCACAGGAGATGAGAGGGGTGAGAGCATGACAAGCTTAATAAGCGGGCAGGCATTCCTCCCTGCCCACCTCCCTTCCCAGTATCCTGCCCCCTGTCATGATTCTCAGTCACGCCAAAACATGGGAAGAGGAAACTGCCCCAGCTGTTCCTTTCATCCAGGCTATTATGTCTCTGGGAGGCATTCCAGTGCCTGCTATCCCCGCCCACCCACAGAGATTGATACCTGGGTTTATACCTGCCAGCACTTGCTGGCTGGAAATAACCTTTTGCTATGCACAGAATACCAGTTTTTATTTTTTAAATTTTTTTAATTAAATCATTTTTATTTGATATAACAAGATACAGAAAAAAAATGTAGAATCAATATTAACCAATATAAATCATACCATCCAGCAGCCACCAAAGTGCTGCCCTAACAATACGTTAATTAACATGGTAATATGACAAAGCCAAGAGGTTACAAACACATAGAAAAAACAAAAGACATTTCTCAAAAATATGACAAGTTCACGGGGGTATTCTAATGGATGGTATATTCAGATTGAATGTAAGTTAATAGAGAGTTCTCTCTTTTTCATGTCTACGTTTTCCGTAATTAAAGACCAACTTGGGTTCCAAATCGCATAAAATTCCTCCAGAGTGTCTTGCAATCCTGCAGCAATTCTGTCCATTGACAAAACATACCATAATCTCTGAATCCAATCAGTTATTGTGGGTCCAGCTGGAGTTTTCAATTTTTAAACTATGGAGTGTATAGCTGCCAATATCATTACTTTTCCTGCAGGAGCGTTTGACTGTTTTTCTAACTCTTTTGGTGATGATGGTGGGTAGGGCGAGGCAGGTGCCAACGTTTCTGGTTGGAGGGGCTGCCCTTCCATAGCTCAGCAGGTTCGGAGTCTGGGGGTGGCTTTGGATCTGGGCCTCCGTCTGGATCGGCAGGTGGAGGCGGTGGCTAAAGTTGCCTTCTGCCGGCTGTATCTCGTACAAAGGCTGTGCCCATACATTTCCGGGCCCGACCTGGCCACTCTTATTCACGCCTTCATCACCTC
>QEPC01007158.1:999186-1010283 GCA_003113815.1 Sphenodon punctatus
CAGACAGACTGGGGTTCTCACGAGAGGAAGGGAGCCACTCAACACAAAACCAGACAGAGAGCAAACAGGAAACCACCAGCATCCACCATGTGCAGACAATCAACAGGAGGAAAGGAACTTAGGTAAGAAACCCCCCCAACATACAAGGAGGACAAGCAGGACAGGTACCCACACAAGAGGAGTGGGAAGGGCATAACACACAACAAACACAAGGGGACACAACACCAATACAGACAAAGAACAAACAGCAGAGCAGAGAACAAACAGCAACAGGAGAGAAGAGCAAGGGGCAAGAGCCAAACACAAGCCAAGGGGAATGACCTGAAGCTATGCACCCTCCACAGCTCTGAGCAGCCCTAAATACCACAGAGGGCCAATCAGGCTGTGACGTGGGTCCACGCCCACTCCGAGGTGCAGGTGGGACACAGAGCTGGAGGGAAGAGGATGAATACTGAGGCAGGGGGAAAAGTCATTCCTTGCAGTCTCCCACCCATGGCACAAGGGGCAAAACACCTTCAAACAGCCCTTGAGGCCATGGGTTCAAAGCCCAGTCCTGACACCGGGCCGCGACTCTGGAACTCCCTCCTGGAGGAGCTCGCCTGGCCCCAGGTCTGATGACTTCTTGCCAAACCTGTAAGACCTGGCTGTTCACCCAGGCCTTTGGAGGGGAGGGTAGGGAGGGGGGGAATCTTTTTTGGGGGGGGTAGTTTTAATTATTTATATTGATGATGTTTTATGTATTTGTTTTAACTTGTGAGCTGCCCTGGGATGCCGTAGACATGAGGGGGCAGCCAATGAATATAAATAAACTTTGGCCACAACCCCATCAGTACCAGTTGTGGTGTGAAGGGTATGTCTAGTTTAGTATGTTCTATTTTCTCCCAGGTTTTATGCCAAAAAATTTTAATTATCGGACAGTCCCACCAATGATGCAGGTAAGTTCCTATTTGCCCACATTCTCTCCAACATAAATTACTATAATTTCTGTTTGCCTGGTATATCTTTTGTGGGGTTAAATAAAACCTTAAGGTTAATTTTATTTGTGACTCTCTAATCATTAGAGAATGTGCACATTTTTGCATATGGGACCAGATTTGTGCCATTGATTTATCAGTGATCATTAGCTGTAGCTCGTCCCCCCAGCTTGATAAGTACCCCGCATCTGGTAATTTTAGTATGGAGCCAAGGATCTATCTGTTTTTTGCAGTTATTTTGTAAAGTGTCTCTAGTAATCAGGTCCTTGTTCACAAACAAATGCTTAACTTGTCTTATGCCTTTTTTTCGCCATCTGAGCGAAGTTTTTTCTTTTTTGTTGAGGGATAGAGTATCGCATCTTATAGGTTTAAGTGTGGACTTCCTTGCTGAATTTCTAATTTATTCTGGCACATTTTCCATATCCATAAGGCGGTGTTAATAAATGGGTGTGGCATTTTATCCTGGATTTGTGTTTTTTGGGGGGATTCCTCATCAAATATGAAACCAAATTTATCTATGTGTAGTATTTGTTTTTCCTGTTCCACCCACGTGGATTCCTTCTTGTCTTCATACCATATTTTAACACCTCGTAGCACTGAAGCCCAATAGTAAAATATGAAATTTGGAAGATTAAGACCTCCTTTTTCTGTAGGAGGAGTCATAATTGTCCGTCTTACCCTTGGTTTATTCCCCCCCCCCCCAAATAATATTATTGTTAATCTTATTTAGTGTATTGAAAAATTTCATTGGGATCTGGATGGGAAGTGCTACAATCGTGTATATAACAATTTAGGTAGTAATATCATTCTAATTAGGTTTATTTTCCCCATCCAGGAACAGCCTATTGTGGACCGGGAGTCCTTCAACTTTTTAGCGTTCTCTATTAGAGGTAAGTAGTTGTTTTCGTATAAGTTTGCAATATTTTTTGTGATATTGATTCCTAGATATTTTAAATGTGAATTGTTAATTTGGAATGGAGTAATTTGTTCCAGCTCTGACCTCGGGATACCTTGTTCATTTAATAAAAACATTTGTGATTTGGAAATATTAATCTTGTATCCCGAAAGCCTACCAAATTGCTCTAGTAATTCCAAGGTAGCAGAATACCAGTTTTATTGAGCAAATGGCATACTTTGGGCACCTATAGTGAACACTGAAAGTGAAAGTAACAATTGAAAGCGAACGCAATTAGTCTGCAGTCAGTCTCAGCCCAGTTTCTCGCATCCACGACTTGCAATGACGTTGTATCATCTCGCATCGAGGATTCATCGCCAGGGATGTGTATCCAGGAGGGTGGGAATAAGATAACTCTGGCAGTTGGGGATTAGATTATTAGGAATGTAGATAGCTGGGTTGCTGATGGCTGTGAGGATCGCATGGTCAGGGCTGGCCTTACCCAAAGCAGGGCCCGGGGCGAGGAAAGAAGGTGGGGCCCTAATTTCCGGCAGCAAAGCCGTCACCAGCCAGCAGGCCTAGGGGCGCTCCCTGGCTCGGGGGCAGCGTGTTACTCGGGCCTGGGCTCGGGGATGGGTGGAGGGGCACTCCCCTCCGCCCAAGCCCGAGCAGCCATTTGGATCACCTACCTGATCCGCTGTCGCCACTCTCGTCGGTCGCTGCTCTTGTTCCCCCCGCTGCTGCCACCAACTCCGGCCTGAAGCCGGAGGCGGCCTGGGCCCTGCCCAGGCAGTGGAGGGAGCCAGCGGCTTGAGGGAGAGGTGAGGCCTCTGCTTCTCACTCACTTCCGTTGGAAGTGAGGGAGAAGAAGGCAGAGGTCCAGCCTTTCCCTCATGTTGCGACGCTGGCCGGCCAGGCTCATTGCCTGGCTCAGTCTGTTAGTTTCGGCCAGGGGAAATGAGGGAGAGGCGGGGCCTCTACCTCTCTCTCCTTCATTTCCCCTGGACAACTGTGACCGGCAGCGGGGAGGGGGCATAGAGTGTGGGAGAGGTGGGGCCTCTCTCTCTCCCTCACTCCTGCTGACCCCCTCTGCTGGCTGTCAGACATGACAGTCTTGTCGGAGAGGAGTCGGCTGACTCCCAAGGGCCCCGTGCTTGGAGTTCCAGCTCCAGGCCGCTGTCAGGCCGGGAGCTGGGGCCCCTGAGTTCGGGGGCCTCCTCAGGAGTGGGGCCCTGGGTAGTTGCCTGCCTAGTGTGAAGGTAGCAGACCTCGCATGTTACCTAGACAAAATTCTTGTGTGCTGGGGAGGAGCCAGTTGTTGTGGTACATGTGGGTACATTCCCTGCATCTAAACGAAGCATGTGAGCCTGCAACGTCTCAACCTCATGAATGTACTCTCTTGTCTTTCCTGTTTGCCTCTCGTCTCTCAGATTGTAAGTCCCTTAAGGGCAGGGACCTGTCTCTAACTGAATTGTACAGTACATTGCTTGTGCTATATAAATAAAATAATAATAATAAATGACATAGGAAGATGCAAGATGGAGGTGATGGAGGCTAAATTTAGGCTTCTATGTAGCAGACTGAAATCCAGAACTCCAGGGTAGCAGTCTCAGAAATGCTCCCAGTTCCACACGCAGGACCCTAGAGGCAGAATGAGCTCCAGAGTCTCAATGAGTGGATGACACAATGGTGTAGGGAGAAGAGCTTTAGATTCATTAGGAACTAGGGAACCTTTTGGGGAAGGAGGAGCCTATACCGACAGGATGGGATGGGCTCTGCTCCACCTTAACCAAAACGGAGCTACATGCTCGAGCAGGGAGGTCTGGATATGGGGATACCGGGACAGACTGTTTTTCTGTACCAGCTGATCTGCCATATCCACGCTGTCCAGCCACTCAAACTGCAGCCAGAAGCGGGCCCAGTGCCTGTCCTCCCGCCAGCCGTCCAGGCAGACCTCATCTGTGAAAGCCTTGTGTTATTCAGCAGAAGATGTCTGTGCTACCTGGCCAAGCCCTGAATTGCATCCTGAATCTCATCTGGATGCGTTGTGTGGCCTCCCTGAGTAGCACCCTTGCCAAATCATCCCTGTGCTGCCAATTGTGAAGCTGCAGGTCCTGATTGTGCTGGGCACTTGTAGCTGGGGTTCTTGCAGTGGCAGACCTGTAGCACGGCAACAAGGAAAGTCATTAGTTTAGACCGTCCCACCCAGCTTCCTACCCTGGTGTTTCAGCCCCGCCTGCCCTTCCTGCTGCCCAGTCTACAGCCCTCCACCTGCCCAAAGAGAAGTGTGAATGAGTACCTGGTCTTTGCTGCTGCTGCTGCTGTGGCAGTTGCTGCGGTGAAACCTCAGGCGCATGCAGTTGACCTCTGGTGATCACTGCAGAGCAGTGAAGAACCTAAACCAATAAAGCACTGCCATTTTGGCTTATGCCTCTCCCTTGCCAGACCACTGTATCACCAGGGCGCCTTTCCCATCTGGTGTTTCAGCCTCCGCCCACCCAATGAAGAAAATCAAGTGCTTACAGAAATCAAGCACTTACAGTTCATGCCTGGTGCCATTGTGTCCCGGGGATTTGCAGGTTGCTCCCCCAAGCTTTCATGGCTGCCAGGCAACATAGCAAAGAAAAAGAAAGGAACTGTTTCTCATGCAGCTATGTAAAGACAATCTCCCCCATCCAGGCACATTCACTTACCATTCTTCTCTGCCTCCTCTATAAATGTGACATCAGGGTCCTCCATATCCTCCACTAGTGCCTCTGGTGGCTCCTCAAACGAGGACTGTCTCTCCAGCTCAAGGGGGTAGACCATCCGAGTCAGTCTCCATGTCTGTGTCGCTGAGTGCTGGCTCTGGGGCGGGGATGGGCATGGAGGAATTGCTGCCGGCAGTCGCAGGTACCATGGTGGGAACTGGAGCCGTTGCAGCAGGAGCAGTTGCGGTGGGAGCAGGCAGTGGGACAGCAGTATCCACCCACTTCTGGTCCCTGGTGAAAGTTCAGCTGTAGAGGTGAGATGCCACGATGACTTTGTTGTAGGGGATCCACAGGCCTGTGATCCAGCTCTGCCTCCCTTGCCCAGGAATGAGACAGGCTTGAGGTGATGCCAATAAGAAAGATAAGTTTATTTAAAAAAGAAGATGGGACAGTAAACTAGTGCCAGACCAATCCTTGAAGCCCTGGTTACACACACAGAAGAGAGAGAGGAGAGTTACAAGGGAGGAGTTTCCAGTCGGTAATTTTAATATACAAGCGAAGACACGTAAAAATGTCATTACAGAGCTGATAATATGGTAATGACCTATGTAATGAACATGATGATAAGAAAAGGTTACATAAAATGTTTACAGAACTTGTCATTTGAATGACAGGTACAGAACATATAGTTTACAGAACAGCGGTTTCACAAATATAGCTTGTTTCAGTTCTCCATCCTTGGATATACGGACAGTATGTCACTTAGGCCATTTTTGCACGGACGGCCCCCCGCCCCGCTGGGTGTGGCATCCACGTGAATGGCATGGCAGGGGGTGGGGTGATGGATGTCCACCCGTGGAAACCCGGACGGTGGGTGGAGATGGGTGTGTGCTCACACCCATTTCCCACCCATCTTCACCTATCACCCACCCATGGAGTCATCCGAAAAAAACAGAGGAGGCTCCATGGGTGGAGATGGGTGTGGGCCCATTGAAAAGAGCGCACACCCGCTGCAACCGCACACCCATCCCCCCACCCACTGTTGTCCATGGAAAAAAGGCCTTAGAAGACTGAGCCATGAACAGAAAACAAAAGTAGGAAAAAGAGCACAAATTATCTCTCCTCTTCCCTTGAGTTAACTAAAACAGTGAGCTAATGAATCTGCTGACTCGTTGAATAGCTCTAGAGTGAAGGGGAAATATGTGATGAGTTTAGTTCTCTGAGCGAAGAGCTGCTCTTTTGAGTGTCCTAAGGGGGATCTGTTCCCTACAGACTCCATCCACACACAGGAACCAGTCAAGGAGATTATAGTACAGTGATGGAGGCATAGTTGTTGTCGTGGATCTTGTCACAGGCTTGGGGGTCCGCACCCCCACTTTACCGGGTTTGAGTGACTCAGTTTCCCTTGCGCACAATTCTCTTGAATCAGTTTCTCTCACTGGCTAATTCAAGTGTGCCACAATGAAACTTCTTGTCACACAAGGGCCCGATCCTTCCCGTTTCCAGACTCTTTACTCTCTGGGTTCGCAAGAGCTTGAGGGCTCTTGTAGCTCACTTGTGTTCCAATATTAGACACTGACCACTTCATAAAATAAGAAGTAAGTTTGTTGATTACATAAACAAGATAGTTAAACAGAGTGGTAATAGAAATAAAAGGTAAATATAACGCATTCCTAACTTATATTGGTTGAGTTCCTAAGTTATTCATCTTACCCTAACGAGTCCAGATAAGTTCTGGTTTCTCAGCCATAAGGTGACTGGCTGGGCTCTTTGGCTTAGAGAGCGGAAATTGTCTCTCACTTCATGCTGTCCCCAGCCTGCTGTGGTCAGGCTGCTCATTCGTATGTAGATGTCCTCTCGAAGCAGCTTTGCAAGCCAAAGTCTTTTTCCCTCTGGGATCTCTCTCCTTATATCTCCTGGAGGAAACTCCCTGTAAGTTCTCCAGGCTTCTAGAATTCCCTTTGTTCTCTCATCAGGTCTCTGTCTTTCTGAACGTATCAATGGCTACCTGCATTAGCATTGTTAATGACTCTGGCCATTCGTCTGGCCCCCCAATACACATGTTGGTATCTCTTTGTATTTTCTGTAGGCCGGTGACGTGTAAGAGCCCTAATTTGAGTTGTACAGTTCTCAGAGTCAATGTTACAAACATGTGGAATCTTTGACATTACATAGTGTACATGTATAGTAACATTACATACATGTGAAACCCTTGGCACCACACATTTACCAAACATGTAGTCCCATGTTACACATGTGTGACCCCATGTTTCTCCGTGACAGATCTCCTTGTAGCCCTGCCCTGCACAAGTCCTTGGCCTACTGCTGGTGCTGGATCATGTCCCTGTTGTATTCCTGGAGTACCATTTGTGCTGAGATTTCTTGAAACACCGCCCTGTTCCTGTAGTACATAACTAGTTGGTATGGGACCTTTTACTCCCCCCATAGAGCAATGAAGGCCTTGGTCACTTCCTTACCCCAAGGAATACACCTTTGGCAGGCAGATCAGTAGGCAGGGAGTGCCTGCAATGGAACATCAGAGGTAGCGAAGATGGTAGATATCTGGCTGTCGTTCTGAGTCATGGCCACGACAATGGAAAGGCTGTGGAAGTTGCTCTGGAGAAGGCAACGCTTTGAAAGCAAGAGCATTGGGCACATGCTGCGAGCCAGAACGAGCTGGGACAACACGTATGAATTTGGTGCATGTTGGACTTTTAAGGTGGATGTTACGTGCGTGCCAGTGAGAGTGGCGAGAGGGGCAGGAAGCAGTCACTCCTCAAAACATGCTAGACTTTTTGCCTGTGAGACTCTGATGCTGGCGGACCTGTATGCATGCGAGGCTGCACACAATCTAATTGATGGGACGCGGACACATAGGCACACATTTTCCCCCACGGCAGGCTCCGCATGCTCCATGACCCTGCCATGAGTGAGGGCTGCATGTCTGGTGGGTTGAACACCTACTAAACGAGCAGGTGGACCCCCACTTGGTGTGGGCTACGGTCTCGTTTGTTAACGCTCAGAGCCTGGAAAGGTAGGGGTGGGTGGGGGAGAGGATCAGAGAATGTGCACCCTGGGGAGGGCCTGGGGGTGTGGTCAAGGGATAGGGGGTCAGGGCTGTGCTCAAGCGGACAAATGCTGAGGTAGCCACTCTTTCCCTCATTCTATGTTCCCTTTCTACAGCATTCAGAGCCCTATCTCCTCCTATCTGCTGTACCCAAGGATCATGAGATGAACAGATGCAGCAAAGGCAGCAGCAGGGCAAGCCTGCACCAAATCCAGAAATAAAGGGGCTGTTTCTGCCGGTTGGTAAAACTGCAGGTTAAAGTCTGTGTCCCAGTCATTCTGCCAAGACCACCTAGAAGGGGCCAGCAGCAATGCTGCTTTCTACGAGGCTGACATCTCATTGCTAAGAGGCCTGAGAGACTTGCTGACTTGTTTCATAAGTCAGCAGTGAGCAACGTGAAGGAGGAAAATAGCTCCTGACTTATCTGTGCCTGTCTATATTATACCTGTATCCAAAATGCCTGAGTGGATCAAAGGCTCCCTATTGTCACTGCTCTTTCCTCCGTATTCCAAGACCTATCTCTCTCCCTTGCACATAGGTACACTAGAGCGTCAAGGCTAGTGAGTTAATTCCACCAACACTGCATGAAAATGGAAGGGGGCTGATGTAGTGCTGGCAACCCTGAATTTATCAAAACGTAATATGAACAAAGGTTATGCATGAAAGTGCTGTACTTCCAAGCCATACATCCTAGAAATTGAAAATAGGTGCTTTGGCAACAGTACCAAACCATGCAAACTATAAAGTGTCAAAGAGACCCAAGAGACTTTGGAATCATGCAGCCAGATTGCATGAGAAGGGTTTGTGCACACAGCTTAGAACATCACTGTCTACTCATTAAGGAAGCCAAAGACACCCACTGAAACTATGGCAGTGGGTGTTACTAGGTGCAATGCTAAATCCATGGAAACTTATGGTATGTTGAAATCACTGACATAATTTTGAACCTGGAACTGCTCCTACAGACATTCATACTGTTGCGTATTCCAGCAGCTATCCAAGTCTCCTCTCACCAGCTGCAGACCAGATGATCTCATGGGTGCCTTTAGATGTAATGGAAAGGGGTGGCTTAATGTGTTTTGACACCATTGTATAGCAACATACGTTTCCCCATGTTTAATACATTTTGCAGTACAGTATTTAGATGCAACTCTGGCTGCCTTTCCACAGCTAATTGGGGTCCTGCCTGTCCCTTGCGCAGGAAACTCTCCTTGCAGAAGTACTCCTATGGAATTATGGGAGTTGTAGTCCATGAAGGAGAGCGATCAGGTCTGTCTCAAATCCTCTGCTCTGTGCTACAGCTAAACAGCTCAATCTTCACTGCTCGCGTACGCGTGCGCTTTGGGGGAGCACAAAGACAGTGTGCAGCAAGGAATAAGCTGTTTGGCAGCGGCTCAGAGTGGAGGATTCCGACAGGGAGAAATTGGGGCAGACCGACCATAAATGGCTGTGAACACACTTTGGAAACAACATTAGCCGGCCCACGAGGAGAGGGAAAACGCTCAGCTGCTGTACCCGAGACATCCTGGCAACCAACGTGGAGTTAATGGGAGGCTAATGGGAGGGGAGCCCAGTGGCCAAAAACAGTGACGGTGCTTAGACACGACACACAGCCACGTGGCAAACATCTTAACCACCCAATGGAGATTGTGTCTAAAGACGCCCCATGTCTCTGTGGGCTCTCTGATTACCACAGATCGGAAGTAGAACAACGTGCTTATGTAACAGCAGCTACAAGACACTAGCAGATGTATCGTGGTTGCAACCATGATTTCTGGGAACCTAATCCATAGTAAGCAGCACGCATATCATAACGCCAAACATGTGTTTAACACAGGAACTGGTTACGTCTGGTAACACCTAGTGTGACCTGCTGCTTTAGGCTAATGGAGAAGAGCTTTTTTAGCTGCTGTTAAGCTTAATTCAGAAATTCTCTGCAAGCTTCAAATAGCAATGAAATACTGTCTTCCTTAAGAGCAGTTTGCAGCATTTATGTTGCATCTGAAATATATGCTACTCATTCTAATAATGTATGGGTGATAAGCCAAGGCAGATGCAGCCATATATGGGGATTAGGGTTGCTGCCTTCAGTTGTTTTTTACCTGTGTCACGATCGCTTCCCCCCCCCCGTGATTGCCGCCGTCAGGGAGAGCCGCTTCTCTTGGGGCCCGACCAGGGTCCTGTCCCCACCTCCCCAGAGCCCTCCGGGGGTGCTCTGATGACCCCACCCCCGGCGATGACACAGGGTACGTCTCCTCCCCCCCCCCCCCCGTTGGCTGCACAGCAGGTGACGGGTGCGGGGCCAGCGGCAGCATTAGATTTAGCCACGCCCCCGGTGCGACGTTCTGCATGCTTGTGGGCGTGCACGGGGGGGCGGGGCCTTGAGGATAAATGCCAGCAGCGAGACGCACTTGGTGCTGGTGATTGAGACAGAGAGACCGGCCAGGAGAGAAAGCTAAGTATTGTTGTGCTTATGTAACTGGATCCTTGGAGTATTATTGATTGTGAACCTTTAGACGTGTTATTGTTGGAACCCTTTAATCCTTCCCTGAGTGTGACTGGCAGTGTGTGTGTGTGAGAACCTGAGGAGTGATAAAGCGGAATAAGAACCCTTTCCCCTCCCTTGGTCTCTCTTCCTTCTCCCCCATCCCGGTGTGTAAGGATTCCTTACACCCCTTGACCTGGGGCCCCCTGTCCTGATCTCCCACCACTGGACTCCATGCCTCCTACCCTTTCCCGTTCCTTGGTGTGGGTAGTGCAAGTGGTGAGTGTGGGTGTGGCCCAAGGCTCCTCTCAACGCTTGGCGCCCTACGATGATATGAACCAGAGCTCTGTAAGACCCAAAGGTCCACATGCTATCCTGACGGGCATTTTAGTCACAAGAGGTTCCTCCAGCGTCTTAAGTCAGGGCATGTGCGTGGACAGTGGGGGCATATGTACGTTGGAACACCTTTCCCCCCTCTCCTTCCTATCCTAGTCTAACCCTCCCCCGTGACAACCTGACACTTCAATTTTGGCCTATGAGAGTGCCAGGTAAAAAAATCACCATAGGTGCCAACCCTAATGGGGATGTGACCTCTCGGTTTTGGGGAGGAACCAAGTGGGATGCCTCCATATTGCTAAGAGTGGCTGGGCTTCCCTTCATATTCCCTCCTGCCTTCCCCCCCTCAGGAATGAGGACACAGGAATTCAGGAAACAGACCTGCTGTGGCTACAAGCTCAGTAGCAAGCAAACTTTAACATGAAGTGGGAGATGCTAATGGCTTTCATTAGTACCATGAGGAGGAGTTGTTATTATTATTATTATTAAACATTTATAAAGCGCCAGTTGCAACCTGGCGCTGTACAGAAGACATACAATCAGATGTGGTCCCTGCCTGTGGCTTACAATCTAAAAGACAAGGAGGGGGAGACAAGGAGAGGGGACAGTGGGAGAGACATGGGAGAAGACAAACAAACATTCAGGCGGAT
>QEPC01007158.1:1011790-1027277 GCA_003113815.1 Sphenodon punctatus
GGGAGCGACAGTGGGAGCAATAGAGGTCAGGAGGCGGGAGGGGATCGGATCAAGGGGGCAGGTGGAGGGGTTTGATGAAGAGAGAAGAGCGGAGATTTCCTGGAGAGAGGCAGGAGGGAAGGATGTGAGGAGGGGAGGGGGTGGGACGGGAGCGGGGGGTGGAGGAGGGTGGGAGGCAATATCCCGACGGATCTTGTCAATCTTGGAGGTGAAGAACGATGCAAGATCCTGAGCAGCAAGGGAAGAGGGCGGAGGAGGGCAGGGGGGTTTGAGAAGGGAGTCGAAAGTAGAGAGTGCATATGGGGGTAGGATTGTTGGGGGGAGTTTAAGTTAACTGAACTTCTTGCAGGGAAGGAGTAAAGAGGAGGGTCATAGGCCTTTTTAAAATGGGCACAGATGAGGGGTGGGGCGGTGGAGATGGGAGAAGGGACCCACGCACTGGGCAGTGAGTGGGCAGGGACACAAACAGGCCAGGCAGAATACATGAGGGTCATGGGAGGTCAGGGCCTTCACGAACCCCCACCCACTTGACCCTCCACCGATTGAACATGCTCACCGGTCACACGGGCAGCCACTACACCGATCAGAGAAAAAACACACCCTCCAGTATGACATGGCAACATAGCCAACTGAGGACAAACAAAGCCACAGCTGCCGGGCAGGTAGTGGAGGATGGATAGGGCAAGGCACAGCATTGCAACAGCAGCAGCGCCCAAGCTGCCAGATGCCATCAAGACAGCTGGGCACCAAGTAGCCCAAACTACCTCGCAACAGCACACAACCCACAGGCAGCACAGGAACAAAAGGGGAAGGCAGCTGGGGGTCCAAGGGCACAAAAGCCATGCCATGGGGACATAAAGCAGCACCACCTCCTGCCTGGCACACGGGACAGCAAAACACACATGGGCCCAACCACCGGACGGACAGTGCATCGGGTGGGAATAGACAGAAAGCTAACCCCACTGGAACACCATTGTAACATTGCCACAACATGTGTAATGCATGGTGCAGGGATGCACAAGGCAACAGTACAGCACCACAGTGTGCATTGGAAAGGTCAATGTGATGTCACAGTGGTCCCAAATGGAAGCTAGCTCCATGGGAGGTAACACCCATACAGACACCTGCAGCACAGAGAGATTTGCCCGAAGTGGCAGGGATCCCAGACCGGGGCCGAGGAATGACCCACATGAGCAGCCTAACGTGCGATGACAGGAGCCACTGGAGCGGACAATTCAGGGCTGCACTGAAAACAGAACACCACCACAAGGATAGGGGAAACCCACTGTCACAGACCCAGAACAGTCCCCACAAACAGGAATGAGAACACGGACAGCGCTGGTCAAAAATAAACAGAACAATTATATTTAAACTAGCAGAAAACAACAATGCAAAATAAACTTGGGACGCCTCCTCTGGGCCCTGCTTCATGGCCCAACAAGGACAAGATACAGGGGTGAAATACATATGGGTCTGGACATACTCCACCCAGGAAAGGTCATGTACTCTCTGGCAGATGTCCAGAAGGACTTTGAGTACATCCCCTTGGTTCTGGGCCCTCTCTTGCATCAGTTCTTGCACTGAAGGAGAGAGAGAAAATTTCCATTAAGCATTCCCCATCAGGACATATCTCCAGTAGCCCACAGCAGATAAAGGGTGAGGGATAGGAACATGTGAAGTGGGGTCACTCACATGTTTGGTGATACTCCTTGGCTCCCTCCCTGAAGTCAGCTTCCACCAACTGGAGGTCCCCTGCTATTATTAACAAACATTTATATAGCGCAAGCAGTGTACCTGGCACTTTACAAAGTAATAAAATAGACATGGTCCCTGCCCCTAGGGCTTACAATGTGAGACACAGGAGCTGGGGGAGAGACTTAGGAAGGGGAACAGAGGGAGAGACAAGGGGTCTAACGTTCATGAAGATGCGAGGTCTCAAGTGCACGTACTTGGCTTGGTTACGATGAGAATGACAGCAGGCAGGTCCACGTTGCAAGGAAAAGGGTAAACAGATCATAGGTATAGGAAATAGTGGCTCAGCAGGATAAAGAGTCAGACAGAGCAGAGCGACTATCTCTGCTATCTCTGCCAACCACTGTAGGGTCGCCACCAAATGTAGGGTCGCCAGAATAGCCTCTGCAACAAGAAGAAAAGAGAATGCCCAACAGGCTCACCCACACCCACAATTTCCATTCTTATTCCTAGGAGTTTCCAAGCCTTTCTAGCTCCTTTTACACACTCCCAGGCTACTCCAGGCAGCAACCTACTGCCTCTGTCTGCACCATCATCAGTCTAGCTGCCCACAGCTCTTCTTTGCTGTCCCCCTGGCTTCTCCCAGCCACTTCCTTTTATATGCCAGGCGATCCCCCAAGCCCATTGGCTTTCTGTCAGCAGCCATCTTGGGTGTTACCAGTGGCCATTTTGGCTTCATTTCAGCTCACTGTGCCTTCACTCTGCCACACACGCCCCCCCCAGTTCATAAACACATCCCAGTGCACCCATGGGTAGCTCCAGGGAGGCCTTTGGCTGGTCAGTCTATGATCATCATTGCACCTGCCCCATCAGGGAGCCAAATGCAGGTGCAGTGGGTCATGGCTCAACAACAAGGACAAGATACACGTGTGGAATATATATGGGCCTGGACAACTCCACTCTGTCCCAATGCCATGGTGATGTCGAGCCAAATGGGGGCACATGGAGGGGTGTGACTAGGGCCAGGCCGCGGATGGATCATCACAGCGAGGCTAGGGTGAGAGAAAGGGGTGAGACTGTACCACACACAACAGATCTGATACACTGCGCATAGACAAGGGGTAACCTACAAGGTTGCACTAAGGGAGTACCCTATCCCATCCATGTCGGTCATCTATTGCCTGCCATAGCTGATGGGATGGGTGCAGAGCTTCAACATTTCATGCAGGCTTCTGAGGTGCTGTACAAGAGCATCCAGAATGAAAGTCCAGAGGGCATGCATACAATTGGTCAAGCATGCAGCTCTGCGCTGGACCTCTCTGCCAGACACACAGAGCTCTCTGTACTCCCACAGATGGAGAAGGCCACGGAGGGATTGCGGGCAACAAGCCGGTCCAAATGGGCCAGGCATACGTGGTGAGGGGGGGTCTCCCTTGCATCCCGAGTCCTGGCAACAAACGTTGGTCTGATCTCTATGGCATTCGCCAAACTGTCCTCACAGGGATGAGGAAGTGGGACCAGTCCAGGTGCAATGACGGGAGACAATTGTGGTCAAGTGGAGGAATGACTGCTGGTCAGAGCAGTTCAGAATGCCCTGAAGTCTACATCCCGCCTTGCTGGTGTCTCTGGCCCCACCTGGAGATGGAGAGAACCAACAAGAGGGAGCCCACACCAGTGAGAGAGTGTGTAGCCATAGCTGTTAGGAGGCTGGGGGTCCTTCACTCCTGCTGCTGTGTGGCAAAGCAATTTGTGGAAGGCACCTTCACAGTCGCCAAGATCCTCATCACGGTGTGCACGACCATTGTTGAAGAACCAATGGAGTGGGTGATCCAGCTGGTTGAGCCTGGGTAGATGATCCATGGCCTCTCTGCAATGGGTGTTCCCCACTGCATCAGGGTCATAGACAGGACCCACAGTCTCATAATCCATACCCCCAAACAGCAAGGACAGCTCTCATAATGGAAAGGGGTCAGTTCACCATGTCCCTGCAAGCTGTCTTGGATCACAGGGGCCACTTTGTGGATGTTTTTACCGGAGTCCCAAGTAGGAGCCACAATGCGAGGATCATCCATGCCTCTCCATTATTCTGTGTGAGGATGTATATGGGGGACATTGCCTCAAATATACACAGGGTTATCGAGGGCATGCCCCTGCATTCTGTTATAATTGGAGATCCAACCTATCCAATCACATCGTGGGTGATGAAGGCGTACCCCATGCCACGAACACTTGCGCGTGTGATTCTAATGACTAGCTGTGCTCCACCTGCTATGCTGTGGAATTTGAATTAGGGGTTCCTACAACGTGGTGGCACCTGTTCTGGGACTGAGGTGTATTTTACCTGGACAAGACCCCCATGCCCATGATGGTGGCATGTGCGCTACATGACACCTGCCATTCCTGGGTGGGTTCCCACTACCATCCCTCTCCTGCCTCCTATGGATGATTCCATGCCCCTGTTCCAAAGGACCCGCCATGGCACAGAGGGGCGCTTATCCCAGCAGAACTGCAACGCCATTACCTGCCACATTACCCACCAGCAGGGTGGGCATTGGGTAGGCAACGGCTTCCCCAACACCCTCCATGGTATGCACCCATCTGTCCATCTATTACACGGCTATATCACTTCACTGTAGATAATCCCTGCACTATGGTTAATGGGCATATGTGTGTTCTTTTCTCTTTCAATACCTCATTGGCCCAGTGGTGGCCTTCCTTCTTTGCTACAGCCATTGGGAGGACTATCCTTGTGTTTCAGATGGGAAACCAATGGAGGGGAGCCCTGTCCCCAATGTTCGATCGATATCCTTTAGTGGGTGGGCGAAGGGATTTCGTTTCACACCTGTGGCCCGTACTCTCGCCTCCTGTCCATGATCCCTGGCCCTACCGTTCAACCTGGTGGCCTTTTCCAGGTTGTTTGGGAATGCCCTGGCACAACTGTATAGGTGGCCGAACACATTGCACATGGTGATGAGAGGGATTCTATGAACAGAACATTGGCCATGATCTTCCCATCCATGCAAAAGACCTGATCCACCTCAGCGTGGAATGGCTGTTTGCGCCGGGACTAGCCGGGAGATCTGGTAGGGGTGGGAGTGGAGCTGATTCTCGCCCCGTAACTGTCAACCGTCATCTGGCTCTCCCTCTGCAGCTGCTCTCTGGTGCACCATTTCAAGTTCCTCCCTAGTCCAGGGGTCCATGTCTGTGTTCTGCCTGGTTTTTGGGTGTGTGATGGTGGTGGCAGCTATGCTGGTGTGCACCTGTCAAGGAACATGGTAGCTGTCTGCTGTCCTGTTGCTCCCCGTCTGCAGCTCCTTGAGGGGGGTCAGGGTTGTGGCCATGGTGGTGTGGGAACCAGTGTGCCCATCTCTTCAGGAACATTTCCTTTAAGAGCTCCTGTCCTGGCTGGGAATGTATCACAAAGGGGGTGGGGTTGGGTTACTGGCCGAGTGTTGTGCCACTCTCTCTCTCGCATGGTCTTTTCTCCATGGTGTTGGCGGACGTGTCCCATGGGTGGGTGTGCTACCCTGTTCACACGGGCCAGTGAGTGTTGAACACTCACCTCCACCCATGCCCACACACACACAGCAATCTTTCCGGCTGCTCTGTACGTGTTGATGGGTGGGGATGTGTGAGTCACAGGAGCACACACCCACTCACCGCCTCTTTCACACAGGTGCTCCCCCACGTATTTGATGGGTGGACATGCTTGGCGGCATCTCATTTAAAGAGGGTCAAAGATGATCCTTTGAGGAGCTGCTCAGCAGGGCAGGGAGTTTTTCCATTAATGGAACTGCAGGCAGACTGGACTTCGCCATACTTTTTAATCAAGAAAGCCTATTTTATCAGTCAATACCAGCAATTACAGCTTATTAGGGAACAGAGATAAAGCAGTAGGGATATAATATTTAATCAGAGCAGTATGCTGCTACAACACCACCTGTGAAGGGACAGATACAGCCTTGAACAGGGGTTAACCCACTCCTGGCTAGAGGAATGGCCACAGCTGAAACGCTGGGACAGCAGTGGGGAATTCACTTACTCCATCCCTGTATTAGTGCTGGGTATGAGGGAAAGGAAGTGGCTGAGCTTGGCAGTAAGAATCAGGGGGAGGATTCCTAGGCAGTTGGTTATATCTTCCAGTAGAAGGGATGGGGGACACTTTCTTTTTGGATCTTGATGGAAGAAAGCCTGTAGAGATAAATCCTGACCTACAACCACAGTGAACTTCCTCATTTTTTAAGGACCTGATGCTCAAGTTATCCCCAGTGCAAGCTCCAATGTTCCTGGTTCTGCAGCTACCAGAGGATTAAGCTATGTTGTGAGTGGCATTAACAGGTAGGAGCTCAGACTCCTCTAGATGCATGCTAAGAACATGGTGCCTTGTCTTTGAGCTCACTCTACAGTCATTTCTGCCACCTTGGAATGGTTTGAAGCAGACCTTACCTTCTACCTTTATGTTGGTTAAGTAAGTCCTGCTGCATGGGTGTCTGCTCCACGGAAGGAGGATATAGTTGCCTCAGGTCTTGTAGGCACTAGGTCGCCTGCAAAGGGGCATACAAGGAGGTTCTTATTTCCAAGCCTTATCTCTTCACACCCGGAGGGTACAAGGAGCTACCTTAACAGCACAGCATTGAGCTCTTCCCAACAGCTTTGTCCCACATGTGGCTGCTGTTCTCCTCAGCTGTGACTACTCAGCTTGCTCCTTTGACACTCCATCACCAGCATTCCTGTCCTAGCCACTCTGCTGTTGCTGGCCCAGATATGAAGCCACCACTCCACCAGGACTCCAGATATTTGGACAATAAGCCCAGAGCACAGCAGGGCTCTTCGGAAAAGTCCTTATCTTCAGACCAAACCTCCGTCCATGAGCTTACTCAAAAAACATTTACTCCACATTTAGAGGCCTTTCCTCCCCCAGTTTACCTCACTGAGAACCAGACTGTTCACATAGTTACACACATATCCCACTTGCCCCAGAATAAACTACTGCTGAGTATTCTGGGGTTAGCATCTTCAATGTTGCTACTCCAGAACACACAAGTATCCAAAGGTAATTTCAAGACTTCATGTCGACATTAGCCAACTCTCCATGATCCATAACTAACCAAACATCACAAAGTTTCCAGAGTTCACACCCTTTGTAAAACTGGTCTGTGGCAAGTTTCCTCCAACTCGCTTTCTGCATGGGGTCTGTGCCTTAGTTTCCCCAGAAACCGTCCTCACACAGAGGGGTTTTTCAAACATGATGGTAGCACGGTTTAACCCACTTTAAACCGAGTGCTGCTGTCATGTTGAAAGGCACTGGCCAGATCTCAGCACTGTCTGGCTCCCAATTGTGTGTGNACTTTATTTGTGACATTGTTAACACGTCATCATACTGACATCCTCTGATGCTGGATAATTGAGGATAATCAAGGTATCAGGCTGTTTAGTAAGTAGATTTCATGGAAGTTTTTGATTCGTTCTGATTATTTTTATTCCTGTCAGCTTGTTTTGACTGTTTTGCAGCTCTTATTTCTGCACTCTTGAATTTTGGTTCAGCCTCTTAGATGTTTAGTGAAGAAGATGAATTTTGTTGTTTTATGTGTTTTAATAATTTATGTGGTAATTTAGGAATTGTCAAAGTTTCTTCTTTTATGTTGTTGAAGATACTTTTTTTTTAATGTTGTCCTAGTATTGCCGTAGTATTCTTATGGCGGATCACTATTTTAGTATTTTAGCATTATTGTTTTTTGTATGTATATGTGTGTCTCTCTGTGGGCCATGGCAAAAGCTGGAGCCAATAAATATTATTTATTAATTATTAATTATTTTTTATTATTATTATTAATTATTATTATTATGTATCCTTCTAAGGGTGCTTTCAAACATGACAGTGGCATACTTTGCCATGGTTTCCCATGCTTTAGTATGGGGGCCACATTTGAAAGCGGCCACATCCCAGGAGTCAGATGTTGGCATGGAATAGATCGGGGGGGGGGAGGGGGTAGCCTGGGCTGTGAATCAAGGAAATTCCCAAGTCACAACTCAGGCTAGCCCCCATCACGGTCAGGATCCGGCTGCCAGACCTGGAGTAAAGTGGGCTTTCCTATCTGTAAGCCCATTTTATGTTGTTCTGGTCCAGAGGGGGGGCAGGCGCCATGGTGACCGTCGTTGGCTGCCATGGCTGCCCATCAGCTGGGAGGGAGGGCAGGCTGCTTTGTGCAGTGTGGGGGTGGCCTGGTGGGGCCAGGTGGATGCATGTCTGTGCATCTCCCCGCCCCTTCTGTCACTTCTGTTTTCACCCAGAATTCGAGGTGAGAGTTCCTTTAGTTAATTGCTTTGTTTTCTAGTCTTTTTAAAAAAAATCTCCCTGTTCCCCACAAGGCTCCACTCAGGGCTCTCACCCAACAGTGAACAGATTTAACACCAACACAAGAATAGAATAGAACTTAACATAAACCCCATCCCTTGCTCCAATGATTACCTCCCGCTCCCAGGCATATAAGCCCCAGTCTGGACGCAGTGTTTTTAGGCTTCCCTCAGGTAAGCATTTCCCCCAGCTAGGCTCCCAGCTCAGCCTTAAACACACAGGGCTTTTGCTCACCTGACCAGCCCCCAACCACCCATATGGACCACTTAGCCCTAGCAGCCTGATTGGGGCTGCTCAAGTCCTCTAAGTAAGCCAGGCAATTAGGGTCAGAGCCGGTGTGGTGTAGTGGATAAGGTGTTGAATTTGGGAGACCAGGGTTTGAATCTCACCCTAGTCAATGAACTCACTGGGTGGCCTTGGACAAGTCTCAGCATCAGTTCCCCATCTGTAAAATGGGAATATGTGTGTGTTTGTCTTTCCCTGTGTGTCCCCTCAACCGTATTCATCTCAGATTGTAAACTTACTGGGCAGGGACCTCTCTCTGAAAATCTCTGACTGTAAACTGCTGCATATGCCTAGTAATGCTATAGAAATTATTACTAGTAATAATTGTAGTAGAGGACTCCTGCAGCAGGTGCAGTTTCAGCACATCCTGCTACAGTGTCTTATAAAATATCCCAGGACACACACACCACAGGGAATTATAGCTAGTATAGTGTGTTGGACTTAGACCTTGAGATGGAGACCAGGGTTCAAACCCCATCTTAGTAATGAACTCACTTGGTAGCCTTGGGCAAGTCACTATCGCTCAGCCTCAGTTTCCTATCCTGTAAAACAGGAATAATAATGACCTACTTCATAGGGTAGGCTTATTGTATAAGGCTGAACTGGATAAAGATTGCAAACCACTTTGAACACTGAAAGTGCTTTCTAAGTGATTAATAATAATTATGGCTATGCAAATGACCTTGACAGAAGACGGCATCCCAAGGAATGTCTCCCATTCTCAGTCTGCTAGCTCAGGGCCATACACTGATCTTGACTATCTCCACTTACCATGCACTCAGGCTGTTTGTTCTATTTGAAATTGAAACATATAAGATGGCTATGAGATGAATGTCCCAAGTCACTCTCCAGTGCAGATATGAAGCTTGTGGAAAGAGTGTTGAGCCGGGCATTTTTTCTCAATTGTCACATTGTACAATAATTCCAGAGGGAAGCTGTCAATGCCCCAATGGGAAACAATAGACAACAGGTTCAGTGAGTTAGACAGTGATAACTTAACAATAAGGAAATTAGAGACAAAAACTCTATTAAGATAGCATTAAGACTGAGATATAACTCTGCAAAAGCAATGAAATGAGAAGCAATTGAAAGTAATAAGGCTGGGGACAGAAAACCAAGGCAAGGTAATATACTGCACTGTACTGTTTAATAAATCTACTCAAGGAAATAATGAAGAGGAGAGGGGTCCGTAGGGCAGTGCTGGAAACAAACTCTGAAGCCGTCAGCACAATGTGAGAGGTGAGGGACGTGCCAGTACGTAGATGAAAGGTGCGGTGACTTTGGCAGAGGATAAAGCAGAGCTTTACTTGGAAGCAAATTGGATGGGAGGGAGCAGAGGATGGCAGCTCAGCACCTCTGTGGAGTGGCAGAAAGTAGAATGCCTTCCCTAGGCAGTTAATGACCCACAGCCTGGCCACTGGACTTGTGACAGCAGAGTACTCCAAGAATTGGGCAGCAGCTTGTATTGCATTTGACAGTCACATACCCCAGGGATGGGTTTGTTTAAAATGCTGAGATATGTACAAAAGGTAGAGAGGACTAGTGGCAATTGTGCTGTACTGGGAATCAGGACATTTTGGGTGCTTCACTGCTTACTGCTTTCAAACGTGACGGGCTGCCTCCACTGCCATGGACTTCTCCAGGTGGAGGAGGCAGCCCTCACACAGTTGGGATCTGCCAGGCTGCCAAAAAAGTGTGACAGTGGGTTGGGCCAGGGAGGGGCTGGGGTAATGCAGGGATGTGCATCTGTATGTCCCTGCGCTGCATGCAGTGCTCCTCCCCACAGCTGATGGGTGGCCAATGACAGCTGCCATGGTGCCCAGCCCCCGCCAACACTCCGGACTGGGGAGAGTAAAGTGGGCTATCAGACGTGATAGCCCACTTTACTCTGAGTCTGTTGGCTGGTTCTGGACCATGGTGGAGCTTAGCCCGGGCTGTCACTTGGGGATTTTTCTGAGTGACAGCCTAGGCTCAACTCTACCACGGTTGGGAGCCAGATTGTGGTAACATCTGGCAGCTGGTTTCAAACATGACGCTGGCACCCGGATTAATTTGTGTTAAAGCAGATTAAACTGTACCAGTGTCACGTCTGAAAACACCCTAAGTCTATTCCCAGCTCTGCCACTGACCTGCTGTTTGACCTTGAGCAACTCTCTGTCCTTTTGTGTGCTCCAGCTAAGCATAATAAATTATTTGTCCGTGATCCCACCCCCCTGCACATGCTGCATGTGCGGCTCCCGCATGGATCTGCGTGACTTGTGTGCACCATAATGTCCCTTTCATGGGATTGGGGTCTCACTACCCCACTCTAGGCTGTCATGACTCGGTTTCCCTGGCTTGCAGCTCTCACTGAATCAGCTCTCTTTCTAGAACTGATTCAGTCTGCAGCGGGTTAACCTTCTTGTCACCTTTTCAGCCTCAAAGTTTTCCTGTACAGACTCTTTCTCTCTAGATTCATTTGTAAACACAGAATCAACCCCAAACTGTGTCCCGCCAATGTTAGGATTAGCAATTCCACTGAACCGTACTAAGTTCAGTTAAAAGAAGTTTAATGAATAAATCATGAATAAGCATGCAGCACAAGATTATACTCAAGAGCGTATAAATAAAAATAACATAACCAATAACGCATTTCTATTTGTACTTGGATTCTCCTAATTTAGGCGTATCCTAATCAAGGTCCAAGGATATTTCAGTTCATGTCACAGCCAGTGGCGGAAAGCTTGGCTGGATACAAGTCTTACGGTTCCCAATAGATCAGTCCTTAATTCATAGTTTGTTTGGTGCAGCCCTTCTCTGGCTGATAAGATGTGATGATACCAAGATGGATGATGAAGCTGAAGCTGATGAAGCTCTCTTTGTCTTGTCTTCCCCCTAAAGTCCTTTGATTTTCCCGCCAGGTGACTCTGATGGTCTGTTGCTTGTGTCTGCAGAGGTGTTAGGCTTTTTCTGGTTACACAATTGCTCAAGTTCATGACTTGGCAGTTCTCCATTGCATGAAGTGAGTTTCCAGTTCTCAGCTTTCACATTACATACATGTTTAACCTTTATCTTTCCATATTTGTTAAACCTGTAGTCTACATGTAGCCCAGTATCTCCTTATCACAGTCCCGTAATGGGGGTATGCATAGTTTGCGCGTGTGGGGCTTGGGTTCCGTCCCACCATCCCCCACTGGGGCTCTGATTCTCAAAGTGCTCTTCCAGCACCAACCCCATTCACTTCAGCAGGGATGACCCTGATCACCAGCTCCTTAAACAGTGGGATAATTTTATTCTGGTTCTAGACCTGAAAATTGTGACTTAGACCCATCTGTGACCTAGTGGAAAATCTGGTTCCCAACAGCGGTGAAATGTGGAGAATCCTTACCTAGAACTCAATATTCATAAATGCCTGGGCACCCAACACAGCCAAGAGTGCCTCTAGGATGCTGGTCTTGTTGTCTCCTGGGCTCATGCAGCTTGTCTTGGCTCTCTTTTGAAGGGTGACTTTGCTGATCTTTCTTCCACAGCTTTCAGCCACTGTTCCTCACTTCTCTCTAGTCTGAGGAATACTCCTCAACAAGGGTTGCAGTCCTCACAGGCCTGTGTCCATGGTATAGTCCATAGCCCCCTTCCAGAGGGATGCTCTTTCCTCACTGAGTTTTCAGCTGACTCCTCTGACTTCTTTCCTACTTCAGATTCCCCATCGGTTTGCTGCTCTCCCACAGAGTACTGCCCTGGCTGTTTCCTTCCTGGGGCTTCTAGGCCAAATGATGGTTCTAACTCTTTGCCTTCTGGAGGGCATTCTCTCTGGTCCCCAAGCTCTTCCTTCCTGCGCTAGGCTACCAGGCCGCTGCCTGCCTCCTCTGCATCGCCCTGCCTCCCCCAACGTCCAGATTCTAATTAAGACCAAACAAGCCCCACTGAAATATCACAAGTATGATGAGCTACCACTAAAGGGAGCTAAGGAGCACATTGTTGCTAGACAGATTATACCAGGTAGAATATCTTCCTATAAAGAGAGAGGCTATGTTATTGTGGTGAATGCTGAACTGAACATGGGGGTGGCTTGAGAGGTAGCCAAGGGAAATCAGTTGTTTACAGTAAACAGAAGCACATGGTGGCCATGCGAGAAGACCCAATGGCATTTCCAAGTCTGACTTGGCGTTCTGGTTGGGGAGTACTCTGGGCAATCAGATACCTAGGTGGGGGGGGGGGTCAATTGGTTTAAATACTTTGGATGTTGGGCAATTCAGGGTCAGACCCAGGAAACTGGAAGCTGCAGGTGGGAGCTGCTGAGAGCTAGGACCTGAGCTGGGAGCTGGGGCTGCAGCTTATTTTATTTATTTATTTTCTGAGTTTATACCCCACCTCTCCTGAAAACAGCTCGGGGCGGCTTCCAACAATAATAAAACATACATATAAAACAAATATAAAACAGTTTAAAATACATCCAAAACAATGTAAATGTTTAAAACAGGGCCCGGGATACAATTTAACATTAAAACAATAAACAGGGTAGGGGAGATAAAAAAAAAACCTACACCCCACCCCACCCCACAGGCCTTGGCGGAAGCTGGCTCTACAGGTGGACTGTACCTTCTTTCTGGGCCAACTGGGGAGCGGCCTGTAGGAGGAACTGCAGAACAGAACATGAGACTGTGTGCTGCCCTTTTACTCCATATTCGCCAAAACTGTCTGTTTGCTGTACCTGACCTAGCCTCTACCCCAGCCCCGCTGTTAGTAAAGTTGGGTATTAAGTAGACTCCTGAGTTGGTCTAGTCATTGCTCCAGGTAGACACCTCCAGGGAAGGGGGGAATCTCTCAGCTTTCAAGTGGGTTTGGTTTGGTCCTGGACATGAAGAATGATTTTCCATCTTTACTGGAGAGGTGCCCAGGGCTAGTCATAGCTTTCATCTGCACCCCAAAGGGGAAGATTTACCCATGCAGTCTTACCTCCTAGGGGCCTGCCCTGGGAGGTGATTCCTGGCTGGCTGCAGGACAGGTGCAGACCTGGCCTGAGCACCAGGACACAGGGGGCTGGGAGCTTGTGAGGCAAGTGGTGATCAGTGACAGTTATATATTTACGTTAAGAGAAGGTGGTTTTAAGTAGGGGTGGTTGGTATTATCGGATTAATCCAATAATGCTAATAATGGGTGATATCAGATTAATCCGATAATACCGATAATTGTCGGTATTGGCAATATTGGATTTTTAACATTGCTGGTTTTATTAGATTTTTTTAACAATGGCCTCAATGTTAAAGATTTGATAAAACTGGTAATGTTAAAAATCTAATATTGCCAATACCGATAAATCTGATATCGGGAGATCCAATACCGATAAATCCGATATCTGATAATCCCCCTGGAGTCCCACCCCTAGTTTTGAGGCTCAAGATCCTCTTCCCCTCATCATGGCACAGAGCAAAATAAATAGCCACACCGATGAGATTGGTTTAAAGAGGTGGATCTGAAGCTTAGGCTGCTTTTATATGAGCGGGTCGCTGTTGTGCGACCTGCTCGTGTGATATTTCAAAATCCCATGATGTGGGATTACATGAGACAGCTGTCGGGGATCGCACGCATGAAATACCTAGATTGTGAGGTATTTAATTTGCGGTCAGCAAATAATGCGCGATTGCCTTTCATGTGTGTGATCCCCGATGGCTGTTTCGTGTAATCCCACGTTGCAGGATTTTGAAATGTTGCGTGACGGCAACCCACTCGTCTAAAAGCAGCCTTAGATTCCAGGTCAGACTTTGTATCTATAACAAGTCAGGAAGTAGTCAGGGTTCCAGGTGTCTCCACACTCTGTCTCGGGTCCATCCTTAGCTAGAGCTGCAGTCTAAGCGTGTTTGGAGTCCCAGGCCCCTAAAACCACAATATCGGCTTCGAAATCATGAAATTAAAATTAAAACTAAAACTAAAATCTAGTCTCTCTGTACTTGCCTTTTGATTTCTGAGCCTTTAGGGCACTTGCTCACTCTCGCGCACGCGCGCACACACACACTAGCAGGGCAGCCCCGGCCCCTCACGCTCCTGCTCCCTGATGACTTTGACAGGAAACAGAGTAACCCCCGTCCCCTGAGCACTGCATGCTCCTGCCCTGTGTTTGCAGAACACAGCACTCCTGGTCAGGGGCGGCTGGTGGGTTTTGAGTTGGAGGGGCTGGCGAGCCTAGGGGCGGAGCCAGGGCAATGGTAGGCGGAGCCAGGGCAATGGTAGGTGGCATAACCCAGCAGCAAGGAGTTCCCAGGGTTAACATACAAAACACGGTTTGCATGCACATAAAGCTTAAAATAAATAATTTATAAACCCAAAACACAGGTACCCATCCTTGTAAAGCACCCCAGTCACAGCTTGAGTCCAGTAGTTCATGATACTGAGGAGGACTGACAATGCCATGTATTCTACATAACCATGCAAGATTATCATTGGTCCCATTTAAATCAAGGATTGCAACAAAACACGGTTTGCATGTGGTTTCTGTGTGGTTTTTTAAAAAAAATAAATAAATGATTCATTGGTCTTTAAAATTCCTCCCAGAGAGAGAGAGAGAGAGCAGAGGGCAAGAATACTGCTTCGGAAAGAAGGGACTTGCTGCATGTGTGTTGGAGGGACCCCAATCCCTGCTTCAGAAGTCCCTTCTGAAGCAATATTCTTGCCCTCTGCTGCATGCGTGTGTGTTGGGGGGGGGGGGGATTTTAAGGCCCATGAATCAACAGACTAACAGTTAATTCTCAGGATTTCAAAACCTCAGTTTTATCACAACCATCACATTTCCAGCATTCTGAAAACACCTGAAATCACAGGATTAACTAACCAGTTAAATCTCAGGATTTCAAAACCTCAATTGAATCACGGGGCATTAAATACTAATTCCCCCTCACCCTCTGCTGCGTGTACATTGGGGTGTGTGTGTGTGTGGGTGGGAATTAGTATTTAACACTCCACATCATCAAGTGAACAAAACCCATATAAAAACCAGGAAACCATAAACCAAACCATTCCCACAAAGCCCCACAGATCCCCCAAATGCAGCAGCGAAACCAATACTCCACATCAAGTGAACAAAACCCACATTCCAACTCCCCCACCATGTGCCCCCCACTGCCCCCTCCCCTGTGTGCCCCCCTGCCCCCACTCCCCCATGTGCCCCTCACATTCCAACTC
>QEPC01007158.1:1027327-1077845 GCA_003113815.1 Sphenodon punctatus
CCCCCCCCCCCCCCGTGCCCCCCTCCCCCCCATGTACCCTCCGCTTCCCCCTCCCCTCCCAGCCCCACAATTTACTCACTGGCGGCAGCTCCAAGTCCTCAGGTTCCTCTCCAGTCCTCCTGCTAGTCCTGATGGCCGCGTGGGAGCTCCCAGGCCCAAACTGTTCAGTCGGGCCTGGGAGCTGCCATGCAGCTGGCTTCCCCAAGAGTTGAGTAAGTTTGACTCAATAGGGAGGGGGGGGGGCTGGGAGCTGCGCACGTGGCAGCAGCTCCCAGCCCCTGTCCCCCGCACAGCTGCGGGACACTGGGCAGTTCATACCAGGGCGCCTGTATGCAGCGCCCTGGTATGGACTTGAGCCCTGCCCAGTCCCTGCAATGGAATAGTGGCCCCTGCGTAACTGTTCCATTGTAGGGTCCCTTTATGTGGAATGGACGGCGCTTCTAGCCGCCTATTCCGCATAAAGGGAGAAAACACCTCGCTTTTGTCCCTGATAGGCTTGAGCTCCTGCATCTTTCTTTTTAAAGTAAGCCCTGTCTCTTCCCTCTCCCACATTGCAACCTTCAGGAGGTTGCTGCTCTAAACCAGGTTCTTCAAGATGGCTTTGAACATTCACCGCAGCGCGTGAGGCTGCTTTTTTTTTTTTTAAAAAGCGCCTCTCTGTGTGTTGGGGCCGGCCGGCTGGGGGAGTCCTGGGGCCAGGAGGGGCATTGCCCCTGCTCCCTAGGGGGCCCACCGTTCTGTTCCCAGCAGGGAGCAGGAGCACCCTGGACTAGGACTTGCAATGTGGGAGAGGGAAGCGACAGGGCTTACTTTAAAAAGAAAGATGCAGGAGCTCAAGCCTGTCCCTGCACCCCTTGAGGGTGGAGGGATGTTAAAAGAGCTGGTGGAGCCTCCTTGCTAGGCCTCATGACTCCAGTTCCTGCCTGTGGCAGCAACAGGCTTACTACCTCTTATAAGCATTGGCAGGATTCTGCCCAAACAGTGACTCGCTCTCAGGGAATTAACACAATGTCCTTTATTTTACATATACAGTTTCAGTCTCTATTTTGTCATCCATGTCTCCACCATAAACGTTCTCTCCTGGCAACCCACGGTCTCTAACACTAGCTCAGCCAAGCCCCTGCCTCTGACTGGTTTATCTCAGTCCCTTTAATCAGGCACAAACCTCTGGCTCTTAGACTGTTTTTAGACTATTGTAATACCGGTATTATGCCCTATAAATCCGGATTGAAGGTGATCGTCTGAAGCCACACTGGTGTAAACAGTTCTACATCCGGGTTGAATCCTGGTTAAATACCATGATACTTCAACCTGGATTTAAAGGTCTTATCTAGATCTGTTTCAAATAATGTGAGCATTACAATCATGTGAACGCCTAAACCAATATTAAACCCATAGACCATAGAGATTTGCAGGTAGCATTTACGTCCTCTCTACCCACCTTACACGTCTATGGTATTCTGCAGTCTCGGGTGGTAAAATGTCACAAGTGGGGATTACAACAGGGAAGAATGCTACCCATGCTGCCTCCTAATCCACTCTGATCCTACAGCAGAGGGAATCCATCACACCCATCCACTCCAGGGAGGGACCCATGCCAGCAAGTGACATAGGCACAGCGAGGACATTAGGAGGAGAGGGGTTCACAGCTGCCCACACAGCAGCCAGGAGAGGCACCCAGGCAGGAAGCAACCAGAGACGCAGGGATTCTGTGCTCTGATTTCTTTTCCTTTTATTTTCTCATTCCTTTGTCTGTTTTTTTTAAAACTGTGTGGGCTGCATCTGGGCAGCTGCCTAGTGCACAGGGGGCTCTGACTCCTCCCCACTCTGAGCCTCGGCAAGCCAGGAGCCCCGCAAGATGCACTCTCCCTCCCCCACTCTGGAGTCTTGGGACTGGATTGAGCAGCACTCGTGCTGCCTGAGGATCTCAATTCTTGGCCTGTCTTGGAGATCAGGACTGGCACTCTCCCCATCCCAAAGGGATTCCGGAGATCCACGCCAGCTCCCAGCTGCCGCATTTCAGGCACAAGCACCCACAAGCTGCTTATAAAGAGCCACAAGCCAAAAGCAGGTAAACAGGATACTGATCCCGTGAGCCTCACTTTTGACTCCCTCGAATCTCCCTCTGCAACAGGAGCAGCAGAACCAAACCCACCTCCAAAACGGGAGATGCAGGAGGGGAACTGAAATTCAGCTGCAGAGAACAATGGGATTGATGGAGTCCTCTTTGCGACCCCTATACCAGCATAAGCGTTCAGACGGCCATACCAGTTTATTGATTTATATCCGCATGACTGCGATTGTCTGAACACTTAATCCTGATTAAAACCATGTGACTATAATGCCAGATTTATAAATAATGCTGGCATTAGAGCGTTCATTTGAAAACACCCACAGTCTCTGGGCCCAGGCAATGAATGTCCTCTGGGCTTCCCACAATCTCTTTGGCTTCTGGGTCAGGCACTCTTCCTCTGCACCCCAGAAAGCCTTCCCAAACACAGCAAGACCCTCTGGGCTTAGTTCAGAGGGAGAGCTCAGGTCCTGTCTGAATCAGTGGCTCTCTCCAACTGAGCCTTCCTTTGGCTCTTCTGCTCTCAGGGCTGTCTCTGCCACACTCAGCACAGTTGCTTCTGCTTAGGCATTGTCCAGTCTCTCTCTTAAAGGGCCCACGGTCCACAGGGACTCCTGCTACCAGCCCTGGTATCCTCAGGACTAGAGCTGAATGAGTAACCACTATCCAGTATCCAGCAAGCTATCGCAATGTCTTGTATCCACTCAGATACCAAAGGGTATCTTGTTTAGTATTTGTCTGGGTGGATATCCAGTTTACTGCATTACTGTTTACCAAGTTACTGTTTAATTACTGTTTGACATTTTTCTTTTTTTACTCTCTCCCTGTATCCAGACTGGTTTGGTTATGCAGTAATGTGGTAAACAATAATGCAGTAAATGTTAAATGGTAATGCAGAAAATGGTAATCAATAAATAGTAAGATCTGGTATTTTGGTTTGGTGATTATTAACCTCTGTGGTTATGATAATGCAGTAAACACTAGTCAGTAAATGGTAATATCTGGTATTTCAGTTTGGCGGTTAACCTCCATGCTTTGGACTGTTACTGGATAACCACCAGGCTATCCAGAATACTGTTAGGGTAGGAGGAAACCAAGACTACACCCAGGGGGAAACACACTCAAATGCTAGCGGGCTCAACACGTTCATAGGAGGAAAACAACCCCTCAGGATCTTGTGAGGCCCTAGTACTCCCAGACAGGATGAGGCCAGATCATCACGGGGGTAGGAGACAGCGGTGCTGAGAGTGGAGCCCTTCCACTCTTTACTGATGCCCCCACCACCACTTACACCCGTCTTCACCCGCACTACCACATGTACCCACACAGTGACAAAGGAGGAAGGAATTACGTGCACGAGTGAGGGGGAATGGGTGTACATACCCAGGAGGAACCGGGGAGGTTACCCACAGAGAACACTCGCCCAGGGACACTGGGTCAGGAGGGGCCCAGACATAGAGGAAAAGGGGGTGAGGGTACACAACAAGACAATACACACTACTGGTATAAGGTAATATCCAACTCCACACGATCACACACACCGTAACTCCTGCACCGTCCTCACACAATAACTCAGGCAATCTCCACTCACACCAACACGCAAGTACACACACACAACTACGTTACCACACAATCCACACGGGGCCAGTTTCTTACAGTGTTGCTGATCACCGGCAACCTGCTGTGTCCCCAGACTCTCTCTATATAGGGCTAGTCCCGCCCTGCTGAGTATGCAGGCGTGGAGTGGCACAGCGTGGCTGCAGGCCCCACCCTGCCGCTTTCCGCCAGTGCATGCTAAGAGCTTCCCCCAGCATTCCCAGCTGTTTGTGGAGCCGACCCTGCCAGCTCTGCCCCTATGAGTGAGCCGGCATCATCGGGCGTCCCACCACACGCCGTGCGCCACACGCCGGCAGTGGCCCCGCTCCCTTATATGGCAGGTACCGGCAGTGGTGAGCCCTGACAAATACAAGATATTAAGTGCCAATAATTTTGGGGGCTATCCATTTCAGCTGGACCAGTAAATCTGTAAACCGCTGATCCCCAAATCAACCCCTTAAAGCCCCTCTTAGGTTTTAAAAAGCCCCTTAAATTTCAACATTTGTGATAAAATTGCAAGTCAGCAACCCTGCTTTGATGTCACTGTTACAGAACCCCTCATGGGCAGTACCTCCAGACAGACTCTGCTCCCAGACATCAGCATTACCCCTTCACTTGGAAGTGCTTTCTTTCTTCTACCTTCATTTCTTCTGTTCCCCCAGTGTAATGTCCATGGAAGATCCAGTCCTTGCACCTCATTAGAATTTGTGGAGTATTGGAGTAATTTTGGCTCCAGAAGAATCCACCCCAAGTTTCCCCTCCAGTTGTATTTGCCTGGAACATTTTAGCTCACTTCATTAGTTCTGTGTGTAGAAAAAAGAGGACTTTTGAAATTTGTGAATCAAATTCACAGATTCATTTCCTTTAAGAAATCTTCCCGTTGGCTTCATGGCGAACATTGACAAGAAAAGTTGACTTAGTTTAAATTGCTTAATTTGCTTGTTTAATTAAGTCAGAATTTGTTTGGCTAGTTCAACTTAACTTTGATTGAGTTTGCTTCTTTGCCGAAGTCGAAGTGAATGAAACAGTCACATTGGAGTAATCAGACAAATTTAGACATTGTTAGACAAGGGAACAGAGCAATGAAAGACAGTCAGACAATATACTTTCTTTCCACTGGGGCTTGTGACACATGGTGTGACAGCAGTCAGCCGGTCATAAGGTACATACATACCTAATTACCAGTTACCAAATAGTCGGTAATTTGCTAGTTGATATTCACTAGTTGGGTATTCCACTATCAAAAATTGAATTCATGAATCATCCACCTGAAAACTTTGTTGTGAAATTGGCAAATGTGCAATTCCTGTCCTGAGCAGCTGCGCTTTGGCTGCTAAGCAAGAAGGGAGATGCACTTCCCATGCAGTCAGGTTTCCCTCGCTCTGCTCCCATCCTGAAACTCCAGGGTCACAGACATTCCATTCGCAACCAGATCACGGTCTTTGCTGCTCCACATCTGATGGAAAGCGTGAAGAGTTTGATCTATAATTTACAGAGATGTCTGTCTGGGGAGCGGTTTGATGTGCCGGGAAATACATGCGCTACCCACTTGGCTCTCTCTTCTTTTAATTTTAAAAATCTTTACATCAAGAAAGGGTATCAATAATCACATATGACAGGTGTGATCCCTTCCCCCAGCCCTGCTGCCACTACACTCCTTTCCTGTGCCTCCATCTCACCTTCCCAGAGCGTGAGAGGGAATCAGTGCTATCCCTGCAATGCCTCCTTTCACTCCCGGCCATGCTGCTGCTTCTGAGCAAATAACCTCATGTCTGGCAAATCCATCTCAGATCTGTCATACCTGATTTTCTCCCCTTTTCTCTGATGCTGCCCCCAACGGGCTGGCAGCAGGTGGTTCTCCAGAATCCTCTTTGACCCGGTCCCAGTGCAGGTGACCACATGGCAAGGGCACAAGGAGCTCCGCACACTCCCCTGCACAGAAGCTGGAGAGAACCCCTCTGGATGAATGAAAGGGGCAGGGTGGGAAGGAGATATTACTAGGCCCTGATTTTGCTTCCCCAGCCAGCCAGCAACACTGTCTAAACAAACACAGAGAGATGAGTTAGGTCATTTCCTTTCACTTGTTCCCTCCAGAAGATCTCTTTCTTGTCCCCGCATGGTCCAACTGGAGAGATACCACTGAAGAAAAATGGGAGCGCTCTCCCCGCTGTGGGACTGGAAAGCTGAGTGCGTAGTGCTGCCTCACCCACCATCACACTCACAGTTTAGTTTGGAAGAGAAAACATTTGCTTTTTAATCTAGATCTGTTGTTCTAGGAGTTAATTATACAACCCTGGGAAAGTGCCCAAGACACTGAACCAGATCCTGAGATGGGCAATTTGTATGGGGCACAATGCCATCCAAATCCCCATGACCACCTTCTGTAGGATTTTAAGAATGCCTTTGATGTGGAACACAGAGCCCTTCATCACTGAAGAACACTGCCCTCCCACTGCTGAAGTGTCCCTCCATTAAATTGCCCACTGGCTTTTCAGTCATCACCTCCCTAGGTCACTCTAGTATTCCCTTTTCCTCTCTGGTTTCTACATACTTCAGGTACCTGCATCATAGCTACTATATCTCTCTTACTCCAGCAATTTCCAAGTGCTCATTTCCTTCAACCCAAATCTAACCAGCACAGCAAAAACAGTAGCTTCCTTACCGTTCTGCATCATACCTGTTTGCTTGGTCTCAGGCTGCCCTTTAACAGTGTCGCCTTCTTGAGTTGTCTTGTCTGCTGGGCTACAATCATATTTAGCTTTCCCAGCCTGAAAGGGGAAGGGGTAGAGATGGTTCAACATCCTTCATTAAACTAAAATTTCAATAAAAATTCAGTATCAATGTCCTGAAATTTCATTGAACTCTCAATAAAAAAAAATGCAGTTTTAAAATGTTTAAATGTCACCATTTTGACATTTTGTTTAGACATATTTGACACTGTGCTTTCAAATTAGGGTACTTTGACATGGCATAATTTTCAAGTGGCAAAGCTGCAAAAAAAGCCACAAAATGCACCAGATTAATTTATTGTACGCGAACACTTTCACCACATGATAAATTCATGGCAATCTATGGCACTATGGGTGAAAACAGACATAACACTAACTCCACTTTAGCACCACTTTAACATTTTTAATGCATGTTGCAGGGCTGCATAGGGCACCAATACAGCCCTACAACACGCATAAGAAATGTTAAAGCGGAGTTAAAGTAGAGTTAGCACTACATCTATTTTTCACCCTATGGCTCTCCCACATAGTAGAGCGTTCACACATAACATACAAATCTGTGGCAAATTACAGGTGCTTTCCACAAACTTTACCACTTAAAATCATGAGGGCTGAAAGCACCCTTTGTCCATACACATTGTCAGTAACATGGAATTAGAATTTTGGAAATTTCACTGGAATTAAATTTGCTGAAAAATTATTTTGATTTTGAAATTTCTGCAAAAAATGATTATTTTCCCCCCGTTTGGACCCTCTTTCCTTCCCACTTAGTGTGGATGATAATATAAACAATTTTGGCCGCTATACACAACTACCTTCCTCTGGAGTAAGTGGTTTGGGGGATCACAGCCTTTGTACTTAGCAGTATGAATGGGTTCAAGCCTGTTAGGTGGGATGTATTTGGGTTTTGAAGTGAAATGGGAAGCAATAAAGCGTTCACACAGCCCCCGCCATTGATTTATTAGGGTACCTGTCCCTATGCAGTGTCACCCTCAGATAAAGGAAGAAGAGTAGGAAACAACACCTCCTGCTGGCTGGTTTTGTGTGGCATTAGCTTTGCTTCCAGTGGAGCTCATTTTGCCTGCTCCAAGGATTGGGGGAGAAAAGGGGGGGGGGGAGGGCTGCAGCTATGATGTGTCAACAGGGCTGTGTGCATTAAGAGCCAGATGGTTATTCCTTGGGGGTTTTATACACTACAACTTGTATCAGTTAACTTGAATATTAAACCAGGGTAAGAAACCATCCTTCATGTGTCCACATATAGCATGTATCCCATTCTCCAGAGACTGCTTAGGGTGCTGTCTTCTTCTGCCATTAAAGTCAATGGGGTTGTTGCTGTTGACTTCAGTGGGTGGAGGATTTCACCCTTTTTGTCCACATTACTGCTCATTGCACTGCTACAGCTGCAGTGGGCTATGGGTGGTTGGTTATCCTAGTACCCAATCAAGGATTAGAGCAAGTGGACATTTAGCACTGCTTAGCATTCATACCTTTTGGGCTAAACTGTTTTAGGCTTGTGCTGGTTTAAACCTCAGTTGGTTGCAGAACTGATCATAATCCGTTTAAGAAGGGAGTGAAATCAGTAAGGGAACAAACTTGTCTGTAAGTGCTCACATTCTGTTGTAATCCGATTCTAGTGGAAACCAGGGCTTGTTAGGAAGGGGTGGGTTATCTTCCATAGTTCATCTAGTCCAGTGCAGCACGAGTGCAGCTGACTATTGGACAGCGCTCACCAATCCTACTGTCCCATCGAAAACCTCTGGCATCAGGCTGGTGGTTGCTCATTCTTTTGGAAAGGTGAAAAGCTATTTGTATTCCACTAGCACTCACAGTGTTCATGCAGCCCTAATACAAGCACACACAGAGAAAAGCACCTGAATCATTCCAAAATGCTGCCCCTCTTAAATTCACTGTCCTGGGAGCTGCACTACAGGAGTGCAACTGCATTGTCCACCAGCCTACTGTAGGAACTTTTAGTTAGCTGCTTTGCATTGTGGGCTAGGAAGTGTTGCTACTTCAGGCACTGAATCCTGGAGGCTTTAGTAAAACTAACCAGGGGGAAAGGACCTTTTCCTTACCAAAGGCCACTTTGAAAATTAGTACAAGCTCCAAAGACAGTTGGGGGTGCTTAAGGGATGCCCTCAGAAAGAGGATGGGACAGATCATCACTGTTCTGTGCCATGGATCTGTCCCCTAACTTTGTCTGTATGCCTACATCTCTGCTCCCTTATCCTAAGCTCAGACTTTCAGTGGTTAGGGGTAGGAACTGAATCCAGGTGTCAAATCCAGGAACTGTAACGGGGCCACAATAAAACTCCTGTGGGCTGCATTTGGCTCCCGGACCTGAGGTTCCCCACCCCTGCTCTATTTAGTGCTTTGGGCTCCCTGCTCCCCTCCTTAAAAGGGGTGCTGGGAATTCCATAGATGAGGTTTCCTGTTCCTCTCTTGCTAGCTGTGGGACAAGGAACAAGGAGCCCCTGCTCCTAACAGAATGTTGATGAAATTGACCAGGCTTCTCTTCCCTTGGTCAGTTTCACCAAGCCTCCCTCACAGCTTGCCTAAAGCAGCAAAATGCCTAAGGCACCCCTATGCTCATCTCAGAGGTCCCTTTTTTGTAAGGGAACAAAGACCAAAGGGAATCCTTGGGTATTTTCAGATGAGACGGGGCGGCATTCGCCCCGTCCCGGAACCACTCTTCAGACTCCCCGCAGGAATTAGCCCGTCCCATCCAACAGACATGCCGGCTGATCCCAGCGGGGAATCGGGGAGGGGTCGCGCGATGCAACATGCGGCTGCATGGCCCCGCCAAGCCCCCCCCCCCCCAACGGTCCCCCGCTGCCCGCCCTCTGGGGAGATGGGTGGGCGCCGCAGCCAATGCGGCCGCAGCGCCTGCCCAAATTGACCACGGCCCGGAATCCTGCTGGGGATTCTGGGCCATGCTTTCCATCCAGACGGGACGGACCCCTTCATCATGGTGGGGAATCACATTCACCATGCGATCAGTGCCAGCCCCGCCGGTGACGCCGATCGCGTGGTGAATGTGATTCCCCGCCACGATTGACCATGGTTAACATCTGGGGGAGGAACTTCTGGTTCCCTAACAGATGTTACGAGGCCATCCCCCACCACAGGGTATTGACTGTGGTTGAGTGTGGTCTTGTAACACCTGAAAATACCCCTTGTGTGGAGCTTGGAGAAGCCCTTGTGTGAAGCATGCATCCCTTCCCTGACAGACTCAGTGGTCATAGGCTGAATAGGAAATTGCCCCTGCTAATCGCAGGCTCTTGTTCCTTGAACTGTTTCTACAAGAAACAGTTGCTCCTGCATGTCTTGCCACTCCAGGTAGGCTGCTACTCACTAGACAACTGAACTTTTCTGAAGAAGCAGAAGCTGTAAAATTGGAACAGGGGTTGATTGCTGCTATTTAGTTAGGAGCCTTTCTTATTTCAGATATGAAGAAGGTTGTCCTATTCCCTGCCACCAGGGCCTATTTCCTGTTCCAGGAACAGGCCTAAGCCAGCCTTCTTCTCCAGGACTCATCCCTATCCACAGGGACTCCCAGCATGGATAGTGGAGAAGATTCATCTCAGCCCAGAGAGACAGTTGCTGCAAATTCTGAGGTTTCTTAGCTTCAGCAGCTAAATAATTTAGCTTTGAAAGCTTTTGATACCAGGAACCTGTCAGTAAATGTGAAAATATTTCAATGAGAGGCTCAACTGAGGTGAGATGCTTTTCAAGAGATGTTCAAAACCTTCCTTTCATTTCAGGTCTTGAGTCATATTGATCATATGTCTTCATTGAAGAGCCATTTCCTCCAGACACACCCACTCAGACTTGTGCAGAGCAACACACACTCTTAGAATTACGCACTTAGAGCTGAAGCAAATATACCATTCTCCATTTTCAAAGATTATTTGAACCGCCTCACCCTCCATGCCCCAGAGCGACCCCTTCAATCCGCTGGGGACACCTTCTTGGAGGTCCCCCGTGTAAAACAGGGGGCCACATTGGAGAGGGTGTTCTCAGTGGCCATGCCGCAATTATGGAACTCCCTCCTGGAGGAAGCCTGTCTGGCCCCAAGTTTGTTGGCCTTCTGCCGGGCCTGCAAAACCTGGCTGTTCTCCCAGGCCTTCGGAGACGGGGAGGGGGGTTGGGATAAAATTTTGGGGGATGGTTGTTTTTAGAAGGATTTTTAGATGTTTAAATTTGTTGTGCTTTATTGCTGTTTTATTGTTGTTCTTTGTATTGTAAGCCGCCCCAAGATGCCATGGGCATAAGGGGGTGGCTAAGAAATAATTAATAAATAAATAAATAAATAAATAACATTATTTGGATGCTCATTCAAACAGAAGAATATTTATTCTAGATCAATCATTGTGGGAGATGAGATATTTACGTATTCATTTATGTTTGCTTCCTTCAGATAGCGTGTTGATTTTGTTTTGGTTGCTTTCGTATTTCATTTACTTTCGTGCCATTATTTAACGCTATTATGCACCAGACTGCTGTGCAACAGTGCTATTGCCAAAACAAAATATCAAAAATCTCTCTTCCGTTTTTTCACTCAGGGTCCCCTTCTCCCCTGCAACTAAGCTAAGGATGTGCGCCTGCAACTTCATGATTTTGTGAATGTGTCACTATCTCTCCCTTTGTCTCTCTCTCCTTTGTCTCCCCTCCCTTGTGTCTCCTAGATGATAAACCCTTTGGGATTGAGATAGAGACCTGTCTCTAATTATTTATTGTACGGCACCAGGTATATTGCTGTCACTATATAAATAATACATTTAAATAACTGGAACAAAATTACCATCAATGGCTTTTGATGCCATGGCTTTTTGATACAATATCCTCGAGTCAAAACAACGGTTGGGTTCAAATTATATCTCGAACAAATCCAAGACCCTAGGTTAAGGAGACTGATGATGTTATTCCGTTTTAATCTATTTGATACGGCAGAAGTTAGAGGAAGGAGAGATGGTACCCCCAGGGAAAGGAGGACTTGCCCATTCTGTGTGTCTGAGATGGAGACTCTGACTCATGCTGTTTTTGAATGCTCTCGATATACCACTCTTAGAGAGGTGTGGATCCACCCAATTCTGAAAGTAGATGTGCATATTTCAATGACGAATTATGAAGAACATATGAATTTAACCAATGTAACACAAATGAAAGCGGTAACAATGTTTTTATTGTTGGTAGAGTGGGAGAACAAAACTTATTAGGAAGGAGTATTGGTATTCTTTTATAATTTTATATACTGCTTGTGTTTAGTGTTGTATATTTCTTTGAATCCACTGCTGGACAACCTTCATTTTATTTATTTGTTATAGATATTATTTGTAAAACATATTGGAAATAGCAAATTTGCTGAATCAATAAAGTTTAAGTTCTAAGATAGCCATTAACAGCTATTAGATAAATAGATTGGGAGACGTAGCCTCTGACTGTTGGGAGCTGGGAGTGAACAACAGGGAATGGGTCACCCCATCGTCACCTGTTGGGTACTTCTCCAAAGTGAGCGAGATTGGGCACTGTCGGAGGCGGGTGTTGGGCTCGATGTACCGTTGATGGCACTTATTTTATTTATTTATTTATATTTATATTTATTTATAGTAAAATTTCTATCCTATCCCCTCCTGCCTCTGGCAGCTCGGGGCAGCATACAAAACAATCAACATAACAATATATAAATATAAATAACAAGAAATATAAAATATATAAACAATATACAAAAGGCCACAGAATCTAAAAGAATAATCCCATCCTAACCCCGCTCCCATTACCTATCTTCCCCCACCAAAAGTCTGAAAAAAAAAAAAATAGGTCTTACGTTGGTGCCTGAAGGAGGAACGATCTGGGGACAAACGGACACCTACCGGGGTGTTCCACAGCCATGGTACTATGACCAAGAACGCCCTCTCCAATGTCTCCCCCCATTGTACACAAGGGACTTCAAGAAGGACGCCCCTGGCCAACTGCAGGGACCAATCCAGAATCCGGGGGGTGAGGCAGTCGCGCAGATAGGTGGGGCTCAGACCGTTTAGGGCTTTATAGGTCAGAACCAACACCTTGAATTGGGCCTGGAAGACTATCGGCAGCCAGTGCAACAAGCAAAGCACAGGTGTTGTATGCTCACAGTGCCTCGCAGTCTCCGAACCATCGCCAAGGGTAGCCCTGCACAAAGCATGTTACGTTAGTCCAGTGTTGAGGTGGTGAAGGCATGGACAATGGTGGCCAGGTCGGAGTCTGAAATATATGGCCGAAGCCACCATACTAGATGTAACTGGCAGAAGGCACTCATCGCCACAGCCACCACCTGGACATCCAGGCAGAGCTGAGAATCAAGGAGCACCACCAGACTACGAACCTGAGGAATGAGGGAGGGAGAAACCCCATTAATGACAGGGACCTCCACACCCTCAGCCCTGTCCACCAGCATCACCTCTGTCTTGTCAGGATTCAGCTTCAGACAGCCTATCTTTATCCAGTCCCCCACAGCTGCCAAACATCGGGTAAGCAACAAAACTGCAGGGTCCGGGTCAGTTGAAAACAAGCGGTACAGCTGGGTGTCATCCTCAAACTCCTCACAACCTCACCCAAAAGCTGAATGTACACGTTGAAAAAGAGAGGGGACAGAATAGATTCTTGCAGGACACCACACGTGAAATCCCAGGAGGATGACGAGCAATTCCCCAGTATCACACGCTGAGTCCTTCTTGAATGGTTCCATTCTTTCCTGGCTAGAATGATTCCGTCCACCCCAGCACGGTCCCACAGGTGAGTCACCAACATCTCATGATCAACGGTATCAAATGCAGCCGACAGATCTAACAGGACTCAAAGGGTTCAGCAACCCAGGTCTAATTCAGCGAAGGTCATCGACCAAGGCCACAAATGCAGTCTCGCTGCCATAGCCCAGATGAAAGCTAGACTGCAAGGGATCTAGAAAACTGACCCGATCCAGATGTGCCTGAAGCTGTCAAGACACCACCCGTTCAATAACCTTCCCTAAAAAGGGAAGGTTAGAGACCGACTGATAGCTGGTGGCCAGGGAGTCACAGTCAAGTGATGGTTTCTTGAGCAATGGGCACACCAAGGCCTTCTTAAGGGACCCAGGGACCCTGCCCTCCCAAAAGGAGGCACTGACTATCCCAGCCAGCAACAGTGCCAATGTCTCCCGGCTGGCCTTAACCAGCCAGAAAGGGCATGAAACCTCAGAATATCCTCGACATCAGTGGACAACACAGACTGAAAGCAATCCCATAAAACAGGACAAGGCAGAGTATTCATTATTTCTGATTCCCCTAGTGTATCAAGTGCAGCGATGAAGCAGTAGTGAATGCAATCAATTTTGTTCATGAAAAGAGTCAGCAAACTTGTCAAAGTTAGTGCTGGAAGACTCCAGCTCCAGGTGCAGACAGGCCAAACTGACCAGCCCCTTCACCACCCAGAAAAGCTCAGCTGGATGACACTTCACAGACGCTATGATGGCAGCACAGAAACACTTCTTTGCTGCCTGCACAGCCACCACATAGGCTTTCAAACTAGCTCTATGCCGCAATCTGTCATCTTCAGTACAGGTCTAGTGACCAGCACTCTAACTGCCACCCTTCTTGCTTCAGTTGATGCAGGTTCTCCATAAACCATGGGGACCTGTGCTGCCAATGTTCTGGGAGCGGACACCTAGGAGCCGACCAATTGATGGCCTTGGCCAACAAGGTGTTCCAGAAAGCTACAAGGTCATTGAGTGATCATCTGTCAAGGTCATATGCCCCAGAGCATTCCAGAACCTCTCAGGTTCCATATGTCTCTGGGGGTGGACTATCTAAACAGGTCCCACACCTTTCCGGAGGCTGACATGAGCCAGGAGACAGGCCCAGAGGAGGTAGTGATCGGTCCATGACAAGGGAACCAAAGAAACACCCCCCACCAACGTATCCCCCCTCCTCAAGAACTGGTGCAAAACACCAAATTCAGCATGTGCTGCTCCTTCCCCAACATGTGTTGGGCCGAGTGCTATGAGACTTAGCACTAAGCACTATCTTATGATCAAAATGAGTACTTGTATCTGCAAATGAAACAGGAAATGGATAACACTTTGTATCCATTTTGTTGAAGCACATACAAATACACTAAATTTGGTATTTGCAGTTGGTGTTCCTTTAATCTCTAAAATAAATGTTTGGGTATGCGCACACACACCCTATCCAATCACAGACCTGCACACAAATAGATATCTAAGCATGTATCTACACAGACCTCCACACATCATCACATGCACACACACACCACGCAGACCTATAAACATAGGCATATGCATACACATATACACAATGTAATCCTGAAACTATTTTGGAGTTGGTGTGAGTCCTGTCACTTGGACTCATATTGGTGCAATGGGCTAGCACCAGGGACAAATAGCTTCAGTATCAGACCCAAAGACAGTTCCAAATGCATCCCTGTATGTACACACACGCACACAGACACACAATTGTGCACAACACATAGACACACATGTGGACATGTATGTGCAGTTCTCTACATGACTGCACACACAAAGGCACATATGTACCTAGATCAACAAGCAGACTCACACAGAGGTATACATTACATACACAATCCCATACACAGCAAAAACATTCGTACTCCAGCTAGATCCACATAAACACATGCAGACATGCACACACACACGAGCCATTCACACACTAACAGGATCGGGGGCCTCATTACTCATCTCTGCTGGCTGCAGTGAAGTTGCCCCCGGGGTGGCTTTGGCCCTGTGGCTTTTTGACTTCTCCTGCCAGGAGAGTGGAGATTTCATTGTTTCTCACAGTGCAGGCAAAATGGATCCCGGATCAACATGAATTTTACAAGGCAGCGACATAAAACCACCTCCTGCATCTTTAACTGGGGCTGTCGCTAAGCAGGGCCCAAAGGGGAAGAAATAAAATTGTTTTGACAAACACATTTTCTCAAGAAACCTCAGGAGAGTTGCTGTAGCTAAACAGAATGGGGGCTGAATTGGATTGGTTGCCATGGAAACCTCAGAGAGCCGGAACCCATGAACTAAAGCATCCTAATAATACCTTCAGCTCACACACCAGCTTGGGGCGGTGGCAACGGCAGGATCAAAAACACTATCGCTCAGGGGCTTCAGCTCAGGAAAGGCGCCTGGGGCGGGAGGGGGTGATAGCGCTGCTGCTCGGCCCCAACTAGCCCTTCATCCCTTTGGCACCAGGTGCAGGACAAAATGGGCTGAACCTAGTGTTCAATAGTGAAAGAAAACCCGCTGGAGAAGCAGGTAGCACCAGCACTCTCCAACCCCTGCTCACAGCTGCTCACTCTTCCTGTCTCCTGCCATCTTTTTTCTCTCTCCCACCTCCTGTCTCCCCCCCCCCATCTGCCTTTCCCTTCACCCCCTCTCTTTTCCTTTCTCTTTGTCTGCCTCCCCTCTCTAAACTTGCTGCCTCATTCCCCCTTCCCTAAGTCTCCCATCTGCTGCTCCTTTTCTCACCCTTTATTCCCTCTTCATTCCCTCCCATCTGTCCCTTCTCCTTTCTTCCCTTCCTGTTTTGTCAGAGGGCAGTTCAGCCTCCCTGGCCCATTCTGTTTTTGGCTTCCCTGCTGAGCCCGCCAGCAAGGGTGCCAATTAGTGCCAATTAGCTTCCTGGTGCAGGTCCACCAGCCGAGCAAGGTGAACAGTAGAAACAATTTCCTAGGGCTATTCATTCACACTGAGATGGGGGAGAGGGAGGGGTTCAGTTCCCCCAAGGGAAGTGGGAAAGTCACCATCAATTGGAGATTTTCAAGTCAAGGCTGGCCATCTCCAGAGAAGACTTTATGAAAATGTCCCCATCAAGGGGAACACTTATCTGTTTAGAGCAGGGATGGTGAATCTTTTCCATCACAGGGGTCACTTTGAAAATTAGTACAAGCTCTGAGGGCCACATAGAAGTTGGAGACAGGGTGCATAAGGGGTGTGCTGTGCTCAGGAAGCGGAGGTTCCAGATCATGTCCCCTATGCTTGTGTGTGTGTGTGCCTTATCTCTGCTCCGCTGAGCTCTGTTTTTTTCAGTGCTTGGGGACAGGAACTGGATCCAGGGGCCAGATCCAGGAACCAGAAAGGGCCACACAGAAACTAGTCACTGGCTGAATTTGGCTGCCAGGCCTGAGGTTCATCCTCACCCTGGTTAGGTTTAGAAAAAGGAGTCTTCACAATAATCACTTCGAGGCTGGGGAATTATCTTCCATGGAGACTAAAAAACCAGCACACAAAGCTCACCGTGTTTGTGCCCCTTTTGGTCTCCTCTCCCACAAATAAGCTTTCAGCAGCATTTTAATATTATAATGGGGGCAGGGTCAGACTAACCCCCAGCTACAACAGAGTCTGTCCATTGGATAAGGTGGACATTTTGTCCAGGGCGCCCAGCCTTCTGGATGTGGCTGGTCTATGCAAGTCTTGGAAGTTCTTGGGGCCCAGACTAAGGCCACTTTCAGACCTTCCCCCCTGCACATATTTTGGCTGTGGGAGGGAATGCGCATGCCAGGATATGCATGGGATTGGGCTGGTCTGAAATCCCCCCCACGTGGCTTTGCCAGCACAAATGAGCAGAGATACAAAGCAGGAAATTCAGCTCTGTATCTCTGTGTGTGTTTGCCGGCAAAGCCACACAGGGGGGTTTTCAGACCAGTCAAACCCCGCGCATATCCTGACGTGTGCATTCCTTCCCGCAGCCAAAATATGCACGGGGGGAAATGTCTGAAAGTGGCCTACAGGTGAAGATGAAGCGGGAATTCCGTTGGTGTTTCAATTCTGTTGGAACTGGGTGGTTCAATTGTTCTGATTGGAAATCGTATCAGATTAAGTTCTATTAGAATTTCCGATCAGAACGACTGAAATAACTTTAGCCATGTGCAAAATGGCCACAGCCATACTGCACATGAGCAATATGGTTCAACTGGAATTCCAATAGAAATTTCGCTAGCTGTTCTGTTTCCACGGAAACAGAATGTCTTTTTCTGAACCAGCCCAACCCCATATCCCACAGTGCTGCTGTGGAGAGTTCATAAAGTTTCCTGTTCCAGTCTCTAAGCTGCTATTGTAACTTTTATTCTAAGGTGGCCATACCTCCCCTTTAAAAGAAGACACATGAAAAATACATGGGGCAGGACTGCACTGGAACCAATGTAGCCCTGCAACTTGTATTTCTCATAAGTGTCCGCTTTTAAAGGGAAAGTATGGCCACCCTATTTCATTCTGGCATGTACACTGTAAGGTTTTCATACAATCATTCATATCATGGTTACATTCCTTTCTTAATATTAGATAATATGACCCCAAACATGGCTATACAATACTAATTCAGAGTAGTCACTTGTGAACATGTATGTAACATGTATGTTGGTTTCCTGATCTTTACCGCAGCTGCCCCCTCAGAAGACCAGGCACCATCCCTTGGACTCAAGTTCCTCATTGACTGGCACTGTGTTTTGGTGCAAGAAATTTTGTCCAGTGTGGCAAAAGCCCTAGAGCCAGGCCTGCACATCTGTCTAGCCCAGGGTTGGGAAACTTCCTCCCTCACCCCCCATTGACCTGGTCCACTCTTTTGAGAGGCTCTGCAGGCCAGAGAATCCTGTGAGGAGCATAGCCACTTGGGGCACTCCAGGCGGAAGCCCTGCCCCCCACATAGCCACACTGGGAACACTCTGTAGGGGTGGGGCCGAACTCAGAGTGTCTCGTGGTAGGCAGGGGCCACACTGAAAGGTGCAGAGGTGCAACCCCAGCTCACAATGCTCCCCAGCTGTCAGAAAGCTGGCAGGAGGTTTTGGGGCATCTGTAAAAGAGACGGCAGGCTGCATGCCATGTACGTTGTTTGGAGGAACCTCCGCAGGCTGGCTGGCTGGAGGGTGGCAGTGGGACGGAAATGGACCATGGGCCAGAGGCTCACCACCCCTGGCCTAGCCAAAATCTTCTTAGAAAGCATGAGATTTAATTGTCATTGTTTAACTGGGCAAGACAATAAAGGCATTAAGAATTTACAAGACACCTACTGTTGTTGTGCCCTGCTACTTTGAGGAAGAGTAGGTATGTAGGTCAGCAAAATATGGCCTCATGTGGTGCCCTCATATTCTTCAATCTGGCACTGGGACAGGGAGAGAAGGACCACCCCAAAACAAAAATAAATCAAAGGAAGAATGAAGAGCCCTGAAAAGCCATACCCTCAAATTTAGCTTGCTAAACAACATCAACGTCCCCACCACTGCTGCAGTAAAGCACAGGTGCCCAACTTTTGTGGGCCAGGGGACAGAGAATAAATCTTCCTCATGCTGCCTCTGGTTCCAGTGGCCCTGTGCTTTGCTAAATATAATAGTTAGATTAGATTAGATTTATCTGAATTAGCTCACCAAGCCATATCAAAAGAACACATACAACAGACAACAAACACAAAAATAAAAATCATAAAAGACCCCTGGCCCTAGCTTATACAATACAATACAATACAGCTAAAAAAATTAATTAACATATACATTATTTTTGTCCATTCCCATCTTCGTAAACACCATATCGGGAGCGAGTTATGACAGGAAGCAAGTTGCAAAGCCTATATACAATCATAGGTTGTAGGCAATTGGAAATTATCCAAATCCAATGTATTCATCACCAATATGGCTAAGCCCTCACTAGGTCTCCCTCTGCCTAAAGAAGCAGAGGCCGGGGCACGCCAACAGTGGAAACCTTCTAGCTCCATCTCATCCTCTGAGAACAACCAAGTCTCCTGAAGATACACAGCATCAAATCCTTGGAAAAATCCTAAGAACTCCTTATCTGCTAATTTGGATTTCCAGCCCCTGGTATTCCAAGATACAACTTTCAGTGAGGGAGCTCCACCTTTCTCTGTACAGTCAATAATTAGAGGACCCTACACAATACAGGCTGGCATTTGAGATGTCATACAAATGATTGTCTCTATCAGTGACCATCAACAACCGACCAACTCTTCTCCATATCATCCTGGGGATATAACCCCCAGGTTTCTTGTTGCTACATGGTCATTCTGTCCAGCCAGCTACTTCTATATGCTGAGAAAGGTCACCATCTTTATCCAACAGTGACCCTTGAGCTAATCCTAATAGGGGGCATTAGCAGGCCTCAAGTGATGCATTAATTGCTTCCAAAAGTGGAACGGTGTTTCCTAACTTGAAGTCTTCTAAATATCTGTTTTGATGCCAACAGCTGTTAAATTCTAAATTGCTCATCCCCAAATTACCCCCACCCACCTTTCCAGGGTCTTTCTCCCCATCAACTAGAATAAAGGCACTATTCAAGTCCCTTTCCTGAACTATTAAATTAACTTCTGATTCTAAAGGAACCTTTCCCAACTTAATTTGTAATCCAGCTGCCTTATCATATCAGTCATCAGATCTATCTATTATATCTTGCAAGCTATCAAAAAATAGTAACTTATCCTTTGTTGGGGCAAACAATCCATCGGAACAGGCGCTGAGCCCCCTAACTCTCACCTCATCCGTCAGAGGATCCTCCCTGTTAACTTCCTTTGGAAGAACTTCTCTGGTGTTAAACTCTAAGACCCTCCTCTGTAGGTTTTGCTTAATCTTTGATGCGTCCGAACCTTGTTTGTACACCTCTGCTTCCATTGATTCTAGATCTGAGGATGGCACACCACTTAATGCCCTTTGACTTATCAATGGGAGGTTCTGATTATAAGATTTTACTGGTAACTTGGGCTGTTATGACCCAGATTTAATATCCTTCTTTTGGTGCCTCTCATCTTGTATCCATACCCAATGATGATTTCATTATAATTTTTAGGTACCTGGAAGCCTTCTGTTGTATAAACGGAGTACACCCTGGACAGGCATATACCCCTAGCCCTAAGATGTCTATTGACCTGGAATAACTGTCCGATCAGGGAAGGTTTATTAAAGACTATCACCCATTTATGTAGATGGGGAGATAGCCATATAGGTCTAATAGCTCGTATATCAGAATACAAACAGTGGATGTGGGTGTTGATGTGGGCCGCAGCCCCCAAATATCTAGTAACCAAAATTGGGTTGTTCCACAGTGGTATAATTCCATTAAAGGAGGGATAGATAGTGAAAGCCACTGCGGTCTTGGAATGTATGAGCGGGGGGAGGGGGCGGCATATACCCCTTGCCTTTTAAGGTTTACTTTAGGATCTCGCATATTTGTACCCTTAGCTCCAGTTGGCCCCAAATCCTTTCCTGCCTTCATGGACAATACCTTCCTAGTTTTCTCTTCCACAAATAAGGATTTTAAGTTGGGAAAATATATATTTCCAAGTCTGATCTGCCAGTAGGTTTAACAGTGAATCACCAGACTTATTACTTTCAACTGTCTGAGTAGAAGAGTGGACACCAACACTTACATTGCCCTCCTGATTCTTATTTGAAAGTACCGCACCAACCAAACACTTGGTGCTTACTTCTTTAGAAGGGGGCAAAATAGCTAGATTTGATAACCTCGTAGTTGAAGGGACCTCAGTATCAGGTTCCAGAAGCGAGAAAGAGTTACTCAAAGGAATATGGGGACTCAATGGGTCATCCTCCTGAGAATCCATTCCCATAGGGTTAGATCTCAGTAGATAGTCATCAAGCTTCCTCTGTTTGACCAGAGGGGAGCTCTGTTCTCCCTCCTAGCTAGACCTTTTCAATTTTGAAGGCATCTTTAAGTACACTCCCAATTATTTTATACAAACAGAATACATATAAACAAACAGGCACTAATGCCACTAAGGCCACATACCATAAAACTTGAAAATTAGAATAAACTGCAAACCCCGTAATCCTAAAATAACACAATAATAAAAATAAATATACAAAATGACCAAAAAGTCTCAGTCCCTTCTTCCTTCCAGGCTGCAGGCTAGAGTCATCATCACTGCTATGGCTGATGAGGAGGGTGCTTCCGCTACTGTCAGGGAGAATCCAGTAGAGAGAGAGGGCTCCCTGCCCCTCCCTGCTGCCTGAATGGCCACCAATCGGGTGGGACCAAAGGCCACTGCCCCTAGCAGCCTCTAACCCTTATATAGGAAGTGGATACCTGAGAAGGAGAAAGTACAATCCATCAGCTGGGCCCAATAAGCGCCTTCCCATAGTCCCCAAGTAGCAAGCAGTTCCCTTGCTAAATATGGCAGCTGCCAGCGAGCTGGGGAGGAGGGTGAGGTTGGTTGCAGTGGCTGGGACTGCAGTCAAGAGCAGTGGTGTAGAAGACATGATGTCCAGTGCTTATGCTAATATTGGGACTTCTGTATTTGGGGATAATATCCAGATATTCAGAAAGTCACCCAAATATTGGAGTAATATCTGCAACTGAAACAGATATCCATTTGTTGGGGTTGCAGTTGTTCAGTTATTCTGCTTTTCAACTATTATTTTATTTGGTTATTCAGTTGTTCAGCTACTTTATTTCAGTACTGTGCATGCTCAAATAGCTGAAATGAGGTAGCCAAACAACCTAATATCTGGGGAAAAAAACAACCCGAAAAACTGAAATGGATATCCAACAAACATGGACCCCAATAGTGATTGTTATCCATGTTGGTGAATAATATACAGTTCAAATTGGGCAAAATCGTTGGATACAACATTCACTGCAGACATTCGTTTCAGGAGCTCAGGCTGCCAGCCTCTCATCCCCAACAAGATACATGGCATTCACTGAGACCTGGCTCCATGGGCCTTTCTGAGTTGCTACACAGCTCATTTGTTCTCTTGGCACAGCAGCTATGGGCAGCTGCCCACGTGCAGATTTTCACACGAGATTCTATTTCACACTAAATTAGCAATAATGTGAGATTTCAGATGAGCTGCATGCCCACGTTATTTTCTTTCAGTTTTTTCTTTCCTGTACAAATTCATGTGACCTTTATGAATCCATTATTAAATATAACAGATCCATGCACACATTACTAAATTTCCCAGAGAACTACCAGGAAAAGCGCAGCAGCGGCAGCAGCAGCAGAACCACCACCCCAGGGAGTCGGACACCAGCCTACCCTTCTCCTCCACTGCTACCCAGACAGCCCTTCCTCAGGCCACTTTTAGACGAGACAAATTTGTGCATGATCGGTGAAAAATGCGCGTGTTTTAATGCTCGTTTAAAAACCTAAACCGTTTTAAATGCGCATTTGCCATGATCATGTAAAAGCCCAAACCATTTTGAATGTGGTTTTTAAATAATGCACATTTTTAAAAACCAGTTTTGAGCCCCTTTGATGATCGGGGGATGCCAAAACTGGTTTTTAAAAATGCGCATTATTTAAAAACCACATTCAAAATGGTTTGGGCTTTTACACGATCATGGCAAATGCGCATTTAAAATGGTTTAGGTGTTTAAACAAGCATTAAAACACGCACATTTTTCACCAATCATGTGCAAATTTGTCTCGACTAAAAGCGGCCTCTTCCCTGCTGCTCCTGCTGGCAGCATGGTGTCCCCTCCTCCCATCCCCCTTTCCTGGCAGCTAGATCCAGGGAGTTTTGGAGGGAGTGTGCAAGCAGCTCCGGCAGCACCTCACTCACTTTCCCTTCTGATTTCCTCTGTTACCAGCTTGAGGGAGCCAGCGCTCTCTTATCAGCATGCAAGATCCTCCCACTACACAATAATGCAAGCCTCCACACATTCTACTTTCACCATGAGTTTAGTTAACAATGAACTAACTGCACGCACACATTTCAATTTAACATTAAATAAACTCACATTAGTGTCAGAGCTGGATTTCTCTACCCTGACATCCATGCTAAAACACATGACTTTCCCTACTGAATGAGAAAAGGCGCATGCACAAGTTACAAAATCTCATGCAAGACAGAAATTAACGTGATATTGTGTAACATTAGCAAATGGGCTATATCTGTGCACTGGCTACAGCTGCCATCTTTAGTGAGATACAGAGCCATGGGAACCAGAGGGAATATGAGGAAGACCCAGTTCACAGGTCCCTAAAGTTGGCAGCACAGTGAGTTTCATCCCATTCAGAAGTGCAAGTGAGGAGTCCCTCCTCAGCCCTGTCTGCCAACCCCCAAGAGTACACATTCCCTGTCTCTCCCATCTCTTCCGACTCCTCCCAAGCTGTATTTGTTTCCTATAACAGATGTGCACTGCAGGGGAGGGGGCAGGCATTGTGTGCTGGAGGGTTGGGGGGAGGCCAGTTCAAGTCTCGCCTTAGCCAGAAACTCACTGGGTGACCTTGGGTCAGTCACAATATTCTCTCAGCCTAAGCTACCTCAGAAGGTTGCTGTGAGGATTAAAAAGTTGTGTTAAATTGTTGTATGTAAAGCACTCCGAGTGCCATGGCAGGGGGGCACTATATAAAAATAAAGGTTATTATTATTATTTTATTATTAATTTAGCTACAACCTGATCCCATACCAGCATTATGCCCATGGTGATTGCTATGTACCTCAATAAGTCTACAGGACTTTAATGCATGCTATGCCCCCTCAGCAAAACAACTGCACTCTCTAATACACAAGAACCAAGAGCTAATCCTTCCAAGTCCTGCTTGCAACATCCCTCCCCTTCTCTGGCTCAGATATGTAAGACAGGCTGCTGGGTATTTGCTCTTTGAGTTGACAGCAGTTAATGCACCAGGGAGTAGAGTGGGTTGCTTTTATTTTGTGTGTGTGTTTAATTTACCCAAACACTGCAGCAGCAGCAGCAGCCCACAGTGTAGGGTTTGACAAGATGAGGAGCAGCTTGTGTACCTTTCAGCTGATAGCCTGATGCAAGACAGACAGACTGACTCTAGCTATTTTCCTGCTAGTCCCCAACAAGCGGGTAATGGTGGTGATGGAGCTGGTTTGTCTCAGAAGTAGGATGCTGCTGTCCTGAGGACCTGTTAGAGTGACATCCTCCCCCATCTCCTCCTTCAAAGATTCAGAGGAGCTTAACAAGAGACACAAAAGTGGTAAATGATTAGCTGATTTTAGCCCAAATGCTTTGGCTCTAACACAAGGCGGTACAGAATAGCATTCATTCAGCTAATAAGCTGCCGGTATTTGCTTAGTGCAGATGCAGTTCTGTCAGATACTTGCTCAGGGATATTTGTCAACAGAACACTGAACTGTGAAGGTCTCTGGGCAGTTCTGCTGATTTCAAGTTGAGAAATGCTGCCTTTCTTCCCTCAGCCACCCAAGCTCCTTGTAAAATCCCCCCCAGAGGATGCTACTGTTGTCGGGCTTTTTCTCCACAGGTTCTTGGGAAGAGGATTTTTTCTGCCTTTTCGGAGAACTTACTCTTGCCAGATGCTTCTAAATTTTTAGGAGGATGGTGCAGACCTACTGAGCGTAGCTAGCTGAATTTTAATTTTAATTTCAAAATCAGGAAAGGGAAAGAACAATTTTGAAAACATCATTTATATTTTTCTTTTCATTTTTGGAAATTTCATTATTTAAAAAGACCACACCAAAAATGTCCAAACAGACAAAAGACCCACACATCATAAATGAATAAGAATAATGTTGTGTCTACAAATATGCAACCAACAAAAATAGCAGATAAAGCAGATCAGAACAATAAACGTTCGTTACCAGCTTAAAGAAATCAAACAGTCAATTGAAGTAGTCCATCCATTGGCAGCTGAAGAGAATCAGTTAGTCAGTCTATGAGCTCCTGGTGACGTTGCTCATTTTGTTCGCTTGACTTTATCAAGTGTGCAAACTCAAATAGAGTGAATGAACCACAATCATTTTTTGAAATTTCATTATTTAAAAACAAACAAAAAATCAGCTATCCGAATGTTCCTGCTATTTTGTTGTCTAGCTCGGTTGCTGGAAGCCAGTCGTTTTTTAATTGGGGTTTTAATTTAATTTTTAGTACTGATTGCCAAAAAGTGAAAGTTAAATAAAAATTAACAAATTTCTTTTGAAATTTAATTTACTTTTTTAAAATTAGAAAATATGTTACTTGTCATTTTGGGGGGCATGTGTGAAAAATCTTGGTCAGAGCTCTTCAGAAATTCCTGATCTTAGCCAGGGAATGCAGACTAGTAATCCATGGTGACCAGTGCAGTGACTCCCATCTTGGGCTTCAGGGAGGGTAACTGAATCTTCCATCAAGGCTAAAGTTGCAGAGCAAATAGTAAGTAGCATCAGGCCACAAAAGCAGGTGGTTGGTGGATGCTGGGAAAGAACATGGAGAGGTCTGGTGGATGCCAGGAAATAATGTGGAGAAGCCCGAGCATAAGATGGGCGATATCTGGATCAGCAGCAGCACATGTGAAAAGTTCTAGGGATTGTGTCTGATCACAAACTGAACACGAGTCAGCAATGTGATGTGTCTGCAAAAAAAGGCTAAAGCAGCATTAACAGAAGTGTTGTTTCCGAGTCACTGGAATAATAATAATTCCACTCTATTCACTCAGCACTGGTCAGACATTACCTGGAGTACTGTGTCCAGTTTTGGGTACTTTACTTTAAGAAGGACATCAACAAATTGAAGCAGGCTTAGAGGACAGCAACAAAGATGATAACAGGCAAGCAAGTCTTATGAAGAAAGGTTGAAGTAACTGGCTAGCCTAGTGAAGAATTACCTGCTCCACTGTCTTTTCCTGGTACGATTGTGCTGCTGGAAGGAGCTGTGCCCTCTTCCTGCTCGTGTGCAGGGGTGGGAGGGGGGGGACAGGAGGAAGCCTCTGTGTGTGTGTGTGTGTGTGTGTGTGTGTGTGTGTGTGTGTGTGTGTGTGTGTAAGACCGACTGAGAAAGTGAATGTATGTGTGACCAAGTGCCCTGAACTCTGTGTTTTCACTTGCACATTGCACTGAAGTGTTTTTTAAAAAAAACCTTATATGGCACTTTGTGTTCATAAGCAAGCCCCAGACTGGGAAGGGGTCAGACAATGTCGTCCCCCTCCCCCTCAAATTGTGTTTTAGCCTTCATCCGCACAAATTCTAAGGCTGGCCCTGCCTACTCCCATAAAGCTCCTGACATGTGTCACTGTGCTGAAAATTGACTCCCACCACCTTGTTTTTCCACACACACCAGATCCTAAAGAAGTGGTTTAGGAACCTACCCAATAGTACCTAACATGGGTGGACCTGTAAGCTTGATGCTGACTCCCCTGCCAGCTATCGGGCTGTCTCTAACCTTCCCTTTTTAGGGAAGGTTATTGAACGGGTAGTGGCTCAGCAGCTCCAGGAGCATCTTGACCGCATCAGTTATCTTGATCCTTCATAGTCTGGCTTTTGTCCGGGTCAATGCACTGAGACAGCACTTGTGGCCTTGGTGGATGACCTTAACTGAGAAAAGGACTGTGGTCGATCAACCCTATTGGTCCTATTTGATACTGTTGACCATGAGACGTTGGTGACGTGCCTGCGGGACAGTGCGGGGGTGGGCGGGATTGTTCTTGAATGGTTCCGCTCATTCCTGACCGGAAGAACTCAGCAGGTGGTACTCGGTGATTCTTTTTCATCCTACCGAGACCACCTGTGTGAGGTCCAGCAGGGTTCGGTTCTGTCCCCTCTTCTGTTCAACGTGTACATGCAGCCGCTCGGTGAGATGATCAGAGAGTTTGGGGTGAGGTGTCATCAATATGCTGATGACACCCAACTCTACCTCTCATTTTCAGCCAACCCAGACCTGGCTGTCTTGGTGCTTACTCGGTGTCTGGCAGCTGTGGGGGACTGGATGAGGGCTAACTAACTGCGACTGAATCCTAACAAGACGGAGGTGATGTTAGTGGGTAGGTCGGCGGAGGTGACGGCTCCATCAATTGATGGAGTCTGCCATCTGCTGACGTCCCAGGTGCGGAACCTGGTGTGCTCCTTGATGTGCAGCTCCACCTGGATCTCCAGGTGGAGGCTGTGGCGAGGAGTGCCTTCTGCCAGTTACATCTGGTGTGGTGGCTTCGGCCACTGGTTTCGGTTCCGGACTTGGCCATGATCATCCATGCTTTTATTACCTCTAGGTTAGACTACTGCAACGCTCTCTACATGGGGCTACCTATGGTGATGGCTCGAAAGCTGCAGCTGGTGCAGAATGCGGCGGCCCAGCTCCTAGTGGGGTTGGGCAGCCGGGAGCACATTACACCAGTGCTCCAATCTCTGCACTGGCTGCCAATAGTCTTCTGGGTCTGATTCAAAGTGCTGGTTTTAACCTATAAAGCCTTACATGGTCTGGGCCCTGCTTATTTGCGAGACCACCTCATCCCCCCGAGCTATAGATTGAAAAGAAATGAAAGGGGTTTCACTGCTTTTCTGCACCCCGGGTGAAGCAGATCCCTGGAGGGGTTCAGCTGCTTTTCTGCACCTTGGTGAAGCAGGTCCCTTTCTAAAAGGATTTCAGCTGCTTTTCTGCACCCTGGTGAAGCAGGTCCCTGACAGGTCCCTATCCAGGAGGGGTTCAGCTGCTTTTCTGCACCCTGGTGAAGCAGGTACCTTTCAATTCACGGGATCAAGTGGAAATACTACTGTTTTGAGAGGGTGGGGAATTACTCCTCTTCTATTTCTAATAATGACTCTTTGTTCACTTAAATAGGCATTTATTCAATGATAGCAGAACAATTAACATACCAATTATTAAAGAGACACTTGCACTCAACATATGATCTCACCTACTCTGACTACTTCAAATACATACAAAGCATATATTCTTACGTGATCAACGGTCTGGTTCCAGAAGGAGGGCAGGTAGGGGGCCCAATGAAGCTGAGAGAGAGAGAGCCTAGCTGCAAGGCAAGTGGTAGGACCTCCTAAGGAGAAGTCCCAGAGAGGGCCAATCACCAAATATTGCCGGCACCCTGATAGGGTTAGCAGTTGAGTACCGTGAAGGGCAGAGAACTGATCCAGAGGCTGGCCTTACATACAAGTTTCCCTTATTACTCATCCATGTTAAGGGCTGTCTGCCTCTTACTCCAGAATGTTCCCCCTTATGGCTATCCATGATTGGGGTCCTTCTGCTTAGTCATTGGTGTGGAGGTTTGCCCTGATCGATAGGGTCTGGTCCACCCCTCCGTCCGGAGGGGGGGCCTGACTCTTTGGCCCTGGGTCGCCCACACCCTTCTTAGAGGCATCTGGTTGTCTAATAAGGCCATCTTCTCTTGCTTGTATAGTTTAACTCTGTTATCAGTTTCTGACCTTCCTTTTGTCCCTCAATGTTCCTCTGAGTTATAAACTATTCAGTTGTTTTGGGAACACGAGGTTTTTGCTCACTCTCAAGCATCATTTACTTCCTCTGACCAATTTGACCATCTTGTTCCTAACATTTTCTGTTCTTTTAAATCAATGAATACATGTACTGAATAATGCCTTACCTACTTTTTCGCATTCTACATAGTCTTAAATAACAGCCACAATGGTCTACACAAAAGTTACATTCAAAGCGTTACATACTTATAAATTCAGTGTATACTTTTGGTTACATTTCAACAAAGAGTGAGTTACAGTAACATTCAATGTCTGTTCTGGCACATTTGTGTCAGAAGAAGCACTTCTGATTTGGTTACATTTTAGCAAGGAAAAATTAGCATCTCTGTTAGGCCCGTGCCATATCATAACAAGATCAGCCCCTGCGGTCATCTGGGGGCGCCTTGTTGGAGGTCCCCTGGGTTCTCTGGGGGGCCACGCAGAATAGGGTGTTCTTGGTGGCTGCGCCACGCTTTTGGATTTCCCTCCCGGTGGGGGCACAGTTGGCCCCAGATTCCCCAGCCTTCCGCAGGAACTGCAAAACCTGGCTGTTCCATCAGGCATTTGGCGAGGGAGAAGGGTAGGGTGGGGAGTTAGGGAGGGTGGTATGGGGGTGTTTTATGGTTGTCTTATTTTATTGTTGAATTGTTTGTTGTTGTTGTTTTAATTGAATTGAAATGTTTTTAGTATATTATATGTATTGTTGTTAGCTGCTTTGGGTCGCCTGTGGCGGGAGAAAGCGGGATATACATTTTGAAAATAAATAAATAAATAAATATTTTGCTCCTCTAGCATCTCAAAAGCTTCACAACAGGCAGTAAGCTGCTAGATACTCAAGGAGTTGAGCCCGGCCTGATGGGCCTCAACACATCTAGCTAGAGAAGGAAAGAGTCATCCCTGGAACTTCAAATGCCCATCCACACAGGATGTCTCAGACTCACTCAGTGACACCCTATGCGTGAATCAATGGGTGAACAGCAGTAATTGCTCAGTGTCCACCCAGCATTTTTACTGGGTGCCAATGAAATGGTGAGATGAATTTAAGATGGCTCTTTGTGTCATTCGTGCAGAGGGACCTGGATATGTTTAAAACCTTCTCAGGTCTTAAACAGATCTTAAAGGATTGCTGCTTTAACACCACCAGTTTCACGGGCTATCTAACTTGACAGGTTTGTGGGGTATAAAGCAGCATGGTTCCCAATGCTTTCCATATTGTCACAAAAAGACCCCATCTAGCTATAAAATAAATAAGGGTGGTCAGAATAAAACCTCAAAATCTCTTCATGACCCCCATCTGGGGATGTGGCTCCTTAACTTGTGAATGGCTCCTTAGCTGGGATAAATCAGCACAGCTCTAGTGATTGCTGTTGAGTGTTGTCTATTTACACTGGCTTGGGATATAGCTTACTGGGTGGAAACAGATGGACAGCAGCTCCGGGGGTGGCTGCACCAGCCCACTTCACTCCCAGGCTGGCCGGTCCATCTGAAAATGTTCCACCAGAAGTTGAAAAGGAGCAGGCTGTGCCTGCTCCAGGACAGCCCCACAGGCAGTAATCCACCCTGGAGCATTGCCAGCAAAGCGGGCCAGCCAAACTCTAGGCACTGGCCCAGAATGGAGCTGTTGTCAGTCTGTTTGGTGGACCCATGCTTTAGCAGCACTCCTGGCAGGCCATTGTCCCAGCAATACCATACAGTTAGGGTGACCAGATATGCAAATTTTAGAGGACACTTATGAGAAATAGAGGTTGCAGGGCTTCATTGGCCCTGCAACCTGCATGTCTCATAAGTGTCCTCTAAAATTTGCATATCTGGCCACTCTATGTAGAGTTCTGGATGCCAGCCTAGAGCGACTCTATGGTGTGTGTGTGTGGGGGGGTGGTGGTGGTGGGGGGTGCTGCATGGGTGTCCAGTGTCCATGGAAACCCAAGTTGGACTGGAAATGGGTGGAAATGGGGATGCGCCCTGGAGCAGTTCCGGGGGAGGCTACCTCTGCATCCATCTAAGAATATCCTTTGTCTCCAGTGAAGTTATACAGATAACACCAGCTGGACATTTGGAATTTTATCCTGACAAAAAACAAGGGGTTGGTGTGGTCGTGCCTGACCCCGACACATAACTGAAGGGCCCATCCTTGTGTTATATGAATAGTTTTGTCAGTAAAGTACTCTTGAACTGAACTGACTGCCACAGATTTACAGCAGTCCATGGACTTTAGGGGAGTGCAGCTGATCTACAGCCACAGGTGTAGTTGGAATTCTTGGCCTCCTTGCCCCAAACAGCATTGCTGTGACCACCAAAAATAGCCAGTATTCCCTCAGAGTCACTTGGTGACCATTGGCTGTTGTGGTGAGGAGGCTGGTTATGCACTGTGGTTGTTGCAGTGAGCACCTCCTGCAGGCCTGTGCTGGTGCTGCATCCATCCATATTCTTTTATAGTGATGGCACAGATCCTCCAGCAGCTAATAGGGTTATGCCAGTGCTGCCTCCTCTGATGGAGTTCTGCCCACATCAACAGTAGCAGTGGTAACATCTAAGCGAGGGGGACCCTCTGTTTCGGGGCCTGGTCCCCAGGGTCATTCATTAACCAACCCCTGTTTACAGCAGTGCAGAGTCTGACCCATTCACTTCCACTGGGTCAACACGTATTTACACCCACTGAGGAGCGGATACACAAGCACGTTATCTTCTCCTGTCATTATGTATTCCAGACTCTATGTAGTCACTGGGCCTGTGAGGAATATCTCAAACCAGGGGCTGGGGGGAGCAGTTATTCACAGGTGGCTCTAGACAGTTTAAGGCAATCAAGATTATTGCTCCCTTCCCCCAGCTCTTTCCGCCTCTCTCCCCAACCCCTCCAGCTACTGCTTCTCTGCCTCTTTCTTCTGCCCGTGTTTATCCACAGCACATGTTGCCTATGCACCTGTCCTTTCTCCCGCTCTCACACGCCTTCCCCTTCCTAACCCCTGTCCATGAGAGCACATCTCCTTTAGCTCTGAAGGCAGGACATCCTCTGCCCTCCTCCTTCAATGGGCACCAACTGGCATTGTGAGAGAGACAGCCCAGGGGCCAAAGCTCTGTGTGCAGCTGGGCTGGTGCAATACCACAGACAATATTCAGAAAGCAGCTTAATCAAATATGTTTGTCACAAATTAACTCGAGGTTGTTTTTTCACATATCCAGGAAGAAAGGGGGCTGGTGTCAATGGGGGGGGGGCATCATTAGCATAAAATCAATCCTTCCACCTCTCCCCCAGTTGGCTAATTAGCCCCTGATAATTGCCCACTGAGCTCCAAGCACATTACCCAGACCACAAAGGACTAGTTCCCCCACATAATGCCAGGGACAAGGTGATGATGAAAGATTAATTAAGGTACTAGTGATCCTCTGCACCTGGTTCTTTCTGGCTTTTAACCCATTATTCACAAGTTGCAGGATGGATTTCCAAGTCAGACCAAGAGAGGTCTACAGTTCTACACAGGATAGGTCCCATTAGTGTTACAATGTGATGGGGCATCAGTGCAGAATATTATTCAAGAGGTTGAACTCTTCCAGGATAAGGTAAAACCTATGTATGATGAGACCCAAAGGAAATGTAAATACTTTGTGCTCACTGCAAGGGGCATTAGAAGAGCTTTCTAACCAAGTATAGTAAGAAGTGGAGCCAGGCAAGTTGCAACGGGTCTGCTGTTCATTCCTGCAAAGTTTCAGTTCAGTCCAATTCCAAGTAGAGCTCAGCAGCAGTTTAAGAAGGTGCTAGTGCAAATCATGGATGTGAACGATTTGGAGCACAGATCTGTGACCAAATTACTCACTAAGTGTGTGGTGATCTTCCAGATGCTGATGAAAGAGACTTGTTTTAAGTTGATCAACAAGTATTTTTATTAACAGAGGTCAAGTGAGGCCTAACAACAAAGAGAGGATGGGGGGAGGGGGTCTTCTAGATCTCTGGGCTAGCACAGTACTGACTGTCTCAAACATGTAACCCAGTGACCATGAGGCATTTCTTGCAAAGGTAGCTGCAAGAAAGTTAAAGACAGAACCACTCTCTGTTATAAACAGGGAGGCCCCAATTTTGTGGAAACTGCTTGAGCTACAGTTGTGAACATTTATTCATGGCTTATATTTGTGAGGACCATCATATGTGCAACATTTGAAGACGAGCCAGTCAGAAAATCAAAAGTTATAACTATTTAAAAGTTAATTGGTTGTGGTCAAAATGCACAGAGTCCTGAGTATTTTGAATTATCGATATCACCTCCTCCCCACGATGAATTGAGCTCCCAGATTTCACAGCCTTGGAGTGTGAGATCTAGATCAAGTGCTGGTGTAGTGTGATAATGATTGGTGCAGCCAAAAATGAGTTACTGAACATTAAAAAGCAGTTCTGTTGACTGGCACATGCACAGTTGAGCAGCTGCTCTCCCCCATTTGTGGTATTAGAAAAAACAACTTAAGGAAAGTTACATGCCTCTGCTTTTTAAAATCACCTAACTTTATCAGGTTCAGGTCGGAGCCAGCTCTGTCACAAAGACTTTAAGCTCTAGTCAGTTTCATGTCAGTTACCTCTTGCCTAAGAAGGGCTGGTGAGAGGAAGCTCCAGTCGGTTTCATGTCAATTACCACTTGCCTCAGAAACCCCAGCAAAAGGAAGCTCAAGTCAGTTTCATGTCAATTACCCTCTTGCTTCAGAAGCCACCAGCAAGAGGGTAAAAATTATCCAAAAAAGTTCAGCCATCGGTTCAGAAAACCACCCCACCTCACCCAAACAAAATGCAGTGATCTCTTTAAATGTTTTCTGTAAAAGGAATTGAAATGGACCCGAGAGGGACAGCAAAGCTTCCTCCCCATCTTCCAAAAAAAAAAAAAAAAAGTGGCATGACTTTTACTCATTCACTCTGTGGGGAGGATTTTTAACAATCCATATCTCCTCCCCCCCGTACAAGTTGAGCCCCCAGACTTCACAGCCTTAGAGCGTGAGATGGCTACCAAGTGCCACTGCAACATGCTAGCACTTGGTGTAGTGAAAAGCGAGTTATTAAACATTTAAAAAATCAGTTCTGCTGGCTGGCTGGCTGGCTGGCTGGCACATGCACAGTAGTATGGAAAGTTGCATGACTTCTTTTCATTCACTCTGTATGGAAAGTTGTGTGACTTTTATTCATTCACTCTGTATGGACCAACCAGCCCAATCCTGGCATAGCAGCTCCCTGCTTCTGTTGCCGGCTCTGCCATGCTGCTGCTGACTCCTCACTGTTTCCGCTGCAGCCCCAGTCACCCCCTCTGGATCTGCTCCTGCTGCTACTGGCCAGCAGGCCCAGCTCCTCTGCCTCCCGGGAGCCCAGATGAAGTCCATCACCTACACGTCACCAGCCTGAAACTGACCACCCCAAGCACCGCTTTTCCTCCCCCCCCAACTTCCCAAGCCCCCTTCCAACCTGCCACCTCTCCCACAGCTTCCACATCCTGAAACTGACCCCCCAAGTCACCCCTTTGGGGCTTTGGGTGGCAGCAATCTCGGCTGTGCCTGGGTACTGGAATGGCAGCTGGGGAAAGGCTAGTTGTTGTGGGGAGTCACCTGTCATGGAGGAGTTGGAGGAGGCATGGGGTGAGGAGGCAACAGCAACAGCTTTGCTGTAAATGCAGCTCCAGTGAGAGGGAGCCGGCGGGGCCCCCCAAGCCTCTGGAAGATTCCTGAACACTCTGTGCTTTGTGTTGTTATGACTTAATTCAGTAACACAGAACTACTAAGAAAAGGGTGTGGACACTCCTTTTAAACTCTGTTTCCAGTAAGTTTTATTATCTGTGATGCTGAAGAAAGGCAGGTGTGTATCTTTCAAGGGAGGAACAGACTAGGGCTGAAGCGGCAGCAGCTATTACCACGCCACCATTCCATTCCGAGAACTTGGCACTTAATGTGTCTTGCTGCCAGCTTCCCCTTGATATTTCCATGATTCTGTATTACCTGCTGCCAGCATCTGCAAATGTGGCATGTCTGCAGTTTGTGAACAAAAGCAGTTTTATGCTGCCTTCCACCATTGAGTGCGAGTCCCTGATGCACCGTGATGCAGAATAATAGATCACTGAATGAATGAATTTAGGGTGACTCTGACTACCTACTTCAGAGTCCACTGCAGGGGCGTAGCCACCGCGGCGCGGGGGGCGCATTTGCACCCATGCCCTGCCCTGGGAAGGGGCTGGCAGCGATCAGGACTGGCCCCAGTCATATGCGACATTTGCGGGAGCCGGGAGCCCTGCTCCCGAGTCCCAGAGGAGTCTCTCTTGCATCACTGGCACCGCCTTTTTAAACAGCTCAGTTGTAGCCCCACAGCGCTGCTACATGGCTGGGGGAAGAGTTCCCCCCTGTCCCTGTCATGGAGGAACATAGGGTCACACACGTGTAACATGGGACTACATGTAGACTACAAGTCTGGTAACTATGTAATGCCAAAGGTTCCCCATGTATGTAAGGTTACAATTGAGAGCTGTAGAACTCAAATTAGGGCTCTGACGCGTCACCAGGCTACAGGAAATACAAAAAGATACCAAAATGTGTATTCCAGAACACATGCCAGAAGGAACCCTGTAGAGATTTAGATGGGCCTTTGTGTTTGCCTGGGTTGCCTACGTGACGACCCCACGATTCCCCAAAGGCAGGAACAGACACAAAGAAGGGGGAAACTATTTAAAGTGGCCAGTGAGTCACCTTGAAGCTCTTCCATCCTAAAGCCATTTTGAGAGCTGATCTACATGTGAAAGCCTGTCTGGCAGCAGCTAGGCTGGAGAAACATGAGGTGAGAGACATGATTTTGCTCTTTACCAACTAAGAAGCCAGCGCCCACTCATTCTACCTTTATGACTGAGGAACAAGAAGCTTATGGACCTTTATAGGGTAAGATGTATGTAGGAACTCAAACAGTATAGATTAGAAATGCATTATGCTTACCTTTGATTTCTAGTAACCACTCTGTATCAACTATCTTGCTTATGTAATCAATAAACTTACTTCTTATCTTTATGAAGAAGTGTCTGTGTCTAACATTGGAACACAACTGAGCAACAAGAGCCCTCAAGCTCTTGCGAACCCAGAGAGTAAAGAGTCTGTAAACGGGAAGGATCGGGCCCTTGTGTGACAAAGGAGTTTCATTGTGGCACACTTGAATTAGCCAGAGACAGAAACTAATTCAAGAGAGCAGTGCGCAAGGGAAAGTGAGTCACTCAAACCCGGTAAAGTGGGGGGTGCGGACCCTCCAACCTGTGACAGTGGCGCCCCAACGAGTAAGGGTAACGCTCAACTTGTGGACCAATGTGTAGAAAGTAGAGGAGCATACCCAGGTGACTGGACTCCTCTGAGGGGAGTAAATTCCATATCTAATGTTGCTGCCTTGCAAACAAAGTTCTTCTTCGAGGGGCTCCTTCCATTCTCACAAATGGGAGAGTACCAAGCCTAGAAAAAGGCGGTGGGGGAAATTTCTAACAAAATGACACTCCATGCAGGTTGGATCTACAGCCTGGGAGGGGGGTAGGAGACAGGGGGCCGCCTGCTCTGAGGGGGTCCATTCAACTGGGGGAGGGTTGGTTGTTCAGTGCTGCTTCTGTTAGAAGGATGGACAGATCCTCCCTCTTCCCTTTGTGATCACCGCATAGAGAGAACTGGGGGTGCAGAGCAGCTACAATTAGGCAGAGAACCATCCCAACAAAGGAGAAGAATTTGTCCTTGACACCCTAATGCACGAGAGAATTCACAGAAGAGCAGGGACTCCCCTTGCCCCCCTCCATCCCCTGGATCAGCATCAGGAGCCAGGTGCTCGCTCACTGCTGCTGAGGCCAGGAATCCCTGCATTCTAATAGGGACAGAGACTAGTGCACAAGGAGGGGCAACAAACAGGGCAGCACCCAGAGTTGAGCTTTGATGGAGGGATCTTTGTTATCCCTCCTTGCACACTAGTCGCTGTCTCTGTCCCACTTAGAGTGCAGGGATTCCCCAGCAGTAAGCTAGTGAGCTTGGTATATGCCAGTAAGAGAAGGGCACGCAAGTGAAAATGGAAGGCGCCCCTTGAAGAATTTTGTTTACAAGGCAGCAACTTCCCCCGCGCCACGGTGGCTACACCCCTGGCTGCAATGCTGCGAGAATCATAAAGCTGCCATGCTTAAGGGAAAGCGGAAACTGTGGCAAACCTGCTGCTTCCGTGTGAAATCTACAGTGGCGAAAATACCATGGCAGCAACCGCAGAAAGCCGCAAGTGCAAGGCGCGAAAATCGCTCCCTTCCTAACCATGCTGCTTGGTGCGGAAGAGCACTTTCCGTCAGTAAATGCTGCCGCAGCGGTATGGCATTTCAGCCCTAGAACAGACTAAATGGCTCTAAAGACAGCAGTGTTTAATGCAGCTCATGATGGCAAGCTGCAGCTCCTCACCAAGTTGCTGGCAAACTAGGGATGTGAGAACAGAGTTCGGGTGTTTGGCCCAAACTCGGGGTGTTTGGGCCATTCACGAACACCCTGAACCCGAACTGCCCCCCGCCTGAACCGGCCGAACAAAGTTTGGGTTTTGAACCCGTTCAGACAGGGGACAGGGGGGAACCTGGTTTTCCCTCCCCCCTTCCAGGCTGCACGGGTGGTAGGGGCACCAGGACTCTCCTCCCCCCCCCCGCCCATCCTGGTAAAAAATTAAAACAAAAACAAAACAAAACCACCCCAGGGATTGACCTACCTGGTGGTGCCAGAGCTTTGGCCCTGGGTCCAGCGGTGGCAGCAGCGGTGGCTCTGGCGGTGCTCCGGAGTGCTCCAGGCCTCTTCTAGGCCTTCCGGGAACTGAAGGAGGGCTTGCGGGGGCAGTTTGGGTTCGGGGCTCAGGGTATTCACGAATGGCCTGAACACCCTGAGTTCGGGCCGAACACCCGAACTCTGTTCACACATCCCTCTTCTAGGCCTTCCGGGAACTGAAGGAGGGCTTCCGGCCCCTCCCTCAGTCCCCGGGAGGCCTAGAAGAGGCCTGAAGTAGTCTGGAGTGCTGCCAGAGCCGGACCCACCGCCACTGCCACTGCTGCCACCGGACCTGGAACCCCAGCATCACCAGGTAGGTCGATCCCTGGGTGGTTTTTTTTTGCATCCCTGGGGTGGAAGCCCCAGCACCCCTTCCACCCGTGCAGCCTGGAGGGGGGAGGGAAAACTGGGTTCCCCCCTCACCGAATGGGTTCGGTGAAACCAAACCGGTTCAGGACGAACAGCCTGAACCCGAATGGTTTCGGGGGGGGGGGGGCAAACCCTGAACAGGCCAAACCCCGAACCCCCCGGTGTTTGCACATTCCTATGGCAAGCTAAACTAAAGAAGAAATGGCTTTGCTAATGTCAGAAAAAAACAATGGTGCCACACCACTTCTCATGGCAGCCTGTTATGGGCATCTTGACATGGTGGAATATTTGCTGGAACATTGCTGTGCTTCGATAGAAGTTGGTGGCTCGGTGAATTTTGATGGTGAGACCATTGAGGGAGCTCCTCCATTATGGGCAGCTTCTGCTGCTGGTCATTTGAAGGTGGTTTAGTGTTTATTAAATCATGGAGCATCTGTCAACAACACTACTTACTTAGACAAACTCAACTCCACTTAGAGCTGCCTGTTTTGATGGCCACTTGGAAATAGTAAAGTACCTTGTGGACCCCCACAAGCCCTGCTTCTCCTCCCATCCCCCCCTGCACAGCTTCCCAATCCCCCCCCACCCCACCTGTCACTCAAAGCAAACTTTTCAAATAACATCTGCAAACTTACCGCATGGTTTAAGGCAGGGATAGGGAACCTTTGCCCTGCTGGGGGCCAGATCCATGCCCCCAGAGGGCAATTACTTTCATGTGACTGGCTTAAACATCCCTAAGTAGTAATTTTCAAAATCCCAGGGTATATAACAACTGAATCCAGCGCTCAGATCCAGAAACGCCCCCAAAAACAAAACAAAAAAATATCTAAAACAAAAAAACTAAAGTTTTCAAAAATGTTAAAGGCAGAACCGTTTCCAAAAGAAAAAACTTTCCTTTTCAAAACCATTTCACAAAATACATTTCCCTCTAACTTAAACTCCAAAACCATGAAAATTAATTACAATTCCAATGACAAAAATATTTAACAACATACATTACAATAAAAATTAAATGACAAAAAGCATGGAAATTATTTCCAGGTTTTCTATCTATATTCCATAATTTACCATCAATAGTCATGGAAGATATGTACTTAATTTCTTACCATACACACTTACTCTTATTACTATTTATCACTAACTAAACTTATCCCATTATTTCTTTACAGAACATTTATTATTGTAAGTTGCCTACAAACATTTTTTCAAACTGCCTTAGGTCTGTCCTTTACATGTATAGAAATTGTATACACTTTATACAATGAAATGTTAGCAATGTCAGTGCGGACAACTTTATACAATCGGTTGTATACGATGCAATTCTGCGCAAAAGGACAGAGTTATAGCACAGTGGTACCTTTTGGCAGAGACTGATGCCCAATGGTACCAAGCACTGTATAAACCGGGGCGGGGGCAGGGGACTTCTGGCCCATGAGCCAAACCCAGCCCAAAGCTATTTTTTACTTGGATGTTTTCCAATTCCTGGATTTGGCCTAAGGATCCAGTCCCAACGCTCAAACACTGAAAAGGTGAGCTCAGGGGGAAGAGAGAGGAGATGAAGTGTAGCAGGGCGTAGTCTTCTGGGACTACAGCCCCTTTAAGAGTGGGCTGAGTGGGCCAGCTGGCAGGCTGTGCATATGCGAGGGTCTGGGGATACCAGCCCTGGCGAGAAGGCAGCCTGGATTGGACACTAGCCCTGGAAGGATGAATAGCCATATTGTAGCCAGGGAGCATGCCCAGTGGAAACCTTAGGGCTGTTTAGAGCACTAAGTACTGGGGCATGTTCAGTAGGGCTATGTAACCCTCTCTGAGCTCCAAGTACGGAGACATGCTCAGTAGGGGCCAGGTGAACTGAGCATGCTCAGGGCCTATAAAGGGCCTGGGCTCAGATAAGAGAGAGGCAGTGTAGGAGTCGGAGTTAGGGCTGTGAGCTCCCTACTCCAAGAAAATAACCTTGGTGAAGGGCTCACTTAGAGTAGAGGGCCCATGCCCAAATGAAGGGCTAAGGTGGCGAACTATGGCCACTTTTACACGAGTGGCAGAATGCAGCGTGTTGAAGAACACGGTTCCTGAAAAGCCCCGCAGGGTGCGTTTAGACGTACCAGAAGTAGCCAGCTGCCATAGAAATCGTGACTTGTGCGGTCTTTTTAAAGCTGCATTTGTGAAGCCTCAATATTGGGGTTTCCCAAATGTGGCTTCAAAAAGACCACATGAGCCGTGATTCCTATGGCAGCCGGCTACTTATGGTGCATCTAAACGCACCCTGCGGGGCTTTTCAGGAAGCACGTTCTTCAATGTGCTGCATATCACTGCTTGTGTAAAAGCTGCCTTAGAGGGTTTTTGGGTCAAGCCCTAGACATAAAGACTGTGTGCACAGATGGTGGCGTAGGCCTTGGCTGTGAGGGGTAGTAGGAGGCCAAGGGTGGGGCCCCTATAGGGGAACTCCACAGAGTACACCCCCCTACTTGTGGGATACAGCCAGGTTGAGGGTGTAGCGGCGGGGTTGGCTAATTGCCCATGCGACACCCCAGTGCCCTGTGTGGCCCTGGGAGGACCCCCTGCTACAGCACGTGATAGAAAATGCAAGTGTAGTGCCACTTGCTGATGCTAAGTGGAACTGCACCCTGCTTTGACAGCCATTTTGAGGAGAGGCAATATTTTGTTTGGGACTTGGACTTTGCCTATTCTGAGCTGCCAGAGTGATTAGAGGAGGAGGCTTGCAACCAGATGGAGTGAGAGCAGGAGAGCTGCATTCTGGAGCCAGAGGAAAAGCCTTGCTAGAGGATTACGCCCAGACTTGTGTGACTGGAGGATTGCTCCACGAATCAAGTACCTCGACCAGGAACAGGCTTAAGCTGGGCTGGGAGTCAGGAGGTTCGCCCACGCTCGCCAACATGTGGAACCCAAGGATGGCTGGAGGAGTGTAGCCTGTTTCCCACAAGGCTATCAGTCTTTTGAGCTGGGTAGAGCCTGAATTGTGATGGCATGGTATAGACTGGAGTGAGCAGCACACCCCATCATCAAGACAAACAGCGGTGGAAAGAAGGTACTGGGGCTTTCCCCACTGGGGAACCCTGAAGCAGTGCTATTGTTGTAGGCAATGGGGACACTTACGTAGAGAGTGCCCCTATAGGGCTAGAGGAGGCAACAAGACTTTGGGTAGCCAGAGGTCAACAAGGGAGAAAGATAAAACCTGTGAGTTCTGTGAGGGAACAGGCCGGGTACTTTTGGGGAATCCTGCAAAAAAGACTTTTCCCCAGGAAGAGGTCTAATGGGGGAGGTAAAATGGAAAACTTGTTTTGCCTGTGGGAACTTGGACCATTACTGGAGGGAATGCCCAGTAACCAAAGCTCCTGAGCGAATGCTAAAAAGTCACGGGGTTCAGAGAAGGAGAACCCTTTGGGCTCAGGCAAAGAGGGGTTGGCACAGTGCTGGACTTGCTGGAAAGAGGGACAGATGAGGCAACCATGTCCTGGGAGGGCTGAGAAACAGGCCAAGTGTCTTAAAGGAGCTGTCCCTACAGAGAAGGCTGTCCAAATAGACTTGGCAGGCAGTGAGGAGCTCAAGCCTAGTGGAGTGCCTGTAGGCAACCAGGAAATAGCTGGAAAGTGTAAGGCAGGGAAGGATAACCTTAAAGAAATAGAGGCCCTAAAAAGAATGACCCAACATATGCTGGCACATCATGATTTCCTACCCAAAGAGAATGTGGCTTTACAAAGAGAGGTGGAAACCTTGAGGCTACAGTTAGCAGTACTGAGGCCAGAGACCCAGGAAAGAGGGATGAATACAGATATTACTGCGAAAACAATATTGAGGCTATTGGAGACTAAAGCAACACAGTTAGAGGCAAATCTAGCCCCCAAGGGAGAAATAGAGGAGCTGAGATTGGCACAGGTAGACCAAGGAGGGTCTACCTCTGAAGGAGAAGACCAAGAAGGGTCTACTTCTGACAGAGTTCTGGGCAAGGACACTTGAATATAAAAGATTCCCAGAGTGGGGCTAACGACCCACTTGCAAGGGACCCAGGGGGACTGGGGTTGGGAAAGGCTGGATGGGCCTTACTCCCATCCCTTCTGAGGGGTAAGAAGGGATCTCTTTTGAAGGGACTCAGATGGTTTGGCTATTGGTGACATAGAGGTACAGCGAGCCAGTGGGCCAGTACCCGAAGGTGACTAAGGGTGGCAAGGGACATTTGAGCCAGCCACCGAACACCACAGAACCTCAAGTTACCTAATCTGGCAGAGACATGATCCAGCTGGCCGGAACTGTAAACTATGGGAACCTTGGAAGGGGGTGATTGAGCTGACTAGGACTTTAACCCATGGGAACCTAACAGGGTGTAGGCGATGGAGCTGGCTGGGACAGGAACTGTGAGCAATGACTCGTGTGCAATGGCAACAGAGGGGACTTGTCACTTATGGGTGATAGGGTAGGTGGAAGAGCTGACCTCCCAAGTCAAAGAGAACCATGGAGGGACTGTACTGTACATGTGTAGTACACGGCCACAAGAGTTGGCTTTGAGGGTCCCAGGGCTGGGAGGTCTGGAAGGACTGGGTGGGCTGGCCTCTCATCCCCAGAGGGGTCTTGTACAAACCATGGCANGGAAGAGCTGACCTCCCAAGTCAAAGAGAACCATGGAGGGACTGTACTGTACATGTGTAGTACACGGCCACAAGAGTTGGCTTTGAGGGTCCCAGAGCTGGGAGGTCTGGAAGGACTGGGTGGGATGGCCTCTCATCCCCAGAGGGGTCTTGTACAAACCATGGCATCTGTATAGCCTAACTATGCTTGTGTATGTACTGCTGGGTTATTGTTGAAATGGTGGACATCGTATGCTGATGATTCCCAAGACTGTGAGTTGGGTGGAAGAACGCTCCCCAACAGGAGATAATGGTAATCCTTGGAAGGTTGGGTAGAGGTTACTCCCCAACTGAGTATGCCCTGAAGACCTGTGGGGTCTAAGAGAAGCTTCACCCTGCTGACAAGCGGCTAAGCCAGTCTTCTCTGAGAGAACCCTGTCTCCTCAGAGGGGGAGGAGTGTAAATGGGAGCTCAGTCTTCTGGGGCTATGACCACTTTGAAGGAGCTGAACGGGCCAGCTGGCAGGCTGTGTGCATGAATAGGTCTGGGGATGCCAGCCATGGCGAGAAGGCAACCTGGGCTGGACACTAGCCCTGGAAAATAGTGATATAGCTAGGGAGCATGCCCAGTGGAAGCTTTCGGGCTGTTTAGAGCTCTAAGTACTGGGGCATGCTCAGTAGGGCTCTGTAACCCGCTCTGAGTACGGAGATATGCTCAGTAGGGACCAGGTGAACTGAGCACGTTCGGGGACTCTAAAGGGCCTGGACTCAGATGAGAGAGAGGCAGTGTAGGAGCTAAGTCTGTGTCGAGCTCCCTGCTCCAGGAAAGTAACCTTGGTGAAGGGCCTGCTTAGAGCAGAGGGCCCATGCCCAGAGGAAGGGAGAACTAAGAGGGCTTTTGGGTCAAGCCCTAGACATAGAGACTGTGTGAACATATGGTGGTGTAGCCCTTGGCTGTGAGGGGCGGTAGGAGGCCAAGGGTGGGGCCCCTACAGGAGAACCCCACAGAGTGCATCCCCTACTTGGGGGATACAGCCAGGTTGAGGGCTGAATGGGCGTGGCAGTGGGGTTGGTTAATTCCCCATGTGGCACCCCATGTGGCCCTGGGAGGACCCCCTGCTACATCAGGGCATGCACTCAAGGATACAGGACAGCCAGTTCCATGGCATAGAGTCATGCTCTGGGCCCTCCCTCCCCCCCGTCCTGAGCACCCCCTTTGAAGCACTTCTGTGTCCAGCTCCTATCAGTCTCGCAGATCTTGTACTCATTTTTTTTCAAAGTGGCCCAAGGGAAGGAAAAAGTTCCCCCACTCCTGGTATAAACAGAGCCAGATTTTCAATAGAGCTCAGCTCCCATTCACCAAGCTTGAAGAGCTCTTTTGAAAATCTGGCCTTCAGGAGCTGCTGGGTGTGCAGACTTTGAAGTCTGCTTCTGATCCTGGTACTTAAATGGGAGCTGAGTACTTGAAAATCTTTATAGCAAGAACCAATTCTTGCCCCAAAGAACTTCCATTCTAAAGACAAGGGGAAGTAACCTACCCAAGGCCACACAGCAAGTCACTGGCAAAGGCAGGCACAAGTCCCCTGATTCTGTTGAATGCTCCACCAATAGGCTATATTATCTCTCAGGAGAGAGAAATCCATGGTAACTGAAGTAACAGTTCATCACTTCCCAGTGAGCTCACCACTCTCCCTTGTCCTCCTCCTCCACCTCCTCTTTCTCATTTTTCATTACAAATGGAATTGTCAGAAACTCCTCTTCAGTAGAGATGGGCGCACTGCGCAGTGTCACACAGCAAAGGGAATCTCAGCCAATACTCGAGCCAGCTTGAACTATTTCAAAGCAGCACGTCTGGCCGGGGGTGGAATACCAATTTGGAACAGAACCAACTTTTAACAACTTTCCAAATATCAGTCTGGCCAACTTTCAGCACCTGTGATTGCAGGAGGAACTGAAGTTTAGTAATTTCTCATTTCAGGGACACTGCTATGAGAAGCTTAGCGTGGATTCAGAGAACAAAGAGGATACGGCTAATTAGTATTGACTGGCAGAGAATGGAAGTAGGTAGGGAATGCAAAACAAAAACCCACCTCTGCCTTTGACCCTCCTGCTCAGGGCACAGCAGCCTCAGCTTTGTCCAAGACTTCTGGTTGTCTATACACAATCAAAGTTAGCTTGAATCAGATGTAAATCCAGAGTTGTTGTTCAGAAATAATCTGTTTACATGATTAATATTCTGGAATAAGTACTAATCGGGAATAAACAGTAAGAAGTTTTCTACCACTTTTAGATGTGCCTTTAATTTTTGCAGACTTCAAAGTTCTTGTTCAGAAACCTTGTGTGTGTGGGAGTTTAGACATGCCTTCCCCTAATGGGAGTCGCTGGGCCGCCATTAGAAACAGCGGCACCAGCCGGCTCATGCTTTCTTTTCAAAACTGGATTTGTCAAACCTCGATATGGAGATTTTGAAAAGAATCAGGTTTTGAAAAGAAAGTGTGAGTCGGCTGGTGCCGCTGTGTCTAATGGCGGCCCAGCAACTTCTGGTGGGGGAAGGCATGTCTAAACTTCCCCCACACGAGGTTTCTGAATGCAGACTTTGAAGTCCACAAAAATTAAAGGCACATCTAAAAATGCGCTATGGCTGTTTTTACACGATTGCAGTTAATCTTAATTAATTTTTAATCCAGATCCATTAATTTGAGTATTCAGGAGTAACTGTTCACACAACCATTCTTAATCAGGAATAAGAATTAATCTTGATTTATATTTATATTTTATTATTTTTTTATTTTACAAATTTATACCCCGCTCCTCCTGCAATGCAGCTCGGGGCGGCTTCCAACAATAAAACAATAAAATACAATAAAATACATCTAAAACAATCAAATATTAAATATTAAATATTAAAACAGGGCTAGACAACTCCAAAAACAAATGGGTAAAAACAAATGGGTAGGGGACTAAAATCCTCCCTCCCCACCCTCCCTCCCAAAGGCCTGGGCAAACAGCCAGGTCTTACAGTTCCGCCGAAATGTTAAAAGGCTTGGGGCCAGGCGAGCTTCCTCCGGAAGGGAGTTCCACAGCCGCGGTCCCACCACCGAGAATGCCCTCTCCATCGTGGCCCCCCGTTTAACACGGGGGACCTCCAGGAGGGCACCCCTGGCAGACCGCAGGAGCCGCTCTGGGGCGCGAAGGGCGAGGCGGTCCCTAAGGTATGAGGGGCCGAGACCGTGTAGGGCTTTATAGATCATCACTAGGACCTTGAACTTGGCCCGGCACACTATCGGCAGCCAGTGCAGAGCTCGGAGCACCGGTGTAATGTGCTCCCGGCGACCCGTCCCCGTAAGAAGACGAGCCGCCGCATTCTGCACCAGCTGCAGCCTCCGGGCCAAGAACAAGGGAAGCCCCACGTAGAGCGCGTTGCAGTAGTCGAGCCTCGAGGTGACGAAGGCATGGATGAGGGAGGCCAGGTCCGGGCCAGAGACATACGGACGCAGCCTACGTACCAGATAAAGCTGGCGGAAGGCAGCCTTAGCGACTGCCTCCACCTGCCGCTCCAGCCGCAGGTCTGCGTCCAATATGACCCCCAGACTCCGGACCTGCTGAGCTACAGGGGGGCAAACCCCCCCAACCAGGGGGGCCACCACCCCCTTCGCCCTCCCCACCACCATCACCTCCGTCTTATCTGGGTTGAGCTTCAGTCTGCTCAGCCGCATCCAATCCGCCACGGCCTCCAAACATTGGGATAGCACCGAGATAGCAGGGTCTGGGTCAGTAGAAAAGGAGAGGTACAGCTGAGTATCATCAGCATACTGGTGACATCGCACCCCGAACCCTCTCACGACCTCCCCCAAGGGCTGCATATAGATGTTAAATAATAATGGAGACAAGATCGATCCCTGCGGAACGCCACACGGTAAGGCGCGGGGGCTCGATGTTTCCTCCCCCAACACCACCCGCTGGCTCCTCCCCGAGAGGAATGAACGGAACCATTCAAGAACAGTCCCGTCCAGACCCCCCCGGTCACGCAGTCGTCTCAACAGCAGCCCATGGTCCACGGTGTCAAAAGCGGCCGAGAGATCGAGCAGGATGAGAAATGTCGAACATCCCGCATCCATCTCCCGGCGGAGGTCGTCCACCAAGGCCACCAACGCCGTCTCGGTGCCATAGCCGGGGCGGAACCCAGATTGAAACGGGTCAAGGAGCCCGATATTATCTAGATGACCCTGGAGCTGGAGCGCCACTGCCCGCTCAATAACCTTCCCTAAAAAGGGAAGGTTAGAGACAGGTCGGTAGCTGGCGAGCGCGTCTACGTCCAACGATGGTTTTTTCAGCAGGGGGCGCACCACAGCCTCTTTTAAGCAAGGCGACAACCTCCCCTGCCGAAGGGACGCATTCACCACCCTCGCCAGCACCGTCCCCAACGTCTCCCCGGAAGCTTTTATTAACCAGGACGGGCATGGATCTAGTTGACAACACGTGGCCCTCACAGACCCCAGGACATCCACCACATCGGCTGGCGTCACTTCCTGAAACTCACCCCATAAAGATGGACCAGACGGACCCTCCGCCCCCCCGCGCTCTTCCCCTACTGCTATCAACCCAGCGTCGAAATCGGCCTGAATCCGAGCGATCTTGTCTGCGAAGTAGATGACAAACTCCTCACAGCGGGCCCGGGACAAGTCCCCATCCAGGCGGAGGGAGGCCGGACTCACCAGCCCCCGCACCACCCGAAACAGCTCCGCTGGACGCGACTTCGCAGACGCTATGAGGACGGCGAGGAATTCCTTCCTCGCCGTCCTCACAGCCTCCACATAGGACCGCAAATGGGCCCTATGGAGAAGACGATCGGAGACAGACCGAGTCCGACGCCAGCGTCGCTCTAGCCTCCTGCCCACACGCTTCATACACCGCAGCCCCTCAGTAAACCAAGGGGTCCTGCGGTGACGAGACCGAGGCAGAAGGCGCCTCGGAGCCACCCTGTCAATGGCCTCCTCCAGCAAGATGTTCCAATGCCGGACCAGCTCATCCACAGAGTGACCGTCCACATCCAGGGTAAGCTCCCTCAGGACCTCCTGGAACCGCTGGGGTTCCATCAGCCTCCGAGGGCGGACCATCCTAACTGGTCCCTTCCCCTTCTGGAGGGGGCGCGCTAAAAGACCGGCCTGAAGGAGGTAATGGTCCGTCCACGACAAGGGCACCGCTGTCACCTCCCCCACAACCGGACCCCCCGCCTCAAGGCCAGAGCCGAAGATCAGGTCGAGGATATGTCCCCCCACGTGGGTCGGGCAGATCACCTCCTGGGACAAGTTCATAGTTGCCATGGCGGCCATGAACTCCCGCTCCGCCCCAACAAGGCCGGCATCGGCGTGGACGTTGATGTCCCCCAGAACCAAAGTCCTGGGGGAGCCCAACACCACCTCCGAGGCCAGCTCCACTAGAGCGGCAGTGTGAACAGGTTAATCCGGATTAGGAGTCACAAGGAAGACTTGAAATCCCATGGTACAACGCAACCAGATTTTATTTATTTATTTTATTTATTTAAAATTCTTGTTACCCAACCCCTCCTGCTGAAGGCAACTCAGGGCGACTTACAGTCAACACTAAAAACAACAACAATAACTAAAAACAAGACTATAAAAGGAGGATAATAAAATAACCCACCCCCACCCACCCTAACCCACTCCCCCCGCCAAATGCCTGGCGGAACAGCCAGGTCTTACAACTTCTTCAAAAGGAGGGGAGGTCCAGGGCCAACTGGGAGGGAGTTCCATAGCTGCGGTACGGCCACTGAGAATGCCCTCTCCTGTGTGGCCCCCCAGCAGACTCGGGGGACCTCGAGCCGGGCACCCCCGGATGACCGCAGGGGTTGATCCAGTTCCCGGGGGGTGAGGCGGTCCTGCAAATAGGTAGGGCCTAGGCCATCTAGGGCTTTATAGGCCAAAACCAACACCTTGAATCGGGCCTGGAAAACTATTGGCAGCCAGTGCCAAGAACGGAGCGCTGGCGTAATATGCTCCCGGCAACCCATACCCACCAGGAGACGACTGCCACATTCTGCACCTGCTGCAATTTCCAAGCCGTCACCATAGGTAGCCCCATGTAGAGCGTGTTACAATAGTCCAGCCTAGAGGTGGCATTTCAGCATCCTCTTCTGCTCTGATTTCTAGGAGTACAGTGACAGCAACAGATACAGCAGTCACCTCTTCACCTTGCTGCGGTGGTTTTTAAATCTGGCATGCCAAGCAGAGACTGATGGGAAAACAGCAGGATATCCTAGAGATACGGATGGCTAGAAGGGGGACATGTCTGTTTGCAGCACTCTATGGCAAACGCAGTCTGGATTCACTGTTCACACGATCACTCATTTGGACTGATCTTTATCCAGATTAAAATAAATCCTCGAAAATTAGGTTTCCAGAACCTGGTTAAATTTTGGATTTGGGTTCAGTAATTTGGACTAAGGTGTTCACACAATGACCTTAATTTGTATTAAGAGCAGATTAATGCATGTGAAAAAACACCATATGGCAGGAGTGGTGACTGGTGAGGCTCTAGTAGGGAATAAGCATCTACGTGGACACTATTCGAGGTTTATTCAAGTCCCGAGTAAATAAATCCTCAAAAATGAGGATGTATAACTCTGGATTACAACAAGAATCTGGATTTATGTACTCCGGAATATCTATGTACACGAGCACTTAAATCTAGATTTAGAGGACTTTACTCTGGACTTATGGTTGTGTAGAAGTAGTCTCTGCCTCCCTGAAGAGATAAGAGCCCTGAGTTTGGTGACTAGCAGAACTAGAATATTTTTAGGGTAGAGGAAACAGAGACTGCCTCTGCAGGGGGAAAGGCTGAACACAGAATAGTGTAGATTGTGTGACCACACAGGGCTCCAAAGGCTCACTGAGGAACCCTATAGAGGCCTCAAATACATAGGATCCAGGAATAAACTTGAAATGGCAATATGAGCATGAGAAGCACTGGTGTAAAATATGGGCCCATGGAGTCTCAAACACAGGGAGCACAAGCTGTGGAGGGTTCACAGACTCTAGAGTCCTGTCCCCCCCCTCCACCCCCCCACAAACTCATGAGACTAAATAAGCATGTGGACAAGGGAGACCCGGTAGATATAGTGTACCTGGATTTCCAGAAAGCATTTGATAAGGTCCCACATAAAACTCTTGAGAAAATTAAAAAGTCATGGGATAGGAGGTAGTGTCTTAGTATGAATCGGTAACTGGTTAAAGGATAGGAAGCAAAGAGTAGGACACAATGGTCAGTTTTCACAATGAAGAAATGTAAAAAGCGGGGTGCCCCAGGGATCTGTATTGGGACTGGTGCTGTTTAACGTATTCATTAATGATCCGGAAAAGGGCATTAAGAGAGAGGTGATCAAATTTGCAGATGACACCAAGGCCACTTTCAGATATCCCCCCCGTCCTCCCCCCGGCCGTGCACATATTCTGGCTGCGGGAGTGAATGCGCAGCCAGGATATGCGTGGGGTGACAACCAGAGGTGTAGCAAGGTTGAGAAGGGCCTGGGCTCAAGCCTCAGTTATGGGCCCCTGATGTGTGCGCGTGCAAAGCATGCGTGCGCTCCAAAAACCCAAAGTGGGTGGAGCTTAAGGAATGGGGCAGGGCTTAAGGGATGGGGCGGGGCCTGCTGAGAGCTTCTAAATATACAAAATCCAGCGGCTAGGAGTTATAACTGTGGCTATAGACAAGCAAGACCTTCCAATGCTTCCCACCTCCCCAGCCAAGCGTCTACCACCACTCCCCAGGAGTGGTTGCACTGCAGGGGCAGCCGGGCGGGCAGTGAGGCAGGCATAGAGAGACTGACTGCGTCCACTGCCTTACTGGGGCGGGCGGGAGTGAGCTTAGTCAGTGTAGCCTCCAGAACCTGTTGCTTCTTGGTGCTGCCTATGCCTTCTGCACGCATGTGGTGCGACCAGTCCAGAGGTGCTGCTATCAAACACACGAGACACCCAAAATGCAGCTAGCTTATTAAGTGCATTATGCCATGAAAAGAGACATAATATATAACTAGTTCAGTTGTGCCCCATAATCAGTTCATACTGCCCCCACCCAATAACCTGTTCATTTGTGCCCCTGCCCCCATATAATCAATTCACACTGATTCACCAGTTCAGTTGTGCCCCCATAATCAGTTCATGCTGCCCCCACCCATAACCATTTAATTTGTGCCCCCAGGGCAGCGTGAATTGATTATATGGGGGG
>QEPC01007158.1:1088158-1107095 GCA_003113815.1 Sphenodon punctatus
AACAGGATACGTTCAGGAAGGGGGAGCCAGTGAAGAGAGAAGAGGAGAGGCTGCACATGGTCGAAGCGACGGGCAGAGTGAATGACCTTGGCAGCAGAGTTTTGGATTGCGATAAGGGGGGACAGGTGAGAGCGAGGGAGGCCAGCAAGGAGGAGGTTCCAGTAATTGAGATGAGAGATAACCATGGCATGGACAAGGGTTTTGGCCGAAGAGGTAGAGTGAAAGGGGCGGATCCGAGCAATGTTATGGAGGGCGAATCGGCAGGATTGTCGTCACACACCCCAAAAGAGACGCAGAGACTTAATATTGGTTTAAGCAGCATGGCCGCACTTTTATTCAACAGACAACGGTAAGGCCGGTGGGGGATTGCACCAGCAATCATGGGTCCAGCATGCTAGGAATTAACGATACTTATTAACTATAAACTGAGTACTGTATGGAAGCACCTTCCATTATCAGTACATTAACTCGAACCATCCCCTCCTTTGACTGCAACAGTGCACTGGCCAAAGGGGTGTGCCCACTGTGGGCGTGAGTAAGTCAGTAAGTACCCCGCAGAATGTGGAGGCTGTGCACGCCCCTACTTATCCTGCGAAGCTCCCCTCCCAGGGTTATGACCCCTGTGCATGCTGTGCCTGTCATTACACAAGACATCACAACCCCATCTCTTATGGAGATGACTCTTTTAGCTATCTTAACCTATTTAACCTAACCTAGCCTGCTGGACCCCCGATGTGTGCGACATTAAATCCATTACTCAAATTGTTTCAAATGCAAATTGGATTACCCTAACATTTCTTCCAGTCATATCGTTAAGTTATATTAATATATCCAAATGGTGCCAATTCTTCAAAGGAAGCCAATTAAATCCAATATATATGTGGCCTATTTATGCCTATGTGTTTACAGAGAAGGAAGTGAAAAATGGCCCTTTCAAAGAAGGCTAGCCACCAAAATTCTTCCTTGGCCCCTCTAACGGCTACCATTTCGAACCTCTGTACTACGCGGGTGGGTGTGACTGCTTCTCCAGTCTCTTTGCCCATCTGCCGCTCCCACATGGCTCCAAGGGATCCTCCCTTCTAAAGGGGAGGAGCCCCATACCCCACGCTGCGCTGTGCGCCTGCGCATCGGGCGGTTACTAAGCAACCAGCTCAGAGAGAGCCCTGCAAATAGAGCTCTCTCAACCAGCCAATGCTGCTCCTTTCCCCACGCATCTCTGCAAAGGGGAAGGAGTGGGGGGGGGCGACAATGGCCCATCGCCGCCATTTTGGCAGCGATGGGGGCTTTGGCAACAGAGTCAATGTAAGGTTTAAAAGAGATGTGTTCCTCTTAGGACTAGATCCAAGGTAACTCTAATGAAACCTGATGAGCTTCAATGGGGTTACTCTGGAGTAGGTTAGTTTGAGGACTGGGGCTTGTTGTACCAGACTCTGTACAAACCCATGGAGTCAGTTCTTCCAAAGAGTCTTGAAATCTGGCTCTTGGTGACACAGCAGGAGCTGCTGGTGGCTCAGAAGTTTGGAAAATCTCTCTCTCATTTTGGTGCCTCAGTGGGAGCTGCACTCTTTTGAAAATCAGGTGATAAGTAGCCTTGTTCCTTGCAATTTAGAAGTTGCCCCTAGAAGTTTTGTTGACCATCTCTAATGCTGGGCACGTACAGGACGTGGGTTGATAAGAGCCCAGCTCGGTATTGCTAAAACTCCCTCTAAATAGAGAAAATCAGAAATTATCCCTTGAAATATTGGAAGAAGCTAGAGAGGAGATAAATAAGCCGAGCAAGAATGCCACTTATTCATCAGCATTCTGCTGCTCGCTCCCCATTACCCCTGTGATGAATCAGAGTGAGATGAGGCAGAAGCCTAGCAGAGAGCTTCATCCATAATCTGTACTCTGGTGCCAGCGCACACAACAGCATCCCAAGGGGACAACTTGTCTGTACGGTTGGGCCAATGGAAAGTTACTGCTCCTTCCGCAGACATAGTGATGACACTCCTATGGGACTGAAGAGAAAAGGGGGCTCATTGGATAGTTATACTCACAGGCCACTATCTCTCAGCCGTGAGATAATTGCCTTCCAGTGACAGCCGAGGTCAGGCGTGACTGGCATCTCAGGGAGTATCCCTGTGTTCCAGGACCCTGGCAGCTCTGCCTGTCAATGTTCTGCCTTACAGTTACAATGGTTCAAGGCAATAAATAAATAAATAAATAAATAAATAAGCAGCCTCCAACCCCTTTGCTCAATACCCCATGAGGCTGACACTGCAAGGCAAGAACAGCGCAGAAATTCAGATGGATGGGGCCCAATCAGAACCCTAGACAGCAGCCATATTTGGCAGGGGCAGGGCCGGTCTTAGAGTGGGGCATATGGATCAATAGCCCCAAGTAACCTTTGGGTTGGGGAGAGGAGTTCAAGTGGTTTGTGCCACTGACTGACCCAGTCCTGCCTACCCATGCGCGCTCACATGGATGCAGGGCTGACAGAAGTGACTTGAAGATCCTGGGGCTCAGCGAGAACCAGATAATGATGAGAGAGAGCAGAGTCCAGGCGGGACCTGCTCTGGGACCCCCTTCCCTCTCCCTGTCTGGGAGCTGTATCCCGGATACCACCCCCAGACAGTGACTGTAGCATGGTGTGGTTTGCTCACGGTAAGTCCTAGCAGGACCAGACCCCACAAAGTTGTGTACTCTTCAGGGAATTCAACTCACAAGTCACTCACAAGTAGGGAATTCACTCTGTCACTTTGGGAATTAGCTCACTGCAATATCTTTTATTTACATAGTCTCCGTCCGTACAGCTCTCCACCAGACAGTCTCTTTCCATTTACACAGTGTTCTTGCTGTGCTGCTGGCTCATCTGCCTTGCACCCCCAGCTATCTCTATGCCCCAGGTGGGCTCATCCACCTGCACCTCATCTGGGCTCACTTATAATCCTTATTCGGGTTAGCTTTCAGTTCTCTACAGCCTGCCACTATCACAAGGAAAAAGCCCTCCAGCCACCCCATCCCTAAGCAACAGCCCTCTGGCAGGTACTCGCGGTCCATGGTCTCCAAGGCCAAGTCCTCTTCCACTATCCACCAGCAAGCCCCTTTCAGGACCTTGGAAAGCAGCAAGCATCCAGGGCTACTCCCAAATTCCAACAAGAGTCAGCACCCTGGAGAGGGTAGAGGACCTGACCCAGCCAGCCTAGGCATCCAGTCTTCTCTAGTTGCTCAGCCTGGGTTCAGGACCCTGGTCAAGGCTCCTGATGATTCTATCTCCAGCAGAGCTCCTCCTCCAATCTGCAGCCAGGCACACAGACTGCCTCTCCTCAGACTCTGGCTCTCTTTATATCCCAGGAGTGGGTATGGCTGACGCTTTAGTCTGCCAGCCCTTAAAGGGCCAGTGTCTGCCCACTTTCTCTAACCTTCAGCTTGGGTTTTTTACCTTGCTATTGGGCTGACTCTGCCAAGCCCTTGTCAAACTGTTCAACAACAACACAGTCCACAGGCTGGGCACGCTACTCTCTTAAAGGGGCAGCAGCATCCCTGCCACAGTGACCCAGGCCAGGGGGAGACATGGCTCAGAGTTCAGGACTGGCATCACTAGCTCCAGTCAGGAATGTCTACTCCTCAATGATACTACAAAAGTTTGGGCCTAAGGGGTCCCCATATTTTACCTTTTTCCAGGGTTTTGAACATTCTAAGACCAGCCCTGGGCAGGGGCTAGGTAGAAATGCCTGTATTGCACATGTGTCATGTACCTGTCTCCCCTGCTCTGCCTGATATGGCTGCTGGAGTAGGGCATCCTTTGTGGGCTCGGTTTATCTCAGAGGAGGGGGATAGAAGGAACAGTGCAGCCAGACAGGTGGCCCTATACCATAGGGGCCTTCATTGGCCCCTCCCTTCAATACTTGATCTGGCACAGAGGAGAGGAGAGAAGGTGGAAGGAGGAGGACAGTAATGTGGACAGGCAGCTGTGGGACTAGGCAACCATCTTAACCCACATCCCCTTAAAGCTTAGTCTGGGAAAAATTCACTGGTGTCCCATGAAGATATGAAGTTGCTGTCAGGTCTCCAAGGGTACTGAGGGTATCCTCAGTATTTAGGGAAATCTAGGCAGGCACCGAGTCAGTGTAGCTAGCACTAAAACAGAGGTGGGGAACCACCTTCCTTCCATGAACCACTTTGAAAATTAGTACAAGCTTCATGGGCCTGACCGGAATTGGAAGTGGGGTGCTTAAGGGGTCTGCTCAGGATGAGGGCAGAAGGGGAGGTTGAGATCATGGATCTATGCCATGGATCCATCCCCTATCCTGGACTGCACGCCTTCACCTCTCCTCCGATCCCCTGAGCTCATTCTTTCAGTGCTTGAGGGTAGGAATTGGATCTATGAGCCAGGAGCTGGAAAGTGGGTATGTATTTGGCCCACTGGCCACTGGTCCCATCCCATCCTGATCTAGTAAGCAACTCCTTCTAGGCTCCCTGGTACAGAAGTTATGCTGCAGGGTCTCTTACAGACCGTGAGGGATGGCTGGGGTGTCCCTGGCTGCTGGAATGACCAGTAGAAACCAGTGACTGATTGGGAGCTAGGGTAGCCTCAGGGACAGCCTTTTCACAGGGTGGCCCATGGAAACTGCCCTGGGCCCTGCTATTTTCTATATTTCCAGAGGACTCCACGGCATTCCCCATTTTCACCAGGGGAGGCTGCAGGGCCTCCACTCCCTCACAGAGGAACCCCAAGCACATAGGCGACTTGTAAGGGGGGCATGGGGGGCACATGCCCCCTTCCCAGATTCTTGGAAGCCCTAGAACCCCTGCCTTGCCCCCACTCCTGTGCCTCCTCACTATTGACAGTTACCAGTCACCTATGCCCAAACAGAACTACTTCTCTGACCCCATGGAGGGTGTTCACATGGGGGTGAGGCCATGGCAGGGCCACTAGGGGGCCTCACATTTTATCTTTGCCATTGACCCCACAAACTCAAGTCTGGCCTGGTAGCCCCTCTCAGTGCTACTCCATTTCTCAAGCCCTGTGCTTAGCTCAGAATGAAGATGTTCTCCACACCCACAGGACTCAACCCTCTTACTTACACTGGAACAGCCAGAGCATCATAGGGCTAGGGCCCAGAAACCCTATGAATCCAAGAACTACAGGAATAACTGTTCCCAGCCCCAACAATGCACCCCTTCTCCTGCTCAGCTGCAATCAGTAGTCCCCCTGACATAATCCCTGACCTCAAAAACACCTGTCTCCATTAAAGGACAATTGTGCATCACAGCTGGAATCATCAATACCTGCCCCACTGCTGTTCCTGACCTCAGAAAGAGCCCCTCTCTCCGCTCATGACAGGGTTAGCTCATAGCTCAGCCAGAATCAATACTCCCTTGTTTGTGATCTCAGCAAAGCCTCCTGTTGGGGTGTTTGATTACTTCCTAACTAGCAGAGCAAGGTTCTTTCCCAAAGCATGGTTCCAGGCTGGCTTCCATTTCACTCAGCAAGCTGCCTTGGCTCTCTAACAAAGCGGTTTTAAACCAGACAGCCATCCCTCCTGCAAAGATCATGTTGCAAAGAACAGCTAAACTGTGGTTGGAAATGCATGGGGGGGGGGAATTCACCTGTGATGTGGAAGGATCAACTCAAGCTCCTTTGGCATAGAGTGAGGCTGGGCAGTGGGGTGGAGGGCTTAACAAATGCACAGAGAGCAGGGATTTGGAGAAGGGATGAGGAAACAGCACAGGATCCCCAATTACACTGATCCAGTGGCCCTAACCCCACCGTGTGAGGAATATGGAGCAGCTACATTGGTCCATCATAGCAGCAAGCACAAAGCCTCAATGCTGGTTCCTGGTGCACAACTTCTCTGCATTGCACTGAAGGGTGCTGTGGCATTTGGAATGGTTGAGGCCACAATCTAGGTTGTATAGCCTATGGGAATAACAGTCTTGAAGATCCCAGTTGTCATTTGCTTTTAAAACTGGAACTTGGGGACAGGCAACTTCAGTGCTTGTCACAGAATCATGGGAGAGTTTAAAGAGCACTGGCTCTCTGAAGCAGGAGGGCAATTGGATAACCGCTCCCTGTGATGGTCCAAGGAAAGGTTACGAATATGATTCTCTGAGAGTAGCGGAGGGAAACTGACATCTGAAGCTGTTTAGGGTCTAGCTCAAGGGGCTGTTGCGCTGAGACAGCAGGAATAGGCTGGGCAGTGCAGAACAGCATGGACTGTGGCTTGAGGACAGATAGTCATGAGAAAATGTTAACAGAGGAGACTCATGGAGCCAACTTGGCTTGAGGGTTTCAATGGGACACAGCAGCTGGCTTTGTGGACATCGTGAACGGGCTACCTGACTAGCTTGCTGACACACAGGGGTGTAGCTAGCTACCATTGGATAAACAGGGACATTTGTTCCAGGGCCCATACGGGTTGGAGGCCCAATATCAAAGGTAGCTAAGCCACCCTTCTCCCCCCCCCTTTTTTTTTCCTTTTCTTTTTAAATTGCCACCTGAGCTGGCTGGGGGCCATTCTGACTGCTATGTGGACCCCTTCCCTGCCCGCGGTTGCAACATTGTGTCCCACACAATGATACAACTGCGGGCAGGCAGGGGGAGGGAGGGGCCCCATGCAGCAGTCTGCATCAGGCCAGGTCACGCTCACAAGCCTCATGGCTTGGCTCACCCCCCATGGTGCCGCATCGCGGAGAAGGAGTCCTCCCCACCAGTCCAGACCTGGTCCGGGCAGGGCTGGCTCAAGGGAGGCCCAGCCTGAGCGGGAAGGTGCCTAGTGGCGTGAGTGGAGCTGCCACCAGATACCGTCCCACTCCGGTGCTCCCCGCATCAAGCCAGCCCAGCCTGCCTTGGCTCGCCCTGCCTGCCCAGCCCCTGGCCTCCAGGGCTGGTCGGGTGGGCCAGGGCAGCAATGGCACTGCTGCTGCTGCTGGCTGTGCTCGACCCCAGCGTGCAGGCAGCAAGCCGCGAGGGACAGAGTGCACTGTGGGACCAGCTCACCGCTGGCCCAGAAGATGGATGGGCCCAACAGCAGGCCACCAGCAGCACGCCGCAGACTCTGCAGAGAGCCAGTAAGTCCTGAGCACCAGCAGCCCAGCACCCCTAGGACGGCCGAGCTGGGAGGCGCCCCTAGGCCGGCCGATGGCTTCACCACCGGCAGGAAAAAAGAGGGGGAACCCACAGACATTTAATGTCCCTGAGCCCATCCCTAGCTAGTTACGCCCCTGCTGACACACAAACTGTAAGATTGGCTTTATCGTTTAACTTGTTCCACCCAAAAAGGAAGACATCCTTAATAAAATTTAGGCCTAACCTCAGTGTACATCAATCCTTCTTTGATAATAGTAAAGCAGTTTCTGGTTTGTTTGTAAAACATCCTTGGTGTCTAGCCTCCTCTGTGAAAGGCCCATTGGCCTACTTCTCCCTTGAACAGCTCTACTGCATGTCCAAATCTTGTGCTCAAGTCATGGGGCTTTGGACTGCAAAGAGGAATTGTATCAGAGTGAGCAAGCCCAAATCTAAGTTCTGACGATGTTGTGAGTTCCAAATCCACCAGTGAAGCCCCGAATAGCTCCAGTTCTGCATGAGCTGGCTCACTTTGACATTAGCCTAATGGATAATGGTCCAATCCGCATATCCCAGCCCCTGTGCATTCCAGAAAAGGATTCCAGTAGGGAAAGCTGAGACCCTGCAAACTGACCTTCACAGCAGATGGACGACCTGTTTCTTCCCCTTCAGGAGCTGAGCCATTCCTGAACAGATGGTCTGGCCTGGCAAAACGATGCACCTTTTTTCAGCCATCCAAACAGAGCTCACATCCCTTCCTAGGTGTCTGGCTGCAGGAAGCATTTCCTCTGGCTTTCTGAGACGTCCCCTTGCTGCTTGGTTCATGTTCCATTTTGGCCCTGTTTCTATTATAGACACCAGCCAGATCAGGGACACCCACCCCAGTCTGATTGTTGTCCCTTTCCATCATACTGCAGCTTCTGGGAACCTGGTGAGAGAACATGACAGCTGGGTCCTATCTGCACTGCAAGATTGTGCCATCTTTTACCTGTGTTGCAGCCAAGCCATGGTTGGCTTTTATGGCTTAGCTAATAGCTTGGTCACTTCTTGAAGGTTTCGAGGTTGAGTCAAAAGGGAAAGAACTGGGAGAGCTTGTGGCACAAACTGCTTTGGACCAGAACATCTCCCTGCTGCAAATTCAGGGCCCATCTTCCTGGATTTTGTTAAACCACAGCATCATGGAGGTTGTAATCGCTGACAGTGGTTGAATGCATGAGCAATAGCAGGTTTTCAGAAAGAAAGGGATTTACCTCAGTTCAGCTGCCTTTTCTCTCTTGTGTAGGTGTTCAAGGAAGGGCCATAAAGGCTCAGAGCCTGGCATTTCAGGATAGGTCACTCTTAAACAGTTCTTCCACCTACAGATGGATTTCTTCAAGGCAGCAGGAGATCACACTTTTTCTCTCTTCTCCATCATTCCTCAGTGATCAAAGGCAGGATTTTATTCCCTTCCTTCTCTCGCTTGACCCTCCTAATGAGATTAGCTGCAGCAAAGGGCTACATTCCTTGGCTTTCTGCTATGAGGAGCTAATCTATCCGGAGGGCTGGCTGGTACAAGTCAGACTCAACTAGTCTCCACCTCCTGGCCCCACTGTGCTCCAGAAAAGGATCCCAGTGGGAAGGGTGACTCTGCAAGCTGTCCCTCTGCCCCATCAGCAAGAGCCATGTTGTAGGTCACAGATGGGGGGGATCCTGAGTTGCAGGTGTGGGCAGAGTGAGCAGGAAGGTCCTGCATGAGGTTGGGCTGGGGGAACACACTGTTCCTTTTGTCACAGTTACTGAGGGTGTTGCAAGGCTGGAAGGAGGAGAGGGGTCTGTGGCCACTAAGTGACACAGCTGCAGAGCAATCATTCAGGTGGAGTGCGTGGGGTGGAATTCTAATGGGTGGCCACGCCAGCAGTCTCCACAGCCACTGACCGGCCCTGCAAACAATTCATACAGGCAGCCATTCCCTCTCTCCCCCGCCTGGCAACAACCTCTACCCCAAGCCCCACTCAACTGCTCACCCTCTGCCATGACACACAGCCCCAAACACCATGGAAACATGAAGTCACAGCAGCCTGTAACCCCTTCCTGCCCATGACCCCAGGAGCCGCTGCAGCTGCTGGCGGTCCCAGGCAACAACGGAGGTGTATACTGGGTGGAACGTGCAGGAAGCTGCTGTCTGAGCTGTTGTTCTCCATGGCGTTGGCTCTTCTCTCATGCATCGTGAGGGGGGTTGTTGGGCTTTGAGCCAACACAGTGTTGTATTTCATGTGTGCATCCTTTTAAGAGCTCCTCAGAGAGCTCTCGGCAGGGCTGCGGACGGCCACCCCAGTTCATACGGGCCACGGATGCGTGGGCACCTGTTGACACACTTTTTTGGCTTGCCCTGTACAGGACAGATTTTTCAGCAGTGGTCATGAGTGGGTGCTTCATGGCTCATGGGAGTACGTTTCCCCCTGCACCATCTTCAAAATGAGCAATTAGATGCATGGTTACTGGGTGGCCATGCATGGTAGCATCTCGTACCCTTGTCTTCTGTTTTGGGGTGGATTCCTACCCCGGGTGCGCATCTCTTGCAATAATTCACAAGGTAGAGGTGCCCCAACTTTGGCCTTTTAGGACATTGTCACCTGCCCAGAGGTACACAATATCCCCAAAGGAAAGTTGGTTACTGTTAATCATTTTTTATTAAAGGCCCTGAGGTAGAAACATACCCAAATTCATTTTACCGTGAGGTAGATTTCTACCCCAGCCTGGAGTAGAAATCTGCCTCATCACATTTCATGTTAGTTTACACATTCAAGTAATTTAAGCGCCAAAGGACTGGGGTAAAAAATCTACCCCATGACCCACGCAACGTTGTATTTTTCAAGGCATAAGATGAGGGTTAAAACACCCTGAGGATGAGTGAGTTTTAGAAAAACCTGCATAGAGGTGCTGGGCTAGTATGTTCAACACAGCTGGGGGCTGACACCTGTAGACCTGGGCTGCAATCCTCAAATCGCTTACTTCAAAGCAAGTGGTTTGTAGATCATGGTCCTTGAGAAATGGTGAATGGCAGAGAGAAGCTGGGAGAGAGATCAAGGGGAGGAGTAGAGAGAGACAGGGTTTGGGGAACCAGGTAGGGTTGCCACCTACACAAAGTTTTAAGAAACACCTGTGAAAAACACGTTAGGTGCCAATGCAACATGTATTTTTCATAAACATTCCTTTAAAATGTGCATAGGTGGCAACCTTAGAACCAGGGGAAGATGAAGCTAAGATGGGGTGAGAACTAAGGGGGGGGGGGGCGAAGAAGCTCTCAGACCAACAATTGATGCCACATCTGCTCAGAATTTTCCAATTAGATTTTATTTTCTGTCAAAAAGAAATAGCACTTTTTAAAAATGATTTTTTTGTTTTTGATTAGTTAATTAATTTATTTAATAATAATAATGGGAACTTTCCTGCCTGAAATAGTTTTTTTGCTTATTTTAAGCAACCAAAATTTCTCTCAAGTCGTTGTCTCTTTCAACAACAACAAAAAAACCAATTTTTTTTTTATTTTAGTCAAGAAGTAAATAAATGAATATATCAAACACTGTAACCAGGAAAATGACAAGACAATAAAAATATGTCAGTTCTGAACACTTCAGATCAAAAATATTTGATATTTTTGACAATGTTTGTGAAAACTCAAAGCACATTTTGTCTAGCTCTGCCTGGCCCCCATAATCAGGCTGAATAGCAACTCATTTCAGGGCTGGACCTACTGAAGCTGATGAGTGAAATCCCAGATACACTGAAGTGGGTAGTGTAGCTCCTTTGAGCTCCAATGAACTGTGGGTAACAGCTCGGAACCTGCAGCTGGTGCAGAATGCGGCGGCCCGTCTTCTGGTAGGACTGGGCCGCTGGGAGCATATTACACCAGTGCTCCACTCTCTGCACTGGCTGCTGGTGGTTTTCCGGGCCCGATTCAAGGTGTTAGTTTTGGCCTATAAAGCCCTAAACGGCCTAGGCCCTACCTATCTGAGGGACTGCCTCACCCCCGGGTGCTGGATCGACCCCTGCGGTCATCTGGGGGTGCCCTGCTCGAGATCTCCTGAGACTTCCGGGGGGCCACGCAGGGGAGGGCGTTCTCAGTGGCCGCACCACGGCTGTGGAACTCCCTTCCGGTGGAGGCCTGGTTGGCCCCAGATCACCCCTCTTTTTGGAGAAGTTGTAAGACTTGGCTGTTCCTCCAGGCATTTGGCGGGGGAGATAGGTGAGGGGGTGGAGGTGTTTTTTTTGGAGGGTATGGGGTTATTTCCTTTCCCTCCTTTTAGTTGTTTTAATGTTGTTGTTTTACTAATTGTAAGCCACCCCGAGCTGCCTGTGGCAGGAGGGGCAGGGTAGTAAAAGTTTGAAATAAATAAAAAATAAATAATTGCATAGGTCTGCTAATTTGGGGGGAGGGGGAGAAAAGAGGTGCTGGGGCTCAAACCTGCCCCATCCTTAACCCTGGAAGGATGATGGGGATTCAAAGGGGCCAGCTACTCAACTCCATATGTCCCTGTTCTTGCCCCTGTGTTGCCAGACTTGCTCAGGGCTGGATTAATCTTAATGGAGGCTGGGGCCAGCTTTGCTGGTACTGATCACCTGTTTAGTGACACTGATCAACCCCAACTCTGCCAGGGCCCAGGGGAGTGACTGGGGCTGAGGCACCCATCTATGAGTGGGGTCTTGCAGGGGAGCAGGCATGATAGGGTCTGGAAGAGGTACTAGGACTGAGCCCTGGTGCAATTTTAAGACCTGCATGTGGGCCATAATCATATATATCATTCCCATGGATTTCTTTCATTTACAAGGGATGCCTGGGTATTTTACAGATCATTTACTGAGCTCACTTCATTCAACAGTGAATTACACTGCCCTTGTGCAAATCACAGCCTCACTCTGTGCCTCAGTTCCCCCATCTGTGAAATGAGGACGATGATCCTTGGCCACCTACCAGAGCAGAGGTACAATTTAATAATGGCTAGAAAGATCTCCAAGGCCCTCAGGCGATGAAAGGCAAGGATGTAAAAAGAGGGATGGACAGAAGAGAGTAGTCTCCCCACCCCCAAGTTTGGGGCATGGGGACAGTTCAGCTGTACTACTCTATTTCCTTCCAGCAATTGATTTTTGTGGAAACTGGATGAGTGGGTGCAGGCACTGCCTTTTTAAGGAGGCTGGTCAGGAGGCAGGGCTTTGAAGGGTCATGAGTCGTGAGAGTGGTGCTGTCGTCTTCTCACTTTAGTCTGTTACTCCACTGATGAAAAGAGTTGTGCTTTGTGATTCTTCCCAGCTCTGGCCATACAGGCTAGTAACTGGCAGTTGGAAGAAAACATGTTCTCTCAGCAGAGCTAGCAGAAAGCTGACATTCTGCCACAGCCAGGCATAGCCATCCATTCTTCCAGTTCCTATTGCGACCCATGTCATTTTTTTCCTGTGGCTCTTTCAAAGGAGTCCTTAAGTTCTGGCTGTGCTGCATGGGCCTTATTGACCTAGGAAATTGCCCTAGTTTACTGTGCCGGAGCTTCCTCTCAGGCCAATGTGTGTCTGGTGGTTGCTGGTTTGCACCCTAGAGGCAACAGACTTGCCCCAAGCAGTGCTCAGTGCATCAGCCTGCAGGAGCCTGTTTGTAAATGGGGACTGTTGTGTATGGGGCTGAGGGGATGGGCTGGTGACTGAGGCAGATATTTAAGCACACCACATCCCTGTGCATTAGAGGCCTTTGCTCGTCTCTGCACGGAGTGCGGTGCGGATGCTGACAGGATCATTACAGCTGCTATCTGGCTGCATGTCTCTTCTCTCCCCTTTCTCCTTTTGCATAATGGATAGGCTGTGAGTAATGGGAAATGGCAGACCAGCCGAGCTCTCTGGCAGGCCCTTAATGAAGAATATGGAAATCTCATCAGTCCAATCAGGCCAGCAAATGAAACTGCTTTCCTCCGCCGATGTGAGCAGAAGGCTAAAGACCTGCGCTCCGGCTGAGTCCCTCTCCCGGGGCGCTCCCACCTTTTGTGTTGACAACTGAGATGTGAACTTCATTTCTATAGCGAGCAAAGACCCTGACTGCCCCCCTCCCTCGCCTACTAGGGACTGCGCCAGCAATTAGAGCTGCCTTGATAGTCTACTCCTCCTGCTGCTGTCTCAGGGGCTCTAGCTTCCCAGGGAAGCAGCTTAGATTTCCTCTGGCCAGAGCTAGCTAGTAGCTGCTGCTATCACCTAGCTTCCTTGCCTGGGCCCTATGCCACCTGTACAGAATACTGCGTGTGCCCCAACAATCCCACCCCCTGGGGCTCCAGGATTTGCCCTTAGCAGCTAAGCACCCCAGAGCAGGTTGCTCCAGGCAGGAACAGGGGGATGAACCCTGGGGTAGAAGATAGAATGACACACCCACCCCACACACACACACTGCTGGAGCTGGAGCAGAGGGTTGCCAGGATGGGAGTGGGAGAATGAGGGCCACCTTGGCAGGGAGCTGCTGGGGGGTGGGGAGCGAGCAGGAGTCATCAAGGCAGAGGGGTTAGGGAGGCAGGGGTCATCAGAGTTGGGGGGAGATCTTATCTAAGTTGGGTGGTGAGTGAGGCACACTGTGGCAGGGAGGCAGGCTCCCGGGAGTATTTGGTGGGTGGGGGTGGGCTGCTGTTTGTGCTGCTTTGCTGGATCCGTCCCTCTTTGCATCTTGGTGGGGCCTGCTGTTCCCTTTCAGGTATGTCCTCCTATGGGAGGGAGTGGGGGGTCGGCAGCAGGTGATAAAGCTGCATCAGGGTGCATACCCGACTTGTGGGCTCTGGTGTAGTTGCACCAGTTAGCTAGACCACGGTCCAGGCCTCAGCCCAAGCTAATGAGAGTCTATTTATTTTGGGGGAAGCTCATTGAAGTTCATCTGTTCCACCCATTCAGAACTCTCCCCATACATAGTACCTCACATCAGGTACCCTTCAGCTGAGTCCTCCCCACCATCTCCCGCCTGCAAAACGTCCGGCTCTGATTAGCTTCTGTTGCTCACCCCTCTTATATCATCTTTGGAAGGCCATCCATTCTAGGTTTAGGGCGTAGCCAGCAATACCCCTCCTTCCATTTCCCTTTCCCCCATCTCTCACTCGCTCTGCTATCTTTTTGGCTTTGAGGCAGAGAGAATGCATCCCTTTGTGGCTGAGCTAACGAGGTGCTGATTCTGCCTGAGGTGCTCCTAGAAGAAATCCTGGAGTTCTTTGGAATTCTGAACCTCCTTCTAAAGAACGGGGTACCCTTTAAAATCTATTTTGGGAAGGGGAGACAAACTCACCCTGGACCCAGAGACCGGCTGCACAAAAACCCCTGGATCCAAATACTGCAGTGAACCAAAGTTAAAACCCAAACTTTGGCTGGTTCCCTGCTCGGGCTGAAGTTCATGGCTTCAGCTTGTTTTGAGCGTTTCACCCACTGTCTTCAAACACTTCTGTGTCCCATCCTCTGCTCCTTCTGTCACGCAGAGTCCAGGAACCCAAACCACCCCAGAGTTTCTCAATCCTTCCAGAGATTTCTGCTTAGCTTTTCTTTCCCTTTAACATTAACAGCCCTAGGCAGCAAACTCCTCTGTTGCCTACAGCACAGGCAAAAGTAGTGCGAGCTTTGCAACTGGCAGCCTGCTAATGTATTTTGCTCCTGACCTGGTGGGATTCACCTTCAGGAGTGAGAAGGGAGTTCAGTCTCCACAGTTCCTTCAGTCCTTGACCTCTTTGCTGAGGATGCTAACAAGGGCTCCAATTAGTGTCTATTCTGATGGTGCTTTCCATGATTTGTACACATCTGCACAGCAGGCATCCTGAACCCTATGCAATCATTTACTCCAGGGGCAAAGCAGAGGTGAAATATTCCCAATTTGGAATTGTACCACTATATTTACTCTGTGCTGGTGTAAATAACTGCACAAAGTGTAGGACAATGACAAATCAGACCCTAGGGAATGGGCTCAGACCAGATCTGAAGCAATATGCCTCTTACCCCAAATATCCTGTGGTTATTTACTGGAATTTCGAAACCCATTTTTAACTGCTCTCTGAAGGTTCTAGCTGTTGTGGGGTTATTGTTCAAAATGGTCACTGGAGCAGTAAGTATTTGTGGAAAATTAATCTCAGGTGAGACCATGTGCCCCCTTCCCACCCACTGCATAGAGTGTCCGCAGTGCTATGTTGTTGGCTGGGGCAACGGCTAGATGGAAGTGGAGCAGCAGTGTGGGTCTGCACATCAGATGTACCGCTGCTCTAATTTGGGCCAGTGCCCCAGGTTTGGCTGGGGGCTGCCCCAGAGCAGGCACAGCCTGCTCTGCACCTGCTTTGCCTGCACATCGGGTGGGGTGCCTTTAGATTGACAGGCCACACCGGGGTGAAGCAGGCTGGTGCAGCCAACACTGGGGTAGCCCGTCTGTCTAAAAGCACCGTGTGTGTCTCACCCAACCAGTCAGGGAACAGACTAGACATGAGCCATGTAACTCCTGCATCTAATTAAAGTAGTCTGTATTCTATAGAATTGTGACAGGCTAGGATTTAATCACTGAAATTTTCCTCATCAGCTGCCTCATCTCTAGAGCTGGGGGCCAGTATTGCCAGATCACACATTGGCCCACATTACAATGGGTGAAAACAAAGGGGACAGTGGTCTACAAGTCACCTGCTCATCAGTTCAATGGCTGCCAGATGTTTGCCCACTTCTGCCTTGGGGCGGGCAGGCAGCTAATACTGGATGTATTGTCCAGAGAAGGTTGGCGATGCAGTGCAGGCTAAGGCCCACCCAGCCAGGCTAATCTGGGCTAACATGCACCCTCCCATCTGTTAGGCCCTGCCCAGCCTGGCCATGAAGCGAGGTCTAAGAACTGGGCCCAAAGGACCATGTTCACCCTGGCTGCAAAACAGCTGATTGGTGGGAGGGGGGACTGGAGGAGCGCATCCAGGTGAATACGCTCTTCAGGACCCCCTCCAATCAGCTGCTTGGTGTGCTCACCTGGCCCACATGAGCACACTCCTCTAGGCCCCCAATCAACTGTTTCAGCTCCTCCTGGGGTCCCGATCCTGCTGGGCAGCAGGGGTCCTGTCCCATGTGGATGGCTCCTTAGCCAACACGTGACATGAAGGGAATTGTGACAGCAACCCCACTGCCCAGATTTCCGGGGGGGCGGGGGACGGCTCATTTGAACTGCCCTCCCCACTGGCCCAAAGTGTAACAGCTGTGGTAGCCCTCCCCAGAGTGGCCAGGGGATCTGGCTTATCCCAGTCTTGTCGGTTTCACCCAAAGCCTGGCTGGCAAGGCCTGATGTCCGTGTCCCCATTTGACAGATGAAGAACCAAGGTCGGGAGACAGACAGTGACTTGCCCAAGGCCACTGGATGGGGTGAAGGTCAGGATTTTTAGCTCAGGACTCCTAGCTCCAAGTAGTGTGCTAACTACTGGGCCACACTCACCCCCTTAGATGTGGAAATTATATGGAGGTAGGTTAGAATAATGAATAAAACTGGAGGGAAATGCTGCAGACACTTAATGAGCAGGGAAATTGAAATAAATGATCTCCTCCAAATGTAAGCATGTTGGGGCAGCGACTTGCTTTCTAGATGGATAGGACCCCTCCCCTTGCCTGTGGTCTGCAGATGCTAGTCTGATAAATGAAAGAGCCACACCATCTCCTTACAAACAGACTGGTGAATTGCCAGGGAAAGCGCTTTTGCTTTTTAATCTCTGATCCGTGGAACAATCTCCTCCTCTTTGGAGAAGCTACCGAGTGTAACACATCAGAGACGCCCCCCATTATTTTCAGTCTCCACTGGGCATGCAGATAATAGCGTCCCTGTTTGTGTTGTCACCAGAGCTGAGGCTGGGTCAGCGTTTCCATTAGAAACCCTATTTCCAGGGGTCTGCAGCTCATCCGTAATAATTCACTCTATGCTGCAATTCAAATGTCTCAGCCTGGGAGTAAATTAAAAAGAAAAAATTGGAGAAAAAAATCGTTTTGGCTTTCCCTCCCCAGTATGTGTCTGCACACTAGATACATAATACAGGCCTGAAAGGAAGCTAAATTGCCCTGGCAAGCTGGACACTGCCTCACAGAGGGGAAGTGTTTGACCCTCAAGCTCATCTCTGGCTTTTAATCCAGCAGGGAGACAACACACTCACTCTGGGGGGCAGTAACTCAGGTTGCTTCTTCATTTCTGCCTCCTTGCAGGCTAAGGCCTGCCTCAGAAACAGTGGGTTCCCAGGTGCATCAGCCACAGTCCTTGCCAACCAGAGGAAGGACCAGCAGTGACATGTGGGGGAGGTCCAGGAAGGGGGTTACAGGGAAGCAGCACTTGCCTTCCAGATTTGTAGCAGGGAAGGTAACAAGAGGGGAATCTGCAAGGAGGGGGAAACCGCAGAGATGCCGCCGGAGAACCTGCACCAACCATGGTAGCAGACACCACCGAGGGGCAAGCCAAGGGCTTGCACCATAGCCACCCAGCCACAAAGGGAAGACTGAAGACACTGGCGGGCCACCGGGGCACCCAGCACTGCTAATCCAGCCACCTCCCATGCCAGAGCCCTGTCCCAGATCGGGAAAAAGAAGTCCTCTCCCATGGCTCCCAGAGAGACCCATTCTCACTGGGGGAAAGCTCTTTCTGAGCTCCATGTGAACGCCTGAGCCAGGAAAGCAGGAAAGCCAGATAAGAAACCACCCTGGTTTCTTATGGTCTGGGGAAAAAAGAAAAACAAAAAACAAGAACAACCACCCAGAAGGGCAGAGGAAAAGCCCAGGGGGAACCCAAGTGAGTGGGGAAACCGGCCCTGTGCAGAGGGAGGGAAATCCCAGGGGGAACCCCAACGAATGGGGAAACCGGCCCCGTGCAGAGGGATTTTCTGGCTAGGAGGAAGGCAGCAGCATGGACCCGGCAGCCAGTCAGGGATTCTCCCAGCCAGTAGCCCTTGGCCAATGTGACCACTCCCCTGGACCAACCCCATTGGGCTGCCCTACTCACCTGATGGTTGGGATATTCTGCTTGTCCTGGGCAGCTAAACAAAGAGGGCTGCCCAGATGGGTCTAGGCTATTTATCTCAGAGACCCACCCAATGGAAGATCCCATCTGGCCATAGGCCAAAGGTCTCCGGTAGTCAGTGAAGAGGGGCAGGCAGACACCTGGCAGTGAGGTGTCCTTGCTCTGCCCCTGGCTCCAGGATTCCCATTCAGCTCCCACAAAGACACCACCCACTGATGGGCGGGAGCATTCCATTTGCTGGTCCTGCTGTGTTCACTATTTTGTAATTAGGTTTGCCACCTTTTGGTTGTGTTTTAACTTACACTTCCATTTGGCCTATGGGAGTGTCAGGTAAAAAACCACCACAGGTGGCAACCCTATCTGTAATGCTCTGCTGGAGCCATTGGAGCTTATATGGAGAGACAGTGATCTTCTCCTGGAGCCTTCCTAAAAATGGGGAGAGGAAAGCGATTAGCCCAGTCAGCCATTTACCAGCTACAGGACTCACTGAGGTAGCCTAGTTATCACTGGGCTGCTCTCTCAGAGCAGTGCTTACCCAGTGCTTACCTGGGCGGCTGTGAGTCTGGGTAAATCACTGAAGCTCTCTGTGTTTCATGTCCAGGAGCAGTTCTTGGGGAGCTGTAGCTGGGTGGCCACTGACGCAGTCCCAGAATACAGGACGTGGGGGGAAGAAGAGCATAGCTGGCTCGGGGTTCCTTCCCCCAGCCAGGACTGAGCAACAAGCACTGGGTGAGGGGTGGGGGGTCATACAATGGTACTGGCAAAATCCCAGCCATGGCTGTATATTTTAAAAATCCACCCGGATGGGTTGGGCAGATCAAAAAGTGGTCATGTCCTGGAAAATCTGGATGCTATGGTAACCCTAGCACTTCCCCACTCCCCCCCCCCCCCCCCCCCCC
>QEPC01007158.1:1118214-1135966 GCA_003113815.1 Sphenodon punctatus
AGCCTCCTGCAATACAAGTCGCATGTTAGTAATTAGGCAGAGGTGGCTGGCTGAGGTGGGGAAATCTCATATTTAATGGATCTGGATTCTTTTTGAGTTTAATGTACTGCTAGACAGAGAGCCTAGCACAGCAGGGCTGCTGCAGTTTGAGCCAAGTTTCCATATAAAAGAGGCCCCACTTTGGCTACTCCTGCCCTAGCACATGGCACACACAGTGTGGCTGGAAAGAACAAAATGGCAGAAAGCTGTCAAGTGCGCCAGTAATAAAATGAATGCAGCTTCTTGTCTTCTGATAACCACATTATAAGTGTCAGTGGGAGAGGCGGTAGGGTGGTCTAGCTCAATGGTTCTCAAACTTTTTCCAGTTGAGCCCCCTTCTTTCTTCCGTGTGCAACTTTGGGCCCCTCTGCCACACACCCCTCCATCAAACATGAATGGAGAGGGTGTGTAGGGTTGGATGGGTGAAGTGAGTGAGTGTGTAGGGGAATGGATGGATGAATGCAGTGTATGGGGATGGATGGATTGGATACAGAGTGACTGGGGGTGTGGATGGATATAACGCGGGAGAGTGTGTTGTGTGGGAAGGATGATCCATCCATAGATGGATGAATGGATGGAAAGGGAGGGAGTGGATGGGACAGTGGGGTGACTGAAAGGGGAGAAAGAGAAGGAGTGGGTAGAAGAGAGTGGGGGGCATGGATGGATGGGAGGAGTGAGAGAAGGGGTGGATGGAAAAGTGGGGGGGGCATGATGAGGGTGTGGATAGGGACACAAATGGGGAGATACACATACACACCCTTGGGGCCACAAATGCCAGCAGTACTCCCAGGGGCAGCTCGGATCTGAGAGGAACAATAGCTGTGTGCCCTCCCGCTTCCTGTGCATCCCCCGGCCCTGGAGAAGCACAGAGACCCTGGATGGCACTGCATTTGATTCAACTCCCGAAGCGATGCAGCATGGGGCCTTGCTGGATCTTGCTACTGCAGCTGCTCTCAGGAGCAGGAAAATCCTGGAATCCCTGAAGCTGCAGCATGAAGCTGCCAGGAAGCTGTGGCCAGTGGCCACCACTCTCCCCACCTGCTCTCTCATCCTGCGGCAGCACTCCATATTCCCAGGCCAGCCATCTGCCTGCTCCCTGCTCTTCCTGCACCCAGAGTAACATGTGCAGAGACACTGCCTTTCCAAGCCCAGCTAGGAAAACCTGGTGGGCATGTGATGCTGCATGCCCCCCACGTGTCACATCTGGGCCCCTGGGCCTGAGGTTCCACACCCCTGCTTTAGCTGCTGGAACGGACTGTTGCTGCTTCCACCTGGCATCCGCTGCATGTCTTTAAAACTAAAACATTAGAGCCAAAGTCTGCACATATTTGAGAAGTTTTTAATAGGCTGAATTTTAACTTGAACCATCAGTCCTGCACATACAAACATATGTGTACACAGAGCCTCTCACACAGACATCCTGTTTTTCCAGCTTAGCCTCAAAGTGGACTATTACAAATGTTCATATCAATTCTTTAATAATAATAATAATAATACATTTATTATTATTTATTTTATTATTTTATTTTTATTAATAATAAATACAAAGTTGCGCAAATTAGGTGTGGCATGAAGTGTACCTGTTTCTCTCCGTTAAATGTTGGAGGGCATGCACCCCTACCCTAGGAAACAGTGCACTCATGATCAGTTAATGCAACCCCTCCCCCTGAGTGCACATACACTTCCCACATGAGGCAATGAATCCCAACCCCCCCACCCCCCAATGTACAAAACATTTTCCTCACGAACATTCTGATTGGAGATAATTAGAACATACAAATCACAATAGGCTTTAAGAGGCTGTAAAAATATGTCATGAAGGGATGGATCGCAGGATACATGTAAAAGACGTTTATAACTTGTATGTAATAGAAATTGTTAATGCAACCTGTATGCAGTATTTATTTATTTATTTATTTATTTTCTATTTCTTAGCCACCCCCTCCTGCCACAGAAGCTCGAGGTGGCTTATAACATAGTTAAAATACATATAAAAATATAACAATAATAAAATGCTTCAATAAATACAGCATAATATAAAAACACTTATAATATAAAATCCATAAAAACAAACCCAGGCAGAGCAAAAAAGCAAACTCCCTCCCCCTACCAACCCCCCACCCAAAAGCCTGGCAGACCAGGAAAGAAGGAAGGTCCGGGGCCAGGTGGACCTCCGTTGGGAGGGAGTTCCACAGCCGCAGTGCAGCCACTGAGAATGCCCCCCTCATCGTTGCCACCCAAGATACCCGGGGGACTTCGAGGGAGGTGTCCCCAGTCAACTGCAAGGGTCGGTCCAGAACTTGGGGAGTGAGGCAATCCTGCAGATAAGTGGGACCCAGGCCATTTAGGGGTTTATAGGTCAGGGGAGGGCGTTCTCAGTGGCCGCACCGAGACTGTAGAACTCCCTTTCGGTGTGGATGCATCTGGCCCCGGACCTTCCCTCCTTTCGTAAAAGTTGTAAAACTTGGCTGTTCCGCCAGGCGTTTGGCGGGGGAGATTGGTGGGGGAGGAGAGGGATGGGGGGGTAGTAATATGTTTTATAATTGTATGGTTTTAATTGTTGAGTTGTACTGTTGTGAGCCACCCGAGCTGCCTGTGGCAGGAGGGGTGGAATATTAAATATTTCTATTAATAATATTAATAATAATTAATAATACAAATAATTAATAAGTAAACAATTTAATTAATTTCATAATAAAACCAACACCTTGAATCCGGTCTGGAAGACTATAGGCAGCCAATGCAAAGAACGAAGCACTGGCGTAATGTGCTCACGGCGACCCGTCCCCATAAGGAGATGGGCCACTGTGTTCTGCAGCAGCTGCAGTCTCTGGACCATCACCAAAGGTAGTCCTACGTAGAGCGTGTTGCAACAGTCCAGTTTTGAGGTGATGAAAGCATGGATGATGGTGGCCAGATCAGTGTCTGAGACATATGGCTGAAGCCGTCGTACTAGATGTAATTGGCGAAATGCTTCCTTCACCACGGCTGCCATATGGGCATCCAGGCAGAGCTGTGAGTCAAGGAACACCCTCAGACTACAGACCTGAGGAATCAGCAGAGGGAAGACTCCATCAATGACAGGTGCCACCCTCCCTCAGTCCTTCCCACCAGCACCATCTCCATCTTGTCAGGATTCAGACTCATGAGGCTCGCCCTCAACCAGTCCTCCAAAGCTGCCAAACACCAGGTAAGCACCAAGACTGAAAAAGACAGGTAAAGTTGGATGTCATCCACACACCAAACCTTTGAATGACCTCACCCAAGGACTGCATGTACACGTTGAACAGGAGAGGGGACAAAATAGAACCGTGCAGAACTCTACACGTGAGGTCCAGGGGGGAAGATGAACAATCACCAAGTTCTTCAGGCCAGGAAAGAATGGAACCATTCAAGAACAGTCCCACCCACCCTAGCTCGGTACCACAAACAGGTCACCAAAATCTTATGGTCAACAGTATCAAATACAACCAACAGATCTAACAGGATCGAATGACCCCGTTCCAGTTCATGGCAGGGGTCATTGACCAAGGCCATAAGTGCAGTTTCAGTGCCAAAACCTGGATGAAAGTCAGACTGCAAGTATAAGCTGAGAACTGAAAACTCATTGCACGTATACAATGTAAACTGAGAACTGAGAAGTCATTACCTGTACGACAGCTTCTCTACATGCTCTGGCAGAGCTGGTGGCAGGGGTGGTGTTGCGGTCCCCAAAGGCAGTAGTCTGGGGGATCTCAACATCTATGCTGACACCGATCTCGGCGGGGGGGGGGCGGGCGGAGCATGAGTTCATGGCCACCATGGCAACCATGGACCTATCCCAGATGGTCAGCAGCCCGACACATCAGGGGGGACACACCCTCAATCTCATGTTTTACATTGGCCTTGAGGTGGGTGCTCCGCTGTTGGGGGAGATTTCAACGGTGCCCTTGTCATGGTCGGATCATTATCTCCTACGGATCTCTCTCCTAGCACATGTCTGCCCCCAGAAGGGTGTGGAGCCAATTCGAATGGTTCACCCCCAGAAGCTAATGGAACCGGAATGGTTCCGGTTGGCCCTCAGGGAGTTACCCTCTGACCTTGACGACTGTCTCATCGATGACCTCATCGCACTTTGGAACACTCTGTTGACTGAGGCCATTGATCGGATGGCTCCTAGACGTCTGCTGCCCAGGCGACAGCACTGCAGGCCCCCGTGGTTTTCGGAGGAGCTGCAAGTGCTGAAGTGAGAAAGGCAGCGGTTGGAGCGACGGTGGCGTCGATCTCGTACTGAAGCTGACAGATTGCGGCATAGAATCAGTTTATGAGCATATGCTGAGGCTATGAAGGCAGCGAAAAAAACCTTTTTTCACTGCTCTTATAGCATCTGCAAAATCTCATCCAGCAGAGCTTTTCCAGGTAGTGCGGGGGCTGGTCAGTCCGGCCTCCCTCCACCCTGGAGTGGAGTCATCTACAGCACATTGTAGGTTTGTGAATTATTTTGTGGATAAAATCGCTTGGATTCACTATGATTTCGACGCTGCATTTATTACACTAGGAGAACCAGAGGTTATGGAAGTCTCGCCTTGTCCGGTTTTATGGGATCAATTTCAGTTGGTGACACCTGCTGATGTGGTCAAGGCCCTTGAGGCTGTTAGGGCTACCTCTTGTGAATTAGATCCGCGCCCATCTTGGCTAATTAAATCTTGCAAGGAGACAATGGGGCTGTTGCTGGCTTGGGTGGTCAACACCTCTCTCCGGGAGGGCAGGGTGCCGGGCTGTCTCAAAGAGGCAGTGGTGTGGCCTCTGCTCAAGAACCCATTGCTTGACGTTGACTCCCTTGCCAACTATCGACCTGTCTCTAACCTTCCTTTTTTAGGGAAGGTTATTGAGTGGGTGGTGGCTCAACAGTTGCAGGGGCATCTTGACCGCGTCAGTTTTCTTGATCCCTCGCAGTCGGGATTTCATCCAGGTTATGACACGGAGACTGCGCTTGTGACCTTGGTGGATGATCTGCGCCAAGAGATGGACCAGGGCCGTTCAACCTTGTTGGTCCGATTAGATCTGTTAGCGACCTTTTGATACAGTTGATCACGAGATGTTAGTGGCGTGCCTGCGGGAATGTGCAGGGGTGGGCAGGACTGTTCTTGAATGGTTCTGCTCATTCCTGACTGGGAGAACCCAATGAGTGGTACTCGGGAACTGTTTTTCATCGTACCGAGATTTCACATGTGGTGTCCCACAGGGTTCGGTGTTATCCCCCCTCTTGTTCATCGTATATATGCAGCCTCTCGGCGAGGTGATCAGGAGGTTTGGCGTATGGTGTCACCAATATGCTGATGACACTCAGCTATACCTCTCCTTTTCAACCAACCCAGACCCCGCAGACTCTGTACTTGCTTGATGTCTGACGGCTGTGGGGGATTGGATGAGGGCTAATTGACTTAAGTCGAATCCCAACAAGACGGAGGTGATGCTGGTGGGGAAGGCGATGGAGTTAACGGCCCTCATCATTGATGGGGGTCTGTCCTCCAATGGTTCCCCAGGTGCGGAGTCTGGGGGTGCTCCTTGATGCACAGCTCCGCCTGGATGCCCAGGTGGAGGCTGTGGCGAGGGGTGCCTGTCGCCAATTACATCTGGTATGTCGGTTTAGGCTGTATGTTTCGGACTCCGACCTGGCCACCATCATCCATGCTTTCATCACCTCTAGACTAGACTATGGTAACACACTGTACATGGGGCTACCCATGGTGATGGCCTGGAAGCTGCAGCTAGTGCAGAATGCGGTGGCCCGTCTCTTGGTGGGGGAGATGGGGGGGGGGGGAGGAAAGGGATGGGGGTGCAATAATATGTTTAATCGTTTTATGACTTTAATTATGAATTTATATTGTTGTGAGCCGCCCCGAGCTGCCTGTGGCAGGAGGGACGGGATACTAAATGCTTTTATAAAAATAAAAACATTAAAATTACATGAATGAAACTGTGAAACCAGGAAACTGCATACAAAGAAACTATACCTCAAACAAAGTCAAATACTTACCAGGTGCATTAGGGACCAATATAGAAAAGGGAAAAAGAGAACAAAGAGAAATAAGTATAAACTGCAATGAGAACTGTGTGGAAGGACATATCATCCACACCCATGTCATTACACCTATTCCTCACGGCTTTTCATTGACATTCCACCAAGTTCCTTGTTATTCCACCCATTCCCCATTAACCCCTTGTTGTCATTGTATGCCAGAGGTGGGGCTAGCTTGACTTACAGTTTCCCTTGCTAAACTCTTACCAAATCATAAGTACTCAGAATCTTCACCAATTCAGATCAGGCACAAAAGGAATTGGGACTGTTAGGAGGTATGAGGAAGTCAGGAATGGTGTCCTGGCTGCTGGGAACTTGTTGCTATAGAAAGAAAGGGCTGACCTGAACCTGGGAGTGAGTTAAGTAGCTGTTGGACTCTCATATAGGGGAATAGAGTGAATCTGCCAATAGCCCCCTGTCCCTGATGAGCCTCTCCCTCTGTAAGGAAACATGTGCCACAAGCGCAGCCGCAAAGAGCCTGCCATTCCAGGAGGGAACACACAGGGGGAGGGGGAGCTGAGCACACAAGCTTCATTCCCTCAGCCTTCTCCAAAATCCAGAGCAGCAACACCAAAAATGGAGGAGCAGGGGAAGAAGGTGTCAAACCATGTCCTGGGATTGGCAATTGCTATTCCAGACCGTATCAAATTACACCTCTGCCTCTTTTGGTCCTGAATCTATTGACCTTCTGAGGACACTGAAGGTCTATTTGTTTAGTCAGGGCTTTGCCCAAAGGGAGTTGCTTCAGAGAGAGTCTGTGCCTTCATCTTGAGTGCCAATGCTTTAGGAGAGAATTTAATTGCTGGCCATGACAGCCAGCACATATTTTCTAAATTGATGGCGTTCTCGAGACGGTGAATTTGCACTGATCTATTTGGGGGTAGGAAAATGTGTATATATATAAAAAATGAAATAAATATACCCAGACTTGGGTATATAGAGCCTATACTCTTTTTACAGGGTGCAGTGCTAGCTCAGGTGGAGATAGGCCATTTATCTTCATGAGCCGCAAGATCACATCATAAACCAACCCTAACAAGCAAAGACCAGTGCCCTTGCAAGAGCTCAGCTGCTCCCAGCACAGGCTGTTTACACACAACAGTAATGATCAAAATGGGCTGCCACTCAAACTGCTGATCAACATAAAACCATTGAAATTAAAGGCTGAGGAGGTGCAGAGTGTTTCAATAAATGTTTATGGCAACACTCTCTGTATCATCAGCTGTTGATTTTGATGCTGTGGAAATATGCAGTCAAAATAATAGGATTGATCAGAGAGTGTTGTGAGTCTTTCTTGATGGATGGAGATAGAGAGGCTGAACCATAGGCAGCCCACAATACAAAGCCTTACTTATTTAAAATTAAGGGAATTGGGGGCCATTATAAGCCATAATAGCAAAATTTGAATCAATAAAACCCTCCAAGATAAAATTGCAGCCCAATAAGATGGCACAATATTATAAAATCCAATAGGATCAACAACAGAAGAGACAGCAGCTGGCACAAAAATGCAAAGTGTGTCATTTGCTGTCATTTATGGTTTGTGTTTTTAATTTGTTTGCTCTCTTCTTCCATTTGTATCTGTTGGCTTCAGACAGAAGAGCAAACCTAGGAACTTTGCAAGGCTATTTTTGCTGCAGTCTGGCAATTAACTTCATTAATAAAGATACTGATCTCGCATTTATAGGCCAGGTCGATTTATAAATCATTCCCTCCACCACAGAAGTGCAGGCACCTTTGGGGGTGTAGCACAGCAGCTGTTTAACAGCAAACTGCAACCTTACCCAACAGTTCAGGGCAAGAAATTTATTTATGTAAAATTTATGTAAAATTTGTATCCTGCCCCTCCTACGCACAGGAGGGGCGGGATAGAAATATAAAAGCAGCTTGCAGTATCCAACTAAAACTGCAGCCTAATTGTCGGGTGCATTTCTGTACATTTCAGCCCAACTTTTCTACTAATTGGGAGGAAGGATGAAATGGAACCCACACCAGAAATTACACAATCTGTGTGTTCAGATTGTTCCCCATTCCTAATTCTCTGTCTCTGAATGTGAGGCAAAATGGAAATACAATGGCAGATGAATCAGCACACACACACTTCTGAGATATTCTTAAGGTAGATCCCTGAAATTCCACACCCATAACAGCATTGCTAACCATTTACCATCTAACCAGGGGATCAAGTGTGGGTGATGGGCACAAGAACTCCCTTCTGCGTCCTCCTAATACCTGAGCCGGCAGCAAGAGCTCTCACACCCTCTCTTTTCCTTCTCCCCACAGCTGAGCACTGTGTTCTGTACTGCTGTTCTGTACTGCCACTCTCCTCGTCCCTCAACCCTGTGGGGCAGAAAGCAGCACCTTGCCGTACAGAGGAGCAGGGAGGGAGAGCAGCAGTGGCAGGAGCAGAGACCGTGAGGTAGTGGTGGTGGGATTTAGAGCTGGAGGATGGAGGAAAGGGCAGTGAAGGGGATCCTGGCTCTGGGACCTTGATGCCATTGCTCCTGCTGTTCCTCCCAGAAGATCTGGGGTCTGACAGTGGCAGAAAACAGGGGGGTGGGGGTGGGTTCCAGAGCCAGAAGAAGAGAAAAACCCCTGTTCCTGTTTGGGAAGAGGAGGGCAGAGTGGAGAGACTCAAAGATGGGTGTCTCCCTCACTGTTCTGAACACGTTGACAATTCCACCACATTCAAGCAGACAACCTCAGCTCTGACTATACGTATTCAAACTAAGCTCTTGTGAATAGATAAGGAACCTGTTCTTACACCCATAATCTCCTCTCCACCTGTACAACATTGTCGACGTACCCCAAAGAGACAAGGAGATTTGCATTGGTTTTAAAACAGCATGGCCACACTCTTTATTTAATGAACAAATCATAAGGCCGGTGGGGGGATTACCCACGCAATCATGGGTCCAGCAGGCTAGCTAAAAACATCCTTATTAACTTGTACTGAGTACTGTCTCAGAAGCGCCTTCCGTTTGGCAGTACAGTAACTACAAAATCCCCTCCTTCGACTGGCTCTGGGCCACTGGCCGAAAGGGGGTGTGCCCACTGTGGGCCTGAGTAAGTCGGTATGTGACCCGCAAGATATGGGAGCTGTGCACGTCCCTACTCACCCTGCGACGCACCCCTCTCAGAGTTATGACCCCTGTGCATGCTGCGCCCTGCATTACACAAGGTATCCATCCCCATCTCTTATGGAGATGACTCTTTACACTATCTTAACCTATTTATCCTAACCTAGCTTGCTGGACCCCGGCAGAGTGCGACATTTAACCCCTTCAAAATTAATACCATTTCTGTCGATGTAATTGCCCAACCTTTAATTGTGTGCCGAATTCGTCTTCTTTCTTTAAAATTAGTCTCCAATTGGTCCATAATAAGTGTATCCAATTAAAACAAATGAAACCTATTTAGCCTATGCTGACACTGTGAAGGAGGCAAAAAGTGACCCTTAAAAAGGAAGGCTCCTCACCAAAATTCCTCCTTGGCCCCTCTAACAGCAACCATTACAAACCACAGTGCCAGCGGGTGGATGGGTGTGGCTGCTTCTCCACCTTCCAGCCCGATCTGCCGCACTCACGCGGCTTCAGGGGATCCTCCCTTCTAACGGGGAGGAGCCCCAAACCCCGCGCTGCACCATGCGCAGGCGCGTCAGGTGGTTGCCGTAGCAACCCCAATCAAAACAGAGGGAGAGCCCGCTAATGGACCTCTCTCAATCAGCCAGCTGCCATCTTCTCCGCGCTCTTCCCCACCTTGGGGAGGGGGGGGGACAATAGCCCGTCGCCTCCATTTTGTTGGCGACGGGGGCGTGTTACACAGCTTTTTTTGTCAGAATTTCTTGTTTTGGCTCTCTAGTCATCATAGTCAGTAGTCACTGAAATATTTGCCTACAGAAGCCTGAGTCTGAGGTGAATCACAATGTTACCTAGAGTCTTGTTATTCTGAACGTTCCAGTCTCTGCTATCAATGTTTTTACATCAGTGTCATGGCTTGTATTTTAAAATAATTTAACTTTTAGCCCTCCATAACTGAGAAAAGTTTGCCAAACATTTTTGATCAAAAAATGTGGGTTTTATTCATTTTAAAATAAATTATGCTTAGCTTGTAAGTCAGGCATGGACAGACTGCATGTCACTTGATCCTGGTGTGGTGTCAACTTCCGGCAGTCTACCAAGACCCCTCCTGCTGGCTCCAGCATTCCACGCTGGGACCCACCCCACTAACTCTCAGCTCTAGGGCACCTCAGCAACTGGTTTCAGGAGTGGAGAGGAGCACTCCCAGATTGGAGGAGTTCTGTCTCTTAGCTTGTCTCCTCCTTGGAGACACTCCATGGGGCACCAGTCCTGCTGTCTTCTGCAGATGTGATCTCTGAGGGGCTGGTCTCCTTCCCCATGCTGTGATCTACTAGAGGAGAGACTAGCTCATGATCTACCTCCTCTTGCCTGCCCCTTTTGTAAGTTCTCTGGGACCGGGACTGCTTTGTTTGTACAGTGCCTGGCACAACAAGGCTCTGCTCTGTGCTAGAACTCTTTGGCCTGGGGTGGGGAACCTCTAGTCTGTGGGCCAATTTCAGCCTGTGGAAATTTTTTATTTGGCTCCTTTCCAATGTCTAGATCCAGTTCCAACCCTAAAGCATGCAAAATTAAAGCTCAAGGGAAGGGAGTGAGGGCATGTACTGGAGGATAGGGTCATGATCTGGACCCTCCTCTTCCCTTTCTAACCCTGAGCACGTCCCTTAAGCACCCACACCCACAATTCCTATGGGACCCACAGAGCTTGTACTCATTTTCAAAGTAGCCAGTGGGAAAGAAAAGGTTCCCCATCCCTGTCCTGGGCACTACCATGATATATATTATAAAGCAGTGGCTCAGGGACATCGCTGCCATGGAGCAAGGGGGCTCAGTTGAGCCAAGGCCCTGGACTCATGAGGGCCCTCTACAAATGGCCTCAGCACTACTAGAAAAGTTTCAGCTTGGGAAGGGGATGGAGCAGGAACAGCATTCTACCCACTCTGAACATTTCTTAGTGGCGCTCAGGCTGCGTGCAAAGGGCCCCGCCAAGAAGGAAGTTTTCAGAGTGAGTAGGGGTGGAGCGCTGGTCTTGCTGACTCTTAAAACTTCCTTCCTGGTGGGGTTGCAGGCTCTCTGTGGGGCCTCCCTAGGAACCAGGTTGGCAGCACAACCTTTGTGGAGGGAGGCCGAGGCTGTCTGGGAGCCTTGGGATGGCTGCTGCTTAGGAAGACCCTGACCCCTTTCCCGGTAATGGGGGGGGGGGGAAACTATAATTGAGACATGAGCCTGGACTCTCCATAGCCTTGCTACACCACTGCAGCAGCTTCCAAATTGTTTTGCCTGTGACCCCATTTTGAGACTTAAATATAATCCCATGACCCCAACAGCAACAAAGACATGCAAAATATAGCATTTATGATCCAATTCACAGATAGCATGATCTCATTTGGGGTCCCTCCCAATCCACAGTTTGGGAATGTCTGTCGTAAAATATCACTGTTCTCCCCAGCAGGCAACACTGCTCCAATCAGACATACAGTGTGCACAGTTCCAAAGCTGGTGTGGAACAGCAAAGTAAGCAATGACTTCTTTTCAAACAAATAAACCCTGCCTTTTTTCATGATCTTGTTCTCTTTGTTTGTATGACTTGGAAGTTTATAGATTAGTGAATTATTGAGGGATTGTGCTTTTCAGGTGGTGGGGGTAGGCGCTGAATGGTTTTAGGCTAGATTTATGTCCTTAGGATTTACAAAGGAGGAAACTGATGTTGTACTGATATTAAAGAACAGTGTGATTGATGCACAGAACCTTTGTTTTCAAACTTGTAGGCCTCTTGCAATACAGAAGGAACTGTAATGTCTGTACCAGAAAGCCGAGGCAAATACAGCTATTTTTTTAATAAGGTGCATGCAGTAGATCACATTGGATATGCTCTCTCTGGGGGAAAGATATGGGGTAGCTAAAGAGTGGGGGGCAGTCAAAAGCAACCACCCCTTTGCTGAATGGCTACCTGGGTCAGTTTCTTGATGCAGGAGAAATCTATGGTAAAGAATAATTTTGTTCAGAATCTGCCCACCAGTTCTCAGGTCCTTAGACTGTTACAATATGGTAGGTGGGGTGGGGCTCCTTACACCTGTGACACCCACAGCAGCAACAACCCACACAGCATGAGAGTTTTTCCCACCAACAGTAGCACCAGCTCCAACCCTATACCACTAATCCTACCACTTATCATTTCTGTAGCGCCACTAGTCGTACACAGCACTGTACAGATACACATAACATAAAAGACAGTCCCTGCTCCAAGATAAGACATGGATATAGTCAAAAACAAGGCAATAGATTAATCATGAACTAAAGGCTGCAGTTTATTCAGTAATTGATTTATTCCAATTAAGAGCATGATTCATGATTGGGATTATTTATTTATTTAAAACACTTATACCCCGCCCTCTCCGACCACAGGTGGCTCAGGGCGGCTTACAATAATAAAAACAAAATAACAATAATAATTAAATTAAACTATGACATAATATAAAATTCCCCCATCATCCCATCGCCTCCCCCTTACCACCCCCCATCCTATCCCTCCCTCATCCGTCCCCTCCACCAAATGCCTGGCGGAACAGCCAAGTTTTACAAGCCTGACAAAAAGTCAGCAGGTCTAGGGCCAGAGCCTCCTACGAGAGGGAGTTCCACAGCCAAGGTGCGGCCACCGAGAACGCCCTCTCCATAGTGGCCCCCCGATTTACTCCAAGAAGGCACCCCGGTAGACCACAGGGGCTGATCCAGGACCCGGGGAGTGAGGCAGTTCCACAGATACGTCGGGCCAAGGCCATGTAGGACTTTAAAGGTGAAAATCAACACTTTGAATCGGGCTCAGAAGAAGATAGGCAGCCAGTGCAGAGAATGGAGCACTGGTGTAATGTGCTCCTGGTGACCCAACCCTGTAAGGAGTCAGGGCACCGCATTCTGCACCAGCTGCAGCCTCTGGACTGTCACCAAGGGTAGCCGCACATAGAGCGCATTGCAGTAATCCAGTCTCGAGGTAACAAAAGCATGAATGATGGTGGCCAGGTCGGAGTCCGAGACAAGGCTGAAGACGCTGAACCAGATGTAACTGGCGGAAAGCCACCTTCGCCACCATCTCCACCTGGATATCCAAGCAGAGCCGAGAATCCAGGAGCACCCCTAGACACTGCAGAAGGGAGACCAGTGGGGGACAAACCCTGTCAATGACAGGGGAAGTCACACCCGCTGCTCTCCCCACTAACATTACCTCCGTCAAGATTTAAAGGCAATCTCAAAGCGGTGGGCCTTTAGACAGGATTTGAATATGGACAGGGAGGGGGCCAGGTGCACTGCCTCAGGAAGAATGTTCTAGGAATATGGTGCAGCAAGGTGAAAGACATGGAGTCAGGAGCTGGCAATGGAGGAGAAGGGTGCAGATAAGAGCATCTTGCAAGAAGGGGTGTAGGTGGAGATAAGGGAGGAGAGGTGGTGAGGGGCTGCAGGGTGAAGACACTTATAGGTAAGTAGAAGAAGCATGAACTGTATATGGAAGTGGATGGGGAGCCAGTGTAGTGTCTCAAGGAGGGGGTTACATGATAGTAATGGCATGCAAGGCAGGTGAGTCTTGTGGCTGAATTTTGAATAGACTGAAGTGGAAATAGATGGTTCAGTGAGAGAGCTGCAAGAAGCAGGTTAGAATAGTCTAAGCAGGAGGTGATGAGAGCATGGGTTAGAGTTTTGGCTGTGTGGTCAGAAGGTTTTAGTAATATTATAAAGAAAGAAGTGACAAGTTTTAGCAGTGTTTTTGGATGTGAGCCGAGGAGAGAGCAGAGTCAAAGATGACCACAAGGTTGTGGGCTGAGGGGGACAGGAAGGATGACAGTGTTTTCTACAGAGATAGGCAGTAAAGGGAGCTGAGAAGTGGCTTTAAGAGGAAAGATAAGAACTTCTGTCTTGGCCATATTAGGTTGAAGGTGACAGTGAGACATCCAGACAGTGATGTCAGAAGGGCAGGCTGAGATCTCAGACTGGATACTGGTGGAGAGCTCTGATGCAGAGAGGTAGATTTGCAAATCATCAGCATAAAGATGGTATTGAAAGCCATGGGAGGAGAGCAGATCCGCAAGGGAGCGGGTGTATAGAGAGAAGAGGGCCCAGGACAGAGCCCTGGGGGACACCAGCTGAGAGAGGAAGAGCAATGGAGGAGGATCCACCCATAGGTTACACTAAATGAGTGGTCGAAGAGAAGAGAACCAAGTAGGACAGAATCCTGAAAACCAAAGCAAGACAGTGTCAAGAAGCCGATGGTTGTTAACAGTGTCAAAAGCAGCAGACAGGTCAAGGAGGATGAGAATAATGGCCCCTAGATAAGATAAGGCTGTTAGCTGGGGAGATACTGGTATGGAGCTGTATTCATTTGGAGGTAACCCGAACTGCAGCCACTAAGCCCCCTGTATTAATCTGGTCTAAGTGCTGCAGTATTCAAAAATTACACCAAGGCAATATCCTCCTGCAGAAATAACACACTAACATTCTATTCCTAAGAAGTAACTCTACTCCCAAAACAGATTCTAGCAAAGAGCAAACAAACCTTCTTGATCTTTGGCTTAGCTCCCTCAAGCAACCCTGCATTACAAAACCCCCAGCAGCCTATCTGCAACTCAGGTATGGCAAAATATTATAAGTAGGTCTTGGCAGGACCTGGCCCATGACTTGTCAGCTGTCTGCCACTGGACCAACTGAGGGCAGGAAGAGGTTAACTGGCTAGGGGTGGTGGTGGTTAGCCTAGCTGATACAGGTCGTGTAGTCAGCCAGTATTAAGAGGGAGTGTAGATGGACTGATGGTAGAGAATGAAGGACACTGTGGTGAAGATCCTGTATGGGCCTGGGTCTTTGGGGGTTGGATCTGGAAAAGACTTGTCCCAGGACCCTGTTACAGCCTAAGTCTCCAGGGCAGAACTCATATAGAACACTCCTCCAAAAGGGGGACAGTGAACCAACAATCTTGGGCGAAGGCCCGTAACAGACAATTAGTTGGTGGGAGCTAATTCCCCAAGACACCATTGGCACCAGCAACTGGATATCCAGTGGGGTGAGGTGGAGTGAGTAACACTGGGTAGGATGGCAGATACACATAGCCAGGACAATGCAAAGCAGCTGGCCATGATCAGGATGCCCAACTGTGAATTGGACTTGGTCCTGCAAGAACATATGATCATCAGGCTGGCCCACCTTCTCTCATAGAAGGCTGGAAGTTTTAAGTGCAAGTTGCCTGTTTTTACACTTCAGCAAACCCCCCAAATCACAGATAAAATTAGAAGAGCTGGCACAAGATAAAATTAGAAGAGCTGGCATACCAGAAATGAAATTGATGCCCCCTAAATCATTACTCTCTTCTGTAAAGCCTGGTTGATAGACGTAGTATTGTGGAAGAAGGAATCTGGAGGCCAAAGCCTCCCAGAATGATGCACAATGGGTGTTGCATACCCACTTTTGTTAGGCTTCCAACTGTCATGGTCATTAGGAACTCATTGAGTGACTTGCCCAATGTCAGCCAGGCAAAAAGCTTCAGAACTGCCTGTTAACTTTAGGTGCTTTCCGCTTTGGGTGCCCAAGAGGCTAAAAGAGGTAGTTCTTACTGGAGTCAGTGAGAGTTCCAGGGGCTCAGCAGCTGTTGGGGTACTAGTGTCTTTAGTGTCTTTGACTGAAAGTGCGACAGCAGGGCAAAGTCCTATGATGTCTTAATAAATTCCACTTCAGCCCTGGATGTGTGTGGGGTTGGGGGAGAGAGCATGGAAGGGTTTATTTGTGCTTAGTAAAGCAGCTCACGGGGAGGTGAGTTACACAAAACGAGATAAGGAAACAAAAGGGTTTTTTCATGTGCACTGTGTGGGGACAGGGTATTGGTGGTGACTGTGGTGGGGATTTCTTTCTTTCCTCCTAAAGTCTAAAGTGCTTTCTCCAGCTGGCCTCATTCCCTGCATGAGGCCTTGGTCAATAACATTCCATGCTCTCAGCTCATGGAAGGAGACGGGCCAAGCGAGACGCTGATGAATGAAATTCCTCTCACCTCACCCCTGAAATATCCCAAGAGCCCGGCTCCATTATGACTGGGCACAAAAGTCTGGGTCTGCAGCCGAACAAAGGGATGGGGAAGAAAGTGCAGGTTACCATGGCAACGCTGTCCAGGCTGGCTGTTTTTATCAGCAAGGGGCCTGGGCTTTCGGCCTGAGTTACAGGAATCTGAGGCAATTTATTTCCACCACAAGGCAGAGGGATTGGAGAAGGGAGCAGAGGCAGGGCTGGGGGCGGCTTTGCCTCAGCATTGTTGGATGGTATTTACAGCAGGGAAGGTGAGGGCAGGGAGACTGACTCATTCAGCATGGAATGGAACAAAAAGTTTGGGTCACATGCACAGCTGAAAGCATAGTGTGGCTTATCTGCTCACCCCTTGGGAGAAATTAATGTCTTAAGCCCAGCTAGGTAGGGCAGCAGGTATGGGAGTGAAGCTTAATGGAGTCTGATCATCCTCTCCCATTACACAGCAACAGTACCTCCCTTGCCTCATCACCTCGTATAGATTGGTCTGGATGTCTCCTGCCGATCTCTGCCTACCTCCTTTGATACAACACATGCTCCATTCCAGACTCCATGCTGTTACAGCACCAGCTCTCTCCTTACTTTGCCCTTTCTTGTTATACACCATCTCCTCTGCCCCTCCACCCATCTCCAAGATTTTGCTGGAGATTCAAGGACCCTTCACACCTCTCAACTTCCCCCTCCCAACTCATCTCCTGTTTTGAGCCATCTTATTCATAATGTTAAAGGGTCAAGTGGCAGCCAATGTGGCCATGTCAACTTGGAGCTGGGAGTCCTGAGTTCAAACCCTGACATTACCAAGTGACCTTAGGCAAGTCACTGTCGCTTGGCCTCAGTTTCTCATCTGTAAAACATGACTGCCAACATTGGGTCTTGCTAGCCAGCAGATCAGTATAAAGCGAGGATCCCATATTTGTGTGGATTTGTTTGGTGTAGAGCTGAAACTCGGTCCTCAGAAAACTTCAAAATCCACCAGGGATTCCGGTCCTAGATTCCGAATTTCCAAATTTCCAAGTAGCAAGCGGTCCCTGGAAAACTTTGGAAAACTTCGGAAGCCTCCATCGAGTGCTGGCACCATTGTGCATGTGACTGGAGCTAGACGGTTGACCCTCTAGCTTCTCTGAGCTAGGAAATGAAACTTAGTGCCATATTTGGTAGGAGGGGCAGTGGTGGTGGGCCCTCTAGGAAGGCAGGGGCACTGCCCCTCCTGGCCCCCCAGGATTCCCCCAGCCGGCAGCTTTTTTTTTTTTTTTTTAAATCAGCTGCGTCGGCATTGTGGTGAATGTGTGGAACCATCTCGAAGAACCTTGTTTAGAGAGGCAGAAACCTTCTGAAGGTTTCTGCCTCTCTAAACAAAGTTCTTCGAGATGGCTCCGCACATTCTCACCGGTTGTGTGTGCACGCGCGCACACAACCGGTGACTACTCACACACACACCCCGAAGGCTTCCTAAGGAAGCCTTCAGGGTCAAAAGGGAAGCGTTCTCCCTTTATGCGGAGTGGGTGGCTAGAAGCGCCGTCCATTC
>QEPC01007158.1:1187615-1232860 GCA_003113815.1 Sphenodon punctatus
GGGGAGGGAGGAAAGGTCATGAATGGCAGTACTTGACTGCTGTACGTTCTTCACTCACCTACAGTAATCACGGGAGGAGAGCTGCGTAGTGCTGGGATCCCGCCACAGCGACTACTGTTCCAGCAGCCGCAGAGGCCAGGTACTCATTCCTGCTTCAAGCAGGTGGAAAACTGAAAATTGGGCGTGCGGAGGCCTGAAACACTGGGGCGGGAACTGGGTGGGATAGTCTGAACTAATGGCTTTCTTGTTGCCTTGCTTGCTACAGGTCTGCCAATGCAACAGGCGCTGTCGGACCACCTGCCCCAAGCACCCAATGGAACCAGGACCTTTGGGTCTGCAACTGGTGGTGCAGGGAGAATTTGGTAAGGGAGCTGATTGGGAAGACCATGCGGTGGGCAGATGAGATCCACAACAATATTAACAGCATGGCCCGGGAGCATAGACAGCTGGTGCAGCAGAACACTGCAGAATGCAAGGCCTTTGCTGCCTAGGCCTGCCTGGACTGCTGGCAGGAGGACAGACGCTGGGCCCACCTGTGGCAGCAGTTTGAGCAGTCAGACAGTGTGATCAAGAAGGCAAGCAAGAAAATAAGTGAGATGCAGGCATGGGCACAAAGCAGCCTGTCCCAGTCCATTCAGCTCCAGAGCTCTCTGCTCGCGGATGTTGCTGTCGTGACCATGAGCCTTATTGCTCTGGGGTAGGCACCATTTCCTAACTCCCATCAGTCATTTATGTCAACCTATGTGGAACCTACCCCGCCCTGGTTCCCCCACGTTCCACCCCCAGGGAAAGCACCCAAGCCCTCTTTGCATTGCGCTCACACCAGGGAACAGTTCCTGGGCCAGGCATGCCTTCCGCACCCCCCCACCAGTCATTCTCGCACACCTCCTGCGAACACTCCTCTACAGATGGATCTGCGGGTGGACAGGAAGATGTCCCCCTGTCAGTCCTGCCACCCAAGCGAGTATGCCAAAATGCCCCTAAAAGGAGCAGACGAAAAAAGCAGTTTGACCTTTTAAAAGTTTTATATTTCTATATTTAAAGTTCCTAAATATAATAAAATTTAGTAAAGTTGTATCAAGTTCTTTACTTTTTCACAATCCATGCTTTCCGTGCTTCTTTTGGGCAAGGAGAGAAGCTTGAGAGAGGATGGAGCAGTGGAGAATGACTGTATGACACAGTGATGATCCGCTTTGGGGGCTGGAGGTTGGAAGGGAAGGAAATGGGAGCTGGAGAATGGCTGTAGACATAGTGTTAACCTGCTATGGGTTCTGGGGATTGGAAAGGAAGGGGGCAGGGCTTGGACAATGGTGGTATGGTCTAGCACTAAGCCCCCGAGGGGTGGGGGGTGAGGGGTGGAAGGGAAGGAATGGGAAGGTAGCAGGTGCACCAAAAATGGAGGATGGGGAGGGGGGCCTACAGGCAAAGGTCAGGTGCTGGCAGTAGTAGCTGGATGCCTGCCTGTGCCTCTGCGCTTCTTATTGGCATTCCCAGACCTGGCTATCCTGCAAATGCCAATAGGAAACAAAGAGGTTCAGACCTGCAGCCGGCTAATCTGCAAATGCCAATAGGGAACACACAGGGAAAGGCTACCTGGTGAGAAATAGCACTGGGGTCAGGGGCAAGGAGGGATCATATGCCATTCCATTGCTGTGGGGGAGCCGGATGGGTCAGAGGAAAACAGTGAGACACAGGAAATATTTTTAAAGGCTTTACTGATATCACAAAAAGATAATGTAAAACAGGTCACTGATGCTCATCAAACTGTCACTGATGGTTAGGGGTGGGAAGTTTGGATCATCCGGTATCCGATACTGCCGGTATTTTGGTGTACCGGCAGTATCGGATTATTCCGGTATTTGGGGGTTACCGGTACCGGATCTTTTTACATTGTGGCCATTGAAATGAATGGCCGCAATGTAAAAAAAGAGAAAAAAACAAACCCAAACACTTTCCCTCCCCAGTCCAGGCTGCGCGGGTGGAAGGGGGGATACTCCCCACCCACCCTGCCCAGCCTGGAATTTTTTTTTAAAAAAAAATTTGCCCGAAGTCCCTGCTAGTGCGGCCTCTGAGCCACTGCCGGCGACCCAGAGCCCGCACCAGCAGGTAGGTGTACTGGCACTAGGGTGATCCCTGGGGTGGGGGGTGGTGTAACACTCCCCCACACCCCAGGGTTCACCCTACCTCCCCACCCAGGGATCGCCTACCTTTAGTGCTCTGGGCGGTGGCGGCAGTCCGGCGGCTTCAGCGCTGGCTGTGGCTGCCGGCTTCTGCGCTTTCTAGGCCTTCCAGGGAAACCCTAGTACCTGCTGGTGTGGGCTCCGGGTCGCCGGCAGCGGCCCGGAGCCTGCACTAGTAGGGACTTAGGGTAAAAAAATCCAGGCTGGACAGGGTGGGTGGGGGGTGCCCCCCCTTCCACCCGTACAGCCTGGGAGGGGGAGGTGGGAGGTATTTATTTATTTTCCATTGATTTCAATGGGGACAGATCCCCATTAAAATCAATGCAATAAATCCAGCACCAGTAATCCGGTTTTAATCCGGTAACCCGGTATTTTGCCTGATGTCCCACCCCTACTGATGGTAGGTGTTGGGCTAGCAATGTGGTTGATGTGCTGGCAAAAGGTGTCCTGGATCTCTCTTGCTATACGCTGCTCCTCTCAGTTCAGCAGGTCCCAGAATAGGGGTACTAGCTGGCCAGAGATAGCTGGGGGTGTGTGTGGGGGTGGTGGTTCTCCAGCGTGGCCCCACCAATCTTGCAGATGCTATGGAGAACACAGATGATGGTTGTTAACAGTAGAGTGGTCGCTAGCTGGAAATCAATCCCAGCAGCTATCTATCTCCAGCACTGCTTTAAAAACCCTCTCCACAACCCTCAGTGGGTGGCACTGAGCTGCCGGTTAAAGTACCTTTTCTCCAGGGTGCGGGTAACACTGTATGCCCATGCACCCAGGCTTCAGGGGATAGGCAGGGTCTACAAGAACAACAGGACTTATGAGCACCCCCTCAATGCATGTTTCTTTGAAGATCCCAAAGACTCTGGTGTACATGCAGCCAAAGAAGGGGGACTGTCGGAAGATGCAGGCATCATGGTTCTTCCCAGATCACCCAGCCAGCATATCCATGAAAGGGGCACTGTGGTCCACTGCAGCCTAGAGAACCATGAAGAAAATCCCCTTCCGGTTCAGGTAGTTACCCTTGCTATGAGGTGAGAAGATGATGGTGATAGCTCCTGTCTACCGCCCCTGTACAGTTCAGGAACCCCTCCCGCTGAAAGCCTTTCATCACCTCTTTGCAGTGAGCCAGCTGCACCACCAGGTCCAGCAGCACTTCCACAATTGCTGTGCAAACCTCCATGAGTATGGTGCCCACCATGGAGATTCCAACACCAAATTGTTGGGCAACAGAGCGGCAGGAGTCTAGAGTGGTGAGCTTCCAAATACCAATGGCTACGTGCTTCTCCTTGAGGATGGGTGATCACATCACTGTGCTCTGTTTTTCCATCTCCAGTCATGGCCTGGGGATGAAGCAATGGGGTACTCGGAAGTCTGCAACTTGCTCAGCGTCTCCCCACAAGAAAAGCATGGTCTCCTACCAGTCGGTGCTTTTCTCCATCATCGAGACAAGCCTTTTGGTAGGTACAGCCCTGCTCAGGGCATGGGTGATTGAAGCCACATCTCCTGACAGGTACCTCTCTGCGTGCATCAGGTGCCCTTGCACAGCTTCGATCCTCTCCAGCACTACAGTCCATTGTTGCCAGCGGTAGGCAAGTGTATGGTGCGGAAACGGGAGCTGCCACCGCAGGGTAGTGCGCCCAACTATCCCGGCCACAGATGGAGTGAGAACATTTCTGTGCCTTGAAATCACATCGTGCCAATGACAGAAGGCTTGGATCCGTTGGATTGCTCACAGGTTCTGCTCAGCAGTGGAAAGGAAGGCCTGGAGCGCCATAATGAGCACAATGAAGTTCTCAGCATGCGTCTCCATGTCTGCAGTTCCAGGGTCCGTGAACTCTGCAGACCATGCACAAAATGTTTTGAACAGCTTAAAGAGCTGGGCGACTGTCTAGCTAGAGTTGTCTATACACAGCACATGAGTAGTTATTGGCCACTATTGGTCATGTGTCTTCACAGGACGGGTTGTGTCCTGAGCGTGAGCTTCTATTGGTTATAGGCTGGCTATTAGTTGAAAAAGTGTTTACAAAGCTTATGCTTGTTGTGTGTGGCATTGCTAATCTATGTAACAGCTGTTACCACCACGGAGGCATAGACTTTTTAATTGGGCTCAGGGGGAACCACTGAATGTTAAGAAATGGGCAGGAGGGGGGATCTGCAAAGGAATTATGGTCACTGTGCTTGGAATGTGTGTGGGAGCAGAGCTTCCCAGTGGTTAAAAGCTACTCATATTTTTTTACCTTTTGGAAGTAATAATTTTTGCTTGTAATGAGCGGGGGTGGGTGGGTGTCATAACGCTATAGAAACCTATTGTTGCAGGTTGTTCACCCAGGAAAGCCAATGGCTTCGACTTTTGTCTGTGGTTGCTGTGGTTGCCCATGGAATGGAGTGGGGCCCAGAGATGTTGGGGATGATGGATACCCTGGCATTTGCTGACATTTGGGTGAGTCCTGATGTACAGAGAGAACGGTCAGACCCATGCTCCAAGGTAGTCTATGTGCTCATAGGGTGGCACGTGCACATAATGGAATGTATGCATGATGGAATGCAGACACCGTGCAACTCAGCTGCAGTTCCAAGCTGAGCAGAATGGAAGAGTGGAAGTCCTGGATGAGATACGGGAGTGGGATGTAGTCAAGACCATGACTTTTCTAGATGTTTCTGCACTTCCAGAAGTAAAGAAGTAACTAACGGTGGCTGAACTTCCCCTGCCATTTTTTCTCATCACTGCCCTGATGACAGCAAGAGGGCCACAGGACCTCGATCGGATGGCAGAGATTAATCTCTTGGGGGAAACAAGTGACAGGGAATGTGAACCCACTGATGGAGAGCTTCTTGCCCTATACAAGGTTTGGACAAGTGGAGAAGTGCAGAGCGCCCTCACAAGCGGGGATGTTTTCTGCCCCAACTGTATGGTAACAGTCCATACAGAAGATACTAGAGATGGGGTACAAGAGGTACATGTTTGACTGGAGGTTGAACTGAGAGGGATTTCCAACACCACGGCACATGAGACCCCAGTAAAAGTATGTGCTGCTACCTGTGAGCCGTCAGCCATGGAGGCAAGTAACCAGGTGGTGACAACATGCAAAGACTGATTGCTTTTGACATAAATTTTTACTTTCATTTTCAATTTTCAGTACAGGTACTCAATAAAGTATGTGATTTGTACATAGCAAATGTACAAGTGCTGGCAGGTAACCCAGGTTAGAATCTCTGTGGATGGGTAGGGATAGCAGGCGCTGGAATGCCTCCCAGAGTCATAATAGGCCGATGAAAGGAACAGCTGGTGTGGCTTCTTCTTTCCATAGTTTGCCACAGCTGTGAGTCATGACTGGGGCGGGATACTAAGAAGGGGAGGTTGGTGGGCGGAGTGGGGTGACGAATGCCTGCCTGTATATTAGGCTTCTTGCACTAAACCTGGGGAGTGGGGCTACCCAAATGCACAAGAACTACATGCGAGGAAGAGGAGGGCTGCCCATTTATTAGGCACTAGTACACGCGAAACATGTGAGGAGGGGCTGCAGAGACCAAACCTGGACTCCAGGGGATTATCCCTCATTTGTTAACACCCTAAGCTAAGCATGTGCATCTGCAACTTGCAACTTCATGGATGTATTCCTGTTTCTCCCTCTGTTCCCTTCTCTTGTCTCTCTTAGATTGTAAGCCCACTGGGGCAAGGAAGACCTGTCTGTAATTTATATTTTTATCCCTCCCTACCCTATTTATGTTGTATGTATCCCAGGCCCTGTTTTAATATTTAATAGTTTATTTTTATGTGTTTTAAATTGTTATATTATTGTATTTTTATAATTGGAAGCCTCCCCGAACTGTGTTCAGGAGGGGCGGGGTACAAATGGAACAAATAAATAAATAAATTATTTTAAAGTGCCAGGTACATTAGGGTGCTATATAAATACTTAATAATAATGAGTTTATAACAGGATGGGATATACACAGACAAGTGTAGGACAATATGCTGGTTTTGCAGACTTTCTTCTGGGCATCAAATGAGACCGGGTAGAAAGCCTGGGGATGCTTGGTGGAAAATAAATTTTTGCAATCCCCCCCCACACCCCGCCAGTCTGGCCACTAATTGAGTCTCTGCTGAATATCTTCTGTCCTTAGAAATATTGGAGCTCTAGAGTTTACAGACAGTTATTTGTATTTCAAGCTTTGTGATTGGACATCCAAATTCCATGGTAATATTGCTGGTCCCTGATTGGGTGACCTGACCTCTCCTTTATATATGACTCCAGCCCAAAGGAAAATTAATTTCCTCACACAACAAACACCATGTTTTAAAACAGGGAGTCTTGGCTGCAGGCCCAAGTCTATTTTTCATGGGCATTTCTACAAGCGCAACTTTGCTTACTGTTTATTCACAGAAAGCAAAGAAAACAAGACACAAACACAGCTCCATCAAAGTGCGATTCAAGATCCACAAGCTCTTGGGAGAATACTTTCCCTACCCTTCTCCCAGCTCTGTCCCTCTTCCTCAGATTATGTGCATGGAATCAGAGCAAAGAGAAATGAAATCTGATTATGTGCATGGAATCAGAGCAAAGAGAAATGAAAAGGTTACTTGGCACAGTACATCTACTTAGTTCTCTATCTGTGGATGCATTCCCTACTGCACCTTTACTAGTGCTCCTCCTAGCCGAGTTTTAAGTATCTCTGCAACTTTCCTTGGGAGATTTTTCCATTTACCGTCAAGCTGTTATCCCTGTATTTCAGACTAATGTTTCCCTTTCTTAAGTAAGCTAAGCATTGTGTTTATGTGCTTTGCTGCAACAGGACCACTCAATAGTATTTATTCACCCTTCAGATGTTTGTAGATTGTCATAATCATGTTCCTCCTGAAGAGTTGCTTGGCAAAGCTAGGTGTGATTAGTTCCTATTCAGTCTCTTTGTACAAGTCATAAAATCATAGAATCTTAGACTTGGAAAGTACTTTGCGGGTCATCTAGTCTAATCCACTGCCTGGATGCAGCATGGCAACAGCTACAATATCCCCAAACAGATGTCTGTCCAGCCTTTTGGAAATCTCCGGTGATGGAGAGCCTATAGTCCCCCTAGGCAACTTGTTCCATTGCTGCACAGCTCTTACTGTAAGGAAGTTAATCCTGATATTATGTGAAATCAACTTTCCTGAAATTTGAGCCCAGTACTTCTGGTCCTGCCCTCTGTAGCAATACAGAACAGTTCCTTGCCATCTTCTTGGTGGTGGCCCTTTAAATATTTGAAGATTGCTCTCCTGTCTCCCCTTAGTCTTCTTTTGGCTAGGCTAAACATACCCGGTTCCTTCAACCTTTCCCCATAAGGCTTGCTTTCCAGACCCTTTATTATTTGTCACCCTCCTTTCTCAATGCTCCACAGGGGAAATGGCCACATGGCAAGGGGCAGGGGAAAGGGGCTGTCATGCCCCCACTCTAATGTAACTCTGCCCTTACAGAATGTCTTGACATCACATCACTTTAAAATGAGGTGCCCAAACCCAATGAAATAAAATTTCCATTTACTTCATTATGGGATTTAAGTCAGGTCCATGGAGCAAAGCTTTCATGCACTCTGCTCTGAATCTCACCCATGAAGATGCACTCATATTTGTGATTTTCATTAACTTGCTGAGGTTTCTGACGATGCTCAGTAAAATGGGATCTAAAACTATTTCTGCTGGTAGTACCCAACTGCACCTTTTTTGGTAAATTTGTACCCAACTATCTCCCCAGTCTGAGTCATCAAGTATATTTATTATTGAGAAATGCTATTAATGCACAGTCAGTGAAAGACTGTGCCCTTCCAGAATAAAGAACGTGGCTAAAGTTAAACTTCTGAAGCAGGAAATGCAGAATTAAAATAATGTCTCCAGATAAACTTAACTCTGCCCCTTTTGATTTGGCAATAGGCAGACCAGTCAAGACTTCCACATTGAGTGGGAGAATACCATATTTGCATTTCTTCTTCCACTGTGCAAGAAATTATGTTCCACCCATCTGTGCATGCCTGCAGGGTACTCAAAACAAAGCAGCCTGCTGCATCTCTCTCAGAGGTAATAATTACTGGCTGACTTATTGAGAGCACTGGGCATCAGTAAGAATCAGAAGTAGCTGCTAATACATGGCTGGATCTTTTCTGGGCTCCCTGATCTGCCCAGGAGTGGGAGAAAGATTGTCATCATCAGGAGCAGCAGTAAATATTGGCTAATGAGCATTCCAAGCTCATTCCTTCAGTTCCTTCAGTTTTCTGTAAAGAAACTGACAGAGAGGAGAAACACATGAGCAGGGCAAACTAAGTACCCAGGACTCCTGGCATGACAGCACATGAAATTCAGTGTTGACAAGTGCAAAGCGATGCACTCGTATGAAAAAGGAAAGAGATTCAGTGATTAAGATTATACTAGGGCTAAATGAGCAGCCCAATTTGTTTCTTGTGAGTAAAACTTACAAACTCACCGAGATCTCAGTCCCGGTTACTTGGTAAGAAACAAAACAAAACTAAAAAAAATAAATCACTTTGCATTCTCAAAATGGTCACTGGGCTGTTTATGCGTGTGAAAAATGGCCACCGCCCTTAACCAAAATGGCAGCTATAGCATCATTGCCATTTTGGTTAAGGGGAACAGATGTGCATGTGCAAAATAGCCACCACCCTTAACCAAAATGGTGGCGATGCTATTGCCTTTGATAAAGGGTGGTGACCATTTTGTGCATGTGCAATGATTTATTTATTTTTGTCACTGAGGACTCAGTGAATCAATCCCACTTCTTGATTTGTCTTGGGACAAATTGGGAACCAGGTTTTCTATGAGAATGCTTGCTTTTGTGAGCTTTCATTTCAGCCCTAGATGATACCTTTTATTGAACCAATTTCTGTGGATGAGAGTATGCAAGCATTCCAGTTTCTTTGGAAACCTGTGATGCATGCCTGAGGAAGGGCTCTGGGTAGTTCGAACGTTTGCACACATTCACCAACAAAAATTGGTCCATAAAAAGCTATCCTCTTCACTACGTTGTCTTCTGTGTCTCTAAAGAGACAAAGACATTTTGGAATATTAGCTGCCAGATAGAATGCTAATTACAAACTTAACTACAGCTGAGTGATAATCAGACAAATTTAAATGCCTGTGATGCTGGTATGGCGATGGAGTTTATTCAGCAATCAGTTCCCTTGTCTAAACTAGAAACTGTCTGACTCAAGTATGTTCAGTAGAAGTTCACAAGATCATATCCTGCTTCTAGAGCAATTGGGGCTAATATTCCCATAGATGTTAATGTGAGTGGCTTGAGGGCTCTTGCATGCAGAATCAAGTCTCCTTGAAGATGATATCACTGCAGTGGGCACAGGACTGGGTTTTTGCAAGAATCGATGAGGCGACTAATTATCAGCCACACACAGAGCCATCAGGGCTACAGAGGTCTCTTGCAAAAGGGATCGGAGAGGTTTTTTGGGAACCCTGAGCATTGTACCATTGACTACCGTCAGGTATGTCATCCTTGTGGTTGGGAAACAACTTTTCCGACATTGACTCCAACTGGACTCACTGGGCTCCCAGTGGTAAATTGTGCTGCCTGCCACCACATAGATTCGATTCTGACACTGAACTGCACAGGATGGCAAGGCTAGGATGGGCAGCTGGGGAATCACAACCTCTTTCCTCACTGTGCCATCCTGGCTGAGGAAAAAACACTTGTGGGTGGCTAAAATGAGAGCTCGAATCACTGCCCCAGCAGTCTCATGTCTGCCAGTTTCCTCCACAAGTCCACCGATAACACATATCCCATTGCCCATGGTCACAGCTGCTGATCTGTAACACTGGAAGTCCAGAGGCACCTGCTTCCACGTGTCCAAGTTAGTGTCATAAATAAGAATTCCCTTGTGAGCCAGGCCATAACCCGCTGCATGAGAAAACCCCCCAATTAAGTACAGCTTGTTCTTCAGTGCAGCAGAGGCAAAATGACTCACCCGAAAGGGCAACTTGGAGATGGGAGCCCAGGCCCTCTGGACCAAGTCAAAGCTCTCTGCAGAATCGAGCACATTCCTGTCACTCCAGCCTCCCAAAGCATAAAGCTTCTGTTTGCAAGCTAGAAAGCCATGCTCTCTCCGGGCCACAGACATGGAGGGGAGTTGCATCCACCTACCAGTAAGAGCATTAAACTCATGCACTGTACCTAGGAGAGAACTATTGAGCCTTTGTCCTCCGGACACATACAGCTTGTGCCCCACAGACAAGAAGCCAGGAGAACTAAGGTATGCCAAAGGTGGTATCTCCTCCCACTTCTCTGTGTAAAGGTTAAACCCCCAGCAGTGAGTTTTCAAGCTTTCAAACACTCCTCCTTGGATATGGCTCACAGTCAGACCCATGCTCAAAATCCAGTCATCATACATGCCTTGCCTGAGACCACCACTCTCCTGCAGCCTCTGTGTCCCATCCAGCTCCTTCCACTGCAGCTGAACATGCCCATAATGTTCAGTGACATCCTCTTGGACCACAACAACCTCTTCATGGGTCAGGAGAGGAAGGCGGACATGCCCCATCAGTTTCCTGAGCAGGGAGAGATGTCTGGTAGGCTGAGACATCACCCAACGTTGCACAGCCTGGTAAACAGTCAGCTCTGAGGCCACCAAGAGTTTGTCTGAGGAAATTATACTGATCAAGGTGCTGAGATCCAGGCACAGGAAGGAATTGTGCTGAGAGAGAGGTCCAAAATTCAGGTTAACGTGGTTCATGGCCACATGGAGCAAGGTTTGGTGGTTGTGGGCATAAGCCAGTGCATAAAGTCCAAGGCAGCTGTCCATGGAAATGCTTTCAGCGAGGAACCTGGCAGGAGTAACAATTATTATTATTATTGGACAGTGGGAGAGACGGGAGAAGACCAACAAAGATTCAAGCAGATGCGAATGAGAACAAACGTCATGGGAGAGACCCCAAAAGAGGTCACTCTCATGTGTGAGAGGCCTGGCTGTCTTGGTGCCAATACTAGGCTAACCACTGCTTTGATATGGGATACTGCAGGAATAATAGTACTCTGTTGCTCATGCAAAGCACTTCACAGTCATTGACTGGTCCAGCCCCACCAACCCTGTGAGATGGGGCAATGAATCCCCCCCACTCTGCATAGGCAGCTAAACTGGCATGCAAAGACTGGAAAGGACTTGCCACTGAAGCCTGCCAGTGAAGCAGAGGAAGAGCTGGAGTCAGGAACCTGAAGTCCCATTCAAGGACAGAGGGCTGTATTGCTAAAACACTGTGGCTAACACGTCATTTTAACTAACAAGTATTAAGCCCTAGCATAGGCAAGGTAAGTTGAGTCCCAATGTGCACTAGCAGGATGAGATGAATATGGGTGATAGTTATATCACCTTGATAGTTTGAGGCTGAGCCCCCATTCTGGCCATTACAGGCCCTGCCTGCAACACCTGCCCCAGACGAATGGGTTCCATGGATCTGCAGTTGGCACTTGGAATTTTTCTGTAAGAGAACTCCACACAGATGAGAAGGATTAGCCCAACAGGCTTGGGGAACTGATGATATCTGTATTCACAGAACCAATACAGCATGGTGTGAACTACTCGCTGCCTTACCAATGAGTGAAAACAAGACGATAGCCCACATTAGCACCCACCAGGTGGGTGTTCACCTGTCCTTCTAATAGGGTTTGCCAGATGTCAGCCTGTACCCCCAGCCCCCACTCATTCCCTGCACATGGCATAGTCCAAGGACATGCACACCTACGTTGCCGTGTCTCGTTAATTAGGCACGCCCACAGTCTCGCCCACCAGCACCAAAGCGTTGTGCTCAGTGTGGCTGCTAGAGGAGAGTGATTGCATTTTCTCAGCTGACAGGTGGCTAAGAGAGGAGAGAGCCAGGCAGGGGGTGCAGGCAGGACCTTCTCCAGAGGATCTGCACCCACACTCCTCTCTCCATTTGGAAAAGGAACTGAGAAGTGGAGGGAGGATCCACAGGGCTCTTGCGCTCCCCTCACTTCTTTTCCCAAATGGAGAGAAGATTAGTGCAGGTGCACTGCAGATCCTCTGGAGAAGGTCCTTCCCGCATCCCCTGTTCTCTCCTAATGCAAACACTGCTTCTGATGGAAAGGGGGGTCATGGACAGGGAAGAAGCTTTCACTGGCTCAGGCTGTGACCCCCTCCCCCCCTTTCCATCAAAGCCAGGGCTGGGGAGAGGGAAAGTGCTGAATGGTACCACTGCTGGAATCTACTGTCAGCACATGAAATGCGGGCAGGTGGCTGCCTGTTTATTAGTTCTACATGCTAAAAAAATGTGAATGGGGGCTGCACAGATCAAACACGGACTGCAGCAGGCTATTGTCTCATTTGAAAACACCCATAGACCTGGATCTCCAGCTCATTTGGTCCTCACATATTTGAAGGGGTTGGATAGAATTGGATGTGCAGATGCCTCTTCCACTAGGGATCGCACTAAAACTCCCAGCTCATTTCACATAGGACACCAAAATCCAGCAGATGTGCAATGACCATAATTCACCAGAGCCTGGGGTTAAGTTTGAACCAATCACTTAGGGATGAGTCTTTTTTATCCCATATTCTATTCCCTGCACATCCAGTCCCCTGCGCTTAGGGGTCTTGGAGATTGCTGGGGAGAGGGGGTCAGGTCAGATTTGTTGACTCTGATTTAAGTTTAGTTAAATGCTACAGCTGTGACAATTCCTAGAATCAGCAAGGATCTCTAGATCAGCAAGGATACCTGTCCCACTTACATTACTCCATCCCAAGAGCAAGGCTTAGATTAACCAGTCCTTCTATGTTACCTGCTGATGGTCTCCTGCAGTGGGAGGATAATGAGCCTGCTGGCTGCTATGAAGAGGTCCTGAGCAGTCTCAGCAGTAAGCAATAGCTGCCCCGTGTAGAGATAATCTAACACACCCTGGAGGATGGAAGAGGGCATGTCCTGGAGCAGAACTTCCCCTTCCTTGGACTCCCTGAAGGAGCTGGTGAACATAGCCTGGAAATAAGGGCTGAATGAAGCCAGCAGTGCCCTGCATGCAGAGGAAGAGAAGCAACAGTGTTAACTAGTCACATGAATTACTCACCACCAAATCGCCTTGGCAATCATAGGGACAGGTCATGCAGCTGCACTGGAGTCCACAAGCTTGGGGAACCTATGCTCTCTAGTGCATCGGCATTCCCTGCTACTGGAGGAGGAGGTAGTGGGGGCCCATTCCATCTTCTGCACCAGGGTCCATTCAAACCTAGCTACACACCTGTGTAGGTCATGTGATCTCTCTAAGCAGGGATGGGTTTGCCCAGTTCTTTGATCAGAAACTTGCATGTAAAGTGTGTGTGTGCGTGCGTGCATGCGTGTGGTCGCTTATTTCTCTCTCGCTCTTGTTCTCCAAATGCATTTTATCCACAGACCCAAATGGCACATGGGCACAGAAGCAGTTCAAAGTAGTGGCTGGCAGATGGAAGCACTTACTTTCCCCTTGAGTCCTGTCTGCTCTGGGGTAAAATGGCATGTGGTGTGGCTCCTACAGTGAGTCTGGCTGGAAGAAGGGTCAGGAATGCAGACACAGGGGTGCTAGAGGCAGTGGTATGGAACTGGATGAGTCAGTGGGAGGTTTTCTTTTCTTGTACCTGGTCTGGAACCATTGCCCCCAGCTTGCTTCATGCAAAGCTGTGCCCCAGGCAATGGCACCCTTGCAATGAGAAAAGAATCTGAGGTATTGACCTCTCTTGAGTCATAGGAGATGATGCATGAGCCAGAAACACAAGCTCAGATCCCAGGAAGTTTGTGGATGTGAATGTTATGGAGAAAAATGGCTGTTTAAAAATTATATATTTAGACCATTCTAGTTAGGGATGGGTGAACAGATTGCGGTTCGGGTTTGGCCGTTCGGTTCGGCTGCGTTCGGTTCGTCCGTTCGGTTCCACAGTTCGGTTCGTTCGCCGAGTTCGGGTTCAGCTGTTCGGTTTGGTCGTCCGAACAAGCCGTTCGTTTAGGCCATTCGGTTCGGCCGTTCGGGAAGTGTTGTTATGGGTTTTCTTTTGTTTTTTATTTAGTTTTTTGGTTTTATATGGGTTTTTTAAATTTATTTTTAAAATCTATCTATCTATCTATCTATCTATCTATCCCCCCCATCCCATATCCATATCCAAATATATATGGATATGTATATGGATATATATACATCCATATATCCATATATATGGATATATATATGGGATGGGGGGGGAATCACAAATAGAAGAGGAGTCTGTAGTGAAATACATACATTACATACTCAATGAGTCTGTACAGTGCATAACACAAGGTTTCAGTTTATGGTTTAAGTTTAATTTCATTACAAAAGTGAAATGAAACTTAAAGCAATCTAAAAATCCTACTCAACGCCTGCTGTTCAGGAACAGTGACTAGTTCAAGTGTTGGGAAGGGGGGAGGCAGATAATTAGTTTCGTTTCTTGCAAGCCTCTCCACCCCTGGTGCCTGGAAGTCTGCTCCTCAGTGACTGACACCTCCCTGTAATGTTTGACCTTCCAGTGAACCTTTTTTTGCCACCCGAACTCATCCAAACGTGATCCGAACTGACCGAACTGTTCGGCTATTTTTCTGTTCGGTTTGCTAGGTATGTTCAGGTTCGGGTTCGGGTTCGAGTTCGGTCATCCGAACAGGCCGAGTTCGGGCCGAACTCCGAACTGCTGAACCGCGTTCGCCCATCCCTAATTCTAGTCTATGTCGTTCTGAAAGTGATTATCTAGATAGTTAGAACCTTACAAATGTTGATGCTTCCTAGCTTGCTTCTAGGTTTTAGAATGTTTTTGTCAAACCCCTTTTTCAAGGTTTTATCAGAACGTTCTAAATAAAGAACATTATGCAACCATTATTTTTACCATCTGCACAGGTAGAATGTTCTAATCCTTAGACAACCGAGAACGGAATACTTTAATAGAACATCACAACAGTGGTCATTTAGCCACAGAAACCAGACTGATTAGGATGATATCATTACGACAAGTCAGGTAAGAACAATTTCGGAACAGTATAGTGTGATACTTTAAAAAACAGCCAATGTCTTATTATAGAAAGGCCAAATTGTTACATGGAAACAAGAGGCTTGGTTTGTGCCATATTTCCAGAATTACTCTTCAGGGCTGAGCTATTAATTATGATGATGATGATTGATTATCATCTATTTTTTTTATAACATTTTTATTGAGCACAAGAGGTGTATACAAATGTCTTAAAGTCTTTCCACAAAGCAAGGATACAGAATTTCAAGTACATGTGGGAGATTCCCAGGTGGTGAGTGTGATTATCATCTATTCTTTACAATTTATGTTGTACTCTGCCCTCACAACAATCCTATGAGGTAGATCAATATTATTCCCATTTTGCAGATGAGGAAATAAGTCTTAAAAATAATGGTTTGCCAAAGGCCGCCCAAGGAATTCATGACTAAGCCAGGATTTAAACCAACGGGTGGGGAACCTCCAGCCCACAAACCAAATCCAACCCATGCTTATTGCTTGGCCCCTTTCCAATTCCTGGATCTGGCCCCTGGATTCAGTCCTTACTGTCAAGCACTGAAAGAGTGAGCTCAGGGCATGGGAGCGGAGATGAGGGCGCGCACTGAAGGACAGGGGATGGATCCATAGCCATGATCTGGACCCTCTCCTTCCTTGCCCCATCCAGAGCACTCCCGTCCCCAACTCCTATCCAATCCATGGAACTTGTATTGATTTTCAAAGCATCCTGCGGGAGGAAAATAATTCCCCAACCTGATTTAACTCTGGTCTCCCAGGTCCAGGTCCAACATGTTCTCCATAAAGCAACACTGTCTGTTTTGCCTGGACAGTAGTGATCCTGCTAGGAATATTTTTAGGAAGAGTTTGTTTGCCCCATCTCCTTCTCCCCTTAGCTGTATCAGGTGCTCTGTATCTGTTGGCCACCTACCTATCCAGAGGAGGCTGCATGTCTGTTCTGTTCTGGGTGTAGTGATTCCAGCAGAATCCTTTGTGGCAAAGGGTGCTTAGCTACAGTCCCAAGTCAGCAGTTCTCCTGCTGTCACTAAGCCTCCTAGTGCTAACGGTGGGCTCCTGACAGTCAATCAAGCTGCTTCCTCTCATGTAAAGGTCTTCTGATGTTCCTCGACAACATGGGATTTCTATCTCACCAAACCAGCACTGACTAGCAAGGTGAGAGAGGCACGGCATAGGGACCCACCTGTGACAGGGGAACCTGCTTCCTTCAGCCACCAGGGTGACATCACAGAGTTGCTGGGCATCATACAGCTGTTTTAAACCTGAAGAGATGGGGGACAAAACCAAAGCTGCAGTTGGATCTTTTATTTATTTATTTCCAACATTTATATCCTGCCTCTCCTGCCTAAGCAGCTCGACCTGAAACCTCCAGAGGGAGATGAGAGATGGCCCCCTTCAAATGTCCCTGTGTGAAATGAGTTGGGCAGGTCTCAATTGGGTCCCAAGAGGACAAGGGTCAGGGGGTGTTTTTAATGAGCAAGGCTTGAGGCGGGGTCCGTGGCTGCTGAGTGGCATGGCTGTGGAGTAGCCATGCACGTGGAGTGAGTGGGGAGGGATTCTAACGGACAACTCCCAGGGTGGCCACTACGCCCATGCAGGTAGCCTCCAGGTGCGCTCCCACCACTATGGACTGGCCCTGAAAACAACTCACATGGGCAGCCATTTTCCCTTCTCCCCCCACCACCGCAAGTCCCATCCAACTTCTTGCCCTCTGTCATGACACACAGCTGCAGACACCATGGAAAGCCGCAGCAGCCAGTAACCCCTTCCTGCTCAGGAGCTGGTGTAGTCACTGCAGCTGCTGGCAGTTCCAGGCAACAACAGAGGCACATATGGGTGTGGGGGAGGGCATGCAGGAAGCTGCTTTCCGGGCTGCTGTCCTCCATGACACTGGCTCTTCTCCCGTGCCTTGCGAGGGAGGGGGGGTTGTGCTTTGAGCCACCATGGTGTTGTATTTTGTGCACGTGTCCTTTAAGAGCTCCCAAGAGGGCTCCTGGAAGAGCTGTGGGTGGGATCGGGATGGCAGCCAGCCGTGGACCTATCTGCTGGTGTGAGTGGGCGTCTCGGTTCATACGGACAGGGAATACATGGACACCTGTCCCCATACACTTTTTTGGCTTGCCCCGCATGGTGCACTTCAGATTTTTCTGCAGTGCCCCATGAGTGGTCATGAGTGGGTGCTGCGTGGTTCACGGGAGTGCGCATCCCCCCACTCCACCTTCAAATGAGAAGCTGGATGCATGGTTAATGGGTGGCTATGTGTGGTAACATCTTGTTTAAAAACACCCAGAATCACAAAACATCCCCTGATGGAGAGTGTTGCTATTGTCACTTGTCAGTTACTTGGCAGGGAGAGCGTTACAGTGGTAGACGCAGCCCTGGCCCCCATCAGACTTAAGCTGGTAGTCCTGAGCAAGGGCTGGACAATTAGGGCTAGAGACAGGAGCTGGTGGAATTGTGGGGTCTGGCAAGGAATGGAATCCTTTCCTGTTCCTGGGGTCAAAAGCAGAGCAGATTTGAGCCAGCGAAACTCTGACTGGACATCTCTCTAGAAGCTAGGACTAGCCAGAGATAGGGCTGTTAACATGGCAGGGATATGGAAAAACAGCAGCCCCTGCATATTAAGGGTTATAAAGAGACCTCAATGGGGCAGATTTTCCCACATTCCCGCTCCCTCCAACCCTACAGAGCTATCTCAAGCACTGGGTGCTGGACAATGTCAGAGACACCAGGGTGCTGGTGGAGGTGGGTCAGATCCAGTATAGGAGGGTGAGGTGTAGGGGAAGGAAGGGGAGAAAAAGGGGGACAGAACACACCATCTAGGCACTTACACACCTCTGTACAGCAGCCTTGGCTTATAAAATGGTCCCTCAGGCTCTTATGTGGCCTTTGGGATTTATACCCCCAGCCTAGATCATCATAGGGAGAGCAAAAGGCCCTATAGCCCAGAGAAACACACTCACGTGGGGACTGGGATACACGGGACAGGGTGAGATATGGGTGATGGATGGGGAGTGTAAGCCCCAGGATAGGGATAAGGGACAGGGCTTGCACACCAGACGGGAACCAGGTTGTTTGAGGGAGAAGGGCATGGTCACACCACCACATGTCCACCCCACGTTCCGTGAAACCCACACGGCACCCACCACTCGCACACTCACCCACGCATTTGCCTCCACCATGCTCTCTTAGAACACACTCCAAGGACAAGGCACTTCAAACTAGATGCTCAGAAGGGGGCTGGTTTCACAGGCACAAGGCTCCGATCACCAGCAACAGCAGTGAGAGAGGGAGCTGTTTTATCTGTCCCTAATTGCCTAGATACGCTGGTGCAGGCGCTCTGAGCGCAGGCACTGTGGTGAGGTGGGTGTGGTCATGTGGGCGGCTGGGCTGTCTCAGCGAAACCGCGTCTTTCTCCTCCTGGCTGAGTTTGAGCCGGGGAGGCATCAGGGACTCCCCCTACAAGCCCAGCAAGCTCCATTTCCTGTTCTTCTGGAGCCGGTGACTGGGATCTCAGCGGCAAAGCCGCAGCACTAGGGGCGCTTTTAGACGATCCCGCTCACAAGCGAGATCGTCCAGTGCCGAAATCAGGCACCCGCCTTCCTCTCAACGCCGTGTCTGATGTTCAGAAGAGCATCAGACACGGCGTGGAGTGTTGTGCGCATGCGCGCTCTTCTGCGTGTGCGCTCTTCTGCGTGTGCGCCCTTCTGCACGTGCGCACTCGGGCAAAGAACCCGGAAGTGCGGCATGAAGCCGGCACAGCGGTGATCTGCCTTGACAGGGGTAGGATCGCTGGGCCGGCTTCACGCGACAGAGATCCAGCGGTCGCGCGCGGCGGGGATTTAGACGAGCTGCAACAATGGCGGCTGATAAAGGGCTCAGCCGCCATTTGTGTCTTGTCTAAAACTGCCCTAGGTGAGGCGGCGTGACCTGCCTCCGGGGTCCACTCATGCCGGGGCCTCGACCGGGTTCCCGTGTATCCCCTCCCCCTAAACCTTAAGCCCCGGTGCTGAGGTCTGACAGCACCCTTCTCCAAGGCTGATGCAAGGTGGTTGGCGCTGGCTTCGTGGGGTGACGATGATGAAAACGTTGCACCAAGTTAGGGTCATGAACATCAGAAGCTTTCTCCCAGGACCAGTCAGACAGGCCATAGCCCTTCCAATCGATAAAATAATATAAACAACCCCGACGAAAGAGGGAATCCAGGATGTCCTGGACTTCATACTCAGACTTGCTAGTTACCAAAGGAGGATCTACTGTTTTATCCGCCTTAGTGGCTTTAAGAGCAGCAGATTTTAAAAGGGAGACATGAAATGCTGGATGAATACGATCCTGAGGTGGTAATTCAATAGCATATGTGACCTAATTTATCTGTCGTTTAATGGGGAATGAACCCATATACCTGTAATCCAATTTTGCAGAGGGTCGAATGGATGGATAATGTCTCCGGTCAATCCATACTAGTTCCCTGGGATGAAAGACCAGAGCATCTCGCCGATGATGGTCTGCTTGTGTCTTATAATGCTGACGTGCGACAAAAAGCATAGTTTTAGCATGTGCCTGTGCCTTGCGAATCTGAGATACTAATGTGCTGGCTGCAGGAACTGAGAAGGGCGTTAGGTCAGGAAGAGAAATATGAGGATGATAACCATAAGTCACAAAAAATGGCGAGGATCCGATGACACATTCAGTGTATTATTGTAAACAAATTCAGCAATGGGCAGGAGGTTATACCAATTGTCTTGTAAATAGTCCATGTAACACCAGAGAAATTGCTTTAATGTTTGGTTTATACGTTCTACCTGCCCATTTGCTTGAGGATGATATGTTGTGGTCAGGCTGCATTTTACTTGCAGGGTAGAGAGTAGTGACTTCCATAGCCGGGAGGTGAACTGCATGCATACATTGGTCTGACACGATTTCTATGGGCAGCCCATGCAACTTGATGATATTTTGCAAGAGTAGCAGTTGGGTGGTGTGGGCTGCCGATGGAAGGCCTTGGCATGGAACAAAATGCACGAGCTTTGAAAAATGATCTACTACTACAAGGATAGTATCATTTTGGTGTGATGTAGGTAACTCCACGATGAAATCCATACCAATCCATTGCCATGGTCCCTGCAGAAGTGGGGAAAGGTGTAACTGACCCTGTGGTCGTTGTCGTGGAACTTTGGTCCTTGCACACGTACTACAGGCCTGTACATGACTTTTGATGTCTTTCTTCATGGATGGCCACCAGAAATGCCATTGTATGAGGTCGAAGGTCCGTGTCTCCCCAGGATGACCAGCTAGGGGTGCATTGTGATGACTCCATAGTACTGGATGTTGTGCCGTCTTGGGGACTACTATCTTCTCCTGATGATTATAAGTCCATGTTGTTGTTGGTAGAGAGGGTTCTGTACCATAGTCGGATCTTGACGTGCTTGTTTCTGTAATTGAGAGAAAGACAAAGAGGGAGAAGTTGCTGCAAATGTCTTGTGCTCTAAGAGCAGGTCTCCTCTCTTACTTGGGGGTTCCCTTAGTTCCGTACAACACGATAGGGCATCTGCTAGCAGATTGTGCTGGCCTGGTCGATATTGGATTCTAAAGTTGAAGCGGGTAAAAAACAAGGCCCAACGCCCATGTTGGGTATTGGAGATATGAACAGATTGTAAATACGTTAAGTTTTTATGGTCCGTGATTACGGTAATGGGAAACTTAGCTCCCTTGAGATAGTGTCGCCATGTTTCAAAGGTGGCCTTGATAGACAGTAATTCTTGGTCCAATACAGTATAGTTCTTTTCTGAACTAGATAGTTGACGAGAATAGAAGGCACAAGGCATTAAAGGGTTTCCTTCCGGTCCTGCTTGGAGTAAAACCGCTCCCAGTGCTATATTAGAAGTGTCAGTCTCTATAGTAAAAGATTTCTCGAAATCAGGGTATTGCAGAATAGGAGCGCAAGTAAAAGTTCTTTTTAACAACTTAAAGAAGTCTGTTGTTGCTCCGTCCACACGTAAGGGGTTCCTTTTCTTCGCAACTTAGTTAGTGGTTCAGTCAGCCGAACATAATTAGGGATATATTGCCGGTAATAGTTGGTGGTGCTGAGAAATCGTTGTAGCGCCATCATGGAGGATGGAGCAACCCAGGTCAATATAGCATCGGTTTTCTTTGGATTAATTTCCACACCTTATGGGGTAATGATGAATCCCCAAAACTCTATTGTATGAAAACATGAAAGGCACGTTTTTCCAGTTTACCATACTGTGGTTTTGACATAACCTTTCCAGTACAGTACTAACATGTTGAATATGTTGTTCCTTCATTGCGGAAAATACTAAGATATCATCTAAGTATTCTATGACATATACATCCAAGAGGTCCCAGAAAACATCGTTAATAAGGTGCTGGAAGGTAGCTGGGGCATTGGCCAAGCCAAATGGCATTATCTGGTAGTCAAAATGACCATATCTAGTCCGAAAGGTGGTTTTCCACTCATCTCCCTTATGAGCTCGCAATAAATTGTATGCTTCGCGGAGATCTAGTTTAGTAAAAATTGTGGCCCCTTGTAGGCAATCAAGTAGCCCTGGAAAAAGGGGGAGGGGGTACCTATTTGTAATGGTTATGGCATTGAGGCCTCGATAATCAATGCAAGGACGTAACCCCTCATTCTTCTTAGGTACGAAAAAGAGGGGTGCCCTGCAGGGGAGGAAGAATGACAAATAAAGCCTTTTTGCAAATTGTCATCAATATAGTCTTTCAAGGTTTGTAATTCTGGCCCTGAAAGGGCATAAATACACCCATACAGAGGTTCTGTCCCAGGAATCAAGTCAATGGGACAGTCATAGGGTCTATGGGGTGGCAGGACTGTGGTTTCTTTTTTGTCAAAAATATCAGCGTACTTTAAATATATGGAAGGCAGCTGGGTGCCCTGGATTGACCCTGTGATAGACAGTAACTGCTTATGTTGCCCCGAGATATAATGTCCGACACAATAATCGGAGGGGAATGTCACGGTTTTTTGGTGCCAATTGATTGCATGGTTATGTTGTTGGAACCATGGCATTCCTAACACCAGGGGGAATATAGGTGTACAAACAAGATCAAATTGCAGCTGCTCGGTATTTGCCTAGTAATAGAGCCTAATATCAATGGGGACTCATCTATTGAATGTACTGGTTCAGGGGGATTTTTGTGAATGCTCGATATGGCATGTTGTTGGAGAAACCCATAATCCATAAAATAGCTGGAAGCACCTGAATCAATTAGTGTCCATATTATGATGCTTCACGTGGAATCTACCTCCACAGCGAGGGGTAATTTCACACGCTGAACTAGCATCGGGGTAGTGGACAACACCAAAGGCTGTAAGGGCAGGGGACTCGCAGATCTTACCGGGAAGCCCCGTATACTTACAGGGACTTGGCATTTCCCGGCTTGCATCTCAACTTCAGGAGTGAAGGACAGTTACGGAATACGGGCAAAGTGCGAGGGCTCTCTACAGTAAAAACATAATCTAGATACCCGATGTTGTTCTCAGGAAGCTCCCAGTTGCATGGGTTCTACCTCGTCTCCCTTATACGGTTCTGTTCTGTAGGGTGAGGCAACGGGGTTTTTGTTCATGGGAGGACGAAACAAATCCTGACAATGTTCGTGTTTTCTTTTGCCAAGGTGTTCGTCTATCTGTAGGACAAGAGTAACCAGCTCCCCCCATGTCTCTGGGATGGTGGTGTAGGAGAGCTGGTCCTTCAGTTCATCAGTGAGACCTCTCCTAAACATAACCCGTAGTACATTATTGGGCCAATCTAGATCTACTGCTAATTGCTGAAGCTTAGTTACATAGTCTAATAAGGAGCCTTTCCCTTGTTTTAAGGTCATAATTGCATGTTCTGCATCCTTTACTCTATGTGGATAGTCAAAGAGGAATGTAAATTCTCGTATAAACCATGCATAATCCGTCAAGAGGGGACTTTTCCCCGTGAGGACTGGTATTGCCCAGGACAAAGCTAACCATTAACCCTATGATGAATACCACCTTTGACTCATCAGTCTGGTATTTCTTTGCTTGCACCTTAAAGGTTAGTTCGCATAGTGCAAGAAAGCTCCAAAACCGATGTCAGTCCCCTGTAAACTTTGTTATCATGGGGCCCTTTGTCTCTCTGGGTACAGGAGCCCCAGCTCCCATGTTAGCCACTGGAGAGGGGCTAGGTGGGGGTGACCCTCTCTTTTCCTGCTGTTCTTTGATATCCTTAACTTCCATTGCTAGGGTCTGTACACTCCTAGCCAAGTTTTTCACTTCTGCTAATAGTTGATCCATTGTTCCCAAGCTAGGACTGTAAATATGATGCTGGTGATACTGTGAGGTGTAGGGGAAGGAAGGGGAGAAAAAGGGGGACAGAACACAAGATTTAGGCACTTACACATCTCTATACAGCAGCCTTGGCTTATAAAATGGTCCCTCAGGATCTTATATGGCCTTTGGGATTTACACCTCCAGCCTAGATCATCATAAGGCGAACACAAGGCCCTATAGCCCAGAGAAACACACTCACGTGGGGACTGGGATACCCGGGACAGGGTGAGATATGGGTGATGGATGGGGAGTGTAAGCCCCCTGGATAGGGATAAGGGACAGGGCTTGCACACCAGATGGGAACCAGGTTGTTTGAGGAAGGGCACGGTCATGCTACCACACGTACACCCCACGCTCCGTGAAACCCACACCACACCCACGCACTCGCCTCCACCATGCTCTCTTAGAACACACTCCAAGGACAAGGCACTTCAAACTAGATGCTCAGAAGGGGCTGGTTTCACAGGCACAAGGCTCTGAACACCAGCAACAACAGTGAGAGAGGGAGTTGCTTTTATCTGTCCCTAATTGCCTGGATACGCTGGTGCAGGTGGTCTGAGCGCTGGCGCTGTGGTGAGGTGGGCGTGGTCACATGGGGCAGCTGGGCTGTCTCAGCGGAACCATGTCTTTCTCCTCCTGGCTGAGTTTGAGCCGGGGAAGCATCCATACCCACAGAGACTCCCCCTACTGGCCCAGCAAGCTCCACTTCTTGTTCTTCCAGAGCTGGTGATGGGGATCCCGGTGGCAAGGACACGGCACTAGGTGAGGCCGCGTGCCCCACCTCTGGGGTCTGCTCATGCCGGGGCCTTGACCGGGTTCCCGTGTATCCCCTGCCCCTAAACCTTAAGCCCCGGTGCTGGGGCCTGACAAGCAGTGCCTATATTCCTGTGCACTTCTGCAGACCTACCCTGGCTCTTGTAGAGTCCCAAGTTCTGAGGTGTCTCTCTGGTGTTTTTTCCTCCACTGTCCCCAACCCTTGTGAAATCCATGGTCCTGCTTCTGAAATGGGCTCAGGAATCTCCAGGAATAGGATGGGCTCTCAGGATTCTGAGACACACTGGTCAGTCCTGCCTGGGGATGGAACAAATCAACACTATCACACCTCTAATATGCTGTTGCAGTAGTAAGTATCCCTTGGGGCTACCTTGGGCCAGGTAGATTATTGATCCAGGCAATTCCAGCACTTGGCCACACCAGAAACTGGCTGGAAATGCTATAACGTCCCTGCAGTTACTCTGAAGTTCGGAGATCCACAGCCAAGGGGTGGTACCTACCAGAAGAATGTGGGGTGATTTCCACTGTGGGACTGGCTTCATAATCCAGCTCCATGTGGCAAGTGCTGGATCCACATTGTAGCTTCTGCAGTGTCACTTCATCCATGCCCACCTCTCCAGAGTCTCATTTACTGCTGCCAGTGCCTAAGCCCAGGACACCTAAGGCTCCTTCAGGCACAGCCCCTCTATTCAGGAGACCAGGGAAGGCAGAGAGACTTGGTGGATATATTAGGGCTTTTGCATCTTCTCTGTAGCCCTGAGATGTACCCAAGCCCCCTTATCAAAGCCCTAGCACTCTTCCTCCTCCCTCTGTGCTGCCCAGATGTGATTCCCATGTAGTATCTATGCCCAAGAGAGAGGATAAGCACCTGGATATCTCCTTTTGTCATTCCAGAGCATTAATTTAATCCTGGCGTGGATGCCCAGCTCAGGGTAGGAAATGCCAAAGACAACAGATCCCAGCAATTACAAGGCTGGGGAACGGAACAAACAGCTACTCCGAAATAGCTCCATGCAGGGAGTGGGGCCGACATTCTCAGGTACCACTGAGAGTCAGAATGTGACAAAGCCCAGCTGTTCAGCCCATCCTGGCAAGAATGTGAAAAGCAGAGGAAGCAAACACATGAACAGCTCTAAGTCCTGAGGGACAGCTGGAGCCTATTATGACACTGTAACACTGAAGCAGGTAGCAAGCAACCAATGAACAGCCAGGGTTTGATAAGCACATCTCTTATTTGCATATTGGAGAGGGGCTGGGGAACTGAAAAGCTCCAACCTGTCAATGAATCACCACAGAATTGGCCTCTCATGTAGACACAAGCCTTTTACCTTGTTGTTTGACATAGAACCCAATAGCACTGGGTTCTAGATTAGCATGGCTGTTTCAAGGACAAGGAAGAAGACCCAGTCTGGAACTGGCTAAGCACTGACTCAGCTACATCCTGTGACAGTTCTCACAACTTAAAAACCAGAGGGTTTGTAGAGAGGAGCAGACACCAGCCTGAGAGAGATCCCAACAACTGCCTTATTCAGAACCTGGTATTGCTATAAGAAGCCCAGGAAATCTGATGAGGCTGCCTCCTGATCAGAACCAGCCCCCGACACAGGGGCTGTGTGTATAGTCTCTTCAATGTGAGCAGGGATTCCTCTGTGCCAAGCATGAGAGCCCAATATGTCTGCCTTGCACCAGCTTGGGGTTCTGTTCTTCACTGGGAATAGACCATACTGCTGGATGAGATGGAGACTCCCCATGTTGGAGACCAGAGGTTGAGCAGAGAGACAGGAGGGGGGATGGTTGAGGATGTGTTAGCATCAGTTTGGATTGTAATGTGCCTTGTCTTTACTGGGGCGGATTGGATTGTGCCTCAGGACTCACTAATCTCTTAGTTCATAGCTTCCAAGAGTGAGGGATTGCCCATTAGAAACTGATTGCCTTGGCCCACAAAAACTTGTCCTGGGCCTCCATCCCAGCTCCTACTAGCACTGCACTGACAAATTAAGGAACCATAGTACCCAGCTGTGCCAGGAAAGGGACAAGGAGCTCCTCAGATCCCCAGTGGTTTTCATCACCAGTAACCAAGTAGCTTGGCAGGCCCATTGCACTAGGTGGGCAACTAGAGGGAGTCTAGCAACTGGTGGAGTGGGGCCATCCCGCTTGCCAGACTTTGGGGCTCCTTCCCAGAATGTAAGGCAGTGGTGAACAACCTTTTCCTTCCCCATGGGCTACTTTGAACATTAGTACAAGGTCTGAGGATCACACAGAAGTAGGGATGGGCAGTTACGGATTAATCTGTACCAAACTCTAACATGCCTGTTGCGGTTTTGTTTAAAATCTATAAATAATAATAAAAAAATAACTATGCATGTGAAAAATGACCACCAGACCATTCTGCACATGTGCAGCCTTTTCCAAAATGGCAGCAGCAGCATCACTGCCATTTCAGAAAAGAGCAGCCAGTCTGCATATGTGCAGTGGCCATTTTGCGTATGTGGAAACCGCCTCCCCTTTTCCAAAATGGTGGCAATGCTGCTGCTACAATTTTGAAAAAGGGCATGCATGCACAGAACAGTCTAGTGGCCGTTTTGCACATGCACAATTTAAAATATTTTTTTTTACATTTATTTAAATACAGATCTGTAATATGGATTCATAAGTAAATCCAGAAATGAAAGATCTGGATTTGTATCAGATCTGAATCAATAATTTCCTCTGGGCACCCACCCCTACGTAGAAGTTGTGGGTGGGGCTGCTTAAGGGCTGCACTCAGAGTAGGGGAAGGAAGAGTGGACTGCCATATATCCATCCCCTTTCCTTGTGTGCAGCCCTCATCTCTGCTCTCTTAGGGCGCTTTTAGACGAGACAAATTTGCGCATGGTTGGTAAAAAATGCGCCTGTTTTCATGCTCGTTTAAACACCTAAACCGTTTAAAATGCGCATTTGCCATGATCGTGTAAAAGCCCAAACCGTTTTGAATGTGTTTTTTAAATAATGCACATTTTTTAAAACCGGTTTTGGCACCCCCAGATCATCAAAGATGCTCAAAACCGTTTTAAAAAATGCACATTATTTAAAGGCGCATTTACAAAACCACATTAAAAGTGTCTCGTCTAAAAGCGCCCTTCCTCTGAGCTCAGCTTTCAGTGCTTGAGGGTAGAAAGTAGATTCAAGGGCCAGATCCAAGAAATGCATGAAGGCCAAATAAAAACTTGCCGTGGACCACTTTTGGTCCGCAGGACCTAAGGTTCCCCCTTCTTCCTCCCCCTTGGTCCCAGATGTAAATTATAGCCGTTTAGAAGTGACTTCACTCAAGGTCACTCACAGCTCCTGATGAGCAATTCAGCTACTGCCCCAGGGCTGGGGTCCTTCTGGGGAGAGGAGGGGAACCACTGCCGAACAGTTTATTAGCAGGGAGCAAAAATGTCCTCCCCAGCTGGGGTTTGCTTTTGGAGGAGGTCTGTGGAGAAATATTTATGAGGGGAGGAAGCCACAAGGATGTATTTCCATGGGTATAGTGGACCAATTCCCAGTTTTTGCGGCTCTTTTCTCTGCATAAGTATTGATGCATGTGGGTATTTCATTGTTCCAAAATTTCTTTTCTCCATGATGTTTGCTTTTAATGAGTATCTTGGCCACCATTGTTTAATGCCATCAGTATTTTATTTCCTGTCCCTGTTTGTAAATATACTTGCTTTCTCTCTAATCCTTGTTTTCCCCTGACATTTATTTTTAAACTCTTTCAGGAGAAAGCAATGTAGGAAGAGATTCCCATTGGTATGCATGGGCCTACTTGCATGAGTAAGGATTCCCAGAATGGGCTCTGTGGTTTTGCATTAGCCTTGCAGGTGATGGCAATAGAGTCGTTCTGTGCATTGCCATCTTTTTGGAACAAGGGGAAACTCAGGTTCAAAGACATTAGCTTGGAGCGTGTCCCATGTGCTATGCTCATTCTGCCAAGTGCTGCAGCCAAAAGCAGTTAGTTCTCACCTGGAACGAGGGATGCAGTACACTGGGAAATTCAGGGTTTAATTGTGCTCAGCTTTTCTGATCTTCCTGCCGGTGGTGGGCTGCTCATTAAAAATGCCACCCAACAGCGTGCAGGCCTTGTGTCAGAGACTGCAAGCAAGTTCCCATCTGGCTTTAATTACCAGCTTTGCATCAGCAGAAGTACTGTAATGGGTAATATTTAAACCCCAAATGTTTGATGTTTGTATAGCAAACATTTTGATAATCCTTCCACCGGGGCAGGAGGAACAGGGATGGAGTTGTTGCAGGCTAAGACAGAGGGCCACTGGCAGAGCTCCCTGGGGAGTTCAGGACTGGAAGAGGAAGAAATGTTGTAGATACAGCCCACAGGTCACCAAAATGCATCTATTTACAGTGCAATCATCCACCACTTCACCCCTGTTAGTAGAGTAGAATCCCAGTCCCAGCTGTGGCCTGCCTGGTCAAGACAATAGCAGGGCACACTGCTACTTTTACATTCATTCTTTCCTCCTAGTTAGCTGAAGACTTCTTCTCTGCTGCTAGCTGGGGCAGTTAGCCATCTTAGTGTCTATATTAACAGGGTATAGGTACTTGCCCTAGGCTTGTTCCCAAAATACTGTATCCCTGCAGAAACTTATCAGGAGGACCCATCCTAGTGTCTATATTAACAGGGTATAGGTACTTGCCCTAGGCTTGTTCCCAAAATACTGTATCTCTGCAGAAACTTATCAGGAGGACCCATCCATCACATGCAAATATTTAGATTGCCCTGCTACATCGGGGACATGGGTGATGGCATTTGGATTGTGTTTTGTTTCCTCATGCCATCAGGTGGAGGTTTGCGGAAACAATGGTACCATCTTCTCACGACTTGTCATTTGGGTTGCTTTGGGCAGGGCCAATGAATTACAGAAAATGTCAGGATAATAAATGCTCCTTGAAATATCCACTAGTTCCAATCACGCCATGTGCTTGCCTGAGCCAGGTCAGCCTTGTTGTCGTTCCCAAGAAGGGCTGCTTGGCACAGCAAACTTTAAAGACGCAATCTGACAGACCAAAATAAATCAATCAATAAATAAATTGTCCATCTCGTCGGCTGGATTCTGCAGTTTATTTCCTCAGCGCTGATGAAAAATAGTTGGATGCTTGGTAGCTTCATGAGACTAATTATGATAAACGGCACCATCGCTGTTAATATCCGGCCATTAATTCCCAGATGGAATCGTTGAAAATGTCAGGATTGGAAATGTCAGCTCTGTAAAAGGACCTGGCAGGTACTGAAGTGGGGACTGAAGCATCAGCAGAAGGAGGGGCAAGGGGAGATGCAGAATCCAGCATGATAATACACAGTGAGAAGCCGTAATTTTCTGACTTGTGTTCCCATTTACTGCCTATTGACGGCCGGTTTGGCATCTTGGTGGCCAGCGGTAACCTCAGATCTCAGCTTTGTAATGGAGGACAGGCACCAAGTACATAATCCAGTGGCCCAAATCGGGGTCTAGAACACCACTGTAATGGGCACAATAAGACAGTCCCCGCCCTGGACAGCCTGCTGTGTTTCAACCTTCTGTTTTATTTAATAATTAAATAATCACCCTTTCATTCAATATTCAAAGTTGCATGCAATTTTGTTTACATTCCACTTCCCCCAATTTTCTTTGTTTCTAATCCTTTGTGTGTGTTTCAAAGAGAAACTGACAGGTTCACTGCAGAGTAAGTTTGTCTACGTAGCAGTTATATCATCTTGGGGTTGCCAGAACAAAACTCCCGAAATAAGGGACACTATGGAGCTGTGGGGTTCTGAAATAAGATACATCTGTTATGTTCTATGGAGCTGTGGGGTCAGCAAAAGGAGATATTCCCTTTAAAATAAGAGACACATAGCAACCCTATATGGCCTCCATCATTATACTATCTGAATCTTCACAGTCTTGAATATATTCAGTCTCACAGTACAACCATCCTTTTTTTACATACAGGGAACAGAGGCATAGGGAGGCTAAGCCACTTGTCCATGTGCTCACAGGAAATCTGTGGAAGGGCTGGGAAGTAAACCATTGTCTCCCAAGGGCCAGACTAGTAACCACTGAACCATCCTCACTACATAAGTAGCTAGGTACTTCAAGTAGATGTCAAAGCATACGGTAAACATTGTAAACAGGATGATTACTCAGTGATATTGAGAGTTGGAAGACAAGCTGGTATTTGGTGCTGTCACACTGAAGTCTGCCTGTCTGCCATCCTAGTTTCTGGCAATGTGATATATGGTTGTACAATGTCACGGGCATCAGAAACCCATCAGAATATGCTCACTTCCCAGTTTTAAAATGTCATGTCAAAATACCCTTTCCATCAAAATGTGCTTACCTGTTCAGGCCCTGCCCATGCTCTCAAGGAGAACTTTGCACATGCTTTGTAACAAAAAGGATATAGTATGATGGTGGGCACTATGAAAGCTGTAGAAAATAGGTCTGGTTTAATGTTGTATCACTAGATTAGGGCTACTGATTCTCATGACTTATCACTAGTCTTATGATTTTAAGAGGTCTCTTAAAGAATCTCAGATTTCTTTCTTTTTCTAGCTCTCATGGTTGCATAGGAAAGCGTGGAGGCAGGACTACATCAAAACCTCAGGCAGAGGTTCCTAGAGGGTGCAGCCACACGAACTGTGGAGGACCCGACTCCCATGTGGCCCTGTGGCAGGCAAGTGCAGCTGCCACACTGTGGGGCCACTGCAGGGAGGTGGGTAGATGGTCCCCATCCCCTTGGGAGAGGCAGGCAGGCAGGCCAGCCACTGTTAACTCTTCCATCACAGCTGGACCAAGGTGCCAGCCACATGCACGGGTGCCCGGTCCTGCCCCGCCTCCTTTCCCCAGTCCGACCAGTATCCTGCCCTCAGCTGTGATGTGGCCAAGCATGACAGGTGACACCACCCGCTGCTCAAAGCTCCACAACAGGTCTTCCCGCACCGTGGGGCAGACAGTGCCTGGACCCGGAGTGGGGTAAGGCTGCCCGAAGTGCAGTAGGTGCATCATGTGGCTGCGCCCAGAGTATGAGTTGGGATCCCAAGTGGAGGCGCACCATCTGCAGTGAGAATTAGGCTCCCGAATGATATTGGATAAACTTGGAATGTTTAGGGTTGTGGGATTATATTTAAATCTCATAGGATATTTTTAAACGAGATGGCTCCACACATGACCCCCCACTGTCGATGTGGAAAGTCGGCCATTTGAAGTTGGTGTGTGGGGAGGCGCACTCCCATGATCCACGCACTGGCCACCCAGTCCCTGTAAAGAGCACTCCTGGAAAATCTGGAGTGCCCCGTGCAGGGACTGGGTGGCCAATGTGTGGACAGGGCAGCCATGCGGGGAGCTGCCCATGTGAAGTGCTCCCCTTACACTTCCCATGTGTGGCTGCCCCACCCCACCCCACCCACTGATCACAGACACACACCCCTCCCTGCTATGTTCATTTAAAAACACCCATAGCATAGTGGGGTCATGCAGGCAAAAATTGGGGGGACCACTGTCCTAAAGACTCAGCTAGTAAAAGACAATAATGTCAAACCCAAGTTTTTGAGGACGTGTCATTTTAAAGCCAGTCTCATGGTTATTTTGTGGTGATGGGAGGTGTCCGACTCATGATTTTGGGACAATTGAGGTTGGATGGGAATCCTGGAGAGGAGATATATTTTTTACAGACTGCTGCTTAAGGCTATCACTAGATTCTCTTCTGTTTTAGTGTTTCCCAGAACAGAGAGAGTAGGATGGCTTTGTGTTTTCCTGGATAGTCGTACAATTAAGGTCCAGGGGCTTTGTTAGTGCTAATAATCAGGGAGTATGAATGCTTTTCCTTTTTCTTCTTGCTGAGACAGTGAAGAGTTGCTCGGAGGATGGGGCTCTGGAATTCTTCCCATTCCTCTCTTACATGCAGTGACTTTTTTGCTTCTGTCTCCCTGGAAGCTGCATAAAGTCTGGTGGCTAATTCTTTAGGCTGGGCTTTCCGGGGACTTTCCTAACGGAGTGAGGTGCTCAAGTGCCACAAATGTTAATAGGACGTGAGCACTGTGGATGCCATTGACTATCTCAGATTCACCAGAACAACTTGGCTGCTTTGCACTGCTCCAACAGCAATAAACCTGTTTTAAATGGCCACTTAAGCCCAGTTTATGGGTGCTTTGTGTCATTGTGTAAAGCAGCTAGAGCATGATGACGAACTTGGCCTTTCTTGCTGTTCTTATAAAATCATTGGTATAAATCCCTACTTTAACTGCACCTTTCAGTGAAACCATCGCTATGGAGCGGTGCCTCCATAAGAAAACTTCCCATCCAAATTCCTGCTTGAAGGGGTTGCCACTGAATTTCTGCAGGATGTTTAATGAAGCCAGAGGCAAGCGTAGACATGTGTCCAGATATGTATAAATAAACATATGTTTATGTTGTTGTGGCAGGTGTCAGCAGTAGAACTTTTACATATAACATTCCAAATTATTTTCCTAAGCCTTGAGCAAGATTTTACTCTTGTTGAGCTGTTGTTAGCTTTGATCAGCGCATTAATGCAAAGCATCAGGGCTGAGATTCCCGATGGCTTGAACTGCCTGCATGCTGCTTGTGACTACTTATGTTCCAGCAGAGGGATCTGTAAAACCAGTTACGCTTAGCCTACAGCCAGGGCCTACATCACTGATACCTCCACTGCCGAGAAGCCAGCCTTCAAGGAACCAGTTGTCTACTCTCACTCAACAAAGGGACAACAGTGGTGTCAGAAGCAGCAGCAATCTATTTCAAAATGTACATGGCTAAAAGTCTCACTGTGTATATGCTAGCATTTCTTATAATATTGTCTTTTCAAGTGTGATTCAGCAGCGTCTGCCAGCTGTATTTTAGGGTTGTTATCCTAACAGGTGGTGTTTACTCCAGATTAACACCGTATTTTGTGGGGGAGTGTATGTAGGTGTATAGATAGAAATCAAGAGCCTTTGCGGCTCATATAGTCATAGACACCTCTGGCAGAATAAGCAATAAGTGGGCGTAAAATGCTACTATTCCAATTTGATAGTGTTGTACATCCACTTTGCACAGGTGTACGTGATGAGACAAGGAACAATCCAATGGAAAATCCAGCCCATAATATCTGATGATATATTTAAAGCACACATGAGAAATGTAAGCCAGACATTTGATATTGTTAAAAAAAATGTATCTGTCTAAGGGAGGTCTTCTGAAAGATTCCCTTGCACTTTCTATAGTTATTGGGTGATAATATAAGTATGCTGATATAACCATTACTTTGTTGGTCCTCCATTTTATATAGCATACATCAGCCTGATCCACAAATACCCTAGAACTGGACCAATACAATAGTGAACCAAATCCAATAGGGTTACACTGGCATTCATGTGGCGTTACAAGGAAAACTGAGACCTTTATAATTTCTACTCTGGAGTAAGTGGTGATTGGTACAATATACTTTGAGAGCTACACAATTTGTTTTTTTTTACAGTTCCCTGTCAAGACTCCTGATCAACCTGACATGCACCTATGAGTTTGAAGGAATACAAGTTCACTGGTTCTGACAGGATCCTAAAGTGCTAGGGTAATCCAAGGGATACCAAGCAGTCATAACAGTGCCATGCGCTCTGGACCAGATTCTGATGCTTTTACTCATGCTGAGAGGAACTGTACTTTGCGAGGTATCCAACGGTAACCAGAGGAGCGACACAGGCCTAACCTAAAGCACCGGACTGATGCAAGCTGCGTTGAAGTGAACGGGGTTTGTGCTGGTACAGAGCGTTGAGGAGACAAACCAAAAGACAGAATTGCGATTTGAGCATCCAAATAAGGGGCAGGGCAGCACTGGAGGGTGTGTTGGGCACAGCCAAGGCTTTCACTTGCACTTGCCTACTGAGTTTCCACCCATCTGCATGGAAGGAAGAGCAACAGCTTGTTGCTGTATCCCACCCACACAGACTTGGGGCATAAGAACTTTCCTTAGGCCTCCATAGGAATGCTGGGTTCCTGGCCCAGTGTTGTGGAACCCCTGTCCCCTGAAGGGATGTCAGAGCCCAAGCTTGAGCATCTTCTGAAGGCAATGTTTCTTTTTGGCCAAGCATTTGGCAGACAGGGATAGAGGTGGGGCCCAAATATACACCAGTACTGATGACTGAACCCAAAGTCCTCAAGGTGCTGGATCTGCTGTGGCCATGGTGGGTCTACCCAGAGGCAGCCGCAGCCCGCCATCCACCTGCACGTGACCCTCCCCTGCACCATAGAGCTTCAGATGGATCGGCAGCCTCCCGCAGCGCTATGGCGATTGCCAGGGCAACCCGCGGCCAGGAGCGGAGCAGTGATGGTCGTGCACCCTTTAAACAGACCGGTGCTCTGGGTTTGGGTGGCCCACTCCACTTGCAGTGCTCTGGGATGTTCCGTAGCACCGTGAGCAGAGCTGGCCCAGAGCAGGAGGCAGCTGCTATGTGCCTGCTCTGCCTCACCCCTGTTGGTTCTTCTCCCATGCGATCGAGATTGGTCACTGTCAGAGACAGGATGCTGGGCTTGATGGACCATTGGTCTGACTCAGCATGGCACTACTTATGTTCTTACATGGACAGGCCACCCTGGGGTGGGGTGGAGTGGAGCAGTTGTCTGTCTAAGGACACCCAATGAAGCACTACCGCTATAGAACCAAGACTACAAAGAAAGAGTAATATGGAGAGGGGGTTAAAGAAATGTTATAGGCAAGATAGTGTCAAGGCCTAACCTGCACAGTATATTTCACCCTACCGCAATTTTCTGTGAAAACATCCGATTGTTAGAGCCTCCAGAATTTCATTATTCATTTCACTTTGATGGCCAAAAATAACTACACATTTCAGCACACTTTTGACTCCTGGAAAGGAAAATAATAATTTTACAACCAAATATTTTAAGAACAGTAATTTATTTTGCCTTTTAAAAAAAATACCTATTTTGTGCAAAGCAAAACAAAATGGCTAGAATGATTATTTTTTCCAGGATTGTTTTTCATGCATTTTGTAGGTTTGTGAACAATTCCAAACACCTCGAATCATGGGTAAATGGGTTAAAAGAGAGCAAATGATTGGTGCTGAGCCCAAGTGTGAGAAAGATGGATTCCACCCCTCCCCCTCCTGTAGTATCCCTGGAGGTGAATTGCTCATGGGAGATTGGCCTTTGGCTCTTTGCAAAGGAGCCTGAAGATGTGGAGCAGACAATAGCCATAGTACCGTTTGTCAGGCATCTGGTCTTGGTTATGGCCCGATAGTTTTTTGAAGGCCCTGCCAGTTAAACTTTTAGGCTTTCATCTGTGACTCACTGAAGCATTTTGTCTCAGGCCTTTAAATCCATTATAAAAATGAGATGAGATGAACTGCAGGGGCAGCAGAGAACTGCCAGGAATTCACACTTTGCCGGACCTGAACTACATCACCTAGGTTCTATAGAAGATATACTCTCTTGGAGTTTGTCTAATCATCCTCCATCACCTTTCCAGAAGGGAGCTGATCTGAGACCTCACATGGAAATACTGAGACTAGAGGCTAGAAGATAAGAGAATTAGATACAATAAGGGCATACTGAGAATGGTCTGTCTATGGGTGGAAACAACATGGGCCGGGCCCGGTCAGGCAACACAACAAACATGCTTGTGGCCGGGCCTCCGGGGAGGTGCACGAACATGCAGCCGGCCACCCTCACCATGATGACCAGCCATAGCAGCCAGTGATAGCTATCCATGGCAGACCCAATCCAGGTTGTGTCTGACAGGCCGCAGCAAAGGTGATAGACCGCTGGCCCACTTTGTCCTGTATCCACAGGGAACATAACTTGATACAACGTTTTGGCTGGGGTACTGGGTGGTTGTGTTCTGAACCTCAGGCACTGTAGGCTGAAGCTTCCATTTCAGTCTAACAAATCCTGACATTTTCTTGCTTGCAAATTTCATGACCACACAAGCGATTCCCTTACTAATTCAAGTTGCATGAAGCAGACTTATTTTGTACAGAGAGCTGTGCTCCACTAGCAAAGTGATCATTGTCTAACCTGTGTTCATTGGGTGAGCTCCACTGCCCTCTTGTGGCCAGGCCACAACACCAGTGTTTTAAAGACAAATCAGAGCACAGTAGTGTATTTGGGCAAGGATTAATATTGCAGCTATGTGTTTCTGGTGGTAATTGTGTCAGGGCCTACATCCTAATTCTGCTAACTTTTACAGTTTTAACTCAAACTGTATGACTGTTGGGGTTTTTAATAGCTAAAGTTACGAGGAAGAGTGTGGTTTCCATGTCAGTCCAAAACGTAAGAGGAGGCAAAGTAGTTTGCTTCATATGATATCTTTTGTCAGCCCAGCTACCTTTGGCAAGAGTATGTGAGACATGAAAAAGTAAGAAAATGCCCGAGGAAGGCCCTGTGTGGCCCAAAAGCTTGTATACCCTCACCAACAGAAATTTGTCCAATAAAAAATAGCATCTCAACTACTTTGTCTCCGTCTCTAAAATTATGCAGCAAAATAAAACAATGAAAATCAGAGCTTTTTTGTTGCAGACAAGTCTCTAGCCTTCATAGCTGAGGAAAATGGCTTGAAACATGGCTGCAGCATGTGCCCTACAAGCTCCAAAAACAAAGGCAAATAAAAACAAAAACTAAACATGGTTTATTTTTATTAAAAAATCTCATGGTTTTGAGGACCTGACATAATTTTTGGCAAGCCTGATATTATCCCCTGCTAATCAGTGCAGACATCCCCAGGCAACACTCCCTCCAGCCACCTCTGCATCTGGATGTCATGGCACCTAATGTGTAATTCCAGGAGCAATTCTCTGAGCAGTCAATGGCAGCAGTCCTATGATCTATCAGCCATAGGAGCAACCACTTCTAGTACTCTTGTCTTCCACTTGCTCTCTCCAGGATCTTCTTGCAAAAACCGCTAGCAGCTGCTGAACTCTTTTGAAAATCGGTCATTATACATGTTGCAGGACCTAGAGATGCCCCATTGTTCTAGATACTGTGCATACACATAGGAAAAGACCGTCTCTGCCCTGAAAATGTTCCCTATCTAAATATCCAAGACAAAAGGGGAGTTATTAGCTTCACTTTACAGAGGATGAGGCATGGAGCAATGCTGAGAACTGAACTCTAGATGCACCGATAGCACTGCGCGCCACAAGTGTGCACAAATGTGTGAGGCCCCCAAAATCATGACTGACCAAAAACCAGATTTTACACAACTGGGATTTTTTTTTCATTTGCTAGTTTTGTTTCAGAACCCTTTATTTATCAGTGGGCTTGTCACCTTTCTTCTGCCACCCCAGCAGAGCTACACAATGATCTGTTTTAAATGACTGCTAAATTCTCGCAATGTCAGCAGCTGGGGTTTTAAGAAAACCTGAAATCCTGTGGATAGTCACCCTAACACACACAACCTACAAACACTGCAATAAACTCCACACCCACACTCTAAGCACATAAGAAGATGGCACAGAGGCAGCATCAGAGAGGGGCTATAAAAGCAGTGGCTAGTGAGAATCCACAGTTCCTCTCTGGGCACTGAAGAGGCTGTACTCAGGCACTGGATACTTAGGATTTCCACTTTGGCTTACACATTTTTCTTGAGGTATTACCAATTTAAACTAGCTTACTCTAGATCAAGGATGGGGAACCAGCAGCCCGTGGGCCAAATCTGGCCTGCAGCTGTTTTTTATGTGACTCCTTTCCAGTTCCTGAATCTGGCCCATGGATCCAGCTCTCACCCTCAAGTACAGAAAGAGTGAGCTTAGAGGAGGGGAGCAGAGATAAGAACATATTCTCAAGGACAGTGATGGATCCATGGGACAGATATATGATCTGGACCTCTCCCATCATTCTGCCATCCGGAACACATCTCTTTGCACCCCTACCCTGGACCTGATTTTTTGCACCGACCTTGAGGCAGGGGATTCATTGATGGGGGAGGTGTCAGTAGAACCCTTGTCATGGACAGATCATTACCTTCTGTGAGCACATCTCCTGGTGCAGGTCTGCCCCTGGGGGCAGGGAGTGTAGAACTGATTCAGATGCTTCACCCCTGGAGACTAATGGAACCTGAGAAGTTCTGGAAAGCTCCTGGGGAGTTACCCTCTGATCTTGACGACTGCCTGCTTGATGACTTTGTGGCTTTATAGAATACCTTGCTGTTGGAGGCCATCGACCGGATTGCTCCAAGGTGTCCACTCCCTTGGCGACGGCTCCTCAGGCCTCCGTGGTTTACGGAGGGCCTGAGGTTGCTGAAGCAGGAGGGGAGGCGGTTGGAGTGATGGTGGCGCCGTTTGTGTGCTGAAGCTGACAGATTGCAACATAAAGCCAGTCTACATGCCTATGTTGTAGCTGTAGGGGCAGCAAAAAAGGAGCCTCTGCAAAATCTCATCAAGTGGTGCTTTTCTGGGTGGTGATGGGGTTGGTCGGTCCTCCCTCCGCCTGGAATCGGAGTTATCTAATGCCCGCTGTGACATTTTTGGTGATTATTTTTCAGAGAAAATCACTTGGATTCACCACAACTTTGATGCCACATTTATTGCAGTGGGTGAACTTCCACAACTTATTGCAGCTGTGGAAGCACCGCCTTGCCTGGTTTCGTGGGATCAATTTCAGTCAGTGTCATCTGCTGGGGCGGGGGATGTTCTTGGGGCTGGTAGGGCCACCTTTTGTGAACTTGACCCATGCCCATCCTGGCTGGTTAAGGCCAGCTGGGAGATGGTGGAGCTGCTGCTGGTGGGGGTGATCAATGCCTCCCTTCAGGAGGGCAGAGTGCCGGGCTGCCTCAAAGAGGCAGTAGTGCGGCCTCTGCTCAAAAAAACATCACTTGACATTGATTCCCTCGCCAGTTATCTGCCGGTCTCTAACCGTCCCTTTTTAGGGAAGGTTATTGAGCGGGTTGTGGCCCAGCAGCTGCAGGGGCAGCTAGACCGCACTGGTTATCTGGATCCCTCTCAGTCCAATTTTTGTCCAGGCTGTGGCACGGAGACTGCACTTGCGGCCTTGGTCGATGACCTTCGCCGCGATTTAGATCAGGGTCCATCGACCCTGCTAACTTTGTTAGATTTGTCAACTGCTTTTGATACCGTTGTCCACGAGATGTTGGTGACTCGCTTGCGGGATCGTGCTGGAGTGGGTGGGATCATCCTTGACTGGTTCCGTTCTTTTCTAGCCGGGAGGACTCAGCAATGTGGTGCTTGGGGATTGCTCTTCATGTCCACGGGACCTCACGTGTGGTGTCCCGCAAGGTTATATTCTGTCTCCACTCTTGTTCAACGTGTATATGCAGCCACTCGGCAAGGTCGTGAGACGGTTTGGGGTGTGGTGTCATCAATATGCTGATGACACCTAACTCTACCTCTTATTTTCATCTGACCCAGACGTCTCGGAGCTTACCCGATGTCTGGTGGCTGTTGGGGATTGGATGATGGCAAGCCAACTGAAGGGGCCACTATGGAGAGGACGTTCTTGGTGGCCGCACCTGGGCTGTGGAACGCCCTCCCAGTGGAGTGGGAGGGCTCAGCATGAGGTAGCAGAAGGATGACCCCCATGTTCCAGGTATTTCATATTGTGGTTTTAGCTGTGGTTCAGTTTTAGCTGATTAACTCACTCCCTCTGGTGTCCCCAGATTTCCCCTCTTTCAGTCGTATGTGTAAAACCTGGCTGTTCCGCCTGGCTTTTGGTGAGGGAGATGGGGTGTAGGGTGGGATGTGGGGCTGGGGGGTTGGTTTTGTGCCTTCTCTTTTTTATTGTATTGTTTTACTGATTTTATGTTTTATGCATTTTAACGTTGTAAGCTTCCCCGGGCTGCCTGGAGCAGGAGGGGCGGGGTAGCAAATGATTTTATAAATAAATAAGTAAATAAGGCCACTTTCAAACGAGGCGCATAGAAGCTCCCCGCGCTGCCGGAAGTGACATGCTGCCTGTTCTCGGCAGCAGCTGGAGATGTGGAGCTTCGAAGAGGCACGTTCAGAAAGCCTGAAAAGTGAGGAGTTCTCTGAGAGCGGGGCTCAGGAGGTGCTTCTAAGCGTCTCGTTTGAAAGCGGCCTAAATGTCTTAATTTTCAAAGTGATCCACAGAAGGGAAAGGGTGGCTTCTATGTCCTTAAACTTGGTCTTGCCAAAATAAATAAATAAAAGAATAAAGATTTATTGATCAGCTAAAACTGAACCACAGCTAAAACCACAATATGAAATACCTGGCACATGGGGATCATGCTTCTGCTCCCTCACACGGAGCCCTCCCACAGTCCATCATACTTAGCCCCTGAGTGGAAGGAAGCGAAGCCCCGAGAACAGCCTGCCCTGCTTGTAACACTGCATAGATCACCGAGTAGCCTCCTTGAAGGCAGGAAAAACCAACTTCCGGGTTGGCAGCATGAGACATTCTAGCCTGCAGCTCTCTCCCTCTCCTATCTTCCCAATGCCGGCTCTGCATAGACGCAACCAAATTCATTTGGGGGTTTGTGTTGCAAAGTTCACATTGAAAACCCATACGAACGAGGGAATACAGCACCCTAAGGAGCAGAAAAAACTCTGATAAGAATGACACAGTGGGCTTGAAGGCGCTTCTATTTCTCAATGAGGGCAATCGATCGTCTCCCCCCTCGTTGCAGGAATGGTTTAGTCCCCTAGCAACCGGCTCAGGCGTCGGATGCTTGGAAACCAAGCAGTTCCACAGCGCTGGCGGGGGAAGCGGGGCAGCGTGGTGCGTACTTTGCTCTCCTCGGGGGTCGGGAGGATTGCGGGACAACCCCTTAGTTCAGTCGGTGAGGGTGGGAGAACGTTGCTTTAGCACAGCCTGGCATCCCTCGCGAGGCAGGTCCCTCCCAGTGTGCAGCGCTCCTCCCAATGAGTGGGCCACCACCTTGATTAATATGAGTGACCCTGGGCTATCTCTACCAGTCTTATGAGCCAATGCTCCTTCTTCAGTCTCAACTGCCCTGGCCAGTGGGGTAGCTCTGCGCCAGGAAAGTTGAATGGAGGCAGGAGTATTGGCTTCTGAGGCTGGTAGATACTAGATAGTCGAGGATCATCCACCATTATTGGCTAGGGAGGCTCAGCTGGAAGCTGGATGCGAACTGGAATCTTCTAGGGCTACCCTCATTAGTGAAGGCAGATAAAAATAAGCAGGAGCAATGGATGCGAGGACAAGTTGATGTTGTCCTGATGCACCGTATTGGGCAGAGAGTCTCCGATAGAGAAGCATGAGCATTTGATGCTGGGACTAGTCAATGGCCCACATTCGTCTCTGTTGCTTAGGGTGGGTGAAATTGAGATGCAGGTGTTGCATGCTGGGACCAGTTGATGATGTCCCAGGGTGCCCCCATTGACCATGAATGCTCAGATAGAAGTGGGCACCTTAGATATTGGCACCAGACAATGGCCTAGAACTAACCCGATTCATTCATCCATCAGGGTGGCTCATACAGAAGTAGGAGCTCTGCATGCCGGGATCAGAAGATGGCCCACGGTCACCCATTGGTCAGGGTGGCTCACTCAGAGGCAGGAGCACAGACATGCTGGGGCTTGTCAGTGGTCCAGAGCTAGCAACTGGTCCTGGTATGAATCGCTGTCACCTCTAAATGAACAGTCCTGCTGACCATTAGGGTGATCATGAGCTATCAACTGGGCCAGTCATCCAAGGCTCCTGCTTAATCTCAGACATCCTGGCTAATAAGGGTACCTCTGGGCCATCATCTGATCCCAACAACATCCAATGCTCCCATTTCTGTCTTGGCCAGTGGGCTACTCAGAGCTATTGGCTGATCCCATCACGCAGTGTTTCCTCAACTGTGTTCGTTCAATGTTGCCATCTCTGAGGAATAAAAAAAGATTATCCAGGTTGGTTCTGTTGGTTATTATTAGGAAATATTTTTGTGACTGTCAAGAATAGCTCTTTGGCCTCTTGTCCTAGAAAGATTCATGGGTGTTCTTTGGAACCAGAGACCAACTCATCCATTCCTAGGTCCTCTGGAACATGAGAGTGAGGTGCAGTCCTTCTGGTGAAAGGCTGCTCATAAAGGTTTGGAGCTTAAGCCACTGACTATCGGGGTTTGGTGGTGAATAGCAGAGAATTGATCACTTCAATTTCCATTATGACCTGTTGGCTATTGTGCACTTCTCTAAAGCAACCAAAGTTGGCCACTGTTGGAAACAGAATCCACGGCTAGATAGACCATTGATCTGATCCAGTGTTGTATTTCTTATATCAAGTTTAAATCTGGAGAGGAGAATAAGGGCCCTGATGCCAGACAATGTGAGTCTTGGGGGCCCCCAGTAACAGTGTGGCATGGGAAAAGGAGGCCATTTGTTTGCTACCAGAAAAGGGAAAGTCAGCAGCTGAGGACAGAGCAGACTGAGCAGAACTGTGGGTTGGAACAAGAAGATGAGCTGGGCTGGGCCGCACCTCTCAGACTTTAAAATGACATGGGGATCTATGCCAGACCCCATCTCCCATACTTGCCTAGGGCAAGACAGAATATTGCAAGATGTTGGCTCACAGTTCTGCATTAAATCTGGAGCGACTATGGTTTGTTTTCTGCTAGCAGAACCCTGTTAAGTTGCTGGCATAGTGTCTGTTGGGCAGAATTTGGACATCCCTTGGTAAGGGTTCTGCAGTCACCTGTTGGATAGGCAGGAGGCCAGAGGGTTGCTGAGGGAGATGCTGGGTGTGAGGATCCTCCCCCTCTCACCCCCCCCCCCAATACTTATCCTTGAAATGATCAATGGACACAAGTTTTTCCTCTGTCATTCTCACCCTTTGTATGGGGCTCCCTCCTTCCCTTGACCTGGTTTTGAATTCTTGATGTTATGCATTTTTGCTGACTTTAACGCCCAAATTGGGAAGAAAGTTTCCACTTATTTCAGTAGCCACTGATTGGATCATGCCCTTAATACTTATTTCTATACTTTGATTGTTTCCCCCACATTCGTAGTACTTTTGCAATGGGATGGAGAGGTTGCATTAAATGTTGATGAAGATGAGGATGTGGATGATTTATTAGGACAGGATCAATTGAACAATCACATTCTTGTTCAGCACACTATTGTTTCAAGTATCACCCATGTCTATGTTAACGAAAGAGAAGAGGAAAACACAAATGTTCTTTCAATTTTGATTCTGGATTTATTTGACAGCACTTTGTTTACAGTCAGTTTCTCCATTTCTCCTATATAGTTGGCTTCCCTTTTTGGGTAGTTCTTTCACAGAGCAACAGGACAGGAAAATACATTTTAAAATCGGTGAGGTAAAACAACTAAAATTGTTGGGGAGAAGGAGGTGGTGGGCTGATGTCATACTTAACCTACAGGTAGGTAGGTGTTGTTTTTTAAAAATAGACTAGATTTCAAGTTGACTGTGCAGCTAAAGAGACACAAAGTGGTTTGAATTATATCTTTTATTGGACCAGCTGTTGTTGGTGGAAATAAGCAAGCTTTCTGGCCACACAGGGTCCTTCCTCTGGCCTATGCTACAGGGCATGTAGCCAGGGCCGGACTTAGGAATTTTGCGCCCCTAGGCCCTTCTCAGGCTGCTGCCCCCAAGCCAAGCCCTGCCCCCATGCTCATGTTCATGGGTGGGGGAGCTCTGTGTGAATTACACGGCACGCGCACCTGTGGTGACTAGGGATGCATGCACGCGCCTGACTAACACGCATCCCACTCACCCCGTTTGTCCCCATGCACGGAACAACCAGGGAAAATGGAGGTTACTCCGTGGGTGCGGATGAGCAGGGGGTGAGTGGGGATGCGTGTGCGGCCATGTGCATGCCCCGTCCATGCACCAGCGCGCCCACGTACCCTCCACCCGTCAGAGTCATGTAAAAAGGGCATGTGAGGAGCCACTCGAAGAACAGAAGGTTGCTGCCTTGTAAACAAGATTCTTCGAGATGGCTGCAAACATTCTCACAACACCCACCCTTCCAACCCTGCATGGAATTTTTTTCTGATATTCTTAGAAAGGGTTGGAAGGAACTGTTATTCTGAGAGGGGTGGGGAGTGCTTTTTATAGTAGAGAGTTTGAGTCTATTTTAATAGGATGAGCATGCACAACCCAGTTGTGAGAATGTTGGGAGCTGTCTCGAAGAACCTTCTGTACAAGGCAACAACTTTCTGATCACTCACATGTGGAGGAGTTGTTTGTAAACAAACAACTTTATCTCCCAGTTCCATCGGTGTCCTGCTGCTGCTGCAGCACTACTAGCAGGGAGACGGCAAATGAAGGTGAGGGATGGGGACCCGGGCAGCAGCCTTGGCTGTGCAGGGAGAAAAGCAAAAACGGAACGGGGCAGAGCCAGCGCCAGGATTGCTGCCCCCTAGAAAATGCCTAAGTCTGGGCCTGCATGTAGCGTAGCCAGTAGAAATATATTTTATTTTTATTTATTTATTTCAAATGTATATCCCGCCCTTCCTGCCCACAGGGCAGCCCGGGGCGGTGAACAACAATCAATAAAACAATAACAATTAAAAAAAACAATTTAAAAATACAATATGTGGGGAAACCCCACCCCCACCCCTCACCAAAAGCCTGACGGAACAGCCAGGTCTTACATACACGCCAAAATAGCAGGAGGGGGAGCCAACTGAGCCTCCTCCAGGAGCAAATTCCACAGCACAGGGGCAGCCACCAAAAAAGATCTAACATCGGTGGCCACCTGCCTCGCCCGGGGAACCTCCAAAAAGGCTCCACTGGACGATCTCAAGGGTCGCACGGGCACATTGGGAGTGAGGCGGTCCCACAGATAAGCAGGGCCCAGGCCGTGAAGGGCTTTAAAGGTTAGAACCAGCACCTTGAACTTCGTCCGGTGCTTTATAGGCAACCAGTGCAGAGCCCGGAGCACTGGTGTCATGTGCTCCCTGCGACCCCCCCCCCCATCAGGAGATGGGCCGCGGCATTCTGCACCAGCTGCAGCCTCCGGACCAGCTTCTCGGGCAGCCCCACGTAGAG
>QEPC01007158.1:1251574-1266501 GCA_003113815.1 Sphenodon punctatus
GGACTTTTTGAGAATAGGAGAGACTGTGGCATGTTTGAAGGCAGAAGGGAAAGAGCCAGTAGAGAGGGAGAGGTTGATGATGTGCAGGAAGGAAGGAGCAACAGTGGGAGTAATGGAGGTGAGGAGGTGGGAAGGAATGGGATCAAGGGGGCAAGTGGAAGGGTTGGAGGAGGGCAGCAGAGAGGAGATTTCCTCAAGGGAGGCAGGGGAGGAGTTCAAGAGAGAAGGTTGACCCTATGGTGCTGGCAGACCTGGACACAAGGAGGCTGCACACAACTTAATTGATGAGACACGGCCACGTGGGTGTACATTAGCCCAGATTTGCCCTCACTGTGGACCCATGATGTCCCTAGACCATGCCGCAAGTTTGTGGTGGTGTTGGCCCAGTGGCAGGTGAGGGCTAACTTCTTGCAGACACCTAATAAACGAGTGAATGGACACATACCAGGCATGGGTTAATGCGGGTTATTGTCTCCTTTGTTTTTCACCCTTTCTTAATCCTTGTTTTTGTTTTCCTGGATTCTGGAGAGACTGTGAGTTTCACAGTAGTCAAGTATAAACATTAGTGCTTTCCTCCTGTGCATCTGTGAGGGCTTGACAGATGGATGTTTTTTTGATCAGGAGACTGAGTAAGGTTTTTATTTTAATTGCGGAATAAATTTAGTGATGGCGAAGGATTTTGGGGAGGTGTAAATGACTATGCCTGTGCCAGGTGCACAGCAGTGGAGAATGAAGCCCACATTGAGTAGGTGTGTTACATGCTTCCCCCACGCAGCTGTTGACAGAATGCAGATCTGACCTGCAGCTGCCTCTGCTATTTCAGTTCTGGACAGTGATTGTCAATCATGTGAAATTGTGTGGGGGGTTTGTGATGTTCCCAATAAAGGCTAGGATGAGACTTCCATGCTCATTTTTGCTTTTTCAGTTGAACAAGCTTTGAGCTTGGGTCTTCAGAGGTGAAAGGCTAGCTCAGTCACTTGCTGTGCTGTCTACCCCCCCACCAGGGTACTGAGCCGAGACATCAAGAAAGCCACAGCAGGGTCATTTTGCAATACTCTTGTTCTACTGTATCAGTGCAGCAGGCATAAAAGAGTCCAGCAGTGATTCATCAGGACTCCTTGGATCTCACCTGATACCAATCAGTCCTGCTGTGTTGCTAAAATAGATATGGCCAAAGCATAAAATAACTAATACAAACAAAATTCTCTGTGGAAAATTCATTCTTTAGGGCAGGAGCTTACTGTTGTCAAGTAAAACAGAGGCTGAAATAGATTTGTGTTGGGATTTGTGGATTGAGACTCCAAAAGTTCTCCTCTTCACTTAAAGGATTCCCATTGTGGCAACCACCTTATTGCTTTGTTGTTTGTTGATTTAAAAAAAAAAGAGAGCAAGAAAATGACCCCCAAACTGATCACTGGCTTAAGCCTTATAATAACAAACCAGCACACAGCTCTTCCCCGCTATCTCAGGTGAAATTTACAAAATTCATGCTGTCTAAGTAGGAAGTGAAGGATGTTTGTAAATTTCACTTCACTGCCTGCATTGAGAAGAGAGCAGAGGGGCAGAAATTCATGTGGGCTGCTGTCACAGTGCTTAGTTTTGAGCCTTGACATAGGGTGTTTTTTTAAATGAGAAAGGCTTGAGGAAGGGGCGGTCTGGTCCATGACCGCTGAGTGGCACAGCTGTGGAGCAGCCACTCAGATCGAGTGAGTGGGGTGGGATTCTAATGGGTGGCTCCCAGTGTGGCTACCTCAGCAGCTGCTTTGCACTCCTGCCATGGACCACGGGGGAGAGGAAAACATGCTGGGCTGGCCTTTGAAACTAACATGCACGGCCGTGGGTGCTGGGAAACTGAGCTCCCCAGTGCTTGTGGCCAGCTCCTGTGACTTGCAAAGGCCATGTCCCTCGCCCAGGGCTGGCCCAGAGTTTGTGAGGCCATGTACAAAGTCTTGGTGCGGGGTCTAATTTGCATAATTAGGCCCCACCTAATAATGCACATTTATACATTTACATAAAACGTACTCCCTCTGGACAGGAAGGATTCCCATTCTCCACCACTCCGAGCAACCATGGAGAAGCATGGCCTCCCAATGCTTCCCCCCCTCCCCCCAGCCGAGCGTCTACCACCACTCCCCAGGAGTGGTTCCACTGCAGGGGCAGCCGGGCGGGCAGTGAGGCAGGCACAGAGAGACTGACTGCATCCACTGCCTTACTGGAGGAGGGGGTGAGCTTAGCCAGTCTGGCCTCCAGGGCCTGTTGCTTCTTGCTGCCGGTGCCGCCGGTGCCTTGTGCACGCATGCGGTGCGACCAGTCCAGAGGTGCTGCTATCACACACACACAAGACACCCAAAATGCAGCTAGCTTATTAAGTGCATTATGCCATGAAAAGAGACATATAACCAGTTCAGTTGTTCCCCCATGATCAGTTCATGCTGCCCCCACCTCATAACCAGTTCATTTGCGCCCCCACCACCATATAATCAATTCACGCTGCCTCCACCCATAACCATTTAATTTGTGCCCACGGGGCAGCGTGAATTGATTATATGGGGGCGCAAATGAACTGGTGATGGGGTGCAGGCTTAAAGACCGTATTCCTGTTAGCAATAACTTCATTAAGAAGAGTTAGTGAAATAGCAGCCATAATAATCTCAGAACCATATTTGCAGATTTATTTTCCAAGACAGAATATATATTGCTTTACATCCTAAATTCCTACCTAAGATAGTATAAGTAAGACAGTTGTGAGAATGTGGCCCTTTTTACACGGGCCTCTCCTCCCAGCCATGAACACGCAGATTTCTGTGTGTTCATGGGTGGGGGAACCCCGTGTGAACAACGCGGTGCACGCGTCCATGGTGAGTGGGGGTACGTGCACGCCCACCTAACGCATCCCCACTCACACACCCCACTCATCCCCACGCACAGAGCAACCAGAGGAAACGGTGGTTACTATGTGGGTGTGGATGAGTGGTGGGTGAGTGGGGATGTGTGTGCAGCTGTGTGCATGCCCCATCCATGCATTGGCACGCCTACGGACTCCCCACCCGGCGGAACCATGTAAAAATATTATGTGAGGGGCCACTCGAAGAAGAACAGAAGGTTGCTACCTTGTAAACAAGGTTCTTTGAGATGGCTTCAAACATTCATACAACACCCACACTTCCAGCCCTGCATGGAATTCTTTTCTTATATTTCTAGAAAGGGTTGAAAGGAACTGTCATTCTGAGGGGGAGAGTGCTTTTTATACTAGAGGAGCTCAAGACCATCATGTGGTCTATTATTTGAATAGGGTGAGCATGCACAACCCAGTTGTGAGAATGTTGGGATCCATCTCGAAGAACCTTCTTTACAAGGTAGCAACCTTATCTCCTCTGCGCTACTAGAAGGGAGATGCAGGTGAGGGATTGGGTCTGGAGCCAGGGAGGGAAGGAAGAATCACTTATTGGGGGAGAAGTTGGCTGCAGCCTGCTGCCCAGCCAAGCAAGTACGGGGCCCCAGCTGGCCGCGGGGCCATGTGAGGGAGCACGTGTGGCACATGGCTGGGGCCAGCCCTGCCCCCGCCCACAGTGCGCCGGGAATATGTGGGCTCCCGTTGCCCTGCACTTTTTTGGCTTGCTCCACACAGCACACTCTTGACTTTTTGGCAGTGCCCCATGAGCGGGAGCTGTATGTCTCACTGGAGCATGCATCCCCCCGCTGAACCTTCAGACGGGTGGCTAGATGAATGGTTACCATGTGCAGCTGCAATCGTTTGAAAACACCCAAGATCTTTTTAATGAAGATCAGCTCTGGCAAGTTGAAAAACTCTGAACTAGCTGCTTGTTGCACAGACGTTTGTTCTTCTAGGATTAAACCAGAAAGATCTAGGGGTTTGTTTAAAGGGGAATATGGAACAGATATCTTCTCAAAATGTAAGCTATTCTTCACTTTGGACTAGTCTGTGACTTTAGGTATGGCCCTGAGCCAGGACTGGTGCGTTCTCACATTTAATCCATTGGCTTGCCCTTGCTTGAGGGGATGACTATGGCTAGTCAGTTGCAGCTGGTAAATTGCCATCAGTAAATTTTGATGCTCTCAGTTCCAGTAGTTAACACTCCATCCATTCGTTGTCTCTTTTCATCCACCTTCCCCATTTCAAGTAGTAAGCATTCACACCTAATGTTGAACTATTCCTTCAGGATGTGTACATACAGACACAATCAGCCGTCATAGTTCCTTCACATTTTGATGTTTATCTTTGCCATGACAGGTAGTATAGACTTAATTGTTGAAATAATGAAATCTTAATATCTGATGTGCAGTGTGACAGCTACTAGAGAAAATGTTAACTTGCTGAGCCACTGAAGTCTGGCTCAGTCTGACCCCTGCCGTTTATAGTTGGTTGAGGTATGTAGATTTCACCCACACCTTGATTTTGATGCCACTTCACCTGCCTTACTACAAAAGTAGCAGCAAACTAATCCCCGGCCCATCTCAGTGATATCATGCAAGTATGGTATAGCCATTGCCAATCATGTATGATAGCTGAAGCCAATCAGGATTGATCTTGCCACAAGGGGTTAGGCTGACCATGAAAACAATTACTTCAGGTCTTGGATTTTGTAAAGCCAAAAAACGTGTTAGCGTCTTGTCCGAAGGTTGAGGCTTGTACTTAATGAGCCTTTGAATTTCCATAAATATACTTATCCAGAATAAAGGCACACCACTATAGTAATTGCCTCTACTAGTTTCTCCCTTGATAGATCACCACAAACTGTTTGCGAGATGAGATTATCACAAGGAAACAAACAAAAATAAACAAGCAAGCAAAACCCCCTGTGGTGATAGTGAGAGGGCAGCCTGTGGCTTATATTTTAATATTCAGCAGGCTGTGTTAGATGCTTTGGCATTAATTAATTGGGAGATTAAGTCACCACTTACATCAGAGAGTAGCTTGGTGGGATAGCTGCATCTCGGTCTTCTCCCGCTGAAATAAAAAATTGAAGTGTAGAGGGGGAGCATCGCCATCCTTAACCTGTGATGCCTAATATGGGCCTGAAGCACATAAGGACTCATCAAAGTGCTGCTTTCATCACAGGTCTAGATCTCTTTTCTGCTGACAGCACCTTGGAGGTTGCCACAGCTTAGGGAAGTCCCTGCTGTTTCAGAAAAGCAGCTTTTCACAAACATGCTGTTGAGTTTTCTACTCAGAAATCTTGTTTGTAATTAAACTGCCAGAGATGGGTTAGTGATTCATCCCATCCATTGCAAGAGACAGAGTGCCATCCAGCCATACAGATGGAATATGGTTTCCGAGTTGGAAACCGAATGGGTCTGGCTATCCATTCATCTGCTTAGAAAATCAACAATGTAAAACTGGGGAGAGGGCTTTTATGACCTGCAATTACATAGTTTTAACAGTGTCAATTGGTTTCCTCTCCATGATGTGTAGGATTGCTTCACAGCACCAGTCTTCTGACTGGGAGAGAGAACAAGATGGATAAGACAAAAAGAGAACTAGCCAACACACTAGGGAGAAGCCCATTTCCTCCATATCCTAGCACCCAGCCTCCTCTTTCAAACTGCAGCCCAGGAACAAGCTCAGCTCCAACAGACAGTCTCTACAGACCAACCAACAGGAAGTACCCGGTGACTAAAGAACGTGGATTTTACTCAGATATCCTCACTCCAGGTGCCTCAGACCTCTTGGGGGTAAGTGCAAAGTTTCCTCTCTATACAGGAGACCCACGGACTTTCATTACTGAGTCTCATGTAAATGACAAGACACGCCATGTGTCTTGGTTGTGGAGAAACTAGAACAATTGCTCCATGGGATACTATTCTGTTGGTGCCTACCAACTGCAAATTCCAATGACCTCCTTATCCTCCATTTTTCTCTTCTTGCTCTTCTCCTGTACTATCTCTTCAACCATACAATACATGGAGCAGACTCTCTTTGCTTCCCAGTAGGGTTGCCACCTCAGTGGTTTGGCCCTGAGACTTCAGTAGGCTAAAATAGGAGTCTCGGGTTCAACCATGAGATGTGCCAATCCTAATTCCCAATCCTGCCTCCCCTTTTGTAGTGGAACTGCATCTTTGCTACTGGGTCAGTGACCACAGGATTCCAGTAGGCCAGGACCAAAGGAAGCAGCAGCGTCTCTTCTCTGTTTTCTTGACTGACTATGAAGCCTTGCCATATTCCATGTATTATAGTAGGAGTGGGAAACATTTTCCCTCCTGTGAGCCACTTTGAAAAGTAGTACAAACTCTGTATAGGAGTTGGGGTGTGTGTGCTTAAGGTTGTGCTCAGGATGGGGGAAGTAAGGGTAGGATTTAGGTCATGGATCTATGCATGGGTCTATCACTGACCTTGAGTGCATGCCCTCATCACTGCTTCCATCCCCTGAGCTTGTTCACTCAGTGCTGAGAGTAGGGACTGGATCTATGGGACAGGTCCAGGAATTGGCCAAATAAGAACCAGCCACAGGTCAGAGGTTCCACACCCCTGCATGGGTGCTTTCAAATGAGATGGAACCCCACATGGTCACCTAGGAGCCACAGAGCTGACAACCCTTCTGAAGGTGAAGCGGCCAGATGCATGCTCCTTTAAGTGCTCCATGTGGGGCAGGCCAAATGGGTGCATGGCAATGGGTGGCCACGGAGCCCCTGCCCGTATGAATGGCAGCAGCCACCCACGCCAGCAGATAGGTCCGCAACTCATAGGCATTGTGGGTGGGGGAAGCAGCTTTTGCAAGTTACAAGAACTGACCGGGAGCCCATGTTCCCCAGCACTCATGCCCAGAACATGTCACGTGGCAGGAGAAATATGTGGCAACTGCCTCTGTGGCCATGATAGTCACACTGGGATAAACCACCACCCCCACACACACTCCATGTGTGGGTGCTCTGCGGCAGAACCACACTGCAGCCATGAACCCCCCTCCCATCACCTTGCTCATGTAAAACCACCCTATTATTGTATTAGTATTTGAAAGATACAGGGTGCGTTTAAACAGACAGAACCCACAACTCTGCTCCGCCTCACACCTGGGCAGCCCCTCCATCTAAAGGGAGACCACCAGATGTGCAGGCAGAGCAGAAGTGGAGTAGACGGTGTCTGCTCCACTCCAACTCCGCTAGCAGTGCTCCAGAACATCCCAGAATACCACTAGCGGAGCAGGCCGCCCAAACCTGAAACATCGGCCAGAGACGGAGCTGTGGTCCATCTACTCGTGGACGGCCACTGCAGCTCCACTCCCAGCCAGGGTTGCCCTGGGTAGTGCCACAGAGCTGTGGGCAGTGGCCTAGAGTGGCATCTGAATTCACCCACAGCCCTATGGTGTGGTGGGGAGGGGAACTGCGGGCCGCAGCACCTGCCGGATCCGTATAAGCTGGGTGCAGGCAGGGCTGCATGCAGTGGACACAGGGCTAGTTGCCCCCTGAGCAGGTCCGGGGGTCCGTCTAAAGACACCCACAGAATTTAAACTATCAAGTAGACCTTTTGAGGTCAAATCCTCAGTGTAAGTCAGCTCCTCCGATGCAGTTCATTGGTCATCTTTCTACAATTAAATCATTACATCCTGGGCCACGTTTTAAGCACACATGGAAGCAGTGTATAGTAACCATCTTTACTTTCCTCAACCCAACAAACCAGGTACTCATTTACAGCTGGCTGGATTGGTGAGGGCCTTCTGAGAGCAAGCAGGACTTCTCTCTAAAAGTTCAGGGACATAGCTGAATGCCTTAGCCAGTCAGTCACCATAGCACTTTGCGTAGTTTCAGCTTACAGTCTCATCCCTTTACCTCTCTCTGTGACATTGTGCTCCTTATTAGAGCCCCTTGGCGGCCAGAAATTTGAGCCTCAATTCAGCCCTCGCCTGACTGCAGTGGCCAAAGCCTAGACTGAATCTGAGCCCGATGTATCTTGGTGCCTCTCCCCCACACTGAAGTAATACCATATCACAGGGGTGGGGGGGTGTCGGGCCTTCCACAGCTGGGGAGACCAGTCTGACCAAAGCCTGAGGGGTTTGGCCCCAGAGAGCTTCGAGTTAGGTTGCAGGTCTCTGCTTCCTATCCCTTTTATGGATGATACCCCATTAGCATCTTGCAGCTTTTTCTGCATGATGCCCTCTTTTTCTTTCCCCTATTGTGTGATGTTCTGGTACATCAGGCTCTCACTGTAGGTTTCACCTCTCCTCCTTACATGGCACTTTCAGCTCCTTTTATAGCCTTTTATGTTTTCCTGTGGCTCTCTCTGATGCTCCCTATCAATATCCTTTATACTTAATTGCAGGGGGTGTGCGCTGGCCCCAATGTGTACACGAACCTGCTGAGACAGTCAGAGCTTGAGGAGCACACACCAAAAGGTAAATGCACTGAAAACTATTGCCACTGCCTTTAAGCAGGCTGAGAAATGAGGCAAACAGCTACTGTAGCTAATACCAGGGAAGTTAGAACTTTGATGACTACATTAGGCAAGTGCATGGAGGTGTTGATAATGACTTTCTCCATCTGTTCTGAAAGTCAGGAATGACCCCCATTTTACATGTGGAGGTGAGGCTGCACAAGTGAAGTAAGCCAGAATCAGTAAAATGGTCTCCTTTGCGAGTAAAAGGCTAGATCGCTCCAATCCAGGAGAGACCTATTCCTCTGAGTATTAAGGTTTATGCCCAATCTTAAGATTCCCTTCTGGTGTCTAGACATATGAAGAAGCCTGAGAGAGTAAAAGGTGTAGTTAGTTCTACCCACAACCTCTTTATAATCCAAGACTACAATCCTCATTTGTCCAGTGGTAGTAACTTGCACACAGAACTCCTTTGAGTTGGGCAGGCAGATAGATTAGCAGTTTGTGAAAAGATTCTCCCACCAAGAGAAACATTCCATCAAGTTCGCATTGCCTAAAGAAGAAACACCTTGGCACAGCTCTTCAGTCTAGGAGGCTTGTTTGTTTCCAAACAAGTTTTCTTTGTGCAGAGTCATCTGGTATTCAGGGACTGTCAGCACACATAAAATGCCCAAGGTCCCTGAATGGCCAAACCTTTTTGGAGACAAACACCCCTCACTGACTGCAAAAGCATCTCTGCTGAGCTATTCCCCCTTAGGAAATGCAAGCCTGATGGGATGCTCCCCGCCTCCCCCAGTTGGGAGAAACTTTTCACAAACTGTTAATCTGTCTGCCTGCTCATATCATAGAGATGGAGAAAAAGCAGTTCAAATGATATCTTTTATTGGATGAACTTCTGTTGGTAAGAACGTACAAGCTTTCGGGCCACACAGGGCCCTTCCTCAAGCATGTAGCGTAGCCAGTCAGAAATATATAAACTGAGCAAATGTAGGACAGGTATATATGAGGAGGTATATATAAGGAGGCATGGAATGACATGGGTGGAAGTGGCTAAGACAAGGTAACTGATACTGGTTTTTATAGGGAGAAAAGAGAAAGATGCCAGGCGTATAAAAACAGAGCTGTATGTACGTGTGTGTATAATTAATGATAGGTTTAGGAGACAATGAAGCAATAGGTAGTGATAAAAACATACGCTGTTTTCAAACAGGCATGGCTGGGGGTGGGTCCACGTGTGCGCCGGTGAGAGGGGAGAGTTACACAGATCAGGATGGGTGTGCACTGGGTGTGCCCCTTTGTGGGGCTACCCATGGTGATGGTTTGGAAACTGCAGTTAGTGCAGAATGCCGTGGCCCATCTGCTTACTGGGATGGGCTGCTGGGAGCACATTATGCTGGTGCTCTGGGCTCTGCACTGGCTGCCTGTAGTGTTCTGGTCCCGATTCAAGGTGCTGGTGTTGACTTATAAAGCCCTAAATGGCCTGGGCTCTACCTATCTGAAGAATTGCGTCACTTCCTGGTCCGCAGGACAGGTCCTGCGGTTGTCAGGGTGCGCCCTTCTGGAGGTTTCCTGCTATAGACAGGTGGGGACCGACAGGCGGATGTTCTCGATGCGGTGCTTCGATGCTGTGGAACTCTATCCTGCTAGAGGTCCGTTCTTGTGTTTTGCCGTTAGTGTAAGACCTGGCTCTTCTGCCAGGCTTTTGGTGGGGAGGAGGGTTGAGGGTTGGGTTGCGGGGGGGAAGGTTGTTGGTTTTTTTCCTTTTTTAATTGCACACTGTATTTTGACCATTTTATATTGATTATTTATTTGGATATTTATATCATTATTTTACATTTTTATACTGTATTTTTATGCTATTGTTGTGAGCCACCCTCAGCTGCCTGAGGCAGGAGGGGCGGGGTAGAAATTTATTAAATAAATAAATATAAATAAATACCCACACACCGCCCACTTCTGCCCCCACACCGAGCAGCCCAGATTTTTCCCCATGCTCCATGTGTGAACATGAGTGGGCGGTGTGTGGGTCACGGTAGTGTGTGCCCTCGCCTTCAGACAGGCACCTGGGCGGGTGGGCAAGTCCCATTTAAAAATGGCCATAGAGAGGACAAGGCTAAAACAAACATATGGGTTGGAGGTATAGTAGCAAACAGCTTATTCGGTGAAGGGAATACGCATATGAAAGGAACTGGATTCACATCAGTAACACAAAGGTTGAGTATACAGCTGAGTCTGTCAGTTACTACAGATTTGTATTAGGGCTTAAAAAGCTTAGGTCTCTGTTGAGTCCATTATTTTTGCTATCTAACAAAGTTATGAATTTTAGTCCCTGGGCCTGTTTTTTGAAGGTTTTGTGTAGGTTTCCTATGAGGAATGAGAGATCAGAGATGGAGTGGCCATTCTGGGAGAAATGACTGCCCACTGTAGAGTCCTTGTTTGTGCTCACAATTGTATTTCTATGCAAGTTCATTTACTGGTGCAAGGATTGCTGGGTTTCACCAGCATAGTTTCCATGGGGGCATTTCATGCACTAAATGAAATACACTACTTTTTGTGATTTTCAGGTGTAGTTCTCTTGTATTTTTAATTTTTTTCCATAGGGGGTGTTCTGTTCTGGGAAGGTCTTGTTCCTGTCGAGGTTGGACTGTCCTGGATGGCAGGGAGTTTGCTCCGGATGATCAGCTGTGAGAGGTTTGGGGGTTATTCAAAGGCCAGAAGAGGCGGTTCAGGAAAGATGCCTCTTAAGGTCTTGTCCCCATCAATTATAGGTTGTAGCTGTTTGATGATGCCACATATAGCTTCCAGTGTGGGATGTCTGTGTGAAAAGGGCCATCTACAAGCACAGAGCAACTGCCAATTTTGCTGGTTTGTCCGTGCGTGGGGAGTGGGTGGGTGGAGGTGGGTGTGCGTGCGTGTGGGTGGGAGCGTGCAGACACGAATACCCACCCGCCACGGAGTTTACACAAGATTCATGCATGCATGAACGCGGGTGTTCATGTGTGGGTGCCAGACGTGTAACGCGGACCTCTGTTTTTAAATGCCTGGCATCTTTCTCCCCCGCCCACACACACAAGTTACCTTGTCTTATCCACTCCCACCCATGTCATTCTGTGGCTCCTCATATAGACCTATTCTACATTTGCTCAGTTTATATATTTCTGACTGGCTACGCTACATGCCTGAGGAAGGACCCTGTGTGGCCTGAAAGCTTGTACTTTCTTACAAAAATAGAAGTTGGTCCAATAAAAGATATCATTTGAGCTACTTTGTCTTGATCTCTTTTATCTGGGATCAGCACGGCAAGCACACTCTCTCTAGACTGCTCACATCAAAGGGAGCTCATGTGCATTACTACCACTGACAAATAAGGATTATACCCCATGTGTGTATTATGGAGCCGCTACTTAACATTAGTTAAGACAAGTACAGTCTTCCACGATAAGGAGGAATATTTTGATGTGCAGTAAAATGGCAAATATAGATGGTATGAGTTTCAAATTTCACACGCACCATTAGTATGTTAGTGGTTTCACGGTAGTAAATGTTTGTGAAGATTGGATGGCGGAGTCATAAGATATAAACATTTAAAGATTATTTTATTTGGTGCATTTTCTTCTGGGTTGCCACCAAATCATCAGGGGAGGAAATTTATCAGGTTGTTTGTAAAGCAGTAGTGTAGACATTTTATTTAGTTAGTTAGTTAGTTAGTTAGTTAGTTAGTTAGTTAGTTAGTTAGTTATTATTAAAATGTATATGCCGCCCCATCCTGCTACAAGCATTTCGGGGCAGCTAACAACATTCTAAAATACATAACTAAAATACATAATAAATTAAAGTATATTACCCAGTTTGTGCTTCTGTTTATTTTATTACAATTCACATTCTAGTTTTTATGTTAGAAGGTTCACAAACTCCTGTTTTAGTCTATGACTATAGAAGTTATTTCACGTATGCGCTGTTCTCTTTCTTTTAGTGTAGGAACTTGGAGCCATCTCTGTTGAGCAGGGAAGGAAACTTTCAGCGGCTGGAGCCCTTTGTAACAGACAAAAACTGGCCCTCAGCTCATGAGACAGAGCTTGTTAGTTGCAAAGGTTGTTTGCAAACTGCAAAGGCTGTATGCTCTCTGCTTTGCAAAGACCGCTGGGGGAGAAAGCAGGGATCTGTCTCTCTCTCAGTGCAGCACTTTGCAAACAGACTTGGGGGTCTTATCCCAAGTGACTGTCTTGGCAGGGGGAGTGGGGAACCCCTCATGCCAGAGCAGCCTCTTGGGAAAAGCCCTCCAAATCCCTTTGCAAAGCCCTGTGAGAGGGGAGAGAGGAATTACAGCATTTTGCAAAGGGGCTTGAGGAGCTTTTCCTGAAGGACTGCTCTGGCAGGGGGGATCCACAGCTGCCAGGCAAGTCCTTTGGGAAACCTCTCCGCCCCCAGTCACTCTTAGTGGCTTGGAAAGCTCTGCGCCAAGGAGAGAGAGCAGAGATACCTGTGTTTTCCAAAGGGACTTGGGGGGCTTTTCCTGAGGGGCTGCCGTGGGAGGGGGGATCCCCCTGCGATGGCAACTCTTTGAGAAAAACCCCTCAAACTGCTTTTGGCAGCTTGCAAAGCTCTGCACCGGGGGGGAGCGGGGGGAAGAGCATGTATCACTGCTCTTCCCCCCCGTGCAGGGTTTTGCAAAGGGGGGGAGGAGCAAACCGACCTACCTTTGCAAGGGGCTGCCCTCGCCTGGAGAGCTAGGACTCCAACAGTGCCTTGCAGGGCCCTCGCAGCTGCCTGGTCAAGCGCAAACTGAAATTGACCAGGCAACCACTTGCAGATTTCCAAGGGGTCACTCTGGCTAGAGCTGAGTAGCCCTTTGCAAAACTGGCTTCCCCAGGGGCTGCCCTGTCAGTGGGGGTTCCCCACTCCCAATGCCAGGGTAACCCCTCTGGAAAAGCCCCCCAAGATCCTTTGCAAAGTCCAGTGCAGGGGGGAGAGAGCAGGGATCCTTGATCTCGCCCTCTGGTGCAGGGCTTTGCAAAGCACCGAGAGCAGCTTGGAGGGATTTTCCTGGGAGGCTGCCCTGACAGGGTGGGGGACACCCTGCTGTGGGGGGAGAGAGCTCCTTCGCTGCCCCACCATTTGCAACTCCCCCTCCTAGGAGAGCACCTCGGAAAAAGCCCCCAACCTACAAATGTATCTCCTTTCTTAGGCCCTTTCCACATGAGATACCCCCCCTTGCCCACGTGGGCGACTGGGTGGGCATGGGGTTGGTCTGTGTGGGTGGGAGTGCATGTGCACTCCCGTGCTCTACCCATCTCCACCCACCTTCACCGATCCCCCACGCACGGAAGTATCGGACAAAATGGAGATGCCTCCGTGTGTGTAGATTGGTGGGCGTCCCTGTAATCGGCCACCCACGGACCGCAGCACACACCCATGCCCCCCCGCACCGTGGCTTCTCCCAGCCCATGTGAAAAAGGCCTTAGCAGATTTTATATCTGCTATACATACTTCAACTCCAATTTCCTTCTATTCATTTTTAAAAAAGAGGAAAATTCTATATTCAAAAAACCTACAGTTTAAAAATGCAGGTAGGGCTCTTCTCATTCTACTCATAATTCATAAATTGAGGAAAGTATACATTAAGACATCTTTCATCAACTCTCAATGACCTATTTTTCCCCTACCTTCCATTTTCTCACATCTTCTTTCTTCCATCTGTGACACAATACATCAGCAACTTCACTCTTCAATCACATTCCTCTTCTACCTTATCTATAACATAAAAAGGCAACTAACAATAAGATTTGCACTTAACTATTATGTACATATGGACAATACATCTATTCTGCATGATGTTTAATTAATTCGTAATAAAATGAACTAAGACATAGCATTGGAGCAGAGCCTTTTAAAGATTGATTTCCTTAAATTCAAATGTTATTTCCAGAAAAGGGTGCATTCTGGTGCTATATTTATAGTCTGTTCTAATTCTTGTCATTTAAAAGTATTACTGACTTTGTTGTCATTGACTTCCATGACAGTGCTCAGTAAGTCAGAGAATTGCTTTTAGGGGCTCTTATCCTGTTAATTGCTCTACAGATAGCTTGCACGTGTCTCACATTACGTTATGTGAGAAATCCCAAATCTGGCAGGGTTTTTGATGGTTGTCCCACAGTCCCAGACAGCCAATACAAAATCTCACATTTTGGTTACCGAGGAGGAAGCAAATGACTGACATAGTCTTGGGAAACAGAATAGGAGATTGTGAGTTTGAATCTCACTTTCCCTGACTGTGCGTCTCATCTTTTTCATATCAGTGTTCTGAGCTCTTAGGTGAGAAACAAGGAGCTGCTCCTTCATGTTTTAGAAGCAGCTAACAGAGAGGGAGACACAAGGGGTATTTTCAGACGTTACGAGACCACGCTCAACCACAGTCACCCTGTGGTGGGGAATGGCCTCGTAACGTCTGTTGGGGAACCGGAAGTTCCCCCCCAGATGTTAACCACGGTCAATCGCGGCGGGGAATCACATTCACCACGTGATCGGTGGAACCGGCGGGGCCGGCGCCGATTGCGTGGTGAATGTGATTCCCCGCCGCGATGAAGGAGCCCATCTCGTCTGA
>QEPC01007158.1:1282547-1297993 GCA_003113815.1 Sphenodon punctatus
CCCCCCCCCCCCGGCTCTCCCTGGGTGACTCTCCCGGGAGCCCCTCCCCCCCGGCCGTGTCTATTTTCCCATGTGATTCCCCGACCCTCCCTGAGTCCATGCTCCAGGCTCGCCGGCGGCTTCTGCGGATTCTGCGGCTACCGCCGGCTATGCCTGGCTTTGCAGAGCACTAACAATAGCAAGAACAAACAATATCAACCCAAACCTAGCGATAAACATAAAAGGCTCACAGCAATAAAGAACATACGTGTACATTTATTACAAAAAAGGATAATGGAAAGTGTAAAGTGCAGCTGTAACAAAATTACTTTAGCAGCTGCTTTAGCACTAAATTAGCAGATAAATAAAGTACAGTTTAGAAGAATTAGAATAAAGTTCAAGCACTTACACAAAAACCTTCTTATGTTATCTAAAATCGATGGTATTATATGAATTAGGAGGAAGGGATAGGATTCTCTCTCCTCAAGTCGCGATGCGGTGCTTTGTCGCAGAGCGCGGAAGATCAGAGTGTGTTAACAAACACAGACACTGGCGGCACGGCTCCAACAGTCACTCACTCTCACTGCAATTGGGGATCAAGAGGGAGAAACAAGCTAAAAACACACCTATTTATATTTATACTATTTATGGTGATGGCGGGACATGTCTCTCTGGGAAAGTCCTAGCCAATGAAATGAAAAAGCCCTACACAATGAAATTGGCCGATGAATCATGCCGCTGGGTCTCACGATACCTTGTATTCAGGGTGGCGGAAACATGATATAATGATCAGATAATCACAAAGATTCCGCGGCAGACAGAAAGGAGAGTTGGTGCCGCTTCTTACTGGAATCCGCAAAAGATACGCTTCCGCCCACCAGTTCCGATGCCGCGGCAACATTAGCGGCAAACCGCTGCCGCAGCCGTCGTAAAGCAGCCTCTGCCGAATCGTGCCGCGATTTGCGGAATAGGGGTTTCCGTCGGTAACAGCTGCCTTGGTGGCATGCCGCTACAGCCCTAGTGGACAGACCGTACTCAATAGCGCGGGGGTTGGGACCTGCAAACCCACAGCCACATGCCGCCCCAACCTCTCCTCGCCCCCTTCCTGGCCTGGGCCACCAACACATATTTGTGGCAGCCAGGCCAGATTCTGGCTAGGGTGAGGGCCCTCACCTCGGCCAGGATCAAAGCGTGATGTGTAAAAATACCCAAAGCCGTCATGTGTAGTGTTGTTGTTTACATGATAGAGCTCACTTGAAAGAGAGGTGTGGGGTCAAGCACTCAGAGGAAATGCTGTGATAGAGCTATGAAATGAAGACTAGAGGAACAAAGGCTCAAAACTGGCTTATTACACAAAACAACATATGCAGATATATGCAAGTGACATGCTTGTTCCAGAGTGCATTGTTGCACATTGTCCTTAATTTTGAGTATCACTGCCCCTCATTTCAGAGTCCAGGGAGAGAGAGAGAGAGATGGCTCTGCACACAGACAGTTTGAAGTGTGTGGAATGGAGCTGCAGTGAGTTCCAAGCACATACCCGGTGTTACAAGATTTTGTTATCAGCCAACATTATCAGTTGGTTTATGTATGTTCACGCATCCTAGTTTTGACTGAGAACAGACGCTTCTCCTTGACCGTCAGGAAAGTTTCTCAAATAACAGATGAAAAGATCCCACACATCACAGAGACGTTTATTTTATTTTTAGCTCAGTAGTTAGCTCTCTCTGAGTGGAGATGTTCTTTAAATCTCACATCCAATTACTTATTTTGGGTTAAGCTCCACATTCCCTATATACCATAATTCATTTAATTGCAACTACTGATTTAGCAGTCTAAACATTTTTGCTGATCGTATCTGGCAAGATATTCTTGGGGTCAAAATTTTAGAGAAGCCCTTTCTCTTTATTCACGCAAAACTCCCATTGTTGTCAGTGGGCCAAATACTGAGTGTCTGTGCCAGTTTTCCTCAATCTTTCCTCAGGCCAACTCCTGTTGAAGTTAATAGGAGCCCTGTCTGAATAAGAATGGAATTAAAACTTTGTGGCTCTTCCAGAGTTTTGCCTAAAGAAGAGAACTGTAGGATTTGATAGTTACTCACCTTGTTGTTTATCTGTCTAGACCTTATACAGTCCTTGTCACTAGCCCTTTTTAAATTGGGGTGGGGGACAGGGTGGAGGGGATCGGTGTCCGGCAAGTGGAGTGCTGCTGTGTGGACAATGGGATGCAGATGGGCGCACACCCATCTCCACAGCCACACGTGGAGCAACCGCCGTTTTGGCCAGTTGCCCCCTGTGTGGGTGATAGGTGGAGGTGGGTGGAGATGGACGGGTTGTGGGAGCGTACCTGCAAGCCCACCCATCTGTCGCGGTGTTTACATGGGCGGCACCCATGTATGCACATGCAGCAGACTTGTGTGTGCACGCGTTGGTCTGTCTCGTGTAAAAAGGGCCACTATCTTGCACCTGCCAATTATTAATTATTCCACAGCATGTCTGTGAGATAGGGAAAGGCTATTATCCCATCTTGCAGTCAGCAAGCAGCATCAAATAGATAAAATGGTTTGATCACGACTCGTGACCACAGAGGAAATCTAGCTAAGCCAGTAATTGAACACAGATCTCCTGAAAGTCTTGTGCATGTTACTTGCCTGTTCAGATACGTTATATTATTTCTTAAGGTATTAAGCCCCTCTGAGAAGAACATACTTTGAATGTTTTTAAACAAGCGCCTTCACACCTATTACCCACCAATCAGCCACCCATCATGCATGTTGCAGGGCTGCATAGAGTGCCAGTACAGCCCTGCAACATGCATGATTGGTAGGTAACAGGTGGAGAGACGCTTGTTGGGCGGTTCGTGTGTGGCAGGTGGAGCACCACTGCAGGGGCTGTGTGTGGGGGGAGGGAGCAAACGGGTGCACACCCATCTTCATCAACCTCTACCCACCTTCACGCACAGAGCAACCCACCTTTTCGCCAGTTGCTCCATGCATGGGGTTGGGGGGGAGGTATGTGGGTTGTGGGAGTGCTCACCCATGCACCTCCACATTCAAACAGGACACTTCCACTCATGTCCACTGGGTGGACATGAGTGGGAGCGTCTTGTTTTAAAATGGCCTAAAACCACCCTTTGTTCGCTAGAAAGAAAATCTTGTTTGCCCTTATTAGAGATGACCTAGAGGTCTGCTTAAGTCTTCCCTCCTTGCTGTAGTGTGGTCACCCTATCTTCTGCAGATAAGCCCTGCAGGGGACAGTTGGAGGCAGTCTAGTTTCTCTGTGTGTACATATATAAATACAATCTCTCTCTGTATGTGTTCATATGTAAGATACAGTGCTCTGCGACTTTAAGTCTTTATCTTTTCTTTGTTGTCAGTCACGACATTTAAGACACCTGAAAACATTGATTATCATCTGAACACTCAAGTGATTGGACCAACTACTGAAATCCTTGAAAAGTCAGATTTTCCACTGCAAGCATTTAAGCCAAAGGTGCAGATTCCCTATGAGGTGCTCCCAGGACAGTGCCCTCGAAAAATTGAGATTGAGAGGTAACCGTTGGGACACACACCTAGTAATTGTTATGAGCCAAATAGCTATCCAATGAGCACAGAAAAATGGGGGTTGTATTTTGTTCTATGGATGTTGAAATGCTATTCAAATAAAGGCAATTTATGAATAATTTGTTAAAAATGTCCTTGACTTCAGGAGTAAAGGTAGAGTTCACTCCAAGGTGGAGTACTTTAAAAATTCCACCTTTGCTGTTTTGTCCAATCTAGTTTTAGAAGTTCCAGCATCTGTTCTGCTTTGTAGATAGTGTCCAGGTGTTAGAACAGGGCATCATTCTTAGCACGTGTGTCATTCCCTGAAACAGAGTGGAAGACAATTTAACTATCAATAACAGCTCTTGTAACTTCAGTACGCAGTAACAATTCAATCTCACTGCTTTGTAATCAGGAGAAGACGGTTATATCTCAAGCTAGATATAGCTCAGCTCTTAGCCGATGAAGGAATAGATTCCAATCAACTGATGCCTAGACACCAAGACCCAGACAACATGCCAACTATTGAGCAGAGGAGAGACCCCCTTTTCCCCATCTACCTTCCATTGCAGGTAAGGGAGGTGCCCCAGAGCTATCTCACTTCTACATTGCTTTTGCCGCTACCAGGACTCACTGAAACAGTGGAACATGGGAATAATGGGGGCGGGGGGACATGGGAGAGCAACAAAGGGCAACCTTTTTGCCCATGTGACTCCATTTTGAGATTTAAATATCCTGCAATACCAGACAGACATGCAAAATATCTCAGTCAGATCATGACCACACAGGTAGGTAGGTAGGTAGGTAGGTAGATAGATAGATAGATAGATAGATGAGTGTCCCATTGCTGGATGGCTCTCAGAATGCTTTACAACATAAATACGTAATATAGAATTCATCTGAAACATAAGTCTGTATAAAACAATTTAAAAGGGTAAGGGAATGAGGAAGGAAAAACACATTCATGGGAACCAGCAGTGGATCCTAAAAGCAGCTGGAGAATAAATAAGTCTCCAGGTGCTTTTTAAAGGTGAGGAGGGTGAACTGAGACAGACATTGGGAGGGAGGAATTTCCATGCTGAAGGGACCACCACAGCAAAGGCCCAGTCACCAGCTGACTTAAGGTGTGTGGCCCCAAACAACAGGTGGTTTCTGAGCACAGATAACCAACAGCATGAGCTCAAGTAGCAGGTCTTGAATATAGCCAGGCCCTATGCTGTTCAGGGCCTTGAAAACCAGCAGCACAATCTTAAATTAAATCTGTTGCTCTATAGGCAGCCAATGCAAAGAACGTAGGGTGGGCATATGATTACAGCTGCCCAAACCAGGGCCCCTCTTGGAGTCCCAGCCCTCAATTTGGGAACCCGTAGACTAGCAGAAGCTGGATTGGGAGGAGCTGGTGGATATGCTGGAGAAGAAGCCCATAGTAGCTGGAAGTTAAGGGTTTGATTCAGCAACATACAGAGTACTTCTTGCAAGTGATAATGCCTGCAAATCCCATTAATGTCACCTGAACTTGAGGACTGTCAATATCACACGGGATTGGGTCCTAGCACAGTTATGAAGGACTTTTGAATAGGAATATTACACAAATGCTGATATGCTGTTGACTACAACTCTTGGGCAGCATTGTTTACTTGAGCATTTTCCTTCTAGAATGCATTCACATAAAATGCTTAGCATTTAGAAAAAACCTCCCACCACCACCACCTTATTTGTGGTCCTTAAGTTGTAGGATGCATCGGGTGCAATGAGGGTCAATTCCCAAAAGTTAAGCTGGAAAGTAAGGTTTGATATTCGTGTAAAATCCATCTTCCTCATTTCCTGTATTGTGAAGTGATTAATCCACATATCAGCTGGCCTTAATTGGTGCAGGAGGGAATAGAGGTGAATTCCCCCTCAGGGGATGAATCCCCACTGCCTGCCTGGTGGGGGAAATGCACTGATGATAAGAAAAAAATGCATAATAATGGGACTTCGATTGGAAGCCATGACAATACCTGAATTAAATTATGAAACAGAAGGGAACTCTTGAAGTGGGGAAGGAACATAGGAACAGCTAAAATGTGAGAATGCAAACTCCCATAACAAAGAATACAGGCAGGAGATAGTCTTGTGTGAATGCAATCTTAGAGCCGAGAAAGTCACATACCCAGCTTAGACCACTGGGAAAGCATGCAGATGCTCTAGTTTGTCAGGCAGCATAGTGCATGATTCTCCCTCTCTTCTGTAAAATGCTTTTAGATTCAGAGAGTATATTTCATTTCTGTGCCATGTCATTGTCTTCTCCAAATGTGGATTCACCTCCATTGCCTGTTTAGATATTTGACAATGAAGAGTATGACTGTCGGACCCCAAATGAGTGGCTCTTGCTTGGGGTGGAACCAGGATCTCAAGACAGAAAACCAATTCCAGGAAAAGCCCTTTTACCTACTGATGATATACTGGGACATGGTAAAGCTTGACTGAGTTACAATTCAGATTCTCAACACAGTAACATTAGGCTCTTATAAGACTGACTGTTTCTCTCATGTCCCACCACCATAACCATATATTTAGTCAGTTCTAGGCATATGATCTAGCTTGGTCCTCTGCAGTACAGGATTCCACTGGAGGCCAATAGACCAGAAGGTGTTTCAGGATCTGTATCGTGCCACAGTCACAAATATCCAGATCTTGTAAATAGCCTCATTTTGGCCATTAACATACCAACTCTTGTTCAAAAGTGATTTAGACTTCTCCAAATTGGCTCTGCCCTGCTGGAACGTGTTCAGTGTTAGCCATATTCAGCAGTAAGACTGACTGCAAAGGAATGTGCTGACTAAACCTGGTCACGTTTTTTCTCCCTGAAAAATACATTAATTTTGTAGTTTCTTGATAAATTTAGGTTTCTAAAGACTGAAAACCAGCGCAGAAGAATTTAGATAAAATTCAGATAAAGATCTTTTTCAAGTTGAAAACTTTTGGTAAAACAAAATTTTCTGGAAAAAAATTCATTAAAAAATGCTATTATGCAAATTTCATTTTAAAATTCTGACTATTTCTATTGTTTAATGTGTAGAATGGAACATTCAGCTTGAGATGAATGCAATGCTTATTAAATCTGATTTAACTACTGGGAAAGATTGGCTAGTGCTTAGAACAGGGGTGATCTGGGATTTCTAAGAAATAACGTTTGCTGCTGACCCCATCATAGATTTACTGGGACAGAGTTTCTGAATAGTCCTTTGATTTTTCACCTGTCTATATTGTGCATGCTGGTAATTATTTATTTATTTATTTATTTATTTATTTTCATAAATTTATACCCCGCCCTTCCTGCCATGCAGCTCGTAATTAGGGGAATATTGTATCCCACTTAGATGAACAACCACCCTGTGGACTTGCAAATTGGGTAGCTAGATGTACAAGTGTTACAAAATTCACCTGTAAAATAAATCCTGACTTTAGTTGTTAGTAGGTGGGAAATTTAAGATTAGATTGAAACTCTTCTGAAAATTGGAGGCCAATACAGTGTGAAAGTCATTTCAGGTAGATTTTCAAAGGGGAAATGACAGTTAGGTATCTGATTTCAATTGAAAGTGAATGGAAGTTAGGTGCCTCGGCATCATTTGTGTCTTTGAAAATCTGTCCCTTAAGCCATAATTTTCCAAAGTGGCCTCTAATTTGAGAAGTCTCCATTTTGAGCACACGGCTTGTGATACCTCCAAACTGTTCACCCCACCCCCAGAAGTGCTGAGTACCTGCAGTTCTTACAGGGTGCAGCCACACGAGACATTACCACAGTTTTGGCAGCCTTACCCCACATTGGGCAGCCTTACCGCACAATGCAGTGCATTGTCTTCCTGGCAGCCACCAGATGTCCACCTCACAGTGTGGTGTGGTGGGCAGCTGGCTGATATGCCCTGTATCCTTGGAAAAAGGCTGGGGATGCAGCATATAAGCAGCCTTATCTAAAGTGAGGTAAAGCTGTCGAATGTGTGGTAGCACACCACCACTTTTGTGCCCAGTTCCTGTCTGTCCTGCCATGTGTTGAGGTCCGCCACAGGGCTTTGAGGGGTTGGTGCTGCCTCCATTCCGACGTAGACGCGTCATGGGTGGCCAGCACCTTGGCCCACCCTGAGGCATGATGGGACCTCCAACAGCAGCAGGCAGGTTCGGTTTCCCCATGAAGGGGCAGACCATCTGCTCTGCTCTCCATGCTGCCCTCAAAGTGTTGCAACAATGATTGCCCACTACAGAGCATGCAGGGGATTGGGCCCACCCCAGCTCATGTGACTGCACCCACTGTGTGCTACACAAGCTATGGGTGCTCAGAACTTCTGAAAATCAGGGCAACAGCCAGACGTTGGACACCCAAAATCAGAACTACTTTTGAAAATTTGGCTATTGCCCTCTCTCCACCTTTATTTAAAATGGGAATGATGACACCTACTTCGCAGAATGTTTGTGGAAAAAGGAAATCTGCCAGGAGAGTGCTGGTGAGACTCAGCAGGAATGTATGATGGTGAAGATGGCTTACTGTGATCCAGTCATTTAAACAGGGAGGTCTCATTAGTTACAGTGCCTTCTGAGAATCAACTGAACCTTTCTTTCGTTATGTCAGAGGATCCAAAAAGCCATGATCTGATCTATCAGTGGACGAGAGTTGGTGTCCTGGATTATGATAAGAAAACAAAACTCTACTTGGTCCATAAAACAGATGAGCGGGGGATGGTACGGGATGCAGACTGGATGCCGATACTAAATGGAGGAATGACTCCCCAAGGTGGGTTTTCAGTGGGGTTGTTATCTGTGAGGCACGTCCTCTACTATTTTAGCTTCCTTTTCTGCTCAAGGGCCCTGTGTTCTGAAGCTCCTCCTGGCCGCTGCATTGATGATGGCTGGGCATAGCCCTTTCTGCAGCTTGCTGATGCTGTTTTGAACTCGTATGAGTTTCAAGGATCTCTGTGAAGTACTTGCCACCAGCCCTCTGGTTTCAGTTCCCCGTAGAGCAGCCTCTTATATGGCTGCTACTTGCTAATGATTGACCTGGTCAGCAACATCACTGGCTAATGACTGACCTGGTCCAGGGGCTCTCAGATTCCTTTCTGTTGATCATACTGGCTACAACAAATGACCAGGTTATTTCTATATAAATAGCCATCCTGATTTCTGCACTTGTTTTCAAAGCCATGTTGTTTCTATTTTTTTTGTTTATCTCTCCCCAGGAAGAGCCTCTCTGCTGCCATGTCAATACTGGGTACCTCGTGTCCATCTGTTGTTCTTTGCAGAAGACCCCCATGTATTTGCTCAGCGAGTGGTTTCTGCCAACAATCTGCGTAAGAAAACTCAGGCGCTGTTACTGTACAACCTGTATGTGGACTGCATGCCTGTGGATGGGCTACAGAGCATTGATGAGAGGAGCCTGGCTAAGATGAAGCAGCTGGCAATCGTCACGTCAAACCTGAGAAAGGAGTGTCGGTGAGTATCCCAGTGACCCTGTTTTGTAGGCCGGAATGAGCTCTCATTTATAGTCGGATCCGGGCTATGCTCATTTGTCTAGATTTGGGGAACTGTATTGGTCACGGGGCCACATTCATAATTTAAAATTGACTGGGTAAGGAAAAAAAAAGTGATGGCGACAACAGAGGCATGTAGACATACACCTGCATCCCCTCCACAGACACACCACACACAGCTCCCATCCTAGGTCTGTTGCTGCTTGTGGGCTGAGGGGAGGTTGTTCCCCAACCCCAGCAGGTAAAATTTATACACCAAAGTTCAAAGGACTCCTGGAATCCTTTCTTTGGGCCCTTTTATTGTCCACACATAACTTAAACAGTCCACGAGATAACCAAAAAATGAAAGGCAGAACAAATCATTCTCCAGACAAAGCCAGGTCTTTGCCAGTCAGCAACCCCCAAAGTCACCCTGCAGAGCTTCAGCACCTTGGTCAGCTCCAAGCAGAATTCAGCACATACTCCCAGCTCTGTGCTAGAGCCAAGCCCTAAACTAGGGGTGAATCCAGATTTTCGACTGTTCTGATTTTCAGTCAGAAATGGGCAGTTTCCCCATTCCAATCAAATAACAGAACGGCAGTTATTTTGTCCGATTCGATCGGAATCATACAAAATATTAAGAAGGGGGGAAAAAGCAATAATTGCTGTGCATGTGCGACTTGGCCACTGAGGCCGATTTGCGCATGCACAAAATGGTTACTTCCCTCATCCAAAATGGTTACCACTTTGGATAAAGGTGGCAGCCATTTTTTACATGCACAAATTTGCTTCGGCAGCCATTTTCTGCATTCACAATGTGGGGGTGGAGGGTTGGTCAGGATTCCAATTGGAATTCCGATCAATTCTGTTTTCATGAACATTTCATTGAAAACCTAATAGCTATTTCAATTTAGGCCTCACACCAACTGCCAGAGCTCCCAAGGTTCAGGGCACTTATAGTCTCTCAAGGGGAAGGGGCCAGGACAAGGCCCAGATCCCCTTAAAGGGCTCTTGTCCAAACTGTTACACTGCTACTCAAGTTTGCCCTGAGGAAAGGTGTGTCCTGGGGCAGTCCTCCCCACTCCCAGAGATGGGGCCAGGGGAACCTGTCCCTAGGAAAGGAGAGCCCTGTGATAGTGCTCCCTGCTAGGGCTAGGGCTACGTAAACCCTCTGTGGACTAGCCAGTCAGATGAGGGAGATCAATTTAAAGGTGGCCTGCAGGCAACTATGGTGGGCCAATTAATTTTTTTTTTTTTTTTTTAAAAAAAGCAGGGCTGGAAATGGCCCAGTTGGGTCTGGAAGCAGGCAGACATGGGGTGGGTGGGTGGGGAACCCCAGGATCTGATCCGGTGGTGAACACCCTCCATGTCTGTGTGAAAACACCTACTGTGTAACTGAATGGGAGGGAAGGAAGTCTCCATGGTTCTGAATTAGAGGAGAGGTGGCCACGTGACAAGCTCTGGGTTAAGGTGCAGCCTGTACCATAGAAAAGTTGAGCCCCTGGGCTAGATGAATGCCATTGGTGTCATTACCATCAATCCACCTCAGTAAACTGCGACTGCTTTTACTATATTCATACACATAAATGAGAAAAGCAGTACAACCTCCTGGCCTGGATCATGGAGTAAAGTCTATATGATTGAATAACAGCATAGACAGAAAAAATGTACTGTCTGTTTGCAGTGAGAGACAATAATAGAATAGGATAGTAGCAGCTGGAAATCAGGACCTGCAGAGTTGTCTTCTTCTGGCCTTTTGTGCTTTTAGATAACATCTGGGGCAGTGTTTGGGAGAATGTTCAAGAACCTCAAGTTTTCTAGCATTCACACGCAGTCTTTTCCAACCCTCTTTATGTCCCCTGTTCCCATCTTAGTACATCTCTTCCTGTAACTGTCCAGTTCATAAGTTATTTCCTAGCTGCTTCATTTTGTGTCCAGTATTAATTCAGGAATGATGTTTCTAGTTAGCCTTTAGTCAATTTTACTTTGCTGCTGTTGATGCAAGCAGTATAGAAAGGCAACAAGCTTAGTGGCTACTTAGGTCCCAAGGAGGAGAAACACAAGATGTTTCAAACTGGTTTCCTTTCTGTACTAATTTGCTATTCCAGTCATGGCCCTACTTAGCTGTCTTCCAGTGCATCTTGATCCTGCTCTCTCATTCCTGGCCCACTGGGCACTTTTGCTAATATATTTCAGACATTGCTAATGAGAAAGCTAAGTATAAGTGAGCGCAGAAGAAATTAATAGGGGTATCAAATCTTTGAATATTGATGAAGGTATGCAGTTCAGGGTGATCATTATGCGTTCAGTTAATTATTTTTATGACTGTAATTAGTGTGTTAAACTGTCTGAATGCCCTGGAGAAGGAGGTGTCCCTGGATTATGAGCGCACCATGAACAAGATCAGCTTCGACAGAGTTGTCACTTCCAAGCCTCAGACATTTTCGTACGTCACGCTTCCTGAGAAAGAGGAGGAGAAGGTACCAGAGAGGGGTATGTGATGCACCACAAAACCTCTGGGAAAATGTTATTTCTATCTTGTGTGGAAAATTTTCAGCCACAATTTGATTAGTAATGAGGTACTTCCAATCACCGTTGTCTTTATTGCATGCAGCAGACAGGCTGAGAGAACTGCTTTAGCTTTCTGCTGGGTCTTAGGCTTATTCAGTTCGCTCTCTGTTGTAATGACCATTGTCACCATCTCTTCTACCATAGCACAAAGTGGTTTATAACAGGGCTCATCAGTGTTTTTTATATACTGACAACCAAGTCTAAGAAGAAAAGATTTAGATTAAATGTCAGGAAGAATTTTCTAACTTCCCAGGACAGTTAGACAGCAGAAGGTTGTGGAAGCCCTATGGTGCTATGATTCAGCTGCTTGCACAGGAATCCTGTGAAAATCACTCTGCTAGAATACAATCCCTGTTAATTGCACATGTATATGCCTTGTTCTCATACATTCTGAGTCTGCTATAGTCCTCAAAGTAGCTAGTCTTTTAGGTCAGAAGACAGAAACTTTTGCTTCTCTGGTTCAGATCTTGAAACGGACAAATAAATTCATTAGGGCCATTTTTATTTTTATTTATTTATTTATTTATTTATTGATTTAATTTACTTCTGACCCTTTCCCACAGGCTCCAAGTGGCTCATAATATATATATATATATATATATATATATATATATATAAAATATATATATATATATAAAAGCCAATAAAACCATATAAAATTCTCATTAAAACCGTTCCCCCTGCCCGACCCTCCAAAATCTATCCCTATCCGCCTAGCATAGTGATTTTAACAGGATTCCTGTGCAAGCAGCTGAAACCTATCTGCCAAAACCCCTGTCAAATAGATAGGTTTTGCATTGCCTTCTGAAGATGCTCAGGCTCAGGCTTTGGCAAACTTCCAAGGAAAGGGCATTCCAAAACTTATTCATTATGCATGTAGCACCACCAGCGGTGTATCTGGCACTGTACAATCAGTAGTTATAGACGGGTCCCTACCCCAAGGGGCTTATAATCTAAGAGAGACAAGGAAGAGGGGGGACAAGGGAGAGGCGAATAGCAGGCGAGACAAGGATATGTTTATGAGGCTGCAGGTGCACATGCTTAACTTAGTTACAGGGAGAAGATTCTTATCACTCATGATGAGCCAAGAAAAGCCAGACAGAACAGGTTTGGGGATGAAATCTATTCATGTGAGTGAGGATTTGCAGGATCAGACCATGAGTTGGGGGCTTGAAAGAACAACCTACTTGAGAAGGGATTCTTATAGGAACGCTCTTCCTGTTAAACTGGTAAGCTGTCTTTTGCCACCAGGTCTGGTCCAGATCCCAGAATATCCATTTAACGAGCAAAGAGAAGCCTTTAGATTTGTCTCCCTGCTGACCAGGCCAGAAGTCATCATGGCCTTGTCACAGGTGCGGGATGAGTGCAACAAGGCTGCAGCTATGTCGCTGTTTCATTCAACATTGTCTAAGTATGGCCGGCTAGAAGAGTTTGAACAGATCCAGACACAGACCTTCTCTCAGGTAAGCCGGAGAGACGGGAGAACAATGCATTAGATGGGAAGGAGGGAGGGCATGGGAAGAATACTGGGGCTTTTAGCATCTACCAGATAGACACAACCAAGCAGAGTTTAGAACTGGTGGTTCAGTGTAACTGAACGGAGCTTTATCCATAGGTTGTGGGACAACATCTGCTTTAGGTGGGGTGAGCGATAAGCTTTTTCAAAGTTGCAAAGGGTCATACAGAGGACCACAGGTTTCCAGATACTTTTATCTCATTCTGTTTCCATTGGGCCCCGGAGCTTTTGACCCTCTCTTATTTCAGGCAGCTGCATCTCCTGATACTGGCAGGGGGGCCTGAGGGGGCCCAATTCTATCTTCTGCACAAGGATCCATTCCAGCCTAGCTATGGCCTTTTTTACACTGACGGTGCAGCAGCGCTGATGGGTGGAGATGGGTGTGGATGGGTGGGTGAGCACACCCAGCGAACACCCGGTGCCGCTGAGCAGGGAGACATTTACACGGACAGCACTGCAGGGGGTGGTGGGAAGGAAATGGGAGGGGCCCGCAAACACCCAGCGGTCAAACACCCATCCCGGGAAACACCCGGCAAACACCCATGCAAGTACACGGATGGACGGGAATGGTGGGGAAGCCCCGCCCGACACAGCAACGGCACAACATGGCCGACCGAGGGCAAATGAAGCCGCGCAACGCGGCTCCGCCCCCCAGCCGCCAGGACTCGCGTGGGCAGGGCGGGAGGGAGATGGGATGACGGCCACTACAATGGAGCTGGCTCCACACAGCCCCGGCACACAGCCCAGCCCCCCCGGCACCAGGCCCCCCCTCCCCAACACACACCCACAGCAGAGCTGTACGCACACAGCAGGCAGCAGAAGCACACAGGGATGGGCACACGGCCCACGGGGGGCAAAGAAAGTGGGGAAGGTACCCACACAATACAGGCAACACCCCCACACTCCCCGCAGAGGCACCCGCACAAGGGGAGAGGTCACAGCAAAGCACAACACGGACACACCAGGAAGGAACACACAAGCCTTTAATAAAATGGGGAAACAGCAACAGGGGGCAAAAACAACAGGGCAGGGCAGAGGAATGGGGCAACAGAAGGGGGGGCAGCGCCAGCAGCGGCAGGCAGGGGAGAGGTCACAGCAAAGCACAACACGGACACACCAGGAAAGGAACACACAAGCCTTTATTAATATGGGGAACCAGCAACGGGGGCAACAACAACAGGGCAGGGAGGGGGACGGGGCAGCAGAAGGGGGGGACAGCACCAGCAGAGGCAGGGCCGGGATAGAACCCTGGTCAATACAGCCAGCGACCCCGCGCCCGGCGCCAGTGCTCAATCTGCGCACGGTGCAGCCACTCCAGGACGTGCAGGAGGAGCTCCAGCAACTCCCCCTGCTCCCGGGTCCGCTCCACGATCATGGCTTGGACTGAAGGGGACAGAGGGAGTGGAGACAGATCGGGCTGCAGGCACCAAGGAACAGAACCCCCCATGGAGGGACGCAGGCACAGGGCCCAGTAAAGCGGCAGCACACTCACGGATGCCATCGAACAGCCGCCCCACCGCCCGCATGTCCCATGCTGCCCGCTCCAGCTGCAACACCATAGCCCCCAGGCGCATGATCGCCAGCAGCACAACACCAGTATCTGCAGGAGAGAAGGGACAGGGCAATGGGGAACGCCCGCACCAACGGGCCCTGGGCGGGCCGGGGGCAGCAACACCACCAGGGGCACACCCCACACACTGAGAGCCACCACCCGGAAGACCACCCTGACCCCTGCACCAAGGGGGATCGGAGGGGCCAAAACCCAGGGACAGAACAACCCCTACTCACGCTTAGCCACCCAGTGCCCATGGTCCCGCCACCCATTCATCGCCATCACCGCTGCACCAACAGGGGGCGACAGCAGAGGGGAGGGGCAGGGCCACACCAACACACAGACGAGGCCAGGGGGTGCTCAGCCGACTGCCCATCGCCCATACCTCCCCCGGAGCGAGCACAGGCACCTGCGCCCAGCAGGGAAGCCGCCAAGGGAACACACCCCACACACCCGGTACACACCCAACAGGCCCGGAACCCTCCAGTACACACCAAGCACACACCCTGCATACAACCACACAGATGGGGGCAGGAGGGCCACCAAGGGGAAGGGGCACCCAGCTGCTATAGCAGCAACAGAAGCAAGGCAGGACAGACCATCACAGTACAGCAGTTTATTGGTGCCAGGGGAACGGGGGCCACCAAGTACTGAGAGGCTGAGCAGGGGGGCACAGGTGGACCCATGACTGGGCAAGAGATGCACAACAGGAGGGTACAGGAGCGCCCGCGCAGAGCGGGCGAGGGCACCGGGGCAGCCCCAGTGGCAGGGAGCAGCAGTCACACAGAGTGGGTGACGGGCCTGGGA
>QEPC01007158.1:1303711-1315854 GCA_003113815.1 Sphenodon punctatus
CCCCCCCCCACGCGTATAAAGTCCCTGACCTCCTGCCTTGTCCAGGGCTTCCCCTTTTGGGACCCGGGGGGGGGGGGGGCGACCGGCTTGGCGGCATGTCGCCCACCCTGTGGATGTGGTAGCCATGGTGGTGGTCGTGTCCTGTTGGGGGTAGTGCATTAGGGGTTAATATGTTTCCTGCTAGCCCCCTCCGCCCACCCGTGGGGCCTGTCCCCCCTCTCTCCCCTGGGGTTCCCTTTTGCTCACCTAGCTCTCTGGGATGCCCTCCTCGGCCGTCGTCCTGGTGGTGCGGTGCTCCATTGTCTGGGAGCTGTCCTGCGGGGACGGGGGACCGGGTCATGCTGCTTCCCCCTGTCCTGTGTTCCCTGGCCCAGTGGTCAGGGCCTGGGGTGCGGCCCTCCCCTCCCAGGCGGTGGGTTTCCCTCGCGCTCACCTTGCTCTTGCTGCTGCTCCTTGGGCCGTTCCCTTGGGAGGTGCTGGGCTGGGGGTCATCAACCGGGGGGGCTGTCGGTGCAGCCCCTCTGCCCTGTGCCGGGACACGTGCACCGTGTTACTTCCTGACGCTATTCGCCCCCTCTGGGGCCCCCCTCACATGCCTCCCGGCCTGCCCCCCCCCCATACCGGCAGTCCGTAACCCACCCCTTGTGCCTTCAGCCTGGGGCACTTCTCCCCCCCTGGGTCCCCGTGCTCACCCGGCCTCTTCCCATGCGTGGGGCGGCGTCGGCTCCCGTGTGGGTCGTGCACGCGCCCCCACCCGCTCGTGGCCATTTACACAGACGCTCTCCCACTCATCCGATGGGTGTTTCCGGGTGTTCGTGGGTGAATGGCGTCCGTGTAAAAGTGGCCTATGTTGCTGTCATGAAGGTGATGAAAAAGTCATAATTTCCTCTGGCTGCACTGTGTTGAGATGATTTTACAAATATCAGTGGCTATTAGTATTACAGTAGTGCCCAAACTTTGTACTTCTGTTGCATCTTTCATCAGAAGATTTTTGAACACTGTTCATGGGTAGTTAATATTCATGTTATATAGATGGAGAAATTGAGACATGCTCAAGGTCACACAGCAAAGCAGTGGGAGCGTCTGTATGGGAGAGTCTATCTTCTGGCTCTCACTCCTGTGCTCTAAGCACTGGAAAACGCTGCCTCCCAATGTACAATTGAAATTAGATTTCAGTTCACAAGGCACAGAACAGCATGGGACAAAATTAACAGTAGGTAGCATTTTGATGAATCAGAGATTGCAGCTGCCTGTTGCTCCAGCTGTTTTCCATAATTTTTATCAGTCATGGACAGAATGCAAAGTCTCTCCATTCAATCCTTTCTAGATAGAGACCCCCTTTGAAATGCAACAGCTGTGAATCTGTGTTATCAGAAATAAGAATAGGCTGTAGAGACTTAGGGTGAAAACAAACATGACATTGGCCCACCTAGGCACTGGACTCACCTGCACATTTGTTCCCTCACCACCAGATGTGGGACGGGTAGGTGGCTGCTATGGGATGCATCCTCTGGAAAATCTCAGAGAACTATCCCAGACCAAGGCCTGCTGACATAGGTCAACATGGGCCCGCATGCTTGTTAGGCCCTCCCAGCCTCGCTGGGGTGGGGTCTGTGGATCAGGCCCAGAGGAGCACACTCATCTAGCCCCACTGAAAAGCTGATGGGGTGTGTGTGTGTGTCCTGGAGAAGCGCGCTTACCCAACACCACGGATCAGCTGTTAGGCACCCAGGGTGAGCGTGCTCCTCTTGAGCGCACACCCCCCCCTTAGCTGCTTGATGCATGCAGCCAGCCACCAAACGTCTGATGGGGGGGGGTGCTCCTGGGACCCCCAAAGAGCTATTTGGTGCACAGCACCCACCTGCCAAACAGCTGAAGGGGAGGTTTCTCCTGAGGGAAGCACCAGCCAGCCATGCAAAGTGACAGCCAGCTGATCCCAGCCACTGCTGCAGAGCTGCCTGGCTTTCACTCTGTAGGTCCGGGCGCAGCTCCCCCCACTCCAGTGCCTCCCAGCTGGGAGGTGCTGGAGAGAGAGGAGCAGCTGTGCAAAGTGACAGCCAGCCAGCACTGGAGAGCAGCGAGTGGTGCCCAGGCCTGCAGGGTGACAGCCAGATGGTTCTGTGGCAGCAAGCCAGTCTGACTGGCTCTCACTTTGCACGGCTGAGGGGAGGAGCTGCTCCTGGACCTGCAGGCTGACAGCTAGGTGCCGGTTCCACGGCAGCAGCTGGGGTCAGCTGGCTGTCATTTTGCACTGCCAGCTGTCACTCATCAGTTGTTTGGCATGTGGGTGCCACAAACCAAAAAACCTATGGGGGGCCAGAACCGCCCCCATCAGCTGTTTGGCAGGCGGGTGCCTGCACCAAACAGCTCATGGAGGTGATTCAGGAGAGGCCCCATCCCCTTTAGCTGTTTGGCAGTCAGGTGTGCACACTTAAACAACTCATGGTGGGGTCCCAGAAGCACCCCCCCCATCAGCTGTTTGGTGGCAGCTCTACCCCGGCCCAATCCTGCTGCACCAGATTGGCCCGGGAGTCGTGTCCCATGTTGAGAGTTCCTCAGGCCACCCCAGAGTTTGGAGGGACCTGTGCCAGCAGCCCGCACACCCAGGTTAGACTGAGGGCTGCACATTCCTCCCCGCCAACCTGAGGAGTGGCTACTGCAGTGGTTTGCCCCAGGGTGGGCCGAGGAAGCCCCTCGCTGCCTGCACGTTTGTTTTTACCTGTAGGTGAAAGCAAGTAGCATCTCATGTTTTATTAACAGAAGTCTTTTTTATTACCTACTTCTGATGAAGTAGAGTTGCTGTACTGATTCAGAAGACACATGAAGGTTGGATATGTGGGGTTTAGGATATATAGATTATCCAACAGAAACAGATCCAAGGACATGACTTGGTTCACAGTGATAGTTACTGGCTCAAATTCTAGTGGTCCCTGTTGGTTGGCAGAGGTCCTACTATTTTCCCATTGATCCTGTTTGGTTTGCACTCTTTATTCTATGTTGTTTTGCTCTAGGTTCAGATGTTTCTCAAGGACACTTGGATCAACACTCTAAAGATAGCAGTGAAAAGTAGTCTGAGGGACATTGGTAAAGGCTGGTACAACCTATTTGAGACCAACTGGGAGGTGTACCAGATGTCCAAGCTACATCAGTTGATGGAGCTCATCAAGTTCAACTTACAGGACTCCGTGCGCTTCTTAGTCCAGGACTCACTGGTTAGCTTTACCCAGCTTTTCTTGGATGCTTGCTGCAGTGTCCTGAATTGCTCTGAAGATATGGAGTGGGGAGAAGATCTTATTAACAGTCCTTACAAGTAAGGAGGGGGATGGGAGGGCTATCTAACTGGAAAGAGAACAGTGGGGGAGGAATGTTTTTCTAATTACCAGAGGTGAAACTTTGTGTATGAAATGAGATTGATTATGTCTGTCATAAGTGAGAGTCATGGTGCAGGATGAATGACACCTCCCAGAATGAAGCATGTTGCAGTCACCCCACTTCTCATACAGTGCTGGATCCTGGAAAATTGGGGCCGTGAACAAAACGGTGATGTGGGGGCTCCCTTAACATAAGCATGATGAACATGATTCACCCATTAGAAAAAGGAATATGTCACCATAGTTAACTTTTTAATATTCAGTTACATATAACATTCCTTTCAGGGATCAGAACACACCATATGGGCATCATATGTTGGTGGCCCCCTCCTAAATCACTGTGAGGCCTTCATAGGCTAGGGCATTTCAGGTTTGAGACTCTGTAGACCTATATTTTACACCAGTGCCTTGCATTCAGGTAATTTCAAGCTTATTCATGCACCCTCTGTATTGGAGGCCCCCTGAAGGGTGCAGTCATAAGAACATAAGTGCCATACTGGGTCAGACCAACGGTCCATCGAGCCCAACACCTATCTCCAACAGTGGCCAATCTTAGTCTCTTGGAGGAAGTACCCAACAGGTCACAACGGGTGATCCATTCCCTGTTCTTCCCTCACAGCTCCCAACAGGAGGAGGTTACATTCCCCAAACCTACCTGGCTAATAGCTGTTAATGGGCCTGTCCTCCAGAAACTTGTCCAGCTCTTTCTTAAACCCAGCGATACTACTGGCTGTGACCACATCTTCTGGCAAAAAATTTCACAAATTAATTGTGCGTTGAGTGAAAAAATACTTTCTTTTATTTGTTTTAAATCTGCTACCCGTTAGGCGTAGGGGACACTCCATGAAACTATTTGAGAGGGTAAATTGTATAAACTGCACTTGCCTGGACCTGGCCTTGCTCTCATGCCATGGCCAGAGTTTCCCCTAGGCCAAGGGTGGATAGAAGACAGCTGGTGGATTCTTCAGCTGTTGTGCTGTCATGGCTTTTAAGGCTGGACTGAGTTTCTGGTGTCATAAAGCCACTTTATCAGAGGCCAAGATCTGGCACTAATGTCAAGGCACTTTGGAACCAGTAATTTTTGCCCAAATTTAAAGTCATGATTTCCCCACCCCACGCTCCTTGGGAATAATTGCTATTCACTCCAACTCAGCTAAGAAAGTGAGTAGCCCAAGGCCACACATTAGTCTACATCAAATAAATTGGGCTCCTAGACCAAATTGCCTTTTTAAGCAGTGCTGAATTTAGGATGGAAGGGCTAGTCACGTAAGTCTAAAAGACAAAGTCAGTGCGAGCCTTTCCGTTGTCTTCAATAGGTTTTGTACTAGGCTCCATGTTTACAAAGTCAGAAACTCAAGATCAAACCAGAAGAAAATACATGTTGAAAGGCCTGTTGGCTCTGGTGTATCCAGACTTTCTGGATTTTGGGGGGATAGTTTTTAAAAAGCTCAGTGTTGGCTTAACTCTGCTCCCGCTGAAACTGATGAGAGTTTTACCTTTGGTGCTAGTAGGAGCAGTTTGTCCAGTGCTAGATTCTTTTGGAAATCTCAGGGTTTGTGTATAATGAACAGGCACTGTTTCGAGCAATTCCTGCCCAGCTCAGCTCAGCTTTTTCCTCCCATTCAGCAGAGTAGCAGTGTTGCAAAGAGCCATCCTTTCTTAGCAGCAACACAGTAACCTCATCTCCTCCCTTTGCAGGCCACAAAAGAATCCTCTCTTTGTAGTAGACCTGATTCTGGACAACAGCGGGGTTCACTTTAGCACACCTCTGTAGAACTTTGACACATCACTCATTTCCCTGTTTGACAAGGGTATCCTGGCAACAAACACCATACCACAGCTGGAGAAGGTAAGGTACTTTGGAGCAATGTTAACATGAAGGCCTATTATGTCTGGTGCCTGATGAAAGTCGAAACAGGATGAAAGAGGAACAGCATCAGTAGTAAATAGCCCCACCCACTCACTGATCACTTCAGCACTAGCTGGGAAGGGTCCCTGTAGCAGGGGATCGTCCCAGGGCCACACAGGGGCACTGGGGTGTCTGTGGGGAATTAGCACTACCTCTCTGCCAAGCTTATTCAGCCCTGGCCTCGGCTGAATCCCCCTCTGAGGAAGGGGGTACCCTCCTGTAGGACCCGACACTACACCAGTCCAGAGGGTATCAATTCCACAGTCCTTTATTAGACACAGTACAGTCCACTGTGTACAATTCTTGGGGCTGCCGGCTCGTCTGCCTCCACCCTGAAGGCCCAGGTCAGTCTCTCTCAGGCACAGGAGCACCACAGTATCAATCCCCAAAGTCCATAGGAGCCAGACCCTTAGGCCCCTGGCGTGGCTAAGCCTTTCCCAGGCAGTACGCTCCCTCGGGTCCACTCTGGTCTGGTCCTCCAGCACCCTGGGGAGCATAGAGTGGGAAGGATCCCCTTCAGGCGTCTTCAGGGAGATGTTGTTTCTACAGCTCCCAGGCAGAGACTACCCTCATCTCTGCCTTGCCTCCTCTTATGCCCAGGCAGAGTGGGCATGGCCAGGTTTCCTCTTCTCAGCCTTAAAGGGCCAGTGTCCTGCCCACTGTCCCAGGGTCTCTCAGCTTGTTTCCTTCACAGGCTGATCCCCAGCTATGGGGCTGGCTCTGCCACGCCCCTGTATGTGCTCAGCCCTCCAACTGGCCCACACAGCCCCCTTCTTAAAGGGGCAGAAGCCCCACGGGACTGCTCCTTGCTACAGTCCCCTTAGAATACAAACATTTGTGAGAGACAGTTTTCTTCCAAGATCCTTTCATTCCCCCCATTTATTCTTTCAACTGGGGCTAATATGGAAATAATGAAGTAGTTTCTGGTGTGAGGTAGGAGGATAGACACAGCATGAGCACCTCAAGGTGCTTTCTCACCCTAATGATGATTAATGACCCATCTCTAGGGTAAATATATACAGAGGAAATTTTATTTATTTATTTATTTATTTATTTGTTTACTTAAATTTGCATGGGATATGCCGCCCTTTCATAAATCATAAAAACATTAAATCCCCCAAAATTAAACCTCAAACATTAAACTCCAACCCTCCCACAAACCCCCCAATACCACCACCCCATTTCCCATACCCAAGCCCCCACACCCTAGCACCAAACCACACCCACCCGCCAAATGGTTTTTCAAACAAAAACGTTTTTCACCGCCTTCGGAAGATGCCTAGACTCAGGCTCAAACAAACCTCCAGGGGAAAGGAGTTCCATAGCAAAGGGGCAACAACCGAGAATGCCTCCCTGCGAGCTCTTGTTGTATGAACAAGGCTAATGGATGATATCCACAGGGAGGTGCTCCTGGCCGATTGCGGGGGTCACAATGGAGCACGGAAGGACAGGCACTCTTTCAGATATGTGAGGCCCAGACCATTTAGGACTTTAAAGGCAAAAACCAGTACTTTGAATTGTACCCAGAAAACTATAGGTATAATGTGTAATGTGCTTCCAGCGTCTCACTCCCAAAAGGAGGCAAGCCACCGCATTCTATACCCTGTCTCTTATACACATCTAGATGTGTATAAGAGACAGGGTAAAAAGTGCTCCTGGCCAGTGCGGCAACCTGACACTCCAGATGCAGCAAGGGGCCCAGAAGCACTCCAAGGCTGCAAACCTGATTGACCAAAGGGGGCTGGACTCCACCAATAACAGGAGTCCCAATCCCCTCCGGGTCACAAGGCCAGCCAGCCATCATCACCTCAGTCTTGTCTGGATTCAGCTAGTTGGCTCATCCTCATCCAGTCCCCAACGGCAGCCAGGCACCCAGACTGCAGGGCCTAGGTCGGATGAAAAAGAGAGGTAAATCTGGGTGTCATCAGCATACTGATGACACTTTACCCCAAACCTCCCAATGACCTTGCCCAGCGGCTTCATATACATGTTGAACGGGAGGGGAGACAGAATAGAACACTGCAGAATCCCACAGGAGAGGTCCTGAGAGGACAACAAACAATCACCCTTACAATTCTTCTTACAGGGGAAGAAAATGGGTTCTTCCCCTGTAAAATAATCGCCCTTGTTGGAAACTCAGAAGTAGCATGCTCAGCCCTGCTTGTGTACTATGACTTCTTCTCTCTAAATCTTCCAGTTTGTGCTAGAGAACATGTTCATCTGTGGCACACCCCTGCTGGAGTCAGTGGGTCTGCACGAGCCAGCTGTAGAAGAACTGCGTGAGACTATCCACACTGCCATACGCAAGGCGCTGATTCCTCTCCAAGCCTATGCCAAGAAATATGAGAAGCACTTGGAGCTTAATAACCATGACATCCCAACATTCCTAAAGTAAGTAGCATCAAGGGGGGTGGGGGCATCAGGAAGCTGAATGACAGGTTCTTGTAGAAACTCATTATGATGATACGTGTCCAATATATTATACCTACATAAGTGTGTGTGTGTGTGTGTGTGTGTACCGTGCATGTGGAGGGGTGGGTTGGGGATGTGTGTATTTTATTTACTATTTTATGATCACAGGTGCGTGTATGTGAATGATGTGCCCTGTGGGTGGGTGCCTAGGATAAATCATTTCTAATCAAAACACTCCTCCATTGAACCCAGTCTTCAGCAGTGACCAATCGCTGAGATTTTCAGAAGAAGGCAGAACATATCATGCATTACAATCAGTGATGTGGGTTTTCTGGAAAATTTTGAATTGGAAAATTTCCCCATGCAAATTTTCTTATGTGCATTAAAATTAATTTTTATAAGAAAATATTGAATCAGAAAATTTTCCTGTGCAAAATTTTCTATAGCCCTGGAAAATTTTCCACCCCACATCACTGATTACAACAAAGTAGTGATGCTAGAAAATTCTCTTCTGACCATGACATCAGCCATATTGCCTTTATGTTAGCAAGGATAGTTCTTGGTTATAAAATTATTTGATTCTTTCTAAAGTCCAGCTTATGTATCTGAGTCTCTGACCTGCCACAGTATTGATTATTCAGGCTGATTACACATTGTATGGAGTAGCATTTTCTTTTGATTGAGCCTCATTCTCCCCACTGCTAAAACCTTCAGTCCATACCTTGCTAATCCTTTGCATCGACCAAATCCCCCAAGACCAAATCCCCCCCTGTCTCGTACCACAACAAATTCATGTTCCCAGCCCTCACCTTCAAAGCTCTACCTTATTAATAACCCACCTACACTTCTGCTGTCATTCCTTCCTAGTCTCTACTCGCTTCCTATATAATCCTCTCAGTCCTCTCACCATCACTTTTCTGCACTCCTGGGTTTCCATTCACTTCCTATTATCCTAAGCTTTGTTCCTGGAATACTTTGCCACTTTCTGCCCACCCGTGGGGCATAACTGTATGTCATCATGGGCTGTGATCCTTGATGGGTTGCTGGGGATGGATGATTGTTGCTTGGGTAATGGGCCATCTGGAGTTTGTAAGGGATCCATGAAGGGGGAAGCTGGGAAAGAGAAGGGAGGCCCCTGCAATCAAGCTGATAGTGAGGTGGATAATTGCAAAGTTTAAGCTAAACCTTGTACTTTTGGATAAAAGCATGAAACTTTCCATAGATGCTCTCCCTGTATACGAGATCATTTTTTGAGGTAGGGCCCAACCATCCGCCATCTTAATTTCAAGATGGTGCTCCTCAAGACTTGAAATTGTCAAAATTAAGCCTATAGTAGGCAATATTAATGCCAAATATGTTGTGTTTAGGCTAGTTTCAAATGAAAATGGAGGATAGACTATTTTATGAAGCTTGGCTAACTGTCCGCCATCTTGATTTCAAGACGGTGCCCCTCAAAATGTGGAAGTAGTTAAAATTAACGCTATATCAGGCAATATAAATGGCAAATATATTGTATTGGGACTTATTTGTAATAATAACAAAATCATAGTTGTTTTAGCACTTTATGAAATGCTAACGAGAGAAAACACTTCATACGACATCAAACGCTGGTGTTTTCACAGTTACCGTGTTCTCCCGGGAGATCCTCCTGGACGTCCTGTCAGTACAGTAGGGTAGATCCTCACCACAACCAGTAGGAGGCAGACATTCAGATTTTGTGGAGCATGTTCTGTGGGATCTATCCCTAGCTCTCCAGTGTTTTGTCTGCCTTCACACCGGCAGGAAGCAGGCTGGCTGCCTCCATTGAGAGAGGGCAGCCTTCAATTACAAAGGAAAGTAGAAATTTCCCCTAGGTGCCCGGGGGGGCGGAATTCCCCTCCCTGTTCACCCCCCTCTGGATAGGGGTGGGGAGGACTTCCCGGGTGGCCCCTTCCCCATCCGGTGCGGGGCCCCTGAAGAGCAGGCCTAGCAGCCCCCTGAGGGGAGCTTGCTATAGGTCTCCTTAGACCCTATCCCCGCTGAATTAGATCGCTAATCCCTGTTCACCCCCCTCTGGAGAGGGGGTGGGAAGGACTTCCGGGGTGTCCCTTCCCCATCTGGCACGGGGACCCCAAGGAGCGGGTCCAGCAGCCCCCTGAGGGCAGCTTGCTATAGGTCTCCATAGACCCTAACCCCGCTGGAGCTGGGAGAGTGCCTCGTTGGTCGCGGCCAGAACCCAACGGCGACGCTTCCACCAGCTCAGGAGCGGGCGCTATCAGGGACTGGGAGCCCCCACCACCACCACAGCTGCCACCACCTGGCCTCCAGCCATGGTAGCATTCTTGTCCCCCAACACTTCCTCGGCTCCAGGGCCATGGCCCTTCCTGCGCCCCGCGGCTTGTAACCTGGCAAGCAGTGGCAGGATAGCTCCTGGATCTCCCCCCCCCCTCCAGTCCGCGTTCCAGAGAAGCGGCGAAGGCAGGAAAGCTCTCCCTACTGGCCGCGTTCCAAAGTAGCGGCAAAGGCGGGAAAGCGAAAGAGCGATGGCGGGATACTCGTCCCTCCCCCTGCAGGCCTCGCGACAGCAAGGGGTAGCATCAGCGGGAGAGTGAGAGCCAAAAGGGCTATCACAAGGAGAATGGCGGCGGCAGCAGCGGACGCGGAGACAGAAGCAGATGCTGCAACAGTAAGCCCTCCGATTCCCCCAACCCAGGACACCCATATGGTGGTTCTCAGGGAGATTCTCTCCCAACTAAAAAGGAAGAGATCTCCTCCTCAGTAGAAGAAATCCTGCCCCTACAAAGACCGCTCTAGGGACGCGGGGAAAGACAAACGCCCCAGGGCCAAGAGACCCCAAAGGGCTCAGAGGCCCCTAGACTCCACCCCACCCCACCCCGTCGGGTTCCGCCTCTGAAGAGGTGATGTCAATCCAATCCTCCGAAGAGGAGCAAAGCCAGAGGCCTTGAGGAAAGGAGAACAAGGGAGTCTTGATCGCCCAAGCGGAGACCAATTAGGAGGAGGGGGAGGCTTCAGACAACTTTGCCGCTGGCGAACACAGGACTCTGACTTACAAGGTGAGGGCTCCTCCCCAGAGGAGGGAGAGCTGGAGGAGACAGGGCTCGAGGCTTCAGCAGACCCTGACAGACAGTTTCCCAATAAATACAGTCAGGGACCAATTTACCCCCTAGTCATAAAGACCTCCACCTGCGGCAAACAAAGACAAGCAGGCCTCCTCAGACTCCTCGGATGAGGAACAGGAGGAAGGAAGAGAGTATATCCCTCAGCCTAGGGACAGAGACAGAGGGATGGTTCTGGACAGGGCGTATGAAGAGATCATCAAGAGGAAACAGTAATGCCCTAATAAAGCGGGCAGGATGAATAAAACTCCAACAGCCCTCTATTCTCTCAACCCTCCCCCCGCAAAAAAACCCCCAAAGAGGATCCTGGCCATCCCTAAGGTGGATGCAGCAGCAGCACCCCTCATCAGGAATTCTGTTTTCCTGACCGAAGGGGAGGATTTTCCACGGGATCCCACTCACAAGGGGATAGAGTGCAACTTAAGGAGGAATTTCGAGGAAGTAGCCTCCATTGTTAAAATGGCCACACTCACCTCATATTTTTCTAGGGCAAGTGATTACATGGGGTGAGTGGCTGCCCTTCCTTGACCTGAAGGAAGCTTATCTGCATGTCCCCATTCTCCCTGCTCACAGATAGCGGCTCAGGTTCAAGTATGCCCGGCAACACGGGCAATACACAGCCCTTCCATTCGGCCTCGCCACCTCTCCCAGGACATTGAGGGAGGTCAACAGGACCACGGATGAAGTGGGTCAAACGGGCCAGGTACCCTAGGGTCTCTATGAAAATGACCAGGACCCTATCCACCAGGATACAATTAGCTTAGACCTTCAAAGCGGATTCGTCAATGAATATCCTCTGCCGGGCATCCCGAGCAGCGGCTTCCAACATGGAAGCCCGCTGCTGCCTATGGCTCAGATCCTGGAAGAGAGATAACACATCCAAAATCACTCTGGTGGGCGGTGCCTTCCAAGGGGCTACACTTTCGGCATCTGCCTAGATAAGGTCCTCGCAGATCCCATGGACAAATAAAAAAAGCAAACATTGCAAAGGGGGGTTATTACAAAAAAGACTTGTCGTCCCTTCAATGCTTCATACCAAACATTAGGGGGCTCTAGACGCCCCTTTTTCCCACGGAGAGGGAACCGGCAGAAATATAGGCCCAGACGGAACAAGCAGAAGAGCAACTGTGACAGAACCATGCATATGCAGAACGCCGGGCGTCCCTAGGCGGACGCATGATTGAACACCCTTCCCCCTTCTTACAAAACAAGCCTGGGGGGCAGGCTGCAGCTATTCACGGAAGTTCAAAACGGAGACCGTACAGTCCATTTGCATGCTTACAGGAGCACTGTTTCCTAGTCAGTTTCAAGAAGAGCCACCTCGTTCCCCCCCCC
>QEPC01007158.1:1358073-1385419 GCA_003113815.1 Sphenodon punctatus
CATGGGTGCCTGTGCGACCTCAGGGTTCTGGTGCCCCCGGACAGCCCCACCCGGCTTCCTCCTGGGGGCGGGGTTGTGACTTTGGACCTGCTCCATTGCTCCGGCTCTCCTGCCTCCCCTCCAAATCCCCCTCGCCGGCGCTTAGGGTCCGTGTGTTCCTCCTGGACCGTTCCTAGGCTGCTCCCTGGCCCATGTGGGCTCCCGCTGTGCCTGTGCCACGACCTCCTGGGGCTCCCCATTCCAGGACTGGCTGTGTAGCTGTGGGGGTGCCTGTGTGGGCTGTTCTGTAGTGGGGGTTCTGGTTGCCATTGCCTGTGTCCAGCTCTGCCCCTGGGCCGTTTCCCTCCCTCTTCCCTGCCCCTTGGCCCTTCCCCCCCCCCATGCCCTTTGTGCTGTGTGTGTTGTCTGTCCCGCTGTGTCGCCCCCCCCTTCCCTTCCTTTCTCGTGCGGGTGCGGGTGCGCCCGGGCGTGTGTGTTTGTGCTGTGTGTTCCACTGTGCCCTCATTGTCTCTGTGCCTGTTGTGTGTGGTACCTCGGCGCCTCCTCTCCCTCTCCCCCCTCCCTTCCTGTTTCCCTTGTGTGGGCGTTCCCTTTTGTCCCTTCTGGCTTCGTCTGCCCTCCGGCAGCCATGTCTGTGTCCTGCCCCTGCCCGGCTCCTTCTGGGTGTTTTGACCACGGCCTGGAATCGGCGTCATGTTTGTTGCGCTTCCCTGGGCCGTGGTTTGGTGACCCGATTCCCTGCCATGGTCCCAGTCCCGTCACGTCTGTTCGGGACTTTCCTTGGCCACGTGGGGTGGTTGATCTGTTCACCCCCGCTGGGAATCCACTGTGGTGAATCGGGACCGCGTAACATCTGAAATCAGCCATTTACAGCATCTAGAAATTTGACCTCCACAAAAGCGGCTGATAGTATAATCCAACTGTTACACACTTCCCTGCTGCACATGGAATGTCTATCCAAAGAGATTCCAGAGTACATTTCATTTCACTTAAAATTTTAAGCCTGCTTGACTTGTAATAAGGAATACAAGTATCTCAATAAGAAAGAGAGAAAGTATATAGAAATAGAAGCATATATGAAAGTATATGGCCATATAAAAGAAAGAACTTGAACCCTCTGCAAAAGGGATAATCCAGCACTTGGTGGCAGGTACCAGCCAGGAACTGAAGAACAATAAACTCTCATCCAGAGCATCCTTATATACACTCTTTCACACTATCGCTATACGTTCTTGGCAAAAAATTTCTACTAGGCTAGTACATTTTCTTCTAATGAACACAATATCTCTAGTTAAAAGATGTTTTTCTTCTTTAGGGAACATCTGCACCTGTACAGATATGTCACCAAAGGACAGTGTGTGTCTAGGGCCACTTTCACCAAAGGACAGTGGGTATTTTCAGAAGTTACGAGATCACGCTCAACCACAGACAATACCCTGTGGTGGGGAATGGTTCTGTAACATCTGTTTGAGTCCCGTCAGATGTTCACCACAGTGAACCTCCGGTGGGAATCAAAATAACCACGCTTTTGGCCCTCGTCCGGGGACCAGGGCCAAAAGCATGGTTAGCGGAACCACAGCCCAGAATCGGCGGCCAGTAACATCTGTTACCGGCGCTGATTCCGGGCCGTGGCCCAGACCACGGATCGGAATCGGACACAGCGGCCAGATTGGCTGCTGCGCCCGCCCGTCTCCCGGAGGGCGGGCGGCCAGAGGAGCGTGGGGGGGCGGGGCTGTGCGGCTGCACGTTGCGCTGCGCAGCCTCGGCCCCCTCCCCCCCAGATTCCCCGTTGGGATCGGCCGGCACATCTGCTGGCCATGACGGCGGGATTCCGGCAGGGAATCAAATGGGTGATTCCGTGACGGGGCGAGAGGCACCCTGTCATGTCTGAAAATACCCAGTGTGTGTCTAGGGCCACTTTCAGACATGGCCCCCCCACGCATATTTGAGCTGTGGGGAGGGGAGGGGGAGGAATGCCTAGCCTGAATATGCGTGGGGGTCAGCCGGTCTGAAAGGTCCCCCTGCGCATATTCAGGCTGCACATTCCCCCCCGTAGCCCAAATATGTGCAGGGGGGCCATGTCTGAATGTGGCCCTAGTCTGTATTTCTAACAAGTCTGTTTTTCAAAGTTTGTTTTGTCTTACTGCTCTTGCCACACTTCGGTATTTCATCTGTTTAAATTCAGACCTGAGACTCTTTGTTCCTCAAATCATAGACAGTATTTTAGTTCTAATAAATAGATTATTTCAAGAAATCTCCAATTTAAAAAGGTTACAAGTGGAATGCCTTAATGCCACCCCTTTTCTGATGTAGCCCCAACCATTAAAGAAATCAGTGATGTCACAGCACTCTTTGGATTCCATTGTGCTCTACCCCTGGGTTTGGGCCAGGCTCAGTCCCAGTGCAGGCAGGCTCAGGCTTGCTTGGGTCCAAGCAGGGCTCTACTGCCACTACACCAGTGTGGTGTAGTGGATAAGGTTCTGGACTTGGACCTGGGAGTCCAGGGTTTGAATCCTGCCGAAGCCATGAACTCACTGGGTGGTCTTGGGCAAGTCACAACTTCTCAGTCTAAAGAGCCAGTGTGGTTTGCTGGATTTGGAACTGGGAAGCCAGGGTTCAAATCCTGCCCTAGCCATAAACTCCCTGGGTGGCCTTGGGCAAGGCACAGCCTTTCAGCCTGTTCCCCATCTGTAAAATGGGAATGTGTGTGTATGTGTCTTCCCCTGCGTGTTCCCCTCATTTGTGTCCATCTTAGATTGTAAACCCACTTGGCAGAAACCTGTCTCTAATAATAACAATGGTAAAAGCGCCAAGTACACTGCTGTCACTGTATAAATGGTTAATAATAATGATAATAAATAGGAAAAATAGTGTAGTCCCTTACAGTTAAGTTATTGTACTTTCAGAGCTCCCCAAAAGAGTAGAATTGGGGACCCGTGTTCACTGCAATTTCCCCATTGGCAGCAATAGAGAAAATGCAGCTAACAGGGGCTCTGAGTAGGATTGTGCTGGGTAACAGTTAGCTTCCTGATGTCATCAAGTGAAGCCAGTCCCTTTATAATTTCATGGCCTGAATTTCAGAGGTGATGTGCACCCCCAGTTCCTACTAATCTTAATGGCATTTGTGAGTGTTTACCATCTCTGAATATCCCAGCTGGCATCCCTGTTGTAGTCCATTAATAAAAAGCAGTGACCCCATAGAAAAGCAAAAACTTAGCTCACTAGACAATGCGACAGTTACTCATTTCTGTCTCACCATGCTTGTGCCCTATGTGTCTTTTTTCAGATCTGTGAAGCCTTCAAAGCCATCAGCCGAAAGATATATGAGAAACCAAACAGCATCGAAGAGCTGGCTGAACTGCGAGAGTGGATGAAGGGAATCCCTGAGCAGATGAAAGCTCAGGAAGTAAGGCGTGCCCTTCTCAGTAGCAGGGGCTATCCCCAGGAGGCATGGGATAAAATCATGAGAATGGACTAGGTGGTGTGTAAACAGTGAAGTTCCCCCTGAACTCATACTCATTTTCAGGACTGAATTCTGTTCAGTCAATTCAGTTCAGTTCAATGACACTTGGTTGGCATGGCAAAGTAGACAAGTATTTCCCAGTTGCTATCTTTTTGCCCAGGAGACAGTACCTCGGACCTGGGTTGTTAGAAGGCTTATATCAGGAGTGGGCAAAGTTCACAAGCCCAAGAGCCGCATATAAAAAATTTCGTATCTCTGAGAGCCATTACATTGATCACAGCTTCCCCCAGTTCCCCCACCTCACATCAAAACTCTGGCTCCCAGGCAGTCTGGTGAATTTGAGCAGCAGCAATAGCAGCGCAAAGCATGCTCCCATAGCCCCCATGAGGCGCCAATGGCTGAAATAGCATCTAGGTTTCTCTTGCTTTTGGGGGAGCTGCATGGACATGCCCCCACACATCCACTTTTGACAAGAGCCACAGTACTGGTGCCCAAGAGCCACATGCAGCTCTGAGATGCCATTTGCCCACCTCTGGCTTAAACATTTGTGTGGTGTCCTACACAAATTCCCAGGGCCAGGTTTTCAACTGACCTCTACAATTTTTACCATTGGCGTAATTTATGGAATCATACATGCAGATGTATAGATGGTCAAACTATACTATGGCAGACTCAGATGCTTAGACTTGATAATGTGGATCATAGGCTATAGTTTGCTACACTCTCATAGTCTGAACTGTTCTTGAGTCCCCATAGATGAAGATTGGATGCACAGAGAATTTGTCCAGTCTGGAAACAGTTGAGCAAGGAGCAAAGGTGAAAAACCCACAGGAGTTCTGTAGGGTTTTCAAGTAAAAGATGATTAGTTATTGCTTATGAATTCCATTCTAATTGTTACTGAGTGTCAGCTGACAGGACTTGAGTCCATGGGTGGTGGATTGAAGAAACAAAACAAAACAGAAGAGCAGGTGTTTCTACAATTTTTTGAATTAAGCTAAAAATGGTGGCTTGATGGTAGATGTGATGTGATGCAATATTGCAGAGAATGGATAACCAAGGCCTGGGGGTGGGTTGGAGTGTATCTGAGATAATCTCTGCATCATGAATGTAGATGTATGTACACTGACCAGTTGGACATGTGATGAGTGTCCACAAACCCAGAGCACAGTACTCAGCTGTGTGGGTAGTACAGCACTCGCACAGATGTCCAAAGAGTTTGGGCATTCAGGCTCCAGGTGGATCCTGCCAGTCTGTGTAGCAAATTGTTGTGTGTTCATACTTTGGCCTCTGATTTGACAAGTTGGTTGTGGAAGGTGAAGGATGTGTCTAAACTGGATTGCCATCATGGCATAGGAGAAAGGAACATAGATTGTTGCAAAACTGGAAACTACATGAAATGGTTTTATGAGTGTTTTGATTTTAAACATCAGAAAGGGCAAAATTCAGTGAAAAATGGCAAGTCGTGGTTAAGAAATGTTTCAAGTTCAGCAAAAGATGGAGATGGAGTAGCCAAGCAAATAACATTGTCAGAAATTTTGAACTAATAGTTTCAGAAAGGTTGTTTCCATGAAGATTAAAAGAATCAGTGAGAGAACTGAACCTCGGTAGCAGTCTATTGGTTTAACATTTCCAGGGACTAGACTTATCTTTTAAGAAGATCTTAAAATTGTAGTTGTGCAAGAAAAGTTTGATTGTGACCATGAACCACAGAGGCAGGGTTCCTTACAGTTTCAACAGGAGCTCTGCATTCCAGACAGTATCATAAGTTGATGACTAGTCAAAGAACATTACTTTGGTCTTCAGCTTCAGCTTGGAAGCCATTCTCAACAAAAGTAGACAAAGAATTTTTTTTTGGCACTCTCAGATATGTAGAGATCAAGGCTGGAGATCCTGTACAGGATCAGGCCTGGGAATCAGTGCAAGATTGGGTCTGGGATATTAAGGGCAGGCTAGGGGCTAAAACATGGACCAGGGGGCAGGACAGGCAGATTGATGTGCTGAAGCAGTCAGACAGGCAGACAGACAGTCCCCCTCCTTGTCTTTTGATTGTAAGCCACAGGCAGAGACCGCATCTATTTCTATGTTCTGTACCGCGCCAGGCACATGGTTGGCACTATATAAATGTTTATAATAATAATAATAATGAATAATCAGTGGGCAATGACAGAACAGACAGGCAGGCAAAATAGATTCAGGGAATAGGGCAGAATGGATTCAGGAATACGGGTCTGAGCAGGTCCAGGGCAGAAAGCAGGGTTCAGAAGAGAGCCAGTCCATGGGGCAAAAAAACAGGGTCAGGTAGGAGAGCACAGGTCCAGTAGCCAGAATGATGCACAGCAGGTCTCAGGGAAGACGGAAAGGAAGAAACAGAAGATTGGCCTTGCTTAGCCAACCAGGAAGCTGAGCTCATTGAACAATACTGAGGAAGTGTGTGGCCTGACCAGCATTGGGAGGGCCTTCAGCAGAAAGCCCTGGCCAGAGTGCAGCTGCACTGAGAGCCTGCCACTCCCACATTCCCAAGGACCCAAAGGTGCCAATTCAAGCTCTGGTTCCTTACAGTCACATATGCTCATTCGATATAGTGGATCTGGATTTTCAGAAGGCATTTGATAAGGTCCCTCATGAGAGACTCTTTAGGAAATTAGAGTCATAGGATAAGAGGCAGTGTCCTATTGTGGATCCGCAACTGGTTGAAAGATAAGAAGCAAAGAGGAGGACTAAACATTCAGATTTCACAGTGGAGAGAAGTAACTAGTGGAATGTCCCAGGGATCTGTACTGTTGTTAAATATATTTATTAAGGATTTGGAGAAGTGAGTAAAGAGTGAGGTGATCAAATTTGCGATGATACAAAGTTATTCAAGGTAGTTACAACCCGAACAGACTGAAGAATTGCAAGATCTTGCAAGACTGGGCGACTGGGCATCCAAATGGCAGATGAAATTAAGAACATAAGAACACAAGAAGTGCCGTACTTGGTCAGACCAATGGTCCATGAAGCCCAGCACCTGTCTCCGACGGTGGCCAATCTTGGTCACTTGGGGTGAAAACAGACATGACACTAACCACCCTTTAACCACCCTTGGTGGTCATTTATGCATGTTTCAAGGCTGCATAGGGCACCAATACAGCCCTGCAACATGCATAAATAACCACCAAGGGTGGTTAAAGGGTGGTTAGCGTCATGTCTGTTTTCACCCTTGGAAGAAGTACCCAACAAGGGCAATCCATTCCCTGTTGTTCACTCCCAGCTCCCGACAGTAAGAGGTTACATTCCCCAAACCTACCTGGCTAATAACTGCTAATGGACCTATCTTCCAGTAACTTGTCCAACCCTTTCTTAAACCCAGCGATACTACTGGCTGTGACCACATCTTCTGGCAACAAATTCCACTACTTAATTGTGCATTGAGTGAAAAAATACTTTCTTTTATTTGTTTTATTTGCTACCTGTAAGTTGGAGTGTCCCCTAGTTCTAGTACTATTTGAGAGGGTAAATAACTGTTCCATATTAACGTGTTCCACACCACTCATGATTTTATAAACTTCTATCATATCCCCTCATTTCATCTCTTCTCAAAGCTGAAGAGCCCCAACCTATCCAACCTCTCTTCACAGGATAGCCATTCCATACCCCTTTTCATTTTTGTTGTCCTGCTCTGTACCTTTTCTATTTCTTCTATATCTTTTTTGAGGTGAGGCGACCAGAACTGCACACAATATTCAAGGTGCGGTCACATCATAGATTTATATAGTGGCATTATGATCTTTTCAGTTTTATTCTCTATCCCTTTCCAAATGATTCCTAACATTCTGTTTGCTATTTTGACAGCTGCTGCACACTGAAATGAGGATTTCAATGTATTGTCCACAATGAGTCCAAGATCTTTTTCCTGTGTGGTAACTCCTCATTTAGAACCCAGCATTGTGTACATAACATTTGTTTTTCCCTATGTGCATCTGCATTACTTCGCGTTTGTCCACATTAAATTTCATCTGCCATTTAGGTGGCAGGAGAGGGAGGCGAGTGGGGGTTGGGATGGGGGAGGGAGGGTTTTAACTCCAATTTTGGGGTTTATTTTTCTATTGTTGATTTTATATTGCTGTTTGTATTCTGTTTATTTATATTTATATACTTTTATATGTATTTTTTAATGTTGTTACTATGTTGTGAGCTGCCCCGAGCTGCTATAACAGGAGGGAGCGGACTAGAATTCTATTTTAATAAATAAATAAATAAATAAATAAATAAATGTAAATAAAATAGATGTCCAGTCACTCAGTCTTGCAAGATCCCCCTGCAATTCTTCACACCCTGCTCGTGTTTTAACTACCTTGAATAACTTAGTGTTGTCTGCACCAGATTTAATATAGACAAGTGCAAAGTGATACATATAGGGGAAAATAACTGAAACTATATGTATAGATTTCTGGGTTCTAAATTAGGAGTTAGCACTCAGGGAAATGATCTTGGAGTCATTGTGGACAATACATTGAAATCCTCAGCTCTGTGTGCAGCAGCTGTCAAGAAAGCAAACAGAATGGTAGGAATCATTCATGAAGGGATAGAGAATAAAACTGAAAATATAATAATGACTATATAGATCTATGGTATGACCGCACCTGGAGTATTGTGTGCAGTTCTGGTCACGCCATCTCAAAAAAAGGCATAGTAGAACTAGAAAAGATACAGAGAAGGACAACAAAAATGATCAAGGGTATGGAACAGCTCCCATATAAAGAGAGTCTTGATAGGTTGGGGCTCTTCAGAGTAGAGAAGATACGACTGAAAGGGGATGTCATAGAAGTTTATAAAATCATGAGTGTTGTGGAACATGTAAATAGGGAGCAGTTAATTATCCTCTCTAACAGTACTAGAGTAAGGGGACAATCCATGAAATTAACTGTCAGTAGATTTAAAAACCAATAAGAGAAAGTATTTTTTTTACTCAGCGCACAATTAACTTGTGGAATTTGCTGCCAGAGGAAGTGGTCAAGGCCGGTAGTGTAGCTAGTTTTAAAAGGGGATTGGCTAAGTACTTGAAGGATAGGTCCATTAATGGCTATTAGCCAAGTACGTTTTGGGAATGTAACTTCTTACTGTTGGGGGTTGGAACAACAGGGAGTGGATTGTCTATTGTGACCTGTTGGGTACTTCTCCTGAAAGACAGAGATTGGCCCCTGTTGCACACAGGATGCTGGGTTCAATGGACCATTGGTCTGACCCAGTATGGCACTACTTATGTTCTTATGCTATAATCGTGATGAAAGCCTAATTGTTCAGGGATCAGCATGCTTTCAGCTATTGTAATTGCTCATAGCAGGATTATACGTTATAGCTTAAAACAGATGTTGAGCAGAAGCAGAGGGTGGTAGATGACAGCAGAATAAGGGTCTTTACCAGGTTTGAAAAAGGCAAAATGTTCTAATGTAGCCATAGTTCGATGATTTTTTCCCCAAAGAAAATCCTGGTCTACAACTGAACAAGGCAGCTTCGTGTACAAAAGCAAAGATCCCTGTAGAATTCTGGGGAGAAAATAGCTTGTTCTGGAACAGTCCTACAGCTCAAGTCTTGAAGAACGTTATCAAGTGCTGACCCCAGGAAGGCAGCCAGAAGACTTAACCACAGATACTTCAAAACCAGCAGCATGTTTATGTAAATTGGGCAGCCAGCTGTCTAACCACCAGGTCTGTGAGTGCAGATGCAGATTTGGTGGAGATAAATGTCTGAGCAAGGAAAAGTTTCTGAAGCAGTTGGAAATGTTGCCCTTAATGTATATTATATATCCATTCTGTGTCCTAGATACCCACCCAATACTTAGATCAAGTCAATACCCAACATCTGCATGTTTTCCAAAAACTAATAAAAGAAACAATAATAAAATGGAAACAGTAAAGATATTGATCCTGGTTCTCTTATTGTATCAGGGTATTTTCAGACGTGACAGGGCCAATTGACCCCGTCACAGAACCAATCTGTTGATCCCCAGCTGGGGCCACCGCGTCACGGCCTAACAGACGTGCCAGGGGCTCCCGGCGGGGAATCGGGGAGGGGGCGGGGCCGCGTGGCGCAACGTGCGGCCGCACAGCCCTGCCCCCCCCACGCTCCCCGCCGCCCGCCCTCTGGGGAGACGGGCGGCCGCCGCGGCCAATGTGGCCGCAGCGCCCACCCGAATTGACCACAGGCCGGAATCCCTGCGGGGATTCCGGGCCGTGGCCGCCGTCCAGACGTGATGGCTCGTTTCATCGCGGCAGGGAATTGCCTTCACCACGCGATCACTGCCAGCCCCGCCAGTTCAGCTGATCACGTGGCGAATGCGATTCCCCGCCGCGATTGACCATGGTGAACATCTGGGGGGGAACATCCGTTCCCCCCATCAGACATTACGTGGTCACAACCACCACAGGGAATTGACTGTGGTTGACTGTGATCTCGTAACATCTGAAAATAACCATAGTCTCATGCCGGTGTAATTCCAGTGACTTCAGGAGAGTTATTCTTGTATTATACTGGTACAATAAAATAATACCACCCAACACGTACATGAGCTTTTATCTGTAAATCTCAAAGCTCTCAACAAAGAGGAAAGTATCATTATCCCCATTTTGCAGATAGGGAAAATGATGCCTAATAAAGGAAAGTGACCATCCCAAAGTCATGGGGTAGGCCAGTGGCAGAGCCTGGAACAGAACTTAGTTCTCCTGAACCCCAGACTAGTTTCCCGTCACACTGCCTTTTTAAAATGTAGTATGACTATCAGAGAATCAGGATCGCTGTTTGTATGGTAGAGAAGTATAGCATGTTGGAAGTAAGCTTGTGAGGCTACAGCTCCCACAGGGGCTCTCTTAGGGGTGTGCAATTCTCATTATTGTAATAACGAAAATGAAACATAATAACAAAAACAAAAATGAATTTTTGTTTTCAAAATAATGGGAAAACACTGAAAAATGTATTTCCAGCTATAATCTTTTTGTTTCTTATTCAATTCTGATGAGACTTGGGGAGATTGTACACCCATTGGAGAGCACTATGTGTAACTGGATTTTGGAAGGATTGGATAAAGGGAACCAATTTTATAAGCAGTTGAATGTTGTGATTTTAAGAAAAGCTTCATACACATTCCTGGCTACAACGTTTTTATCGTCCGTCTAATTTGCATAAAACCTGGGAAGAGTATGTCACTCCCCAAGATTACCAATCCTGCCAAATTTCAGAAACATTGGATAAAGGGTCCTGATGTTATAAGCCATTAACTTGAAAATGTATTTATGAATGTAACATTTTTATATTCCATACTGTTTACAACACATTGGGCAGGAATGTATCCCACACCTTCCCTGTCATCTCTGCCAAACTACAGGACAATTTGATAAAGGGTCCCAATTTTATAAGCAATTGAAGTTGTCCCCTTGAAGACCATTATTCAGATAAATAGCAGCACATGCAGTGCTCGTCGGAGGCAGGCACCTGGTATGGCAGGGGGAGGGAGGCTGTAGGAGGGAGGATGGGGAGCAACCCAACAGACTGTCAGACACATTCAATGGCCAATTACTGCATGCTTCCAGCTTTACAGGACCAATCGGTGGTGGTTTCGAGGTGGGCATAGAAGGGACATAACTGGGACTTTGAGGATAGCATTCCAACAATCAGGAGACATGGTTTACACATCCAGACTGGCCAATTATCATCACAATCACATCCTGCAGCACTCTGACAGTACATAAGAGAATCTCTATTAGCATTTCCTAAACAAATGCTTCCAATTTCCCAGTAACAAGTGGTGGAAAGACATTGGGTAATTTCAAATGTGACGAGCCTTTTGGCCCGCCACGCTGAACCCTGGACTGGAATCTGTCTCGGATCCTGGTCCATGATCAGGCCAGCCATCCATCAGACGTGCCGGCCTGATCGCAGAGGGGAATCTCGGAGGAGGCGGGACTGCACGGCGTGACGTGTAGGCATTCAGCCCTGCCCCACCCCCCGCACGTCCATGGCCGCCTGCCTCTGGGGAGATGGGCGGGCGCAGTAACCTATCAGACCGCTGAACCCGAGCCTGTCCCATGGTTGGGACCTGATTACGGGATGGGGATGGCACACATTCGTTCATCGTGCCCATTACCAGCCCCGTTCTGGATCATGGCCAACCTAACCACAGTTCTGGAGGTGAGGCCGGCCTCACCTCCAGAACCGTGGTAAATTTGATCCCAGCTGGGTGTTCACTGTGGTGAACATCTGGCCGGGAGCAAATAGATGTTCACAGGATCGCAGCCACCACCCTGAATCAACTGTGATTCAGGGTGGTTGACTGCGATCCCATAAGTCTGAAAATACCCGTTGAGGTGGTCGCAGCACAGAATGAGGATATTTGGTTGACATTTCTGCTGGCCAGTTGGCATCACAAACAGATCTTATACCACAGTGACATGTAAAAGAATCCCTGGCATAGACTCATTCTCTGCATATGCTGTGCAGGCTTATAAAATTGGTGCCCTTTATCACGTCTTTCTGATATTTGACAGAGATGATCCTGAAGGTGTGAGATATAGTCCTGCCAAATGTCATGTACACTGGTTGAAGTATAAAGATGTTACAGTCAGAATTTTTATACCACCAGAACCCTTTGTCCAATAATTCTGAAAGTTGGCATAGATAGTAATCTTGGGGAGGGGTATAAACTTGCCAAGTGTCATCCACATTAAATGGGAGACAAAGAAGTTACAGCCAGGAATGTATATGCAGATTTTTGCAAAATAACATAATTCAACTGCTTATAAAATCTGATTCCTTTATCCAATCTTTCTCAACTTAGGCACACATAGTGCCTTCTGTGGGAGGTACAATCCCTCCATGTTTCATCTAAATATAATGAAAAACAAAAACGTTACAGCCACAATTGTGTTTTCCATTGAAACCAATGGAAAGCAAAAACGAAATGTCAGTATTTACAAAAACGAAAGATTTAAATAACGAAAACAAAAAATGAAAAGGAATAATGACATGGGTCCCTGGTGTACACCTCTAGCTCTCATGGCCAGGGGTTGGGCTAGATGACCTATGAGGTTCATTCCAATGCCGTGATTCTGTGCGGTGTAGCCTCGCAGATAATTCCAGTCAACAACATTTTCAGTGAATCTATGTCATTTGGGGCTGTCATCTCTCTTTCCCTCATTGCCTAGGAGCTGATCAGTAAGGTCATGGAAGATTATGAAGTCATGGAGGAATTCCTTTACAGCTTGTGTCAAGATGATTTCAGTGACAAGTGAGCATAAGACTTTTTCCCTACTGTCAAAGCAGGACGTTTGCTTTAGTTACCAGTCCATCCTTACTTCCTTGTTAGGACTTCACAACTCTTCATGTGATAGCCAGGCAGGACCAAGTGCGGTGTTTTCCCACCCTCAAGGGACTTCCTTCTCCTTCCCCTCTGCATTGCCTCCCCCCACAGAAGGTTGCCACTCTAAACAGGCCATCCTGTGGGTAGGCCTGCCATGTAGCCAGGTTGTGTGCACACTGAAATCCACATTCAGAAGCAGAAACTTTAGACGTACTTCCTCCTGCCCAAAGTTTGAGGCAAGCAGGATTTGGGGGATCTTTGTGGTAGCAACTACAGTCTTTACCACAAATTGTTCGTGTTGATGCTGGGGAGTTAACCCAAGGGTTTATTACCATTTCCTGTGAGCAAGCTCTGCCCATATTTCTGGGTCACCTAAACCCTGCCTTCACAATACCACTGGGCCTCTTGCCGCTATCTAAAAAACAAATTCTTTTTCATCAGTGGTTGGCTGTTCCTTTAAAAATCCTCTCCCTTTCTCAAGCCTCTTTTTATCAAACAGTTTCACCACAGACGAATAACACAAAAATCTGCTTGGCCTGGCCAAAGCCTTGTATTTTCCTGGTATCATTCAAATTCCTTCACCTGTGTGATCTGGTGACTGAACTCCCTTATCAGCATTATTCCAATCCCATCCCTGTGGTGCCTCTTTTAATCCCTTTTGTTTTCTATTTCTACTTGAGCTCAGGTGGGCTGCAAGTTATTGGCCTCTGAAAATCACCAATCAGACTGAGCTGATTCGACAGCAGCACCTAGAGGATGAGGAGAGGTTCCGCAAAATTCAACTCATGGATCAGAACAACTTCTTGGAACGACTGGATGGTTTGCAGGTACTGAAACCCAGCCCTGTGGCAGACGTTCCAAAGCTAGCTTGGATCAAGTAGGCTTGAGATTATTATCAGATAGCTGGGACTATCCAGTCTCTATGATTTGGGAGTAATGGTGTGAAATTAGACAAAGATGACTTTCCTGATAGTGAGGACTAGTCAGCTATGAAATAGTCACTAAAGGAAGTGGTAGATGCCCTGTAAGTTGCATCCCTTTTAAAAACAAATAGAAAACGGGGTCCTGGAGAATATGCTGTTGGAAGTAATCCAAGAGGATGGAGAAAATAGCTGAGGATCATTTTTACCTACAATTTCTGTGATTTCATATAGATCAGCAGTGAGAAATATGGGCAGAAATTGACTGCTCTGGCTCTTAGGGTGTTTTCAGACAAGATACTCTCCACCCACCTCCCACCCACTATACATGTTACAGGGCACCCATAGGGCAACACTGCAGCCCTGCAATATGTATAGTGGGTGGGTGGTGGGTGGGCAGTGGGTGGAAAGTGTCGTGTCTCAGAAATGCCATTGGTGGGTGACTGAATGCAAAAAAAGGGGGTTACGTTTTGTTCCATCTGTCCACTGGTCAGAGGTTAGCATTAATTCCCCATCATATTCCCATTGACTTGAACAGGGCTGGAACTGGATTAGGAGAGGGAGACTGCAAAACTAACAATGGGCTTTAGTGAGGAAGGAAAGTTTGTTTCTGCATATGCGGAATTCTTTTTATTTATCTCCAGCAATGTGGAGCCTGGTGCTGAACAGCAGGTTTAGACACAGTTCTGCCCCCAAGGGGCTTGGAATCTAGGATGAACAAAGGAGGGAAGACAAAGGAGAGAGAAGAAACATAGTGAGAGACTGGGAGACATTCATGAAGTTGAGAAATTGCAAGTGCATGTTTTTAGCTTAGTTTCAAAGGGAGGATTCCGGAGGACAAGACACATAAAATAGCCATCTAGGAGGGTGAGGAGCTAGGGAAAGTCAGATGGAAGAGGTAAGATTTTAGGAGGGATAACAACAATGAAAAGTAAGCAATGAAGCTGAAATTCTGAGAGAAGCACTCAGCTTGTGTTCCTGCTATCTATTCTCTTTCAGTTGCTTGTGGCTGGGTTTTCTGCCCACATGGACATTAACCGAGCCCATGAGATAGCAAATGAAGCAAGGAGGATCAAGAAGCAGTTGAAGGAATCCCAGCAGATGGCCATGCTCTATAACAACAGGGAGAGGATTTTTGGCATGCCAGTTACTAATGTAAATGTCAAGCACTCTCTCTTTTCTGTCTGCGCAGGGCTTCATACAATACCATCCTGATTAAGGCCTTTCATAACTACTGTAAAAGAAATAATAAATAACAACTCCTCTATCTAATGACATATCAGTGGGGGGATTAGATATCTCTCTCCTTTACTTCTCCAGCATGGTTCTTAGAGAGGCCCAACCTTCTGTTATGGTCACTCCATTCCATTACTCATCTTTGCTCCTGTGAGTTGGTCCAGGAAAACAAGGATAACACAAAATACTCAGGGCAGTTTTAGTGAGCTTTAAAGGAGGCTTGACTCTGGCTCAGAAAAATAGGACAGCTCAGAGGGCAGTGATTAGTTAGTCATTTTTGTAGGAGAGTTAATGCATAAGATAAAGGTTATGATGCCTTCTGCGCAAAGCAATGGCTTATAGTCGTCAAAACAGGGAAATTATTGTGTGGCCTTGGAGAGCAGAATGTTTCTTGGGGAGGTAGTTAGTTTACACACCTACACTATTAGTAACCTTACTGTTAGTAACTATGTACATTTCTCTCTCTCTCTCTCTCTCCTTTAAGGCTACAATCCTTGTACAGAATAATTTTCTGCTTTATTCCCATGCATACTTAGCATCTCTGTAGCTTAGTGTGTATTTTATTTTTACACTCCAAGAACCCAACTTGATTGTGGAGGCAGCAGGTATGTCCTTAAATGCATATGGATGGGCCCATTACATCCGCCAAAGCATCATATGAGTCGTGCAAATGGGTCTTTGCAAGTGTTATTAAGGTAAACTGCCTGCCTGACTACCATTTGCATGTGTACATATGCGTGCAGCTAGAATGTGTGCATTTTATCCAGCATGCCTGATGGTCACCTCATTGAAACTTTGGCATTAAATATCATAAAACCTGGTTGCAGACTTGCAATGCAATTAAATGAAACTGCACCCATCTGGGCCAGAACTGAATTTCAGCACCTCTGTTTTGCTGTGGTTGTGCCTACTCTATCAGTGGTTCTGTATCAGTTCATGACTGAGTAGTTAAGGCTAAATTGTACATTGAGAAAGTTCAATTGATCCTGCCATGTAGGGCCACCCTGGGGTGAGGCGCTCACGGTGCTCTGGAACATCCCGGCGCACCGTGAGCAGAGTAGGCCACCCAAACCTGGAGCGCTGGCCAGAGGCATAGCAGCAGCCCATCTAAAGGATGGCTGGCCACTGCAGCCCACTCCTGGCTACGGGTTGCCCCAGCAATGGCCATAGAGATGCAGGCGGCAGCCTAGAGCGGCTGCCAATCCACCCACAACTCTATGGTCGGGGGCAGACTGGGTAGCAGTGTGGGGCTTCATGTAAGCCCTCTGCCACCGGAGCAGACCCAGGGGTGGTCACCCCCGGGTCTGTCTAAAAACACCCAGTATGATTCTATAATTACTTTCAGGGAACACATGCCTACCAATCAGCAATGTTCTTTTAATGTCTATAGTATGATAAACTATCCAGGATGGTTAAGGACTTCCAGCCATTCTGGGATCTTTGGACTACAGCATCAGACTGGATGCGCTGGGCCGAGAGCTGGATGAACGACCCTCTCTCTGCAATCGATGCTGAACAGCTAGAGAAGAACGTCAATGAATCTTTTAAGACGATGCACAAGTGTGTGAAGCAGTTCAAGGATATTCCAGGTAACTGCAGCGTCTGTTGTGTTTTCTGGTTCACAGCAAGTGAAAACAACAGATATGCACCTTAACTCCTCTTTAACATGGCTTTAACATTTCTTATGCATGTTGCAGGGCTGCATGGGGCACCAATACAGCCCTGCAACATGCATGAGAAATGTTAAAGTCACCGCTTTTAAAGTGGAGTTACGTGCATGTCTGTTTTCACCCAGTGTCTCATACTGCGATGTCGAACTCTAAAACCATGGTCTAGATGGTTTCCATTGTAATATATTCTGCAGTGGGAGAAGCTGATTAATGCTTTTTAACTGGAGCACTGATGGAAACAATGAAGTGAATCAGTCCTCATAGAGGAGAAAAGGAGTGGATGAGTGAGGGAGTGTGAATCATTATGCTAAGTGAAAGCAGTGAGAATACCTGCTTGTATAGCTGGGTCTGAAGTTTTCATTCGAGTGCTTCTCCCATCATCATCATCATTTTATTTAGGCACGGGCTCTCGCCATGGCCAACATACAACAAATAAATACAAAGACAAAGACAAATTCAAAAACAAATATAATAAAATACAGTATCATAATACTATTAAAGACCAATAAGCCAATGGCCAGCACTGAATCAATTGAACAAAGTACATAAGGCTGGTTAACGATCGATCCTGCCAATGGCAAGGAACATAGAGACTAACATCTGCCATATCATCTTCCATATCAACAGAGATTAATACCCGTTTACATATTTCCAGCTGCCATTTTCTAAGACCCAGAAATTGGATACCCATCCAAACAATCACCATCAACCTTAACCTATACTGATCTAGACGATGATTTAGTCAAACCATCATATCACCATTCAATCCTCTTCTTAATAGGGTTAATAGACCAAACCTACAAAAATCACAAATATCTCCAGGCATCACTGGCAGCTTGGACCTCGTTGTAATACATACAATACACAGTCACCCGGGTACAATCATCCTACTGTCGTGTGGCTAATGCCACCTACATATTTCCTTACTCTTCCTCCATATTTCTTGTCATGGCGGAACTGAGCCCCTGTAATGTCCCTCTAATCCTCTCTCTTCTTTTGGAGGCTAGCCATGTATAGGACACGACAGCCACCACACCCCCACTTTCGTGGAGGCCAAGAAACCACTCATATCCCTGGGCCAGTTTGGTGCACGAGGAATCACGCACAAGCAGGTGCAACTAAACTGCCATAAGTACATTATAATAGGGGCAGACTGTCAGGAAATGCACCACATCCTCTACCCCTCCCTGGGAGCAGCTACAGACTCGCTTCCCATAGGGAACCCTCCCGTACCTCCCTTCGACCACCGCAGTCCTCACCATCTGGAACCGGAGGAGAGTGTAGCTTCTCCGGAGTTTGCGGTTTTGCAAAATATCTAGATATGGCTCTAGCCCCTACACAGTCTTTATTGTTTTAAGCCTGGGAGCCACCCTCCAGCTTCTAACCACTGGCATATCCTCTTGTCCCTCGACGTCCTTTAGTCTATCCAGAATTTCCCTCCCAATCGAGTGCTTCTCAAGAATGTGAAACAACGTATGTTAAGCCAAGGCCTTGAGGCTGCCAGTCTTTTTTTTTTTTTTTTTTTTTTAAACCCGATGGACAGCGGGAATGTGAGGTGGTTCTACTTCTATTGCAAGTGCAGCGACAAGACGGTGCTGCCAAGATTAGTCCACCATACTTAGTAGAAGAATCATGCCATTACATACTCACTGCTTCACCTATGAGTGCCAGCTGGAAGGAAGCACCATGTGAGCAGTGAACGGGTGTATCTGAGTCGAGAAGCCATGAGCTTAGGTTTGATCCCATGTATTTATTTACTGAGATTTATATCCAACAATAATGAATAAAAATTAGCATAAAATAAATACATAAAATAATATATGTGCCATATAAAAATCCTCTAACCCTTCTCACCCAAGAACCTATTCCCACCCACCTTTGGACCATGACCTTAATTGGCCTAGCCAAATAGAAGGGTCTTACATTGCCTCCAGAAAATGCTCAGGCTCTAGCTTTGGCAGATCTCCAGGAGAAGGGAATTCCAAAGTTGTGGGTCAGCCACTGAGAAAACCTCTCTGGGTGCCCTTGTTATTATTATTTATTATTAACAAACATTTATATAGCGCCAGCAGTGTACCTGGCACTTTACAAAGTAATAAAATAGACACGGTCCCTGCCCCTAGGGCTTACAATCTGAGAGACAGGAGCTGGGGGAGAGACTTAGGAAGGGGAACAGAGGGAGAGACAAGGGGTCTAACATTCATGAAGATGCGAGGTCTCAAGTGCACGTACTTGGCTTGGTTACGATGAGAATGACAGCAGGCAGGTCCATGTTGCAAGGATAAGGGTAAACCGATCGTAGGTATAGGAATAGTGGCTCAGCAGGATAAAGAGTCAGACAGAGCAGAGCGAAAGAGGTGAGTTTTAAGGAGAGATTTGAAGGTATGAAGGGAGGGGGCAAGGCGGATGTGGACAGGGAGGGAGTTCCAGGCATGGGGGGCAGCAAGTGAGAAGGGACGAAGGCGCTTAGGGGAGCAGGGAAGGCGTGGAAGGGTGAGAGAAGGGACAGAGGAGGAGCGAAGTGCACGGGCTGGAGTATGGAGGGCGATAAGTGCAGAGAGGTAGGGGGGAGCAAGGTTGTGAAGAGCTTTATAGGTGAAGACTAGGAGCTTGTGCAGGATTCGTTCAGGAAGGGGAAGCCAGTGAAGCGAAGAGAGGAGGGGCTGCACATGGTCGAAGCGACTGGCGAGGTAGATGATCCTGGCAGCAGAGTTTTGGACAGAGATGAGGGGAGAAAGGTGAGACTGGGGAAGGCCGGGGAAGGCCTTGTTGTATGGCTTTGGTGCTATGATGGAATTAGCAAGAGGTCATTCTCAACTGACCTTAAGATTGTGATGGGACATAGAGGGGAAGACAGTATTTCAGGTACAGAGGGTCCAAGTCTTTTTAGGCTTTATAGGTCAATACCAGGAGCTTGAATTATGCCCCAAAAGCTATTGGAAGCCAGTGCAGATACAAAAGCACAGATGTAATGTGCTCCTGGAAGCCCACCCCTGTCAGAAGGTGGATTCAGGAACACCTTAAGGCTGTGAAGCTGAGTGACCAGAGGTGACTGGACCCTTTAGAGGATGATGCCGTATCCCTTTGGCTTTACTTCTGTGCAGTAGGGGAAAGAATATCATACAAGAGTGGGGAGAGGGGTGACCGAAGTTGAAAATGAGTGATTTTAGATGGACCCATGGGTGGCCACCTCTGGATCTGCTCCGGTTGCAGCAGGTTTAGACAGAGGCCACCATGGCCCACCATCCTCCCCCGCATCATAGAACTGTGGGCAGATTGGCAGCTATTCTAGGCTGCTGCCTGCAGCTCTATGATGGTTGCCGGGGCAGCTGGGAGCGGAGCTGCAGTGGTTGTCCGCCCTTAGATGAACTGCTGCTCCGCCCCATGCCAGTGCTCCAGGTTTGGGTGACCCACTCTACTTGTGGTGCTCTGGGATGTTCCGGAGCACCACAAGCAGAGCTGGCCCAGAGCAAGCAGCAGTTACTCTGCTCTTGCTCCACCTCACCCCAGGGTGACCCACCTTTACATGGATGGGAGGGAGCGGGAGTGGAGCAGATGTCCATCTAAATATACCAAATGTGTGAAAAGAGGGGGAGGGGGTATTGGTCACACTGTGACATCATAATCATAAGTTTTCTTCTCTGGCACAGTCATTTAGTATGTGGGTATTTAGATAGGTACAGGTAGGACCCATGTTGTTCACTGCATTTTCCCCATTGCCACCAAAGAGGAAAATGCAGCAAACACAGGTCCTTGGGAGGTACATTTACTTGCTTTCCTGTCTTGCCATCTTTCTATACCTCCTCTCATTTACCTTCATCTTTGCCTGTTCTGCCCCATCTTCCCTCCCGGCTGTCCTTAATTCTGATAATTTCCAGTACCTCTTGTTAGCTTTGTGTTGCTCCCCAACTGACCTTATTCTCTCTGCATACTGATACACACATCCCACCACTTTTTCTCCAAGGCCACACAAAGTAAGGAATACAGAGTAAAGAGGCAACCACCCAAAAGACTGCATGGACAGCCACTCTAGCCTGATCCCCTGTTCTTTAGGTCAAGGAGTCCTTATATTTTGGGGGATGTAAGAGAGACTTAAGGCTCCAGATACAGACCAGAGAGAACTGTGGAAAATGAAAAAGATGACATATAGTGGATGGGTCGTTTTGAAAAGTATCAGAGGATTTTTTGTTATTCATATCTCAATTGTATTTCTGTGTTTGAAAACTATTACATATAATACATTGGGTTCTATAGTACTATTAAAATGTGGGTGTAGTGGGGCATGATTTGTGTGATGCATTTTGGAGGGGGGTCTGTAGTAGAGTGACAAACTGTGATGGGGTAATAACGACAAAAAAGGCATGACATACTTTATGAACCCCCAGTCTACACAGCCCAAGATAATGTAAGATTGGGTCCTCCTAGACTTCTTGTTCTGATCCTCAGTTTTTGCCTTGTGTTTGCGTACTTGGCTCTCCCCACCTTCACTGTACAGAATGTGGTATATGAAACACCATCCTCCATTGCTTGTCTCATGCTTATTTCTGATGTTATCATTTCTTTCTGCTCACTAAAGCATGCCAAGATGTGGCCTTGGAAATCCGTGGCAGGATCGAGTTGTTCAGGCCATACATCCCCCTGATTCAGGGCCTGCGTAACCCTGGCATGCGTAACCGGCACTGGGAGATGCTTTCAGAGGAGATCCACATCAATGTCAAGCCCAAGGCCAATTTGACCTTTGCTCGCTGCCTGGACATGAAGCTGCAGGATCACATTGAGAGTATCGCCAAAATAGCTGAAATAGCGGGCAAGGAGTTCTCCATTGAGAATGTGAGCATAACATCTCATAAGACTTTCCTTGTAGTGTCATCATCATTCATGTCCCAAAGCTGACTCAAGATGAATGATTTCTCTATGGCAACTCCCCATTTCCTCACGTTCAAGGGTCTTACCATTTACCCTAAGTGTTTGAAAGTCCCCAACAAAATTACAAGCCATTTGGGAACACTGACATCCTTCCAAGTCCAGGTCCAGGTAGATCTAGGGTCTAGGAAGATTAGACTCTTCTTGGAATAGGCATGACAAATCATCATACATATGGGGGTGAGGGGAATAGACAATACTGGGTGGCTTATTGTTGGGGGACTCATTGGTGATATATATACAACCTTTCATCCTTCAGGTCACTAGTTCAGATATGACCTAATAGTGGCTATGACTAACAGTTATTGCCATTTTCACAGCTTACTGCTGATCTCTGTTCAACATGGACAAGCATCTACATTTCAAAATCCTTCTTCCCCCCAGTGTTACTAATTGCCAATCTTGACCCAGATGCCTCTGCTCAAATGGGCATGGAAACTAAGTTGCCCTGTCACTGCTGAAGATGTCTCTTCAGGACAGGACTGAGGAGTGTTGCCTGGCCTGTCTGCTTGCCTAAATAAGTTTGGTTTCTACTGCAGGGACCATCCCCTTCCATGGGAACTAAATTTGTTTTGTTTTTTTGCTGGTGTATGACCCCCTTTTGAGACTTAACCATAATCCCATGACCTGAGACTGCAAGAAAGACATGCAAAGTCTATCAAATATAAATCAGAACTGTGACCCTATCTGTAGATGATGTGTCTCCAATTAAGGTCATGGCCCATAGTTTGGGAACGTCTGACGTAAGGAAGGGCAAGTGTTAAGCAATGTCTCTGCAGTAAGACTGGAAGTTAAATTGCCTCCTCCTATTACAGGCCCTGGATAAGATGGAGAATGAATGGGTCTCAATTCTCTTCAATGTGATGCCCTATAAAGAAACAGAAACATTTATTTTGAAGAGCCCTGATGAAGCTTCCAAGCTCCTAGATGATCACATCGTCATGACTCAAAGCATGTCCTTCTCACCGTACAAGAAACCATTTGAGGACAGGATCAACACCTGGGAAAACAAACTGAAGATGACACAGGTACCAATTTCCTATCTACTTTCATATGCTCAAAAGAGGGATTTTGACTGTTCTGCTTTAAGTTGGGTGGGGAACTTTTTCCCTCCCACAGGCTACTTTGAAAATTAGTACAAGCTCTTGGACTGAATAGGAATTCGGGGCAGGGGTGCTTAAATAATGTGCTCAGGATGGGGGAAGGAAAGGGAGGGTCTAGGGTGGCCATACCGCCCCTTTAAAAGAGGATGCTTATGAAAAATACATAGTGCAGGGTTGCACTGGAACCAATGCAACTCTGCAACATGTATTTTTCATAAGTGTCCTCTTTTAAAGGGGAGGTATGGCTAGCCTAGGAGGATCTGACCATGGAACTATGCCAGAGGTGGGAAAATGACAGCTTGGGAGCCACATGGGCTCTCAGGTACCTGTACCACAGCTCTCTCAAGAAGTGGCTGTTTGGGAGCATGTCCAAGAGACTCTTTCAGGAGTAAGAGAAGCTTGAGTTACCATTTCATCCTTTGGAGACTCACGGAAGCTGTGAGAGAAGGGAGAGCATGCCCTGTGCCACTATTGCTGCTGCCTGAACCCACCAGACCTCCTGGAAGTCAGAGCTTTGACGTGAGGATTTGGAGGTTGCCAGGCTGTCCCATCCCCAGGATTGAGAGAAGCTGCAATTGATGTAATGCATCTTGCATCTCTGTGATATGAAAATTTTGCTATGGAGCTCTTGGGCTTGGGACCTTTGCCCAACAGTGATCCGTGCCATGGCCTTATCTTCTCCTGAGCTCACTCTTTTAGTGCTTAATGCTAAGGAGTGGTTCTATGGGTCAGAACAGGAATTGGAAAGGGGCCAAATAAATAACAGCTGTGGACTACATTTGACCCACAGGCCCCAGGCACCCAACCTCTACTTTAAGTTAATAGAGGATAAACAGGTACAACTAAGGAGCCTGATGATAAATTTATGGGAATCGAGGTCTACAGGGGTGTAGCTAGGTTGGAATGGGCCCTTGTGCAGAAGGTGGAATGGGGCCTCCCATCCCTCTCCCCATAGCCGAGATGCACCTACACCAGGAAAAATGCACCCCTCCACCGCCGTTTATGCCTGTCCCTAATATAGCTGTGCCCTTGGGTCTGATAGACTTCTGCTTTAGTAAAAGGAACAAACTGAAGACTACTTCTTGTAAATACTTTCTCTCCTGTGGAGGCAGGCAGTCCGTGCTGGGCTTTGCTCCTCCAAATCAGGAATTAGGCAGGATCTGGTCTGTGATAGACTGTCAGTACCTAGGGGAGGAGCAGCCCTAGCCCTTCTAGCCCAGAACTGTTCGCAGGAGAAACAGCAGGGGGCTTTCTCCTCAGGGGAAAGCCAGGTCTCTTTTTTTTTAAAAAAAAGAAGGAAACTAGAAAGCTAGCCAGCTAGCGTGTTGTTGAGGCCCAGAGGAGCAGGACACTTGCCCCAGATTCCCCCACCCCCCACCCCCCGTTTCAGGGAGGATGACACGGGGCTAGAGGGAGTCCCGAGTTTTGGCGCTGTGATGTCTTCGAAAAGGACAAGCGGGGCAATAGGATGAGGCAGCCGACAGCTCCCGCTCAAGGGCCTCGGAACTCGCCTGCGGCACCTCAGCGGTGTGCATGGGCACTCCAGTGCCACGGACACCGGGCAGAAGCCTGGGAGCTGCCCGCCCATTGCCAGCCTCCACAGATACAGGTAGGGTGAGTGCGACCCCGAGGGGCCCCACGGAGACCCCACGTGGCCCCCAGTCAGCGGGTCAGGAGCCTAGGAGGGAGAGTGGGCCTCCTCACAGTCAGGCCGTCAGACTTAGCAGCGGGGGAGGGGCCTCTGAGCCCGGGACGGCTTCCAAAGTTTCCCACGCCCGCCGGTCAAGTGGCAGTGGAACAGTTCCCTCATGGAGAGGCAGCCTGCGGGGAACGGACAGACCCGACTACGGAGTAGGCCCAAATGGCAGGAGACCTCCATCCCTGCAGAGCTCCTGAGGGGTCTCTAGCCCCAGGCCTCATAGCCCTCGTGGGCACAGTCCCCAGAGACGTTCACCCAGTCAGGATTCCTACCGGCGCCACTCCAGGGGGCGCAGCGAATCCACAGCAAGGCCTCGTTCCTCAGGCTCTACTGACAGGCATAGGAGCCCGGCTAGGGGGAAGGAGGGGTGTAGCCACCCCAGGCACAGACCCCACAGCTCGGCTTCGCCCACCCATAGCCCCTCTCTGGTCATTAGGCATCATAGGAGAAGTCCTCCGGCTGGCACCCCCCTCTCGGGAAGCAGCTGGGCAAGCAGCAGGGCTAGGGCACAGGGGGCAGAGGAGGATGTTCCAATGACTGGGGAAGCAGTTAGTCTCGAAGGGGGTAGAGGGAGTTGCACACCTTTTGGGGGGAACCCCAGTGGCTCCCGCCTCCTCTGTGGCAGGTGACAAATCCTGGGGGAGCGGCCAAAGGGAAGCTTCCCTTGGTCTCATAGGTCCAACTCCCCCGAACCAGCACTGGTCAGTAAGGGGGGAGCGACTTCAACCCCTACCTCAGTTCCCACAGAGACCAAAGAGGGAGAACTTGTTGACAAACCCGAGGATCTGTATCAAAAGCAGGGGCACGTATTTTCCAGCCTGAACTGTTCCTAAAACTAGTAGCAAATGTAGCAGTCAGGATTGGCCTGTCCCTCCCGGCAACTCCACCACCAGCTCCCACAGAGGTGAATTTTGCTGAGGATTCCTCCCTCGTATTGCCCCCAGAAGAGGTGGACACTTCCAGGCTCCCCCTCCCGTCGCTTTATATGAAAACTCTGCAGGGGAGCATGGGCACAGCAAACAAAGGCAAAAGGAACCCATTCAGTGGTGAGACGTTTTTATGCTCTCCCAGAGAACCAAGCGGCCCCCTTGGTCCTCCCTAAGGTGGACGCTGGTGCAGCTGACCTTTCAAAGGCCTTGCTCCTTCCCATTGATGGGGAGGGGACCCCAAAAGATCTGCTGGACAGAAAGATAGAAATGTTCCTGCGAAGAGACTTTGAGGCCGCAGCTACGGCATGCAGGGCCGCTGTTAACAGGAGACCCCCTCCCACTCATGACTATTGGGGGGGTGGGTACCCCAATATCCACCGTTCCTTAAACTTCGGGGGGAATTAGCTTAATGACTTAAACCGGGGTCGTGGAGTGTTCAAAAGAATCAAACTGAGGACAGTACGTGCTACAGGCAGTTTATGTACCCTCCCCAAATAGAAAGAGAGAGAGACAGGTGTTCAATAACAACAAGTTTATTGCTATACAAAACAGAGAAACACAGCTCTGGTCTGGCTGGTGGGATTTAAAAGGGGAAAACACAAGCGGCTTGCGGGGAGTATGGTGGGAGAAGGGTGTGTGTGTCTGGTGTCGGCTCAGCGATGGAAAGCGCGAGAACGTGAATGAGGGAGAGAGAGAGAGAGAGAGAGAGAGAGAGAGGGCCGGGGGAGATATGGTCCAATGGGGAGGTGTATTCCATCAGTGAGGAGGGAGCGGTGCCTTGTGCCCGTTCCCCTCTCGGCCCCCCTTGTCAATAAGTCATCTACCATCCGGGAGTTAATCCCGGAGTGGGACCCCGACCTCGTGTGTATTACAGAGACCTGGCTGGATAATGAATCGGGCCCTATCTTTGCCAATCTTGTCCCAGCTGGGTTCTCTGTGCAGCATCAGCCTCGGCTGGAGGGACAGGGGGGCGGTGTAGCCATTGTTATCAAGAATGCATTGTCTTTTAGGAGATATCTGGTGCAGGCTCCACCAGGTGTTTTATTTTTATTTATTTATTTTCTAGATTTCTATACCGCCCCATCCTGCCATGCAGCTCGGGTGTCTCCATCTTGTGTTGGATTTGGCTGGGGGCAGATTAGGGGTGCTGCTGGTGTACTGTGCACCCAACTGCCCAGCGGCATCCCTACATTAGGGTGGTTGGTCCCAGTCCTTATTTTCCATGCCCCTCACCCCTCCTCTTGCATCCAGTGTGGGGAGACTATTTTTTCCCCAAGCCTTCTTGCCCTTGGTTACCCCTGGGGGCTTTGCCGACCCCCGGGTCCAAGTTAGTTGGCTATCACCACAAAGGGTGGGGAGAAACATCCATTCTGGGGGGGACCAGGGGTCCTGGCTAACAATTCCCCGTTGGGGACCTTTTAATCTCATTAAAATGGTCCCCACAATATGGGATGGGTCACACCTGAACCATAACCTACCTAGCCCAATACGTTGGCTCACAACATGTAAAAACACCAGCCGCCAGAAGATCTATGACCAATGTGGTCTGTTGGAGTCTCTTCTTAGGACACTGATACCTAGAACCCCAGTTATTAATAATAATAATAATTATTATTATTATAAACATTTATATAGCGCCAGTCGTGTGACCTGGTGCTGTACAGAACATAGAAATAGTCGCAGTCCCTGCCTGTGGTGTGGCTTACAATCTAAAAGACAAGGAGGGGGAGACAGGGAGAGGGGACAGTGGAAGAGACAGGGGAGAAGACAGACAAACATTCAAGCGGATGCGAAGACTCAAGTGCGTGTGCTTGGCTTGGTTACAATCAGGTTGCAGCAGTCTACAGAGGAGGGCAGACGGTATATGGGAACATCTAGCAGGCATTGGGAAAGGCAGCGAGGAAAAGGTGGGTCTTGAGGAGGGATTTGAAGGAGCTGAGGGAGAGGGCAAGGGGGATGTGGGCAGGGAGGGAATTCCAGTCATGGGGGGCAGCGAGGGAGAAGGGTCAAAGGCGATTAGGTGAGCAGGAGAAACGAGGGAGAATAAGGGAGGGGACAGGAAGAGCAGAGAG
>QEPC01007158.1:1392287-1406388 GCA_003113815.1 Sphenodon punctatus
GGCCGGTAACTAGAGGGGTCAGATGGGTCTAGGGTGGGCTTTTTGAGGATGGGGGAGACAGTGGCATGCTTGAAAGCAGATGGGAAAGAGCCTGTGGAAAGGGAGAGATTGATGACATGTAGAAGTGGGGGGTGACAGTGGGAGCAATAGAGGTCAGGAGGCGGGAGGGAATTGGGTCAAGGGGGCAGGTGGCGGGGTTGGATGAGAGAGCAGAGCGGAGATTTCCTCAAGAGAGGCAGGAGGGAAGGATGTGAGGAGGGAGGGAGGGGAGAGGGGGTGGTACGGGAGCAGGAGGAGGAGGTGGATGGGAGGCAGTGTCCCAATGGATCTTGTCAATCTTTGAGGTGAAGAATGATGCAAGATCCTGAGCAGCAAGGGAAGAGGGCAGAGGAGGGCAGGGGGGTTTAAGAAGGGATCCCCTTCTTAAGCAAGATCCCCTTCCCCTTCATTATTGTGGGAAGGTATGGGGTTGGGTCAACATACCAAAAGGCGGTGGAGCGTTCCAGGTGATGGAAGGGGCCACCAATGGAGGGGAGTGGAAAGAAACAGGAAGAAGAAGGAAAACACGAGATAGTTCAGACCGGGGTGCTTAAAGTTAAACACACAATAATCAATACAATTATAATAAAAATCAACAAACATTATATGCATAGGTACACCTGGGAGCTGCTTGTTACATCTACATTCTGGCTAGAGTCACCTGGGTTTCCTCTGGGGGGTCCGGAGGAATCAAAGGTATTGCCACAGGTTAATTTAGTTTTACTTACATGTGAGCCTTGGACGTGGCTTACTTGTTTTTTTGAGAGATCCTGCACACTTAGAGGAATGGATCTCTTCTTAATCTTTTCCCCAAGCCTCCTTGCCCTGGGGGCTTTGCCGACCCCCGGGTCCAAGTTAGTTGGCTATCACCACAAAGGGGGGGTGGGTTACATCCGTTCTGGGCGGGACCAGGGGTTCTGGCTAACACCGCCGCTTCCGGATCTACCTTTGCCCGTGCAATGGTCCTATGGATCAAGGATTTGTGCCCACTGGCCACCTCACCAGAGCTGAGAAAGGGCTTGAGAAGACTGGCCTTGACTGCAACTTTTACCGCAGATGCAGCGCTGGATTCTGCTCAGTTTTCAGCCCGCTCCATGTCGAACAGTGTAGTGGCATGAAGGGCCGTGTGGCTGCGACTCTGGAAAGCGGACCTGCATTCCAAGATGATGTTCACATCGACACCCCTAACTGAGTGGAAGCTGTTTGGAGAACCGATGGATAAGGTGATGACAGACGAGCCAGAAAAAAAGAAAGGTCTACCGGTAAACCCAGGAAAGAAGGAGCCCCGGAGATGACAACCTTTTCACCAGCCATTTCAGCAACAACCCACCCCCACCCCGGGAGAGGAGATTTTCCATTGTTCAGACCCAGAGGGGGTCGTCAGTTCCAGGGTCCTCGTCGACAAGAAAGAACAGACAAAGAAAATCCCCCGCCCCCCCTGATTCCTTTCAGACCATACCCTATCCATCGTCCCTGGGGGGCCACCTGCAGGCCTTTGTTCACCAGTGGGATGGGACGACGTCCAATCACTGGGTCAGGGAAACCATCAGGGAGGGCTATGCGCTCGAGTTGGATTCCTGGCCGCAAAACCTATTCAGATTGACGCCAGCACCCAGACTCCCCGACAAGAGGGCTCGGACCCAGGGGACCATCGCTCATCTCCGGAATATAGGGACAATAGAAAAGGTTCCTTTGCTGGAGCGGTTCTCTGGCGTGTATTCCATCTTCTTCACCGTCCCGAAGAAGAACAGAGACACAAGAGCCATTCTGGGCCTCCAGTTTATCAACAAACACCTGAAGCGCAGAAAGTTCAGGATGGAGACTCTGGCCTCAATCATCCAAGCGATCCACCCACAGGACTACCTATCCTCGATAGATCTGAAAGAGACATACCTGCACGTTCCCATAAGGCGATCCCACAGGAGGTTCCTGAGGTTTGCGTACGAAGACAAATATTACCAGTACCGAGCCCTTCCCTTTGGCCTGAGATCCTCCCCTAGGGTATTCACCAAACTGCTGGTGGTGCTGGTGGCGGATCTGAGGAAGAAGGGAATACATGTGTTCCCTTACTTGGACGACATTCTCATCAGGGCACCATCAAGAGCTGGATGCGATCAAGCAGTCAAGGAGACAGTGAAATGTCTGCACAGCCACGGGTTCATGGTAAACTGGGAAAAGAGTTCGTTGGAACCGGAATAACGCCTCCTCCACCTGGGAGTCCTTCTAGACACAGTGCGAGACAGACCTTTTTCTCTCCAATGAAAGAGAACAGAAAGTTCAACTGGAGATCGCCCGACTCAAGGACAACAGATCGGTGCCAATCCTGTTTTTGGCAAGGGTGCTCGGGCTCATGGTATCCTGCATGGAGACAGTGGGATGGGCTCGCTTCCACCTGTGACCATTACAGGCGTTCCTAATGCCGTGGCAGGAACTCGTTGCAGCAAAATCCACCAAGGTGATCCAGCTCCCACCGTACCTGCTCTCGTCCCTAGGCTCGTGGCTCACCCCTCGCAGATTTGCAGTAGGGCTCCTCATTCAGGAGCCCCCCAGGGTTATCGTGACAACAGCCAACCTGAGCGGGTGGGTAGCTCACTGCGGCTCCCAGTTGGTTCAGGGCACATGGTCAAGCACGGAGCGGAGATCTCACATCTGTCTCCTCGAACTGAGAGCGATCCGCCTGGCACTACAACTGTTAATTCATCAGGTGAAGGGACAGCATGATCTGGTATGGATAGACAGCACGACGGCAATGGTGTTTGTGAATAGGCAAGGGGGGACTCGGTCTCATCGCCTAATGGCCAAAGCGACCCTCCTGATGTCCTGGGCAGAAGCCAACCTCCAGTCCTTAATAGCCCTGCATGTAAAAGGAGAGGAAAATATATGGGCAGACTGGCTCAGTCGGCAGACAATCGACCCAGGAGAGTGGGCATTACACCCGAGTGTATTCTTGCAACTAACACAGAGGTGGGGCTCACCCAGCATCAACCTGTTTGCCTCTTGCAACAACCGCAAGATCAGCCGCTTCTTCTCCAGGCATCGAGACAGCCAGGCAGAGGGAACGGATGCCCTTTCCAACCCCTGGCTGAAGCAACTGGTGTATGCTTTTCCACCGACTCCTCTGCTCCCATGAGTCCTAAGGAAGATCAGGTGCCGGGGCGCTCAGGTCATCCTAGTTGCACCAAACTGGTCCCGCAGGCCATGGTTCTCGGCCATCAGGGAGATGCAGATTGGATAGGAGTTCAGGCTTCCTCTGAGGGAGGACCTCCTGTCACAGGGACCTGTTCACCACCACAACTTCTCAAGACTAAATCTAACTGCCTGGAGGTTGAGCGGGGCCGACTAAGTACATTTGGGTATGACGACAAGGTGCTGCAGACCCTGTTAGCGGTGAGACGACCGCCCATGAATCGGATCTATGACAGAACATGGAGAGTGTTCCAGGATTGGGCGTCAGTCTGTCATATTCCGCCCTTGGCAGCCGGGGTCCCAGAAATCCTGGCTTTTCTGCAGGCAGGTCTGGACAAGGGGCTTTCGACAAATACCCTCAGATGACAGGTACTGGTGCTGTCAACGGTCCTGGCGGTTCCAGGACACGAAGTACTGGGGGCCCATCCCCACGTCCGACGATTGCTGAAGGCGGCAGCTTCCCTGAATCCAGCAACCAGACACAGGTTCCCTTTGTGGAGACTCAACATTGTGCTCAAGACGCTGCAGGGACCTCCGTTCGAACCACTGCAGCAAGTTTCCCTGAAGATTCTGTCTTTTAAGGTAGCCTTCCTGGTGGCGATTACTTCAACGAAAAGGATCTCGGAACTGGGAGCCCTGTCGGTAAACCCGGAGCTGTGCCGGTTTGACAGCGACAAGGTGTCCCTCCGTTTTCATCGATCATTCGCTCCGAAAGTGAACACAGCATTCCATGGCAACCAGGACATAGAGCTGCCTTTGTTTTGCCCTAACCTCCAGCATAGCAGGGAAGTGGGTTGGCATAGACTAGATGTGTACAGGGTCCTAAAAATCTACCTGTACAGAGTCAAGGATTTTAGGATAGATTCTGTCCTCTTTATAGCCTTTTGCCAGAACCAGAAGGGGGGAAAAGTGCCCTCGGCCACCCTCGCTAGGTGGCTGAGGGGGTGCATCGCTCTCACTTATGAGGCAAAGGGTCTTCATGTTCCCTTGGGGATTACGGCCCACTCCTTTCTCAGTGCTGCCACTAATGTGGCCCTCTTGCAAGGGGCTTCATTGGATGAGATCTGCAAGGCTGGTTGCTCATCCTTGCATACGTTTACAAGGCACTATAGAATCAATACCTGGGCCTCGGCCCAGACAGCCTTCGGGTGTCGAGTGCTACAGAGGGTCCTGGTATGAGACCCGGGATTCTCCTGTGGGGGTTGGCATCCATGTTTCCTGCCTGCTCGGGGGATACTGCTTGGGTAAAACCCAGCACGGACTGACTGCCTCCACAGGAGAGAGAGAGAAAGGAAAATTTTGTGACTTACCTTGTGAATTTTCCTTCTGTCATGGGGAGGCAGGCAGTCCAGCCCACCCCCATGGATGCTCGTTCCCATCCCTCCTTAGGGTCAGAGGTTTTCTTCAGTTAGGAGGGATTTTTTTCTATAGTTGTCATGTTTCTTCCCTGTCAGTGTCAGAGGGGCAGCAGATTTGTCTAAATCAGCTGCCTTCCCGACGGAGGGGGAGGGATTTCCCAAAGATCCCCTTGATAGGAAGGTGGAGATAGCCCTCAGGAAAAATTATGAGGCCTCCGCACTAGCCCTCAAAGCGATAGCTTCTGCATCTAGCTTCAGCAGGGCAGCCTTCCTATGGGCCAGCGACCTAGCCCACAAGATTAAAAGAAAGAAACTCAAGGACAGCTTTAAGAAGCTGGCCCTGGCTGCAGCTTATTCAGCAGACGCGACCCTGGACACCATCCAGCTAAATGCCAGAGGGCAACTAACGTGGTGGTTCGCCACTCAATCTGGCTTCGCCCGTGGAACGTAGAATTCCTGTCCAAGGCGGTCCTGACAGGAGCCAGATACCAGGGCAAGAAGCTGTTCAGAGAAGCCATGGACAACGTCCTCACCACCGAACCAGAAAGGCCCTACTGCTGATTCCCACGAAAGGCACAAAGAAGAGCTCCTTTCGTCCCAGAACCTTCGCTCGCAACCACAGAGGTAACTGGAAGAGGAACCTTCGCCTCGGAAAACCTAGGTGGCAGCAAAATCGAAGAGGGGGAGACCAGTTCCAGTTCAAGAAACCACAGCCCGCAAGCACAAAGCTGCCCAAGTCCCCGGCATGACTGGAGGCCGCCGCCTCAGAGTTCGGAGGCATACATCGGGGGAGGCTACAGCTTTTTGCAGATCAGTGGGCCCACTTGTCCTCGGACCAGTGGGTGCTAGAGACAGTGGCCAAGGGTCACACCATAGAATTCGTCTTTCCACCAAGGGATCATTTTCTACCATCACCACTATCAAAGGATCAGATAAAAGCGGGCAAGACTCTAAAGGCAAGCCAACACTTGCTGGACATAAGGGCAATAGAACCAGTACCACCTCCTCAGTGGCATTCTGGCATGTACTCCATTTTCTTCATGGTCCCAAAGAAAAATGGGAACGTGTGGGCCATTCTGGACCTCAAGGCAGTCAACAAGAGGGTCAGATACCGGAAGTTCAGAATGGAAACACTGAACTCCATCACAGTGTCCCTTCAGCCCAGAGATTTCTTAACCTCTGTCCATCTCCGGGAAGCCTACCTCCACATCTCCATCCAACCATCTCACCGGAGATACCTGAGATTCGTAGTTGATGGTCAACACTTCCAGTTCCGAGCTCTCCCCTTCGGACTCTCTTCATCACCGAGGGTATTCATGAAGGTGCTGGTGGCACTGGTGGCACACTTGAGGACACAGGGCATCCACATTTACGTATACCTAGACGACCTCCTCTTGAGGTTCCCGTCCCGACAGCAGAGTCTAGCTGACCTACACCTGACAACCAGGTGCCTGGAAGCCCACGTTTTTTTTATAAACATGGAGAAGAGTTGTCTGATCCCGTGCACGTCCATTCTACACCTGGGAGTCTGGTTGGATACCCTTCGGGACCGGGTCTTCCTCTCAGACGAGAGAAGGGACAAGATACGACTGCTTCTGACGCGTCTCAGGAGAGAAGAGTCATCAGACCTCATGTTCCTCGCACAAGTCCTGGGAAGCATGGTCTCATGCTTAGAGACGGTGGCATGGGCCAGACTATGCTTACGACCTCTGCAAGCTTTCCTTCGTCCCTATCAGGAGGAGATAGCGAACAGCACTCATCTCTGCGTCAGACTACCCGACAAATTGAAACAACAGTTGAACTGGTGGTCCTTTCCGAGGCGCCTGGAGAAGGGCCTGCCCCTGAGAAACCTGGAGAGGACAATCATAACAACAGTTGCAAGCAACTGGGGGTGGGGAGTGCACTGCAAGTTCAGAGCGGCCTAGAGCAGGTGGTCCAAACACGAAAGAGACTGGCACATCAACAGGTTGGAACTGAAAGGTCCTAGTGATGATCTATAAAGCCCTATACGGCCTTGGCCCCTCTTACCTTAGGGACCGCCTCGCCTTTCGCGCCCCGGAACGGCTCCTGCGGTCTGCCGGGGGTGCCCTCCTGGAGGTCCCCCGTGTTAAGCGGGGGGCCACGATGGAGCGGGCATTCTCGGTGGTAGGGCCGCGGCTGTGGAACTCCCTTCCGGAGGAAGCTCGCCTGGCCCCAAGCCTTTTGACATTTCGGCGGAACTGTAAGACCTGGCTGTTTGCCCAGGCCTTTGGGAGGGAGGGTGGGGTGTGTGTGATTTTTAATCCCCCACCATGTATTTATTTATTATTGTACTCAGCCCTGTTTTATTGATGTATTTTATATTTGTATTTTAACTGTTTTTAATTGTTTTTTATTATTGTTAGCCGCCCCGAGCTGCATTGCAGGAGGGGGCAGGATAGAAATCCATAAATAAATAAAATAAAGAAAGAAAGAAAGCAGTCCGCCTGGCTCTGCTCCACTTTGCCAATCACCTCACAGGATCCCACCTTCTGCTTTGGACGGACAGCACCACAGCCATGGCATTCATAAATCATCAGGGAGGTTCTCACTCAAGAATAGATCACTCCAGGAAGAAGTGACGCTGCTGTTCAGCTGGGCGGAGAATCAATTAAGTTCAATAAGGGCAGTCCACATTGCCAGGAAGATCAACATGACAGTGGATTGGCTGAGCCATCAAGTAACAGACCTGGGAGAGTGGTCCCTCTCCCTGAAAGCGTTCACTCTAATTTGGCAAACCTGTAATGGATCTGTTCACGTCATCGAGCAATGCCAAGGTCCACCTCTTCCTGTCCCGATGAAGAGACCCAAAGGCAGTGGGAATAGACGCCCTATCATTGACTTGGCCGAGGGGGCTGCTATATGCTTTTCCCCCCATCCCAATTCTTCCGCGGGCCCTTCAATAAGTCCGCCACCAGCGGGCCCAGATCATCCTAGTGGTACCGTTTTGACCTCATAGACCCTGGTTCTCGGTAATTCTGAGCCTGATGGTATCACGCCCACTCGAACTCCCGACATGGACGAATCTACTGTCTCAGGGCCCACTGCTCCATCCAAACATAAGAAAACAGGCTCTCACGGTCTGGATGCTGAAAGGAGACAGCTAGTCTCTATGGGGTATTCTAGATTGCTACTGGATACTTTGTTGTCGTCCAGGTGGGAGTCGACTAACAAGATCTATGGTAGAATGTGGGACAAGTTTACCCAATGGAGCTCACAACGTCACCTCCGTTCAATGGAAGCAGGTCGCTTGGAAGTCCTTCTATTTCTACAGGAGGGTCTGCAGAAGGGGCTGAAAGCGAACACGATCAAGTGACAACTCTCGACTTTATCCAGCATCATCAGTTGTACAGGTCTGCCACCTATTTCCATGCATGCGCTGGTCAGAAGGCTCTTTAGAGCGGTCGAAGCCCTCTCCCCTCTGGTACAACATAGATTTCCTATGTGGAGACTTAATATTGTTCTGGATGCGTTGACCAAGCCTCCTTTCGAACCGTTGGACAAGGTTTCCTTTTTCCTTATGTCCATTAAGACTCTCTTTTTAGTAGCGGTCACATCTGCCCGCAGGGTTTCCGAGTTGGGGGCTCTATCAATTGATCCGGAACTATGTATCTTCCACGTGGATAAGCTGGTCCTGCGCCCAGACCCGTCTTTTCAACCAAAAGCAAACTCAATTTTTCATAGGGAGCAAGAGCTGGTGCTACCTTCTTTTTGTCCCAAACCCCAACACCAGAGAGAGAGGCTGTGGCATAATCTAGACGTTAGACGGGCTGTCAGAATCTACCTAGATAGGACCCACCCATTTAGATCAGACTCTTCTCTTTTTATTAACTTTGGCAATAAGAATAAGGGTAAGAGGGTGAGCAAAACATCTCTTTCTTTTTGGCTGAAAGCATGCATCACGGAAGCCTATACGGCTCAGGGGGTTCCTGTCCCACAGGGGATAGTAGCACATTCAGTTAGAAGTGCAGCAGCTAATTCATCATTGCTGGACAGGGCTTCACTAGAGGAAATATGTAGGGCGGCCACGTGGGCATCTGTGCATACCTTTGCCCGCCACTACATACTCACATCCTTGGCCTCAGCGGATGCGACCTTTGGGCGGAGGGTCCTCCAGAGGGTTCTTTTAAATTAGCACTTGGACTCCCTGGGGGGTCAGGGCGCTTGTTTGCTGGTGGGAATCCACCCTCCCTGGAGAGGTTCTGCTTGGGGATGTCCCATCAGTAAAGACCATCTGTCCTGTGAGGAGGGGAGAATGGGAAATTTCTTACCTGTGAATTTTCCTTCTTCCTCCTCTCAGGACAGATGGTCTTCATCCCACCTTCTGTGGGATTCCAGTCACCAGAGGGACTGGGGGGTGGTTTCACCTTCCTCCTCTCGCCTCTATTCAGTCACCCTCATGGCTGTTTCTGAGCTTGTTGTTATGTTCTCTGTCCTTTCTGGTGGGGGACAGGGTGTCTTTTTCTTACTGTCATGCTACGTTTTCTGGTTAACAGTTCATATTTGCTTCAGTTGGTTTGTTTACTTTCCTAAGTGGCTTTGGCAGTCTCGTCCTGGGGTTAGATGGTGGACTGTGCCCCTCCCACAGGCTGAGGCTGTCAATCAAATTAATCCTGCCTATGCAAAGGAAGGAGGGACACATCCCATCAGTAAAGACCATCTTTCCTGAGAGGAGGAAGAAGGAAAATTCACAGGTAAGAAATTTCCCGTTCTGTGTTAGTGGTGAAAAGTAAAGGTCAGAACGGATCATGAATTCATGGTAAAATCCACTAGAATTCCTGTGGAATTCTAACCACAGTCCATAAGAACTCCAAAATAATTTTTCATTGAAAGAATCACAGTCAAGGAGAGATGGAGACAAAGTAGCTCAGCTGAAATCTTTTAGCAGAACAACTTCTGTTGGTAAGAGTATGCAAGCTTTCGGGCCACACAGAGCCCTAACACAGACATGTAAAAGGTTAGAACTATAGGCCTTTTAAAAATGAGATGCACCTATGCATGCCCACGCAGTGGACATGGGTGCGTGCGTCCTGTTTGAAAGCGGCAGCAGGTGGGTGGGCGTGTGTGCATGCATGCTCCTGTGTAACACACACCTTCACCCACCTCCACCCATCGCCCCCACATGGAGCAACCGGCAAAAACACAGGTTGCTCTGTGCAGGGGTATGTATGAGGGATGGGTGTGCGCCCATGTACACCTGCCCCCCCAATGCCATGCCCACAGAACGCCCCCCGTCCCCCTCCAAGTCACAGCCCATTTGAAAAGGGCCATTGTCTGAGCAAATGCAGGACAGGTGTATAGTTCATGCTTGAGAAAGGACCCTGGATTGTTGCATGCTCTCACCAACAGACGTTGGTCCAACAAAAGTTATCATCTGATCTACTTTGTCTCCATCTCTTACGTTTAGGACCAACATAGAACCACCTTCTCTCTACTCAAAGAGAGGAAACCATTTGACAGTCAATTTTTTTAAGCCATCTAGGGTTTAAAAGTCAGTTGCCATTCATTTTAATGACCATTTGGGCATCCACTTCCTTTAGATAGCGTCACAATCTCAGCCAAAGAGGTATTCTGTTTCTTATATATTTTTATTTTATGTAGAACTTCTCAAGTGCCCACAGAAACCTCAGTTCTGCCTGTCTTGATAAAGAAGACATTTAATTACACACCTGTCTGCCCAGGAATTTTGAAGAGCAGTGGGCAAAGTAATTTCTGACCTGCAGCCCTGCCTGGGAGTGGTACTGAGCATCTGCAACTGTGAATGAATGATGCATGATCAGTATATTTCAGGATCAGAAGGCCTGTAGGAAGAGGGATTTGAAACCTGACAAAAACATGGCACTTCAATACATTTTAAAAAAAATTAAAGGATCACTCTGTTTAATTAGCTAGTGTGTCCAGCTGTTCACAGAGAACTCCATCACCTTAATAGGAGTCTGGCCACTGACTTCAGTGGGAGCTGGGCGAGTGGTATAGAGACTTAATTCTGTCGGCCATGTTCATGTTGGGCAATGTCCTACCCCATGAATAATCCCACTGATTTGACTAGACCTATGCAAGGGATAAGGGGCTAAGATGCAGGGAGATCAGGACAGCAGAATTTGCCTCACATTTTTTTCCATAACTCCCTAAAATTAACCTCATATTTTCCTGCTTCCTAAATTAACACTTGAGGTAGGATTTGCCTAAACATTCATCATTGACATAACTCTGTTTCCATTAAAGCTAATGGTAAAACTCCCACTGGCTTCAAGAGGAGAAGAGTTAAGCCTGGAAAGTGGAAAGAATGTGCAATTTTAAATTTGTGAATACATTTTGGATATGTGCTTCTAGAAACGAATATCCTTATTCAGGGCTGGCCCTAGAATTTGCATGGTCCAGGGCTGGAGTTTCCACAAGGTGGGATCTCCAGGGAAGAAGAGGTCAAGAAGGTCATGGAGGTTGTTGTATATGGCTTACCTGGGTATGGCAGTTATCACCCCACATGAAGTGCCTGCCCCATTGTCACTGCAGAGACTGTTGGGACCTATCTGTTACTGCTGCCACCCCAGAATGGTTCCAAGAATGCTTGCCAGGGCCAGACACTGACTGCAGAACCCTAGAGGCTGCCCAGCAGATGGATTCTGACAGTAAGCAGAGAAGATGTCACCCAAACCCAGACCCCAGGAGGTTAAAAGGCGGGTTGTGCATGGGGGAGGGGAGTGGAATAGGAGGGTTTAACTTGAGGGTAGGGGGTGGGGGTGGGGCTTCCCAAACTTGAGGGCGGGGGGGTGGGCTTCCCAAACTGCATAGGGATGATTATGGGGAGGGAGGCCTGGGAGGAGCGCAGGCGCTCCTCCCCCGCCTTTACCAATCTCAGTGCATACATGGAGTGTATGCATACCAATCATACTTTTAAAAATGGATTTGTTTAAAACAAAAAATCCTTCCTGGCGCTTTAAACGTGCTAAATGATTCACAGGGATGATCAGAGACCCAGCCCACTGGTAATATCAGAGATTTGTATGCACCGAGATTGGTATGCATACCCAACTATGTATGCAAAGGAGGTCCCCAGCTCCCGCCAGTTCTGTCAGCCCTCCCTCCCACCCATCCCCTCCAGGCACGTCCTGCAGGCACAGGAGGCTGGTGGAGGGACCAGGGGCAGGAGGGGTGTGTGTGTTAGAGAGTGAGAGAGATTTGCACACGTGAGTGTGCGTGTGTGAGAGAGATTGCGTGTGTGTGAAAGATATTTGTGTGTGTGTGTGTGAGAGAGGATTGTGTGTCAGAGATTTTGTGTGTGTGTGTGAGAGAGAGAGAGATAAAGAGAGAACGTGTGTGAAAAGAGAGATTGTGAGTGTGACTGTGTGTGAGAGAGTGTGAATGTGAGGTGCTTCGGTGTAAATGTAGTGATCAGGCCTATGTGGCTGTGAATGTGTAGACATCCCCCCATCCACAATAGCCTAGCATAATTGGGAGACGGACAATAAAATGGCAGATGAGATCCAGCTGATCAGTGCAAAACGATGGACATGGAGGGGGAGAATCCTCCTGACTCCACACACCCAGCTAGGTTGCTCAACGAGGTGGCCCCACTCAGGAAAAGGCCCTGTGGGACGGTTCATTGAGACCATTGTCAAATCAATGTCAGTGATCACACATGGGTGCAGGCTGGTATTATCTGCGTGGATCCCAACCCAAACCCCAATGGAAAGATTCTGTGTAAAGGCTCCCCAGAGAATTCTAATCGTGCCACTGTGTACATGTGTGTACACTGTACCTAGAGGTGTGTAATCAGGAGAATAATGTCGGTGATCAAGCATGGGTCTGGGTGTAGGCACATGTGTGTGGAATCGGTGTGAGTGGGAGACTGTAGGTGCTCCCCCCGTCCCCAACAGAACTGGCAATACAGATTAAAGTTCTGGGTGTTTGGGAGCAGGAAAGCAGGCTGGCGAATTTCTAGGCAAAAAAAAAGTATTTTAATATCGAAAGGGGGGGGGGGCACTATTAACCCTCCATGTGCTGCATTGGTTGCACTTGCAAGCCTGTCTATGGCTCTGCTCTTGGTCTTTAAGAGGAGACCATTTGGGGTGGATTATTAGATCTATTTCCTAAAAAACTCCATGCAAATGCTTTAGGGGAATCCTTCAATCTCAGCAATGTTTGCAACTGCAGGATACCAACCCCGGTGCAATTAACTCCCAAGTGGGTCTCTCAGTCTCTCTCCCTACACACACAAACACATGCACGTACACAATTACGCACACATATAAATGCACACACAAACACTCACCCCCACATAAATACACACACAGAGCAAAACCCACCAAGCACATTTCGTCTGCCGCCTGGAACTGGAGGAACCCAGTGCAACCCAGGGCTATTGTATTTGTGTGTGTGTGTGGGGGGGGGGAATAAGGATCAATCAATAATTGATCACAAATAACAGGGCCGTTTGTGTAGCCCCTTTCACTGCAGGGCTATTTATTTATTTAATTAATTTCTAAGCCAATCCAGCCCACCCCGCCCCCCACAGTCCCAAAAAGGGAATTGCCTGCCGAGGCAAACAATTCCTGCCCAACTGAATCTCGCTCACTTCTTAAACTAGCACTGGGCTCCAATGCCTCCAGCCCCTTTAAAAGCCAATCTAAAAGACATTAAAGCCCTGTAAATCATCCCCCAGGCAGGCAGGCAGGACCCCTTGCTCGCTGCTCAGACTTTGCCTGACTCCAAATACTGCTGCTAAAAGGGGGCTCCGCTCCGGGTGGTGCCTCTTTGCTCCAGCGCTACACGAGGCAGGGTCCTCAGTAGCTGTTTTGGAGGAAAGAAGAGAGCAATGCTTTGGGGGCAGGAGAGGGTGTTCTTTTCTGAACGCCTACAAACCAGGGCATCTCCTCCCTGGAGCTGGTTGGAGCACAGGGAAGATCCACTCTACCCATCACCGAGCTGCAAGTCAGGCGGGAGGGGAGAGGCAGAGCAGGGCAGGGATCACACCAAGAGCCAGGAGATCCAGGGCAGGAAAGACAAAGGGCGTGGAGGAACACACCTCTCCCAACCGATGGCCCCCTCGGACCCCGCCACTGTCACGGTGAGTAGGGAAAGGGGAAGGAGAGGGTAAGGTGTAAAGGGGAACAAGGAAGCACACACGAGGATTCAAGGGTAGTAAGAAAAGGGGCGGCTCAATCTCTGGAACAATTCTCGTTAGGAAGGAAATATAGTCCCTCAGGTTGTAGGGTGGGCTTTCCCTCTTACTCAGAAGGCAACCCTTTTCATCATAGGGACCGAGACAGTGAGCCAATTGCCCCAAGGGGAAGGAAGACAATATACCAGGGTTCCAGGCACTCAGGGGGATACTCAGGGCCCAGGACAAGGTGAAGTTTAGTGAGGAACGGAAGGGAGGATCCAGGGGAAAAGGGAAGGGGAACAGGGGGGAACCAGGGTGCAAGTGGGGAGGGAAAGGACACTCACTCTAGATATGCAAGGATTTCACACTGGGACCAATGAAAGGGATCAGGTATAGG
>QEPC01007158.1:1409908-1422751 GCA_003113815.1 Sphenodon punctatus
GAGGGATGGGGACCGGAGCCAGGGAAGGGAGGCAGAAGAACTTATTGGGGGAGAAGCTGGCTGCAGCTTGCTGCCCAGCCAGGCAAGTGTGGGGCCCCAGCTAGCCGTGAGGCCATGTGCGGGGCTACACATGTGGCACATGCCTAGAGTCGGCCCCAGTCATAACTTTTGATTTTCTGGCTGGATCTTCTTCAGATTTTGCATGTATGATGGTCCCCACAAATATAAGCCATGGATAAATTTTCACAACAGCAGCTCAAGTGGTTTCTTCAATATAGGGACTTTAACAGTCCCTTGTTTTTAATGGAGAGTAGTTCTGCCTTTAACTTTCTTGCTGCTACCACAGTAAGAAAATGTCACACATGCTTGTTTGCATCTCATGATGTGATGCCGTCATTCAAACATCGACCTTGGAGAACAACAAACTGTACACATGCTGTTGTTCAAAAATAATACCATGTGAGAACTAATAGAACTGTTGCAAACCTCGTTCTCTATTGTGTTACAATAGGGGTGTCCCAACCAATGTACTTTTACGAAAATTTAAGGAGTGCCCTTCACTAATAGAGATATAAATACCATTGTTCAATTGTCATACTTTTCTTGGAAGACTGCACATCTATATACTAAGGTGTTTATATGACAAAAGGGAGTATCCGTAGGTGAGGGTGGTAGAAGTAGAGAAGGTAACTATGTGGGAAACTGAAACATAAATAGTCTTCAGAGGTGATAGTAACATTTAAGGTGTGTCCTTCACTTAATAGAGATATAAATACTGTTGTTCAGTCATCATTATAGAGCCTGCCACCAAACACCTTGCCCAGGGTGAGCTGGAGCAGGGAAGTGGCTTTAAATGTCCCACAGGTGCCTGGATCCACCAGAGTACATCCAGCCACCTGGGGGAGGTTTATGCCCCTGGCACTGTTTCCCTGCCCCAGTGCACCCCAGGCTAGTGTGCACTGTGGCAGGGAACTGGCCTTAAACATCCTTCAGGTGCCTGAATCCAGCAGGGTACAGCCAGCCACCTGGGGGAGATTTGTGCCCCGTGTTCCACTTCCCTGTCCCAGTGCAACTGCCCCTTTAAATATCCCCCAGGCACATGGATTCACTGGGGAGCATCCAGCTACCTGAAGAAGGTTTAAACCCCTGGCCCCACTTCCCTGCCCCAGTGCATAACAGCCATGGTGTGTTGGGACAGGGAAGCACCTTTAAATGTTCCCTAAGCGCATGGATCCAGCAGGGTGCATCCAGCCTCCTGGGAAAGTTTAAACTCCTGAATTATTCCCTACCCCAGTACATACTGGTACATGGTGTGCTGGGGCTAGAAAGCACCTTTAAATGTTCCCTAGGTGCCTAGATCAGGGCTGGAGTTTCTTCCAACAACCCTGTAGAGTCACCCACCCTACTAGGAGGTGGGAGAGATGTCTACAGTTTGCAACCCTGGATTCAACAGTGCTACGGACTCCCCATGACTCACAGATAGTCACTTGTTTTTCCCCCACCTCCGCCTACCAGGTAGCACTAGGGGGAAAGCCAGAAAGGGCTGCGCTTTTGTCTTATCAAAAACAAAGGAAATTCCAATATCAAAAAACCTTTGGTTTTAAGACATAGTTAAGGCAGATTCACATTTACTCAAACTTTAACAGAACAGGAAATTGTATGTTTCGGCATCTTTCTTATATACTTCTCCTAAATCAAATACTATAATTTCATATCTTTCCAAATTCAATTTATCAAAAAGGAAATTTATTTTCTCTTTAAATGGTAATTAATTTTAAATACCCCTTTTACAAAACACCGCATCTATACGGACTTACTTCCCTTCTGATTTATATCTATTTCAGTCAGACCATATTGATGACTTGACTGAAATTAAGATTAACATATGTATTACAAATCCTGTAAAAGAGGGTCACATCTTTAAAATGTTTCCAACATCTTAATTTCATATGATCCTGATTCTTGATTCACGCAAGATTTTTGCAAGATGATTATTGATTCTCGTTTCCCAACTTGCAGAAGAAGAGGATTGGGGTTGAAAAAACAAGGCAAAGTGTGGGTGCATGGAGCCTAAGATCACTTTCACACCTTCAGTGGCGGCTGGTCCCACACAGATTTTGGCTCCAGGAGAGAATCCAGGAGCCAAAATATGCACGGGGGGTTGGCTGGTGTAAAAGCACCTCCCCCCCAGCATGGCTTTGCCAGCAAACACCCACAAAGGTACAGAGCAGGTTGCGGGTGTTTACTGGTAAAGCTGCACTTACACTGGCCAAACCCTGCACATATTTGGCTTCTGGGTTTTCTCCTTGAGCCAAAATCTGTGCGAGGCGGGCCCACACCGAAGATGTGAATGTGGTGTAAGTTGTATACGAGCACAATATGTGATATTGTCCAACACCTTTACTGCGTACATGACGTGTAAGTTAAGGTAGGAGCTTTAACTTACAATTTCTATGCTTTTTGGAGCATGATTGAATTTGTAACTTCTCTTTAAACCGATGGTTTTATTTAGTATATAATTTGTTCCTTTTCGTGATTTCTTTTACATTACATCACATGAATGGACCAATCCAATTCAAATTCAAATTCACATTCCAAAATTTTTGAAAACCTGCCAAATTGTGTTGCCAACAACACAAAGTACCATATAACAAACTACTCACCAACTACTCAAGTCCTAAAGTGGTGAACAAGAAAAGCGAAAACCAAAACAAATCTCACCTCTAAATTTACTTTGTACATACAAACTCAAATAGGTTGCATTCAACAAATTATTTATTTATTTGTTTTCTTCCTTTAAGCTCCACTGTTAACTCTGAATGCGTTTGAAAATCCCATCTGTTTCCCAAGGAAATGATCCCATGTCCTAGTCTTCTTTGGAATGTGCCTGCCACCACTGTTCTTGATACAGGCTCCTTTTAGATGAGCGGGTTGCAGTTGCACGACCCGCTCATGCAATTTTTCAAAATCCCACAAGGTGGGATAGACATGACGAGGGACGCAATCACGTGCATTCCAAGTGGTTGTGCATTGTTTACCAAGCGCAAACTAAATATCTCGATGTGTGAGGTATTTAGTTCACTGTCAGTAAACAATACGCGACCACCTTGAATGCACATGATCGCATTCCTCGTCACATCTAATCCTGCCTCTCAGGGTTTTGAAGAATCACGTGAGTGGATCGCACAACTGCAACCCACTCATCTAAAAGCGGCAGCAGTTACACTCTAGCAAGTTCTTCCATTCTTGCATTCACTCATTCTTCCTCTGATCTACCTGGACAATTTATTTGGAATGCACAAATGGCTAATGCAGACAAAATGGAATAGACTACAATTCCAGTTATCCAAAAGGCTTGGGAAACATCCAAAACTTTTGGATAATTGGGCATTCAGATAAATGGAAGTGCATTGATCATTAACTAACTAACATTTGTTGATACGAGAGGGGATTTGACTAACAAGGGATTTGGGGGCAAAGAGAATCTGTCTAACTGGGCTTATACTGTACATGGTTTCATTGTGTTCAGCTTAGTGTCCTGGAAATCTCCTGGTTGAGACAAAACATGCTTTATTCTTGCCTGATCTTGTGTTTAAAATTCATATCACTTATTACAATCAGCACATGTGAACCTTGATCTTAAAGGCCACCAACTTTCTGAGGAGTGACATTGTCGGCAAGACCAGTAGTATGGAGGACCAGTGTCAGGGGGAGTAAATAGATCTGGTCTGCACTCCTAAATTAGCCAAATAGGAACCTGATTGAGACAAATATGATTCCTTCTTGCCTATGCCATCAGGGGCACTGTGTTTTAGCTTAAGTATATACTGGATGTTCAGTAGTTCTCTAGTTATAATTTAGGGTATATTCTGTCCACACAGCCAAGAAAAGATTAGGGTCTACCCACATTCCTTTTATAAACATGGTCACTTTTGTAGTACAGAGGGGGCCAGGAAAGTCTTTCCTAATAGCTAAATTAATATTGAATCTGGATGAATCCTGGTCTGATGTCACAAATTCTGTTCCATCAACAGCTATTTAGTCCTTGTCCACACAGAGGATATTCATCACCCTGCACACTGTAGTGCAGCACCACCTGTGCTAGCCTGGGAGGGAACACTAGTGCAGGTCAGATGCAGGGGATTCTATCACTGTCATCCAGAGCTGGTTCAAACAAGGTTAGATGTCATGTATTAAGGCATCCAGTCTGCAAGCTGACTATTGCTAATGCTGATGGGATTGTGTTTGCATTAAAAGAATGCTAAGAGAACGTCATCAAAATCTCATGGGAGGTGACAACAACTGAAAGTGGGACATGCTGCCATATTTTTCAAGGTTTGTGGTGCATGGAGCATGAAATAAATGGAACTAAAGTGTGTGGTGTGATTTGTATTTCTTAGTTGGTATTTGCAGTCTGTTCTATATACCCTTCAAGAAATATTTCTTGTGTGTTGGCTTTTTACCCAAGTGTTTTGATTCTGAATGCTGTTTGCTGAATTTGCGATTGAATACTCTGCATGCAGAGATCAGATAAGATGCCAGTAGCTTGTGCCAGGACTTTGCTGGTAACCTCATCAGATCTTCCAGAATTTAAACTTTCATTTTAAAGCTTTAAATTGTTAGCATTCCTCATTACAAAGGAAACCCTCCCAGTGGGATCTGACAAAAGTGCTGTCATCTTGAGCCTGCAGATAGGCAGAAACATTTGCTCTGAGGGATTGATTCTGCACCATTAAGTCAGTGGGAGATTTAGCATTTACATCAATGGTAGATGATTAGGGCCTAGTCATGGATGTGAACTGTATCCATTCATCTCAGTGGGGTTCTTTCCATGAAGCCTGCTGATTAGAATTTAAATATCATCATTTGTAACTATTTCAGTGCTAATTTTGTATAAATATCCAGCTACTCTGGGTGTGTGATTAGAGTTTAATAGTAAGGGTGTATCTTTAGTAGACTGTCACCCCTGTCATCTTCAATCTGAGCCCAAGACATAAATAATGCAATGAACTATTTTAGCCAATGTGTTTTTGATTGCTTGCCTTGCTACCAGGATGTCCTAGAAGAGTGGCTGACGTGCCAGCGTTCCTGGCTCTACCTGGAGCCTATCTTTAGTTCAGAAGATATCAACCGACAACTGCCAGTGGAAGGCAAACGCTACCAAACAATGGAGAGGACGTGGAAGAAAATCATGAAGAATGCTAACGACAACAGAGAGGTGAGGATGTGTGTGCTCACATAGCCCAGGCATGTATTTGTTTATATACATGTGCATATGGGTTGCTTCTGCACACTTCTTTGCTGGAAGTTTTGTATAGCACCTGATTTAGTATGAATTCCATTGAATTGTTGTTTTGTCTTGGATTCACTGTCCATCCACTTACTTTGTAAATTCTTCAGGGCAGGAAACTTGAGGCAAATTCAGCCAGCAGTGATAGTGATTTCCTTAGAATCGCCTCCCAGCCCCATACACCAAAGCTCAGTTTGAACACTTGCTTGTGCATTGTTCTGTATGCTACTCTGAGACTGATTAGGGTGCTTGTTCAGTGTGGCAAAATCAGGAGATCAAGTTTACTGCCCAACTTTTTTATTTGAATCAACAATGCAGCATAAGATGCACACAGTTCTTTGCATCTACCTGACTACCTGTGCAATGTAAGCTTTAGCCCCCTGAAGATTGGGGTTTCCAGAGGAGAGGCAGATGATAGAACCATATGTTCCACCAGAGTACAGAGGTTTTTGATCCCAACCCTCACTTCCTAACTGCTATCTTAAGTATCAAAGGTCCAGATCAAGCTAGCTGGTACAAAAAGTTTCACAAAATTCCCATAATTCAACCAGTTTGTTTATATAGCTTGTGAACTCTTTATCGTATCTCTGTGGCCCAGCTAGAGCCACCCCTGCATGAAATTCCACCACAAGGGTGTAGTGGGCTGGCGGGGACAATTTTTCCACTGGGCAACATGTAAATCACCATCCACATCATTGGCACAACTAATATCTCGGGAGTGCTTGTTAGGATGCTCCTTTAAGATGCTACATTTATTCTAGAACTATGCATTGTCTCTAAACTTTGCATAGAGCCACTGGCCAGTGCCCTGGCACTCACAGTTCTGCCTTCTCAGTCAGAGGAAATTGCTCTGCAGTTTCTTGCAGACCTGCAATGCCACAACATGCAGAGTTGTGGGAATGTATGCTGATTCCCCCAGACTCCCACATGGCAAACCCATCAGCCTATGGCTTTTAGATTGTTTATGGTCATTAGGTACAGTATAACGTGTTTGTTCCATATTCTAATACTGTCAGTAGTTTGAAGCCTACCCTGGCTCCCCCCAAGGATTCTACAGTCCCATTCCAGTGGTGTTAGCTTCTTTTCTCTGCTGCTGCCAGGCCCCTTCTTCCACGGAGGCAGTGTCAGTATTTGTACTCTGTATTTGATGAATATTGATAACCAGTAGTAGATGGATCCAAAACCTGTGACTCTGAATGTAATTCCGCACTCCTTGCCCACAAGACACTCGCTTCTAATGCAGAGTCTACACACCTGCTGCTGTGACAGAGACATTCTGATTCCACCAGCAGCTGCTCCTTGTGTTCAACTTCCCTCTGCTGTGTTTATCTAAGGCTGTTATTAAACAAGACGCTCCCCCTTAAGTCCACCCATGGGACACGTGTGAGCACCCGTTTAAATGTGGAGGTGTGTGGGTGCATGCTCCTGCAACCCACGCATCCACACCCATCCCCCATGCACAGAGCACCTGATGAAAAACTGAGTTGCTCCGTGCTTGAGCAGAGGTGGGTGCAGATGAGTGTTCAGCACCCACCGCACCATGTGAACAGGGCAGCATACCCACCCAAGGGTCTGCTGTACCATAGGGAAGAGGCCACACGAGAGCTAGAGCAACCCAACACCTGACCGACAACAAACACACACACCCTCCCGAAATGTCTACAGCCCGGCCAGAGTGCCTTAAAGGATACATGTGCAAAGAGACAGGCATGCTGGCCCCAACCATGGCACCCAAAAAGGCCCTCATGAAGAGAGCCAGCGCCATGGAAGGCCTCCCAGACAGCCAGGTAAGCGCACAACACCCCGGGCAGGAGCGGGGGTTGCCATATTGCACAGGAAACAAACAGCACAAGGCAGGGATGATGCAAGGTACAGAGTAGGGGTGGAGAGAAACAACAGCTCATGGAGGGATATAGTTGACACAGGCAACTGTGGGAGTGCCTAATCTACAACAAGGGACGGGATGCCCATGTATACAACCGCAAGGAAAGTATGAGGATACACACCACATGCACAAGCCCCCAAGGGACGCAACCATAATAGGCAAAAGCAAACAGCACCAGGCACACAACACAACCCATTCCATAGCAGTCACAGGAGTAGGGTCAGGCAGATGTGCCCATACAGTGGTGGACACACACTCACACACAAATGCACACACGTCATATGCACGGAAGTAGAACAGGTCATGCTAACCAACGCCTCCCTTTCATGTGCATCCCCCCCCCCACACACCTTCCTCCATGTGACCAAGGTCATGTCTGTTGAATAAGAATGTGGGAGCGGACTCCCGGTATTCGTGTGGGGGTTACTATCTTAACCCACGCTATCTGACGGCCTTGGACCAGGGATTGTATCTGGCTCAAGGTGCCTTTGCTTTCGATTCTGCCCTCGCATTTTTATGGTGAATTCTTCGGTCCATTGTGCCTGTGAGATGTCGTCTCCATCCAGGTATCAGGGTGTCCATTTGTGGAGTCAGGGTGGTAGTGAAGTGTGGCCCATCTGTGCCAGCAGGTTACTCGGAGACCTGCGGCTGAGGGATGATGCCCAGATGCTATTGCGGGATCCACAGTCCTCTCATGATAGCTTTGACCTGCTTTTGCGTAGCATGCGGCTGCGAGGACACCCCTTTGGGGACCTTGATTATCAGCAGAGAGTGCGCGAGTTTGAGTTTTGTCTGCTGGAGCCTGCTGTGAATGTTCCTCCACCTGGAGTGGTGCTGCTGTGGGAAGCTAGAGAGAGCATGGCTGTTCAGACTGTTTGTGGACTGCCGGAATTAACTTGAGCCTCCTGGGTGGTGGCCCATCCCTGCTGTCCTGCTTTGCCAACATCCTGCTGCATGCCCAAGGTTATTGGAGGGGCTGTGGGGAGTGCAAGGATCAGCTTCATGGGTTGCTTATGCCTCCAACTCAGGGTCCCTACCTGACGGGGGTGCCTGATGCATCGGAGATGGCTGTCCTGTTGGATGTTCAGAACTGTGCGACTGTCCAAGCTGCTTTAGCCATCGAAGATCTCTTTCTCCCTCACTATATGGTGGATGGGCACATGCGTGTCTGGGGGTATCACTGTGGTATGTTTGCATGGGCAGAATATGCAGGGGGGTGCAGGGTTTCCTATGTGGGCTCCTCGGTATTCTTGAGCTGACTTTGGAACTCCGCTCTGTGATGTTTGCCCCCGTCCATCTGCCCTATTGCTCTGTGTGTGTGTGTGTGTGTGAGACTCTGCCTACTTGCTGTGCCCATGAGCCCTGATGCTCTGGTGCCTTTGCTTCTCCCCCCGCCCCAGTTATCGCTTGTTGACGTGTCTGTGTGTGACCTGCTGTTTGTGGCATGGCCACGGGCATCATTTCCCCCATCCCTGCATCAGTGATCCCCCTTGGAACGGGGCCTTGTGAACTGCCTGTGTTTGTCCTGGAGTCTTCTGTGTGGGGCATGTGTTCACAATTGGACTCGCTGCCTGGTGGGGTGTCTTGATTGGCTGCTTCATCAACCTTCGCATTGTTCACCCTATTGCAATAAATGTGTGCCTTGCATACATCTGCTGCCTGTGTTGGTTTACTCTTGCTCCATGGTTTCATATGTGCTGTCCCTTTGTGCCTTGTCTCTGGTGGCTTGTCTGTGTGCGCCTTCCCCTGTCCCTCCTCCCCTGCCCACACGGAGTCTGTTTGGGTATGGGCAGTGGCGGCAGCCATGGCTTCGTTTGCCCTCAGTCAGCCATGTTGTCATGTCATACTGTGCGGTGTGGCTTTCCTCCAACTGGTGTAGCAGCTGCCCGTTTGAATGGTGATTGTGTTCGTTGGGTGTAGGGTCGGATGGGTGGGGGCCAGGTTCGTGGGTGCCGCGAACCTCACCTGTCCTGCCTGGCCGGTGTCCGTTTGAATTCCTCCCCACTCACCCAGAGGGGGTGAGCGGTGTGTGGTTACTCTATCCATTCCCCACAGACCCGTCCCTCAGCCGTGTCCATTTAAAAACAGCCTAAGTGTGGTTGGTGTACTGACACTCATGCCATTCCCAGGTGATAAACGTGTGTCCAGACCCCAGGCTGCTGGACAACCTCCGGGAATGTAATAAACTGCTGGAACTGGTGCAGAAGGGGCTGAGTGAATACCTGGAGACCAAGAGAGGAGCTTTCCCAAGGTCAGTCAAAGAGTTAAGGTCATACAGACTGCATTACACTTCCTGGGATGGTGGGGAAGGAAGTCCTTGCACTTCTCAAGGACATTATTTTCCATGAAGCATCATTACTTGAAATCATCATGTATTTCTAGATCACAGTGAGGTTAGACCTTTCAAAGCAAAATTTGAGAGAGGGCATTCTGTAAGGAAGTGAAGTTGAACATGTTGTGGCACTGTGTTCAGGCATGAGGACAGTATGAGAAAATCACAGCATGACTGTACATTTGTGTATCGGCTTTCCCTGAGGGGGATATGGAGAAGAAGTGAAATGAAACCCTTTGAGGCTGATTTTTCATTGCCTTGTACCTTGTCATCTACAGCACCACAGAGTGGGTGTAAAATGTCACCAGTCTGCCTGCGTGTGTAATTTTACACTTATTGCATTGGAGTAAAGGTGTGTGCAGGGCACTGTGTGATTAAGAGCCTTTTGTCAAGGAGAATTGGCTTATTCATCACTAACAGACCCTGCTCTTCTACTTAACTGCAAATAAATCATGGAGACTCCTTGCTATTAAAACAACCACTAGAATCTCAGTGTGTCAACCAGTATCAAGAACATAAGATTAAGAAGTGCCATACTGGGTCAGAGCAATGGTCCAGCTAGCCCAGCATCCTGTCGCCGACAGTGGCCAATCACGATGGCTTGGGAAAAGCACCCAACAGGTCACAATGGGGGATCCATTCCCTGTTGTTTTCCCCCAGCTCCTGTCATGTTCCCTGATCCTGTCTGGCTAATAGCTGCTAATGGACCTATCTTCCAGAAATTTGTCCAAACCTCTTTTAAACTCAGCTATAGTACTGGCCCTTACCACAGCCTCTGGCAGTAGATTCCACAACCCAATTATACGCTGAGTGAAAAAATATTTTCTTTTATTTGTTTTAAACTTGCCACCCATGAGTTTCATGGAGTGTCCCCTAGTTCTAGTACTAGCTGAGAGGGTAAATAACTGCTCCTTGTTTATTAGTTCCACACCACTCATGATTTTATAGACCTCTATCATATCTCCTCTCAGTCGTCTCTTCTCCAAACTGAAGAGCCCCAACCTACCAAGCCTCTCCTCATACGGGAGCCCTTCCATGCCCTTGATCATTTTTGTTGCCCTTCTCTGTACCTTTTCTAGTTCAGCTATGTCTTTTTTGAGATGGGGCGACCAGAACTGCACACAATATTCGAGGTGCGGTCGCACCATTGATTTGTATAGAGGCATTATGACATCCTCAGTTTTATTCTCTATCCCCTTCCGAATAATTCCTAACATTCTGTTTGCTTTTTTGACTGCTGCTGCGCACTGCGCTGTGGATTTCATTGTATTGTCCACAACCACCCCCAGATCCTTTTCCTGAGTGGTAACTCCTAGCTTAGTACCCAGCATTGTGTACGCATAGTTTGGATTATTTTTCCCTACGTGCATCACTTTGCACTTGTCCACATTAAATCTCATTTGCCATTTAGATGCCCAGGCACCCAGTGTCGTAAGATCCTGTTGCAGTTCCTCACAGTCTGCTCGTGTTTTAACTACCTTGAATAACTTGGTGTCGTCTGCAAATTTGATCACCTCACTCTTAACACCCTTTTCCAAATCATTAATGAATACATTAAACAGCACTGGTCCCAATACAGATCCCTGAGGCACACCACTTTTTACATCTCTCCATTGTGAAAACTGACCATTTAGTCCTACCCTTTGCTTTCTATCTTTTAACCAGTTTCTGATTCATAGTAAGACACTACCTCCTATCCCATGACTTGTTAATATTCTCAAGAGTCTCTCATGAGGGACCTTATCAAATGCTTTCTGGAAATCCAGGTACACTATATGTACTGGGTCTCCCTTGTCCACATGCTTATTTATACCCTCAAAGAATTCCAACAGGTTAGTGAGCCATGACTTACCTTTACTAAATCTGTGTTGACTCTTCCCCATTAAGCCATGTTTGTCAGCATGCCCTGTAATTCTGTCCTTAATGATGGTTTCCACCTTTTCCCCCAGCACAGACGTCAAGCTTACTGGTCTGTAGTTTCCAGGATCGCCTCTGGATCCCGTTTTAAATATCAGGGTTACATTTGCCACCCTCCAGTCCTTGGGTACAGTGGCAGATTTCAGTGACCACTTACAAATTACTAACAGTAGGTCTGTGATTTCACATTTGAGTTCCTTCAGAACTCTGGGGTGAATGCCATCTGGCCCTGGTGACTTGTTAGTATTCAGTTTGTCAATTTGCCCTAGAACATCCTCCAATGTCAAATTGATTTGTAACAACTCTTCCAATTCCTCGCCCACAAAGCAAGGATCTGGCGTGGGTACCTCCCCAAATCCTCCTCAGTGAAGACCAATGCATAGAACTCATTCAGCTTCTCTGCAATGTCCTTATCCTCCTGAGCGACCCTTTTACTCCCTTGTCATCTAATGGCCCAACTGACTCCCTAACAGGCTTCTTGCTTCTGATGTATTTGAAAACATTTTTGTTGCTTGTTTTTGCCTCTTTAGCAACCCTCCCTTCAAATTCTCTCTTGGCCTGCCTTATGAACACTTTACATTTATGTTGCCAGTGTTTATGCTCTTTCATACAAAAAATCCTAGCAATAGATCAAAACCAAGCACAAAAATCCTAGCAATAGATCAAAAGCAATCTCCTTTCCCTTTCTCCTTCTCTTTGTTTTCAGATTCTACTTCCTTTCAGACGATGAACTGCTGGAGATATTGTCCCAGACAAAGGACCCCACTGCTGTCCAGCCTCACCTCCGCAAGTGCTTTGAGAACATTGCACGGGTAAATACAGGCCACTTCCTCAGGAGTTAGAAGCAGGTCCTCCTGCTCTGGATCCCACCTCTCTACCCCTGGACCCTGAAATGTGGGACAGTGACACTCAAAATGCAGAACAATGTGGGTGATCACAAATATCCACATGCTAATTTAGATACATTTATGCAAATGCTATAATAATAATAAGAATAATTTATTGCATAGCCTTAGCTGTTGCAAACAAACAAATATATCAAATAATTAACCATGTGCACAAGAATCATAAGTAGTTGCAAATATAGTAAAATAATACAGTAATACAATAATGCATACAAATAAAACTTTGTGCTACCTATTACATAGACCAGTACCACAACAATTCATTCAGAATCTACTGCCAAACCATTATTATTATAAAATTAGGTTCATCTGCCATTAAATCACACAAACCTTACAACCCCAACCCCTTGCAGATCTAGTTGAACAAATTCACTCATAGTTGTTATGACCCTTCCATTACTGGAATCACAACCCACTCTGTGCCAGGCTCTCCAGGAACCTTTGTCTTGAAATCGTCGCCTGATAAGCGAACTCTGCAACCTGCCTGGTTAGAACAGCATCCACCTGGCACAAC
>QEPC01007158.1:1438866-1464568 GCA_003113815.1 Sphenodon punctatus
TCTTGGGACAAGTTCATGGTTGCCATGGCGGCCATGAACTCCCGCTCCACCCCAACAAGACCGGCATCGGCGTGAATGTTGAAGTCCCCCAGAACCAAAGTCCTGGGGGAGCCCAACACCACCTCCGAGGCCAGCTCTGCTAGAGCGGCAAGGGATGCCGCCGGGCAGGAAGGGGCCCTGTACACCAGCAGCACCCCTTATCCATTGAATCTGCACTTCCGCTGTTGTCGAAGTCAGCACGTGTGATTGTCTGCCGTTTTTTGGTATTTCCCCCCAGCTACTTTCTGTTTTTTTTCTTGGTTTCCAGCATTTTACTACAGATTCTGGCATTAGAATGCAGAAAACAAGGGCTAGCCCTTGAAATACACCAATCAAAACACAGTTTACAAGAGACCATTCTATTCTTGGTGATTATGCACTAACTCACCCTTCAACCAGCCCAAACCAGGACCAATAAGGGAATTATGAAAGTTATGTAGTGAACTTGCAATTGTACACAAGCAAACCTAAGCAGCATGTAAGGAATGTTATGTGGTGTGTGACTGCTCCTGCCTAGGAAAAACTACCAGAAGTACCAAACAACGGCAATTGCCAAACAGGAATTAGCGAAAATAGTGAAAAAGCTGTTAAGTTTCCTCATTGGATGAGAAATCGCTTTTGCTGCAATTGCTCAATTCAGCACTAGTGTTAGCACCATGCAGCAGTGTGATGATCATGCTGCTTACTAGCTGAGCTAGGGGTCTGCCTTTGCCACCTTTATTCATGTTGGGTAGCACTTGATTACACAAATAGCCCTCGAGCTGTTGTTTGAGCAATTAATTATTCAGTGGCCACTGTCTTCAAATCACTTACTCCAGAGTTGTTCCATTGAAATCAAGTGGACTACTCTGGAAAGACTGGTTTTAGGTTTTCAGCCAGTGTGCATAATCATGTATAATGAGCAGGGGGATGGGGTACAATTGTACCAGGCCCTCAAGCTTAGTCCTCCTGTTGCCCCCCAACTACAAGAATTTCCTTTCTTAATATACATAAAAATAATAATTGTAAGTAACATATGTGTAAATAAAATACCAATATGATCTCCAAAAATTGATTTCAAAACTTACGATGAGGGATGAGATGTAGAGGGCTACCAGAATGCACCAGAGTCCCAAATTTCTTTCTGTGGGCTTATGTGCAATGGTAGTAGATTGGACCTCTAATAAGATGGGATCTAAAGGATTCCTACTAGTCACGCATTCTCACAGTTAAAAAATAATCTGCTGTGAACAATATGAAATGCTCTCAGATGTGTATTTAAAAACCCTTCTGTTTAGTAAAGAGTAAGGGTGGGAATATTGGTATGGGATAAATCTGAAACACCCGATAATCAGGTGTATCGGATTAATCCGATAATCCAATATTTACCGGTATCGGCATACCAGATTTTTAACATTGACCGCTTTACTGGGGTTTTTACATTGCGGCTATTGAAGTCAATGGCCGCAATGTAAAAAAAACGGTAAAGTGGCCAATGTTAAAAATCCAGTATGCTGATACCAGTAAATCTGATACCGGGGAGATCCGATACCGGTAAATCCGGTATCCGTTATTCTCCCTGGTGTCCCATCCCTAGTAAAGAGGCCATTCTATTCTTGGTGATTACACACTAAGGCACCCTTCAGCCAGTGAACCAGTACTGTCATCTATTCATGTTTCCCAATAGTAATAACAATACTAATACCTAGCAGTCTTATAGTAATCATTTGTCTGTAAGAAGGATGAACAAAGGTTTAGCCACATGGTTCTCATTAATGTTAACAGAAGTGGTTTAGTAACTCCCTGTGCACAGTTCTGAATGTATGAGTAATCTCTGAATAATATATGGTGATGGATCTGCATTGCATAGTTCCCTGTGACTGAACCTTTTCACAGAAGGATAAAGTTTTTCTCTCCAAATAACATCATGGGATCTACGATTCTGTCTAAAATCCCTAAGTCTGAGCAGGAGAGTTTCTCATTATTGTCATTCTTTTTGTTTTAATAGATGCTACCTGACACTTACAGGAGCCCTGCACCTGAAATTTGGAGGTGCCCCTGCAGGACCAGCTGGAACAGGCAAAACAGAAACTACTAAAGATCTGGGGAAAGCTCTGGCCATACAGACCGTAGTGTTTAACTGTTCTGACCAGCTGGACTTCATGGCAATGGGAAAGTTCCTAAAGGGACTAGCCAGGTGCTAAAAATAAAATACTGATTGTGTGGGAACCCTGACATATCAGCCAAGGGCAGTGGGCGAGGGTCTTGTCAGAGAAGCCAAAGACAATGGGTGAGAGTCTTGGCACAGCAATCTGAGGAAATGAATAGAAGCCTTTGTATGGCAGCCACAGTAATTAAATGAGGGCCTTGATGCATTGGGTTAATGTTAAAGCAGAAGCCTTGCCAATCCAGTGCAAGTGACTGATAGGAATGCTGCACCATTATAGAGGCCATACAGTGCTTGTCAGAAGGACGGGAAGTGTCACTGCTTTGGCCATTATATAAAGGAAAAGATGTCTCCTTTCAAATACATTTCACTTACTTTGTTCCAGTCTTCTCCTGTCAGACTTGGGATATTGAATCTTTGAGTGTTTTTAAACAAGATGCAACCATGCATGGCTACCCATCAACCACCAACCCAACTGCTTGTGTGAACATGGTGTGGGTGGATGCGCACTCCCATGACCCCATGCAGCACCTACTCATGGCCACTGACAGGGCATTAGAGGAAAAAGCCAGAGTACCCTGTGTGGGGGAAGGCACAACAGTACATGGGGACAGGTGCCCATGCATCCCTGATCTGTTTGAACCAGGGCTCTCACACATGCCAGTGGACAGGTCCACAGCCCCACTGCCTCCCCGTCTGACGCCCAGCCCTGTCGGGAGCCCTTAAAGGGGTATTGGTCGCCCAGATGAGTTGTTTCGGGGCCCAGTCCATGATGGCGGGAGTATGTGGATGCTGCCTGCGCAGCTGCAGTGACCACCCTTGGAGCCACCCATTAGAATCCCTTCCCACTCACTCCACGTGCGTGGGTACTCTGCGGCTGTACCGCTTAGCAGACATGAACCCCCCTCTCTAGCCTTGCTCATTTAAAATCACCCATAGAGTTGCAGGGCTGGAAGGCACCACGGGGATCATCTAGTGCAGCTGTCTTTTCCAAGTCAGGAATGAACTACTCAAATGTATTTATGAAACGATGTGAACTATTCAAGTATATGAACTACTCAAACATGCACATTTTGCACATACACATTGCTCTTAGGTTTAGTTTTTAACTTTTTAACATGTAAAGGCAAGAATCAGTTGAGCACATCTAAGACTGAGCAGCCAGAAGAGCCTGTTCTGATCCCTGAGAATCCATTGGTAAATGTCCCCTCTTGCCAATCCAGCAAAAGTGACTGATTAGAATGGTACAGCATTCTAGAAGCCATACAATGCTTGTCAGAAGGACAGGAAGTGCTCTTAAAACAGGGCTTGTCGGCTTGTTTATTGTAGATAATGCATCCCATCCAGTAGATTCTGATCATATTTGTTCTACCTGGATTTCTTTACTTCTCCATCCCTAACAACAGGAGCACCCTTTCACACAAAAAGTCTTCCTGGTATTTAGACACATTCAAAGTACATCAGCTTCACCTGGGAAATTGTGCACTCAAAAGGGACATCAAGCCAACATCCTTCCAGTACCAGGGCTATGGAGGACATAATTTATTAGCATCTGGCTACATACAGGGCTCTCTCCCCATGAACACACCTGGCATAAATCCTGTCAACGTTACTGATGACTGTTCTACTCATTTTCCATTTTCTCCCCTCTTGCCACAACATATTGGTCCTGGTGAATTGCTAACGTGTGTGAAATTATACCTTTCTGTATTTCTGACACAGCCTTCTTTTTTCCCTTCACTTCTCAGCTCTGGAGCATGGTCTTGTTTTGATGAGTTTAACCGCATTGACATTGAAGTGCTATCTGTAGTGGCCCAACAGATAACAACCATTCAGAAGGCCCAGCAACAGAGAGTAAGTTAAGTGCATAGATCTTCACAAGGAGAGGGAGATTATGAAGCCACTAGTCTGGAAGAAAAGGGGCTTCCTGACTTTCTCCTTTATTTCTTTCCATTTAGCTCTAATCCTATAGCCAAGGGCCCATGCTCACTGTATTTTCCCCATTGGCAGCAACGGGGGAAATGCAGTGAACATGGTCCCTGCCTATAGCCAGCATTGGTACTCATTGTTCGATGAGAATGTGGACCCCCATCAGTGATACAAGTGGTAATGTGTACTGCTCTACCTAGTTTTGGCCCAGGATGATCGTTCTTGAGCAGTACTGTAAAACATATATGAATAATTCACTAGCCAGGCATAAAAGACTACTAGCCAGGCAGGGAATTGCCGTGGGGAAGGTTGAGATTATCCATTTGCTAGCTTGAAAAGTATACTCTCAGGAGGCAAGTGGATTTTTACAGATCTACTCATGAGTGGCAGATTTCTCTACATGTATTATCCAAGCCTTTGCATATGCCCATAGCTGTGTTGGATTGCTTCCTCCCTGGGGAGACTCCTCTTTCTACATCCAACTGATGTTCTTTCTTTGGACATTGATAATGATTAAGATGTGAAATTTCTTGAGCTTGGCATTTCATTTGTATTCCTCTGCGTTGCTTTATACAACAACTGAAACTGTCACCTACATCGCTTTCCTAAAAGGGAAAGTTTTTCTTCTTGCCTTACCCACCACAAGTTAATTCTGTCACCAGTTTAATTAATGGGAAGGTGTTGATCTTGTAGAAGAGGGATAGATTCTTCTTGTGATCAAAAGAAATATAGGAAGTGAACAGTATTGTAAATCATCTGGGTGAGGACCTGGTTTTTCAGAGAAGGAGAAGAAACACTGCATGTGAAATTGGATCAAGACTGGCCATACTATGTGGTGCACTATTGCTGTCCACTGTTCCGCTATTCATGCAAAAAAAGAAACTCGCACTACCTTATTTAACTCCAGGGTGTCTCATAGCTGGTTCTGTGTTGGTCTTCTAGTTGGAACGCTTCATGTTTGAGGGAGTTGAGATCCCACTGGTCCCATCCTGTGCAGTCTTCATCACCATGAACCCTGGCTATGCTGGACGCACTGAATTACCTGATAACCTGAAGGTAAATAAATGCCACCAAGCATTGTGAGACACTGAACTGGAATATCATAAATGAAAACAGAGCATCTGTATCTCAGTCACTCATCCAGCTCACAGCCCACCATGTAGGCCTTGAAGTTTGATACAGATGCCACTTGGGAAGGTGGATTTAGAGAGAGATAGCTGCAGGAGGCTTGAAAGACCTAACATTAAGTGTGGAAACCTGGTACTATTGTAAAGAAATATCCCAAGACTTCTTATCCCATCCCAGAGTTCATCCCAGCTCAGCTCATCCCATCCCAGAGTTCTGAAGAAAACTCAAAATAAAAAGGTGGAGACCTACTATTGGTAATTTGTAACCTATCGCTAAAATCTGCTACTGTAGCTGAGGACTAGAGGGTGGCAAATGTAATGCCAATATTTAAAAGGGCTCCAGAGGTAATCTTGGAAACTACAGACACCACGGTGAGCCTCACGTCGGTGCCAGGCAAACTGGTAGAAGCGGTTATTAATTAAGAACAGAATTACTGAGCCTATTGATAAACATGGTATAATGGGAAGGAGTCAACATGGATTTAGGAAAGGGAAGTCATACCTTGCTAATCTATTGGGATTTTTTGAGGGTGTAAAAGCATGTGGATAAGGGTGAACCAGTCGATATAGTGTATCTGGACTTTCAGAAGGCATTTAATAAGGTCCCTCATGAGAAACTCTTGAGGAAATCAGAGTCATGGGATAAGAGGCAGTGTCCTATCATGGATCGAAAACTGGTTAAAAGATAGGAAGCAAATGAACAGTTTTCACAGTGGAGAGAAGTAACTAGTGGAGTACCCCAGGGATCTGTACTGGGACTGGTATATTCATTTATGATCTGGAGAAGGGAATAAAGAGTGAGGTGATCTAATTTGCAGATGAGACAAAGTTATTCAAGGTAGTTAAAACCCAAGCGGACTGTGAAGAATTGCAGGAGGATCTTGCAAGACTGAGTGACTGGTTATCTAAATGGCAAATGAAATTTAATGTGGACAAGTGCAAAGTGATTCACGTAGGAAAAAATAACCCAAACTATATGTATATAATGCTGGGTTCAAAATTATGAATTACCCCTCAGGAAAAGGATCTTGGCATTATTGTGGACAATACATTGAAATCCTCAACTCAGCATGTGGTGGTAGTCAAAATCGCAAAACAGAATGCTAGAAATCATTTTGAAAGGGATAGAGAATAAAACTGAAAATATTGTAATGACTATAAATCTAGGGTACAACCACACTTGGAATATTGTGTGCAGTTCTGGTTGCAAAAAACACATAGTAGAACTAGAAAGGGTACAGAGCATGGCAAAAAAAATGATCAAGGGTATGGAATGGCTCCCATATGAAGAGAGGTTTGATAGATTGGGGGTCTTCAGCTTGAAGAAGAGATGACTGAGAGCGGATATCATAGAAGTTTATAAAATCATGAGTGATGTGGAACATGTAAATAGGGAGCAGTTATTTACCCTCTCTAACAGTACTACAACAAGGGGACACTCCATGAAGTTAACTGGCAACAGATTTAAAACAAATAAGAGAAAGTAATTTTTTACTCAGCGCACAATTAACTTGTGGAATTTGGTGCCAGAAGAAATGATCAAAGCCAGTAGTGTAGCTAGTTTAAAAGGGGATTGGATAAGTTCTTGGAGGATGGATCCATTAATGACTATTAGCCAAGTAGTTTTGGGGATGTAACCTCTTACTGTTGGGGGCTGGAACGACAGGGAATGAATTGCCCATTGTGACCTGTTGGATACTTCTCCCAAGAGACAGAGATTGGCCACTGTCGGAGACAGGATGCTGGGCTTCTATTGTCTTCCTGGGATCTACCTACAGTGGGCAAGTAAAGAGCTGCCACTGTTAGCAAAAGCAGTGCCTTATGCATACATTGTTTTTAAGATACCTGCTGTTCCATGCACAAGAACTGCTGGGATGTTGTGTCTTCTTCCTGTCATCTGTGTTTTTCAGGCTCTTTTCCGTCCTGTGGCTATGATGGTTCCAGATTATGCCATGATTGCTTAGATCTCTCTCTATTCCTTTGGTTTCAATGAAGCAAAAGTCCTGGCAAAGAAGATTACCACCACATTCAAACTGTCATCAGAACAGCTCAGCTCCCAGGTCAGTATCTCCAGACAACCACCCTTGCTAAAAAAAAGATGTAGAGAACTGCCTGTGCCTGGTCCAGAGGAGCTAAGTTCATCTCTTACCTCTGACTTCTTATTAGCCTGACATTCCGTAGCCTCATAAGTCCAGTGGTCTCCCTAGTTTTCATCCACTTATGGGGCACATAAGTGGATGCTGTGGTTTCATTCACTTTTCACTGTTATCCAGAACTGTTGTATGAAGACACATGAGCCTAATGGCAGTTACTATAGCTCCTCTGAGAGTCTCTCTTCATCCTATTACTCGCTGCATCCTCATGTAGAATAACATTCCTGGCATGTAAGTCTAGCTAAAGGGCTAACTCCTTTTTGCACACCCAGGAAGGTGACTGAGAAAGGGGTGGGAATGGGGCTGCTGTTCCAAGGAGAAAGCTACCTCCCCTTGCCTAATAGATTACCCAAAGTAGTAAATTTATTTGATCAGCAGCTTTGCTATTATCAAAATACAAATACAAAATACAAATAAATAATAATCAATCAATACAAACCTTAAAATCAGCCATCAAGGCCATGAATACTCCCTCCTGGAAAAAGCCAGGGGGGTAATCAATAGGTTTGGGCGGGACATTACCACTCAGGAAGATCCTCTAGTTCAGAAAAGCAACAGTTCACCTTCTCAAAGCAACAGTTCCTTACTCATCAAGGGCTAAAGGCCTACCATCAGTTCTTCGTTCTCTCTCCGTAAGATACATGAACATCCCTACATTTTTAAGTATTCGCTCATCCGTTGTGCCTACTAACCTAAGGTGAAGGTCCTCAGGTTCTCCACCCTCCAGGGATACCACCTCAGTTAACCAGAGCTCTCTCTGGACCTGATACTGAGGGCAGTAAAACAGAACATGCGGAAGAGTCTCGATAGCGTCAGGGCACCATCTGCACTTCCTATCTTCCCTAGGGGTTAGATCTCTCCTCCTCAAGACCTCTGCTGTGCCAAATAGATTCTAACGAAACAAAGTTACTATCCTTCGCACTCTAGGATCCACAAAATGATCCAAGTAAGGTTATAAACCCGCCACCACCTTAACCTGCAAATAGTGGCGAGATATCTTACATTTGGCAAACAGTTCTAGATCATTCTGGTGATCCCATTCCTTGGCTCTAATTCTTAACTCTTGCTTCCCAGTTTTATTAGCAGGGACCCCATCCTCTTCCACCGGGAGGACCCATTACCCTTGCAAGTTTCTTTAGATACCTCAACCACAGATAATGCTGATGTTCTCTTTGCTCGAGATAACAGCTGTGAGCTAATCCAGAAGCTTTTTTAGTAAGTTGTTTCCAGAAAGAAAGAAACCTAAGATTCAAATGTGTAGCTACCGAGAGCGAACCTGTCTCAAGCCTAAGCATAGGAAGCGGGGTTGCCCTAGGGGCTCCAAGGATGGTCCGTAGAAAAGGGTTCTGAGGGACTTCGATTCTACTTATCTGACTCATTGCAGTTACTTCCCCTCCATATGTCAGATTAGTTATTACCTTGGAATGGAAAATGTCTAACATCTGACTTACTGTTGCCCCTGGAGCTGCATAGTATAATCTAAGTAGGCCTCCTATTGTTTGTTTTGCCTTACGGATAAGCCTATCATAATTCTTCTTCCAGCTGTTCTCTGCTGAAAACACCACACCTAGGTAAGTATATTGTTGAGTTGAAATAAGCTCCTGCCCTCCCAGCTGCCACATAAACTTCTTCCGGGATTTCCCAAACGAAATCACATTCGATTTCCCCATGTTAATCACAAGGGCATTACTCCTGCAATAGTTGTGTAATGCTGATTGGGTTAGCTGAAGGCCCCGTCTTGTTTGAGAGAGTACCACAATATCGTCAGCATATAAAAGACACGATATTGACCTCTCCCCGATCCGTGGCGGCGTTGGATTAATAGCAGAAAAAGTGGGCACTATGTTGTCTAAAAATAAAGAGGATGGGAGCCAGCAGACAACCTTGTCTCACCCCCTGATGGTGGGGAAACTCGAGGATAATCCTTCCTCCTGGGTCCATCCTTACCACTGCCTTAGTATCCCGATGCAAATTTATCAAAAGTTCCAACAGATCTCGGGGAATTCCCATCCTCCTCAGCTTAGCCCACAGACGATCTCTACACACAGAATCAAACGCCTTGGACAGATCTATAAAGGTGGCAAACAAATTCCCCTGTTTAATATACACGTACTTATCAATCAAGTGTTGGAGAACAAAGCAATTATGGGTCATTGATTTTCCTTTCTTGAACCCCCCCATCTCATCATTCAGGGGGTGATCCATATTGACCCACTTCTGCACAGCAATATTCTGGAGTATAATTTACCTAAGATAGGGAGCAGGCTGATAGGCCTTTAGGAGGCAAGATCACAAGGGTTCCCCTGTTTATAAATTGGAACTATGACCGCAGTTGCCCACACTGGCGGGGTCTGCTTGTTAAAATTGACTATAGTAAAAAACCTTGCCAAGAGTGGGACCCACCAAGCCGCAAAACTCTTAAAAAGCTCCAGAGGAATCCCATCAATCCCCGGGCCCCTTTTATGATGAGGGGTGCTGGACTCAGCTGAGTGATTTCCTTACAGCAATTAGGAGTAGATATCCCCGCAGTATTTTTATTCTTGCGGGGGATTTTAACGCCAGAACAGCGGTTTTGGAGGATTCCCACTCTAACCATGCGAGTTATGGTATGTGAGGCTTGCCCCTCAGATGCTCCTTGGATGCTAAGATTAATGCGCATGGGTGGAAATTTGTTCAATTGTTGGCAGAGCAAGATCTTGTGATGGTCAATGGGCGATCTGCTTCTGATCACCTGAGTGAATACACCTTTGACTCACCTAATGGGGCCAGCATTGTAGATTATATTTGCCTTCCTCTTGGGGCCTTTCATCAGGTCAAAGACTTTTATATTGTTAAGAGACCAGAGGGCTTACACTCCCCGCTTTGTTTGGAACTTGTATGGGAGGTTGAAGGCGCGTGTGCTCCAGAGGAAGTTGGGGAGGGGCAAGAATCCATAAGGGTTAAATGGAGTCAAGCAGGGAGTATTCAAATAGCCCCGGTTATGTTTTCCCCTATGGGATGTTCCATTAGAAATGAGCTGTTGAATCTTCAAGACTATGCAGAATTATGGTCTCAAATACAGGAAGTTCTGGATATTTTTCTCTTGTATATTAGGAAGGACCAGGGTGTACAACACCATAAGAAGGATTTAGTATCTAATGGCTGTTATGATGCCAACTGTAGAAGGGCAAAACTAGAACTAATCAGGGCTAAGAGAAGGTGGAGTAGATTAAGGGTGGCTGAGCATTGGTCAGATTTTATTTGCCTTAGGAGAAATTATTGTAAGCTCCTCAGAGAAAAGAAGAAGTTTAAAGCTGCTAAACTCTGGGCTGAGATACAGACGGCAGCAAAGGTAAATGACTCAAAGAAATTTTGGAAACTGGTCAATGATTGGACTAGCCCTAATAGGAGGGGAAGAGGAACATATATTTCCGAAGAATCATGAGTCTTTTATTATGTTAAAATGTTTGCAGGGACCCAGCTGGCCCACTTCGAGGTATTCTCGGAGATGGATTGGGTACGTATGGGTGGGAATGACCTCATATTTGTGCCGTTGGTGACAGAAGAGGAGGTAGCGATGGCTGTTAACAAATTGGCCTAATAGATTATGGGTTACCATTCCAGGCTTCAGAGGCTAATTTAATGGTTTCCCCTATATCTACTACAGGATCACTATGATTTTGGAATGAGGGCTGTGAAGACTGTGATCTCAGCTGCTGGCAACCTAAAGAGAGAGAATCCTACAATGAATGAGGCAAGTACATAAGAACTGCCATACAGGGTCAGACCAATGGTCCATCTAGCCCAGCATCCTGTCTCTGACAGTGGCCAATCACGGTGGCTTGGGAGAAGCACCCAACAGGTCACAATGGGGGATCCATTCCTTGTTGTTATCACACAGCTCCCATCATGTTCCCTGATCCTGTCTGGCTAATAGCTGCTAATGCACCTATCTTCCAGAAACTTGTCCAAATCTCTTTTAAACTCAGCTATAGTACTGGCCCTTACCACAGCCTCTGGCAGTAGATTCCACAACTCAATTATATGCTGAGTGAAAACATATTTTCCTTTATTTGTTTTAAACTTGCCACCCATGAGTTTCATGGAGTGTCCCCTAGTTCTAGTACTAGCTGAGGGGTAAATAACTACTCCTTGTTTATTAGTTCCACACCACTCATGATTTTATAGACCTCTATCATATCTCCTCAGTCGTCTCTTTGCCAAACTGAAGAGCCCCAACCTACCAAGCCTCTCCTCATACGGGAGCCCTTCCATACCCTTGATCATTTTTGTTGCCCTTCTCTGTACCTTTTCTAGTTCAGCTATGTCTTTTTTGAGATGGGGAGACCAGAACTGCACACAATATTTGAGCACCATTGATTTGTATAGAGGCATTATGACCTCCCCACTATTGCTTCACCTGTAATAGATCTGTGCACATTACCAGCAGGTGTTGCTGATGTGCATATCAATGACCATGTAGAGACAATTCTAGAGAAGCTAAGTGACAAACCTGCTTAGAAATGGTAGGGAAGAAGAGGTGCAGCCTCCAGAGTGGAAGCGCTGGCAGACCAGGCTGAGCATGATAAGTGTGATGGGTAACTGTTGGGAGAAAAAAATAAGGTCAGAGTTTGTGTGATTATTGGTTCTCAATTCCTCACAGGAGCTGATCTGCCTGAGGGCTATCCGGGATGTCAACGTTCCCAAGTTCCTACAAGATGACCTCAAGCTTTTCAATGGCATCGTCTCTGACCTGTTTCCCAAGATCAAAGAGGAACCTATTGATTATGGCATCCTGGAACAAGCAATCCGCAAATCCTGTCTCAAAGACAACCTGAAGGATGTGGATGGTGAGTAGAAAGAGATCAACAAAGCAAGGTAAAACCACTCTGTTTGAACCACTTACTAGCATATAAAAAGAGCTTCAGTCATTTTGTGTAAAGAATTCTACTGTAGGGTGGCCATACCTCCCCTTTAAAAGAGGATGCTTATGAAAAATACATGGTACAGGGCTGCCCTGTAACCACTGCAGCCCTGCAACATGTATTTTTCATAAGCATCCTCTTTTAAAGGGGAGGTATGGCCACCCTATTTTCCTGCTTGATCGTTATCACAGAAATATCAGATCCAGGCTAACCATTTTAGGGGACTTCAGTAATCTCCGGAGGACTTGGAGTGTGATGTCACAACAGGCGGCTAAACACAGCTCACAGATGAGTATGGGGGGATGTACCTCAGGTTTCAACTTCTATTTGTGATGCCAAAAATCATCCCCCTGGAAAATGAAGTGTCAGGACCTGGTATCTCTAATGCACAATACAAGCTGAACCTTTATGGCAACTTTTATTCATATAAAGCAGGTGTGAGGAATCTCAGTCCCGGAGTCTAAATGGCTAGCTTTATGTACCCCTCATGGATATGGCCCCTGATCCAGTTCTGCCCCCAGGCAGGGCTGTAGCGGAATATCGCAGCGGTAGCTATTTCCGGCGGAAACAGTGTTTCCGCAATTAGTGGAATGGCATGGCAGAGGCTTTCATTCCGCGGTTTCATTCCGCGGTTCCGCGGTTCCGCTTATTTAATTCCGCAACTTAGTGGAATCGTGGAAACATGACATTTTCGCTATTTCCGCAATTCCGCCAGCGCCAAAAAATCGCGGAATAGTGGTTTTCCGCAATTTCCGCGATTTTTCCGCGATTTTTCCGCAATTCCGTGATTTGCAGAATTCCGGCGGAATTAGCGGAATATCCGCAGAAATGGCGCGGTGTGGCGCGGGCAATTCCGAAATAGCGGAACGGAATCACGGCGCGGTAAAAGCTGCTGCCGCATCAGCCCTACCCCCAGGTACTAAAAGAGTGATCTCAGGGGAAGGGAGCAGAGATGACGGCATACACACAAGGATAGGGGATGGATCCATGATGTGGATCCTCTTCTTCCTTCTGAGCCCACCCCTACTCCCAACTTCTATGTAACCTTCTGAGCTTGTACTACTTCTCAAAGTGGCCCCATGTAGGGAAATGGTTCCCCACCCTTGATAGAAAGGAAATACTACTACTACTTATCATTTCTATAGCACTACTAGGCATACACAGTGCTTCACAGTCACAGATTTTCAGAGGCAGGTCCCTGGGATCTTACAATCTAAGATGGACATGGATGAGAGGAGCATACAGGGAAATACAGACACACACATATGGGGAATTAAGGCTGAGAGTGATCTCATCATTTTACAGATGGGAAAGTAAGGCTGAGAGATTGTGACTTGCCCAAGGCCACCCAGTGAGTTCAGCGGCTAGGGTGAGATTCAAACCCTGGTCTCCCTGGTCCAAGTCCAGCACCTTATCTACTACACCACACTGACTCAAATGAATAAAATACCAGGATATAAACAAAGCACTTCCTTGATACTGTGAGTGCATTCACACAACCCAGTAAGAGCGGAGGAAGGAACATGGAGCACGGCCCACTTGAGTCAAGTTGTCTGGCATAGTTTGCTGATGCTGTAAACATCCTCCATGCAACTTCTCACAACACCAACGGAGGCAAGCATGGGCTGTGTTCTGTGTTCTTTTCACTTGGCAGGTTGTATGAATGCCGCTCAGTGAGAGAAATGAAAAGTGAAAGTTAGATATACCATGCAGAATATAGTGTAGGCGATGCATCATTCATAATTTGGCAAGGTATTGAACTATAGATCAGGCACATTTTTATTTCCCCACTTTCCAGTTCCTGGATCTGGCTCATGCATCCACCCCTACCCTCTAGCACTGAAGGATCACATTTAGAGGAAATGGAAGTAAGATGAGGGCACATATTCAAGGTTAGACACTAGACCATGTGACCTGCCCATCTTTCCCCTACCTTGAATGCACCCATCCCAGGCCTTTCCCAATGAGCCCTCCAGCCCTTATCCAATCCATAGGTCTTTTAATAATTTTCAAAGTAGTTTATACCCCTGATATTAGGGGTTGATTAAGGGACTGATAGGAACTGAGCAAGCTATAGCTGATGTCTCCAGTTATTCCAAAGAACCAACTGCCTTGCTCCTTCTATGATCCTTAGGGCGTAAATTAAGCTGCACAAGCTTATAGGTGTAGGTGCCTAAGTCCAGCACTGGACCAGTTGGTGCTTGCTACCCTGAGATCCACAGGCAGGTGAAATGTATCATATCATCCACATCTGGAATCTTGTTCCTTCCTCAGGTTTTGTGACAAAGTGTATCCAGCTTTATGAAACCACTGTGGTGCGCCATGGCCTCATGATAGTGGGGCCCACAGGCTCTGGAAAAACAAAGGTAAGGAGGATTGGGACATGGATGCACTTGCACAGAATACAGTGCACCACAGCCTTTAGGAGAAAGGAGACCACGGGAGAGTTTGAGTCTCTACACTAACCCCTGTGCTATAGCACTCAGCCTCTCCCTGTATGAGTAATCCTTAAGAGCTAGAGGCTTTGTTCTGACAAAGCAAAAGAAATCCCAAAAGCAAAATCCCTTAGTAGCCAGCATCTTACAGCTTTGAGCTGGGACTCTGAGGATTAAAATTGCTGCCCTGAACATCCAAGTGCTGTGCGAGAGCCTGATAAAGGCAAGCGGGGATGGCTCTGAGCCTTCACTGCTTCTAGCTAGTTTACCCCAGCCGCCTGCATTGAAGACTGAAGTTCTCTTTCTCCACTTCTCTGATAACCATTTGCTCAAAGTATTTCCCTGGCCACTTCAGTTGCTTGTGCAAAGGTCTTCATTTCAACTTTGTCGTCTTCCCTGTTTTTGAATCACTGGGGGCTCACAGACATCATGTCAGCTACAGGCAAAATTAAACAGACAATGCCCGTTGAACAGATGTACTAGCTTTGGGGTAGCTGCTCAAACATGCAGCAGGTAAGAATAAGAGGGGGAGTGGTGGGAGTGCTTACTGGGAGCAGTGAAGGTAACGTGGTGACAGATCCCCAAGCGTGGTGGTGGCAGGTTTTTAGGAACAGTGGTGGCGGCAGCAGATTCCTGGGAGCAGCAGTAGCACGGATGCTGTCCCTGGGCACCACTCCCACCCTGCTCTCAGGGGCTTGCTACTGCCCCCACCCCCTTCAATCCACTACTCCCACAACCCAGGTAAGACCTGCTTCCGCCTTCAGTGACCTCCCTCTTGCCCTGCCCATTGCCACTGTTGCCGCACATAACAGCAGCTATGTGCAACTGCCTGCTCCATATGGTGGGCTTGAAAACATTTTGGGCCCACCACATGGAGAAGATGAAGGGTGGCCACATAGCGGGGGACAAACGGACATTGCCCACTGCGCGTGAATTGCCTCTGTGCCCACCCTCACTTCAGCCATGGTGTTTCATTCCTTTGTACTCTCTTTCTTCAGTGTTACAAAGTTTTGGCTGCTGCAATGACATCTTTGAAAGGCCAGCCTTCTGTGAGTGGCGGAAACTACGAAGCAGTCAACTACTACATCCTGAATCCAAAATCTATTACAATGGGCCAGCTTTATGGAGAGTTTGACTTGTTAACTCATGAATGGTAAAAGACAAAACTAGCCTTCTCCTCTTCAGGATCCTCTGTTGTCTACTCTCATCTTCTCTTTGTCTTGGAGAACTCTGTATGCTACAACACTGAAAAGCTTTGTTCATGTTAACAATAAGAATGAAAGGTACTTTTTATGACATGCACATTTAGCTTATATACGTAAGGGAGATATTCCAGACACTGAAAACCAACGAGAGCTGGGCACCAAGGGTGTAACTATAATAGGTGCCTCAGGTGCAGCTGTACCGGAGCCCATGAGCCTGGGGGCCCACATGCATGTAGGATACGTATGCACACCAGAGTGGAGTGCCCCAGCAGGAGGTTCCATTCCATTTTCTGCACCAGAACCCATTCCCACCTAGCTACACCCCTGCTGGGCACCTAACTTCCAATTGTGCCTCTGAAAAACGTTCCCATTTTTAATTATTTCATCGGCCCCGTATCTTCATTCTGCTGATTACTTCATGAGGGAGGCAGAAACCCTCTCATGGGTCATCTCCCACAGGACATCCAATTCCTAATTTGTGGGGGTTTCAAAATGCTATCCTCTGGGGCTGACTCAGAAGTGCTCTCTGGATCTCTAGGGATTCCGCCTTAGGAGTGAAGCAATAGAAATTACTAGAGATAAGTGAGCATACTCTGAGAATTACTGTATTATTGGATTTCTTTCTGCTGTGCCAGCCAGCTGCTTAGTAACAAATCTAAAGAGGATAATTCCATAAAGCTATGCAAACCAATAAAAAAGAACAGAAAGAAGAGCTAAGCCAAATAAACGTTCCTTGCATTTTCCCATGCAGCTTGCTAGACCCAAGCTTGGGTGCATATTTATGGAAAGCTATTTCTACCATGTTCCAGTTAAACTTGACAGCTTATTTATGGTATGGTTTCTGCCCAAAGGCAGTACACACACACAGCGTGTTACAAAAGAAATACAGTATCCATATAAAACACATTTACAGGCATAAAACAATCTGTTTCAACTAGCTGGGCTTCAAAGCAGTCTGTTTTCTTTTGATCTTGGAAAAAAGACCATGGACATATATAGTGCTTACATAAACAACCATAATGTTGTTGATGATGATTTATTTATTTACTACAGTAAGGTTTGGGGCACAGTTAGGAATTTCACTGTAGATGATCATGGCCAGCGAAATCCCAGATGTATACATCCCAAACTCCTTCCTCTATTATTTCCTCACCATCAATTGCATCACTGGCAATGCCTGGCTGCATCCCATGATGGCTCCTACTAGTGCACTGAAGAGCAAGGAATGGGGACTCCAGTCCTAAGGAGGGTAGATTTGGCTACTCACCCCTCTCTCCTGGGCATGCTACATGAGAATGCAGATAAAATGCAATGGTTACAATGTCTCTTGCCTCGCTGTCTCCCACCTCACAGGACAGATGGAATTCTTTCATCACTTATCCGCATAGGAGCTATAGCCCCGGATAACAATAAAAAATGGTACATGTTTGATGGCCCAGTTGATGCAGTCTGGATTGAGAATATGAACACCGTGCTGGATGATAACAAGAAACTCTGTCTGAGCTCTGGAGAGATCATTAAGCTAACAGAGGTATCTCCCTTCTCTTTTCACTGTTCTGTTTCATTTTCCCCTTGTTCTGCCCTGCCATCTCCTCTCTCTCTCCCCTACATGAAACAGATTGCTCTGGCTTCCAATTAGTTGTCTGTGCCACATGGATTTAGTTGTGGCACAGACTACGTGTCTATACAAAGGCATCATGCATGTACATCTGGGGGGAAATATCCATTCAAAAATAGCCCAAATGAAGTGTTTGTCAAAATGTTTCTAAATTTTGAAAATAAATCCTAAGACAAGACAGACAAATATGTAAATTTCAAAATTTGTCACAGAATGGCACTCCCATTTTCCAATCAGCCATAGCCAAGGACCTGCTCTGCGTTTTTCCTCAACGGTGAGAAAATGCAGTGAATATGGGTCCTTGGCCTTACATTTCTGCAAGATTCTCTGGCAGGCACAGAGGAGGTTATTAATATCTAATCCCCATTGCACTGGTATGGGAACTTAGAGACTCCTAGTATTAGCATCATAGGAGCTGCTGTTCCCAGAAACACACAACCTAAACTGGTAATACTTGTTCCTTTGAGCAATGGTGAAAGTTCCTGGTTTCTGTCTGGTTTTCAGGCAATGACTATGATGTTTGAAGTCCAGGACCTGGCTGTTGCTTCTCCTGCCACAGTTTCCCGTTGTGGCATGGTTTACCTGGAACCCAGCATCTTGGGGCTAAAGCCATTCACCGAATGTTGGCTGAGAAAAATTCCAGCCATCATGCAACCTTTCTCAGAGCAGCTGGAGTCCCTTTTCAGCAGGTTCCTAGAGGTGAGCTCCTGTCATATTCCGATTTCTTCCAGCACTGCAGAATCTGTCTGACAGCCCCAGGATGAGAATGCCAGCGCCTCTCTGGTCGTTTTTAAACAGTATGCACCCACCCATCCCCCACCCACCTGAGTGCCTGTCTGAAGGCGATGTGGCTGGGCACACGCTCCCATGACCTACGCATTGCCCATGCACGGAACATTGGGGAAAACTCCTGGATGTTCCATGCGGGGGCAGGAGTGGGCAGTGTGCGGGTGGGGCATACACCCATCCCAGCCCATTAAACTCTCGCTCACTCACCAGATGTGCATCAGCGCTCCACAAGGCGCACACAGACCTGCCCCACAGCCGTGCCCATTTTAAAACAGCCTATATGTCGGTCACATTTGCTTAGTCTGGTTTTAGAGATGCCTATGTTTTGTGTCTACGATTAGATGTCTTTCACATGTCTTTTATGCTAGCAGATATCATTTGAACTACTTTGTTTCCATGCTAGCAGGACACAGAGTGATCTGAGAATCTGACTGTTTCGGTGAAGGATCTATATAGAAGTGACCTGGGCCCAGTGTGTATTTAATCTTTAGACTCAATTCATCCCCTTGTGGGAACTCCATTTCCTTCTATGAAATTACCTCAGAAATTAATTTGGCTCTGAATTATGATATTGATCCTTGTCATGTCCAAGTTACTCTTAAACAATCGTTCTAGTGGAGAGCACTGAGGTATGGTACTTCAGGCAAGACATCTCTGGGAAGAACAAGCTACCAGCTCTGCCTCCTACATAAAAGGGTGGGAGCCATCTGAACAGAGCAGGACTATATTACTGTCCAGTCTGTTCATAGCAGAAGGGTTCTTGGCCTTTTTTTCTGATCCGTTCTCTGGGCACAGCTTGAAAGAGCAACGCTTTCAGCAGTGATCTCCCTGCTAAGAATAACCTGAAGTGAGAAAAGGGGAAGCAGAAACCCTAGGAGGTAAATGTATGTGAATGGAGTTGATGCTGAAACTGAGATGTGTCTGCCTGATATCCTTGCAGGAGGCAATCGGCTTTGTCCGAAGATCTGTGAAGGAGATAACTGTCTCAAAAAATGCTAACCTGACAATAAGCCTTCTCAAGCTACTGGACTGTTTCTTTCAACCCTTCATTGCTATCGAGGTAGGATTTTTGTAGCTCTTGCTGCTCAGGGCCCTCGAAAGTAAAGCTGGAGAGTGCCGGAGGAAAAGAAGAGCTCTGGTGCACAGCACAGGAAGGGGTGTGCCCTATGGATAGTGCAGGTGGGAGTTTGAACAGTTACTCTGAAGTTCATCTTCTGTGGAAGGGTAGCTAGCTATAGGATAACACTGATTCTGGGCATAAGAGAGGATTATACTTTGGCCCATTGAGAGTGCTGGAAGGCAAGCTGCTAGCTAGAAATAAGAGGTTAGTGTTGGATGAGATAAATTGCACATTTATTCATGAGAGAGAGAAACGGATTAGTGAAAAGAAGAAATAAATAAAGGACAATACATCTTGGGTTCTAGATGTTACTACTAAATGAGATGGGTAAATTTAGAACTAAAATCCAGGAGCCTATGTAGTCTAGTGAATAAGGTGCCTGACTCAGACCTGGGAAACCAGGGTTCAAATAATCTGTTAGCCATGAACTCAGTGAGTGGTCTTAAGCAAATCACTGTGTCTCAGCCCCATTTCTTCATTTGTAAAATGGGGATAATGACCTACCTTACAGCATTGTTGTGAGGGTGAACTAGATAAGGATTGTCAAGCGTTCTGAATATTTAAAGGGCTCTAAATTATAATAAGCCAAATTTGGTTCTCAAAAAATCCAGAGTGATTCCATTGAAGTGAATGGAACTCCTGTGAATTTACACCAGTATTGATGAAAGCAAAATGTGATCTCTGTCCCCAGTAAATGGACCTGCTAGTCAGAATTCTAAGGAGGCATTAAAACCCTAATGGGGCTGCTAGAGAGACTCCCTGGGAGATACCTGTAGATAGGCATCTTACGAGCTCTGAGATGATCTAGCATGAATTTTGTGCCTCTTATTGAAACCTCAGGGAGTAAGAGGCATCCCCCCAGAGAAGACATCACGTATTGGGGAACTGATTGAATCCTGGTTCATATTTGCCTTGATCTGGAGTGTGGGTGCAACTGGAGATTCCCAAAGCCGTGGGGCCTTCAGCATGTGGTTGAGAGAGAAGATGGCAAATGAACAGGCAAGTGGACAGGTTCATAAAGGCAGCACCTGGTAAAAGAGTGCCTACAACGTTCCTGAATTTCCAGAAGGCTTGTCTCCAGCTACTTTCTAGGTTATTGGATTAGCAGAGCAATGGCTGCAAGCTTCATTGGAAGCTCTGTTTCAAGATGTTTTGGGGAGTGGCTAGAGCTGGATGGAATCTCATCTTCACTCAAAAGCCATTCCTCAGTAGCTACTTCGTATGAGCCATTCTGCCCGGACTGGAGCTTGCTGTAGTGCTCACATTCTGCTCTGTCTCCCCCAGGCCCATTTGCTTTTCCCAGAGGAGGGACTGGTTTATGATTATAAACTGGATGATGCTGGGATCAGCAACACTGAGGAAGATGAGGATGAAGATATTATCAAGGAGGTAAGATTTTACCCTTTTCTTACATGTATATTTCTAGCCCAAGCACTTCATGAATCAGAATCGTAAGTTTGATGGACCAGAATCTGATGGATGGGAGGATCCGGAGAAGTGGGTTCTTTCGAATGGAACTCGACCTAGATTGATGCAGCGTCATCTTCTTGAGCCTGCGTGCAGCTCAAATGCCTCTGCCATTGCTCACTTCTTCCCAAAGTTTGGAAAATTTGCAAGACTGTTAAGTTTCTTTGCAGATGTTCAAACCCTGTCAGCAAAAGTGAAACATGAAAATTCGTTGCAGTTTCATGCTAACCCTAACTAGGAAAGGAGGATACTAACACTGAAAAAAGGCCCCAAAACAAGGGAAAGAGCAGCAGAGCTCTCCTCCCTCTTAATAGTGACATTAGCCTTTGGGGAAGGACAGGGTATAAATGTAAATAAACGAATAAATAATGAAGTCTTGTGAACATGTAGAGCTGTAGGGACCCACTGGCACCTGTGAATCAGCACTCACTAGGCTTAGAGATGCAGGGAGAGTATGTGAGAGAAAGCGTTTTCTCTCTTCCTGAAAGCCAAGGGTCCAATAAGGGCTTTATACTTCTGTCTGTTGTTCACAGTTTCCGAGCACCTTGCAACCCCCCTATGAGATAGGAAAATTCTGTTATACCATTAGTCAAATGGGAAACTGAGGCACCCAGTGACTAAATGACTTGCCCAAGGTCATACAGGAAATATGTAGCCTAACAGGGAACTGGACCTGGGTCTATCAAGTCCCAGGCCAGAACTAACCACTAGACTCCCCCTCCCCTTTAAGTTATAAACTTTGATCATTTGTTTTGCATGCATACATGCGCCCGCGTACACACACACACACACACACAAATCCAATACCTTCTGTGTGAAAACAGGAAAGGAGAGTGCCTCAGACACAGAGGAAGATTTCTAGCAACTACTATGTGCTTTTTTAAAAGACAAGTCTGTTTTCTTTCTAAGATTTAGGTCAGCATATAATTATTCTCTCTTCTAACAAAGGTTCTGGGTGGAAACAGCAACCTGGACAAACTATTTGAACTGACTTTTCAGAAAGGATTTAATTGTAAGTTCTGGGACTAATATTTTACGCGGAAGTAGCTCTTAATCTCTAGCCAGGAGTCAGCTCTTTCTGAGAGCTGCATGTAGAGACACATGGTGTAATGGTCGGAATAAAGAACTAGAAGTCAGGAATCTTAGGAAAGGGTGGTGGTACTTTCAAAAAAAATCCTAAGGGATTTGGGTGCCTATTCTTTATTAGATTTTACATGGATTTGGTGCCTAACTCCCTTAGGCTCCTTCAGAGTTCCCAACCTATTCCATTGCTATAGCATGTAGAGTGCTTTTAAGCTGAAAAGGGTCAAGTATGTGTTATGTTATTTGATTATTGTTGTAGAGGTTCTTGTATCTGTGCTTTCCTGTAACACTGTTCTGTGTCTCAGGTAAACTGGACATGCTGGATGGATTCTTCTACTAAGTTCACCATGGTTCCTGACACCAGCTTCTGTGATATTATTGTCCCCACAATGAACACTGTCCAGATGGCGCACCTGCTGGAAATGCTACTCACCAATCGTAAACCAGTATGTTTCCCAACTTTGACTGTGGGTTTAGTAATTCTCCTGCTTTTGACTAATGGCATCCTTTCCTTTCTGCCAGGCTGATAGACACCTTAGAAAAAATGCCTGCTCTACAATATCATCTCTCTCTTCTTGTGGAATATGCCTGATGAACCCCATTTTTCAGGGGCGTAGCTACCCTTAGACAAACAGAGACATTCGTCCCGGGGCCCATACTGGCTGGGGGCCCAATGTCCAAGGTAGCTAAGTCACCCTTTCCCTCCCCCCTTCCTTATTTTTTTTCTTTCTTTTTCTTTTAAATTGCCACCTAAGCTGGCTGGGGGCCCTTCCAGCTGCAGTGTGAGCCTCTTCCCCCTCCCTCCCTGCCTGTGTTGCAAACGTGGGCAGGGTCAGGGAGGGACCCCATGGAGCAGTCTGCATCAGACCAGGTCACACTCACAAGCCTCGTGGCTCGGCTCACACCCCCGGCGCCACGTCGTGGAGGAGGAGTCCTCACCACCAGTCCGGACCTGGTCCGGGAAGGGCTGGCTCAAGGGAGGTCCAGCCCGAGCAGGAAGGTGCCTGGCAGCTGCTCCTCTCGGTAACTGAGTGGAACTGCCGCCGGGCACCTTCCTGTTCTGGCGCTCCCTGCATTGAGCCGGCCCAGCCTGCCTGACCAGCCCCCAGCCTCCAGGGCTAGTCAGGTGGGCCGGGGCAGCAATGACACTGCTGCTGCTGGCTGCGGTTGGCCCCAGCGTGTGGGCAGCGAGCTGCGAGGGACAGAGCACACCATGCGACCAGCTCGCCACCAGCCCAGAAGACAGATGGGCCCAGCAGCAGGCTGTTAACACGAGACCCCCTGCCACATGAGATTATTGGGGGGGTTGGTTCCCCAATATCTTCTCTATCTTTAAATTTAGGGGAATTAGCCAAGTTTAGTCAAAATTGGTGGGGGTCCCTGTGTTCAAAGGGATCAAGCTGAGGACAGTACGTGCTACAGCAGTTTATGTATCCTCCCCAAATAGAAAGAAAAAGACACAAATGCTTCAATAAAACTAAATGAGGTTTATTGGGTTATACAATAAAAGAGAAAGAACCCAAATAAGGTACAGAAACACATACAGGCTAATACTACAACACAGTCCAGGTCTGGCTGATGGAACATGAAGGAAAAAAACGCAAACAAATGCGAGGGAAGGGAAAGTAAGCTTGAAAACACAGACTGCGGCTGGGAAAGTATAGGAAACCCCTCCCCCTTGTAGCTACTGGGGACAGAGCCACCCAATATCTACCGTTCCTTAACTTCAGGGGGGAATGACTTAAGGGCCTTAAGCTGGGGTTCCCCTGAGTACAGCGGTACAAACAAAGGCTACAAAGAAAACGCAGACTGCGGCTGGGAAAGTGAAAGTACACTGAAGAGCGGGGGGGGGCGGGGTTAGGCTCTGCAGAGGGGAAGAAAAAGCAAGAGACTGGGCCTATAGTTTACCTCTCCTAGCTGATTGAGCAGGATCAGCAGCCCAGGATCCAGTGATGTTGGGGTCCAAAAAGGGGCGGGGGGAAGGCCGAGGTCTGGGGGGATCCATTAGCCCAGACACATGCAGGGAGACTTGCATGTATCTGGGGTCCAAGGTTTCTCAGAGGTGGAAGGGAAACTATAGGGCAGTTACAAGTTACCGAACAAAGGAGTTTGGGAGGTTATGAAGGGTCGTTTGTGGTGTACAATGGGCTAACGAGGGGAGAAATCCAACTTCCATCACAAAAAGGGCCATCCAAGATGCATAAGATATTTTTGACAAAGGGGGAAAGAGTAAACAACCGTGGCTGGAGGGTAGTTAAGGAGGGGAGGAGAGGACTTAACGATCGGCTTCCTGGGACACAAAGGACACACCTGGTCTCTAATGTCTGCTTAACACAAGGGATCCCTAGTCTCGCTGGCATGGGGGAATGTTACAGAGCTAAGTCATGTCCCTGAGGCTTTGATCAATAGAAAACACACCCTTCTCCTAATGAATCCATTCTTACTTTGTGTGTCTTCCCTTTATTATTTCTTCCAAGCTGAAAACTGGTATCTTACATGAGTGAACTAGTGATCCTGGCGTTGGGCCCGATCCTTACTTTTGCTTTACTTTTCTCTTGCACCCCCCCCTTTCTGCTTGTGCACCTCGTATGGGGAGGCTTCCCTGTCAAGCCTCTATCCCCATGTTCTCCAGCTGGTTCGTGGGGGCTTTTTGCATGCCCTTCTTCTCAGGTCCTTTGGCCTCAGTTTACATAGCAGGAGTGGGGGGTGGTGGTGGTACCCATTTTGGGGGAATTTAGGGGTCCATTCTTATCAGTCCCCGTGTTGGGTACCTTTTAACCTGTTTAAAATGGTTCCCACAATTACATGGTGGGATGGGCCCTGCCCTGAACCATGAATTTCAAAATATTCCACATTTACTTCACAACACATAGGACACCAGTTCGCTGGGGAGACTATGACCAATGTGGTCTGGTGGAGCCTTCTATCAAGCCTTGGTAAACCATGATCCAATCCAGCAAGAGCCCCCTACTGATTGGGGCAATTAAACAACAAAAGGGGGAAACTACTATACAACCGATGGGGAGGAGCGGTAAGAAACAGGAATAAGGAAATACATAGTCCAGACTGGGGTTACTTCAAAATACACACAAATACTAAAACAATCTATACAAGGGGAAAACATCTAGGGGAGAAATTAATTTACATGAGGGAAAGATGCCCCAGGGGAAGAATCACTATACACAATAAAACTTTTCCATAGAATCAATACAAATATCCAAACTAAACAATTAAAATCAACAGAAATAAAATATAATTATTCAATAAAAACCCAATATTTCAATAACCCATATATATATATATATATATATATATATATATATATATATATATGTATGTAACAGGCAGCTCCCAGGTGTACCTATATATATATATATAGGCTCTTTCCAGCAGCTGAAGCTTATGAACCATTATGCCTTACAGGATACACCTGGGTGGAATTGTCCCATCGAACAGGGTTCCTTGTTAAAGGTACAAACTGGTAATTTGGCTCAGCCCTTCTGACCACAGGGTATGAACGGGGGGTGGTAAATTATAATTTGGAAATTGGGACCTAAATTTAAGAAGAGATCCATTCCTCAAAGCATGCATGATCTCTCAAGGAAATTAGTAGGCATGGTCAAGGCTTGCATGTGAACAAAACTAGATTAACCTGTGGTAATATCTTTGATTCCTCCAGACCTCCTC
>QEPC01007158.1:1465837-1482789 GCA_003113815.1 Sphenodon punctatus
GGGGGTTAGGCTCTGCAGAGGGGAAGAAAAAGCAAGAGACTGGACCTATAGTTTACCTCTCCTAGCTGATTGAGCAGGATCAGCAGCCCAGGATCCAGCAATGTTGGGGTCCAAAAAGGGGGGGGGGAGGCCGAGGTCTGGGGGGATCCATTAGCCCAGACACATGCAGGGAGACCTGCATGTATCTGGGATCCAAGGTTTCTCAGAGGTGGAAGGAAAACTATAGGGCAGTTATAAGGTACCAAACAAAGGAGTTTGGGAGGCTACGAAGGGTCATTTGTGGTGTACAATGGGCTAACGAGGGGAGAAATCCAACTTCCACTTCCATCACAAAAAGGGCCATCCAAGATGCATAAGATATCTTTGACACAGGGGGAAAGAGTAAACAACCGTGGCTGGAGAGTAGTCAAGGAGGGGAGGAGAGGACTTAACGATCGGCTTCCTGGGACACAAAGGACACACCTGGTCTCTAATGTCTGCTTAACACAGGGGATCCCTAGTCTTGCTGACATGGGGGATGTTACTGAGCTAAGTCATGTCCCTGAGGCTTTGATCAATAGAAAACACACCCTTCTCCTAATGAATCCATTCTTACTTTGTGTGTCTTCCCTTTATTATTTCTTCCAAGCTGAAAACGGGTATCTTACATGAGTGAACTAGTGATCCTGGCGTCGGGCCCGATCCTTACTTTTGCTTTACTTTTCTCCTGCACCCCCCCCTTTCTGCTTGTGCACCTCGTATGTGGAGGCTTCCCTGTCAAGCCTCTATCCCCATGTTCTCCGAACTCAGTTGGTTCATGGGGGCTTTTTGCATGCCCTTCTTCTCAGGTCCCTTGGCCTCAGTTTACATAGCAGGAGTGGGGTGGTGGTACCCATTTTGGGGGAATTTAGGGGTCCATTCTTATCAAGGCCACCAGCAGCACGCTGCAGACTCTGCAGAGAGCAAGTAAGTATGAGCACCAGCAGCCCAGCGCCCCTAGGACGACTGAGCTGGGAGGTGACCCTAGGCCGGTTGGCAGCTTCACCACCGGCAGGAAAAAAGAAGCAGGGGGGCCCACGGACATTTCTTGTCCCTGGGCCCATTCCAAGCTAGCTACGCCCCTGCCATTTTTCCATTCTCTCATCCACTAAAGTTGGTGCTAACAAAGAAAAAACAACTTTCTGTGGCTGAAGGTGGCACGGTTGCTGGGTTTCTTCCTCTTGCTCTGTAGGCAGATGAATGGTCAACAACTATTTAGTATTTTCCCTCTTCCTCTTCTGCTTCTCCAGTTTGGTTTCTCACATCCTGAAAGAAAACTATTAGCCTGATTTCCATCACTATATAGGAAGATGAGCCTCTTGTCCTAGTCTGTCTCCTACTGGAAAGCCCTGTAGGAGAGGAGACTACAATGTCCCAACCAATTTACAGGAATTATATTGGCTGGTAAATGAGTTTGTTGTTTGATTATATTGAGGAGCAGATGGATGACTGGGTTTTTTTTTGTCTCAATTAAGGTTCTCTGTATAGGCCCAACTGGTACTGGGAAGACTCTTACTGTTGCAGACAAACTTCTGAAGAACCTGCCTCTGGATTACATCAGCCACTTCCTAATGTTTTCTGCTCGGACCTCTGCCAACCAAACCCAGGACCTCATTGACAGCAAACTGGACAAAAGGCAAACCTCTCTGTTGTGATACTTCTGCTCTTTAAGTACCTTGCTGTTAAATAAACACTTGGAGCCTAGTATTCCATCCTGGGCAGTGGGCACAAAAGGAACATGGCTCCAAAATAACTGTCCTCATGGGAAGTAGGGGCTCTCCAAACCCAATTCTGGATGAGGGAATGCTAAAACCATTTGGCTTTGGCAGGGAAGACTAGGACTATCTGCAACCTTCCTAGTTAACTCTAAAATACAACATGCTTTGGCCTAATTGATGGGTCATTCACAGAATCCATGGACCAGGCCTTTATGGAAATAGTCCATGGGAGGAAACACTCACATTGCAGCATACAAAGAATCATCCCAGCTCTTTATCTGACTGACAGCTTTAGTGTTTACTCCATGATGGCCTACTCTAGCACCGCTGCCCTTCCTTTCCCATTCATGGCCACTTACTGGTTTGATGTACCTGGCAATCTATAGTGGGAAGCCCATATACAATATTGTTTCTCCAAACCATTCATTCAGATGCACTGAGTTTGTCCTAGCTAATGGTAAAAACACACAGATGTGGTCTGCACTTGAGAGCTAGAAACATCTTTCATTGCCAATAATGGATCCTATATGGATTTAGCAAGGGTACAGGAGACCCATCAGACCTTGTGTATTGGTTGCATTAATGGCTGTAACTAGAGAATGAATTTGGTTCATGGTATTTGGAAGCAGCCAGTAGGCTCCTGCTGAATCCTGACAAGAATATGAACAAGTGGGAGGGATGAAGGATTTTGGTACCCAGAGAAGGTGAGTGGCTCTGTATCAGGCTTGCAGTCAAGACTGGGACAGTAGTAGGGGCAAAATGTCCAGGACAGGGACAAATATTCTATAGTATCACCTTGCAACAATGCAACAGCTATTTTACTGTCTTACTAAAAATATGAATATACTTTTTAAATGGTGCAGACACTTGGTTCTGCACTAAAGCACATGCTGTGCAGTTTAGCAGCAGTCTTGTTCATAATATGTCTGTAGTCTCCTTATGTCAAACCACTTGTTTTAGACAACTAATGAATTGCTTCTTAAGCAGAGGCAGGGAAGCCCAAAATCTTGGTGAGGGACATTGGCCCCTTCTTGACTATGGGCTTGCTCTACATATTGTCTTTGCAGTAGGGCCTTTAGGGATTCATAGTACCTTGGTGGTGTCAATGCTGGCCTGCAGTCCCTCAGGCATCTCCATTCTCTTCTGGTTTCTTGCAGGCGGAAGGGGGTGTTTGGTCCTCCTCTCGGCAGGTACTTCATATTCTTCATTGATGACCTGAACATGCCGGCTTTAGAGACTTACGGTGCTCAGCCACCCATTGAGCTGCTGCGTCAGTGGATGGACCATGGGGGCTGGTATGACAGGAAACAGATTGGTACGATCCAGGCTCTTTGCGTTGCATTATCTGGGCTTCCCATACTGGCTAGCCAGGCTAGTACCGAGGAACCAGCCTCCAGTAACTGCACAGGGCTAGCCATTTTTGATTTTCTGATTTAGCCTTGGCTAATCCTCTCCATGCAAATATTTCTCAGGTACCTTTAAGAAGCTGGTGGATATTAACTTTGTCGGTGCTATGGGGCCCCCGGGCGGAGGAAGAAACCCCATCACCCCACGCCTCACCCGCCACTTCAACTATCTCTCATTCACGGAGATGGAAGACAACAGCAAGAAGAAAATCTTCTCCACTATTCTAGGCAGCTGGATGGGTGAGTTATGGTAACATGAGCTTCTTTTTGGCTTCAATAGTCTCTAACCCCAAAATCATTCCCATCAGATTAAGAATTAAACTTATGTTATAGAGAAACCTTGGAAGCTGTGAAGTATAAATTGAAAGTAGTGCTCCTGAGAGACCATAATATGCTTCTTAGAGAAGGAAGATGCTGTTGCTGCAGGAGACTTGTTACATTTCTGATTCAGCCAGACACCCTGCATGACCTTGAGCAAGTGAGAGAACTGCTCAGTGCCTCAGTTTCCCCAACTGGTACTTGCCTATCTCACACAGAAGTTACGAGATTTAATTCAGTGCTGTTTTTAAAATGCCTGGATGCTCGGATGGAAGAAACTGTGAGGTGTGTTCCAAGGCCCCATGGCAGTTATTAATCGAACTCTCATTGGAAGCTGATTTACTTAAGCAGGGACCCATGTTCCCTGCATTTTCCCCATTGGCAGCAATGGGGAAATTGCAGTGAACAAGGATTCCTGATTTAGGAGTATTTTGAATTGGGTTCTCCTTTCATTTGCACTGGGGTAAACTAAGAGTTACCTCTGTTGAAGTCAGTAGAGTTACGCTACTTTAAGCCAGAGTGGGATCAGTCCCTAACAGTACAAAGTTACAGAAATTACAAAAAAGTACAAAAAAAGTAAATGTTTTCACTGTATCCAAGAAAATTATCTCTGAGGCAGCAGGTTGATTTACTTACACTGCTTACTTTGGACCAGATTCTGATCTTGGTTCCTGGTGTAAATCTAGAGGAGCTCCAAATTAGTCAGATTTTCATTAATATTTTGATGAGCAGAAACTGTCCTTTTTAATTTTACATCAACCATGCAACTTTAGGGCCAAATCCTCTGACTGGCACACTTTCATTGTAGTTGACTGAACTGCACCAATCTATGTCAGCAAAGAATTTGGCTCTTATAATGGAAATAAACTCTGTCTTATCTTAGTCCTCTGACAGAGGTTTTCTGGGTGTGCTTAATAAAGTGCTGAACGCCATCTGTCTTTGCAAACACAAGAAAAACTTTGTGCTTTCCCCTTGATTTTCTAGCTGGACTCCTGGGAGAAAGAATCTACAGAGACCCAGTCCGTAAGTAAAGAAGCCACAGCACAAGATCTGCATTGCCAACAGACCCAGGCTGGCAGGAGCCAGAGAAGGATTCTCAGCTCTGATTCACCAGCCCTCTTCAACAGGCAAAGCCATTGGCCCACTCAACTTCAGTGTATTCCATCTCACAGGAGCAGCAGTGCCCTCTTATTCACCATTAGTTCTATCCCCATAAATAGCTGAGCAGGGAGTGTCTGAGTTGGTTAGGGGGCATTACATAAGAATATAAGCAATACCATACTGGGCCGGATCAATGGTCCATCGAGCCCAACACCTGTCTCTGACAGTGGCCAATCTCAGTTGCCTGGGAGAAGTACCCAATCAAGTCACAGTGTTTACCATCGGGGTGTAGACTTTTCAATTTACCAAGGGTCGGTGGTGGGACTGGGACCAGTCCACATCCAGGGGGCAGAGCCAAACACGACATCTATGTCTACCCAACCCCAAAATTGCACACTTACATGATCATGATCATCAATGGAACAGAACAAGTACACAAAGAATAGAACAAACACACAAGGATATCAGTTTTAGCAAACAACAACAGAGCCTCAGTCAAGTGAGTCCAGAGTGCATGGGGGCAAACGGGGCACAAAGCAGTCACAAACCTTCCTTCCACCTGCCCAGGGTAAAACTAGGCAACTCAAATCTCACTCTTAAAAAATAGTTAAGAGTGTCCTTCCACATGCCCCCAGCAGCCCCTTCCCTTCAAACCCTCCCCACAGATGCCCCCAGGCCTGACCCCAGCCCTTCTCTCCCTCAAAATCCCCAGGCAGTTTACTCAGGGATCTTCCTCTATGCTCCATTCCTCAGCAAGCCCAGCCAGGCATTTCATGACGGCAGGGCAGCAGCTTCTTGCAGGCAGTGTGCTCTTCTTCACCCGCTCCTCTCCTTTTGGCCCCCTCCGAGTCCCAACAGGCCCAGGGCCAGAGCAGCACGGCGACGGCCGGATGACATGAAGCCGCTGCCAGTACCACCACTGCTAATCATTAATACAGTGGCGGGTGCTGCCCGCAGCAGCTTCTTGCAGTGCTTTCTCTTCATCCGCTCCTAAATTCTGGTTGTTTCCTAGCCCCTCCCAGCAGGGCCTCCCAGAGCGGAGGCGCCGGATGATGATGTCATCCAGCCACATTTCTCTGGAAGGTCCTGTTGGGAGGGGCCAGAAAGCAGCCAGAACTTAGGAGTGGGTGAAGAGCGCGCTGCAAGAATCTGCCGCGAGATTTCATTTCCCAGACTGGGAAGGGCGGGGGAGGCAACTGTCAGCCCCTACCACCCAACGCAGCCGGGGGTGGGGGAGGAGGGGAAGCTGGCCCTGATGGCTCTTTGGGGGGGGGGGGGGTTGTTGTTGCGCAACTGTGTGCTCTTTTAGATCAAAATAGTGATAAATCAAGACGTATGGTGCCACGAAAGCAATTTTATTATATACAAGCATACAAAAGATAATAAGAGCGTCTCACATCCCTTTCTGCAAACCGGAGAACTCCGACACAGCTGTGAGATGATCCCCAGGTGGCCCTCAGGCTCTGCTACACCCCTCAGCGTCTATGTGACACGGGTTAGCAGTGAAGTTCCAAAATGGTTCCTCAGCTGTTGTGCTTTATAGGATTTCTGATATTACACACTCACTTCTACAAATTCTGCACACGTGTGACCAATTCTAGCTAGCGCAGCTGCCTTCCTGAACATTCTTAGTTTCCAATTAGTCTCTCTCTGAGCCCTGATAAGGGAGCTTCCCACAACATCTCTAACTGGCCTTGACTTTCTAAACAACAACTTATGAAATACAGAAAAGTTGCCAAAGAGGCTTACATTAAACACATCCATTGCATGAAATGAGTTGCCAGTTCTCAATTTATATGTTTTTACACACGTCAATCAAGATGGATTCTATAACATATACAGGCCAAAATAAGATCTATAAATGCCCACTAAAGTGGCTCCACCAGTGCACAAATGTCTTCTCGCACTCTTTTCACTACACTCCACCCCTGGACATTTATATTCTTCCAACTGAGGCCTGTATTCCACTTTCACATTTCTTCAGACGATGCCACATCTTGCGCATGCGAAAACACATGTAAAATGTTAAACAAAAAATTAACACCACGATACTTAATACAATTACAATAGGGTGCAATACCAAATTCAAAAATGCATCTGCTTTGGGGGACCAACCATAAAATATATCCCACCAATGATGAACAGTAAGATGGGTTTCTTCTGTTGCTATTCTTAAAGATTATCTCCTTCATGAGTCATGACAACTTTGTCATGCAACAAATGAGCAGTAGCTTTCAAATATTGTGTGACCAAAACGTTATTCTTCAAAAACTTTTTAAGTTTGTCATAAGTAATGGTCAGGGGGGGAAGCAGTGGACCTAACAAGGTGTAATTCACAGTGTATCAATCCTTAGTGGTAGGGTAGTAAGTCAGCCGCTCCACAATGTCAGTTAATCTGTCGACATTCCAAAATGGGGCCAACTCACCTGCCCTCCATTCCATCTAATGGCATGTGTTGATACTACACACATGTTCTGGGGCCCTATCTCATGAAGGATTGTATAATTCAGTGGAGATGGGAACCATTTACAAGCACCTGAACTATGTTCCAATGTACAGGGTTCATATATCAGGGTATCACTCGGGCAAACCAATCCATAGGTCCACCCTTCACATTTGGTGACCTCATGTGTTCTGTTCTTATTATCTACATGAGTCGCATAAAACATAGGTGTCCAAAAATTATGGCCAAACAAATGGGGGCAAAGGGGTAAATTCACACCAAAGCTCTAAATCACTACAATTTTGCACCACAATCATATTAAAAACACAATCTGCTTGACTACGCAAAGTTAACTGCAGTTGTGGTTTTATCCACAAACGTACATCAATAACCTAAACGTCACCGATGGATTATATGCTATTTGCCTTAATGCATCTAATTGCCTAAATGCCAAAAGCTGAGAAACTATACACTAAGTTGCATTAGCTAACATATGATCAACTATTAATTGGTCCCAAGCTGTTTTATTCAAAAACTTCCATGCCACCCAAGTGGCCTTAAGCCCGTGCAGGGTACTTTCAGGAATCTGGGGACCCCATTTGGTTATTATTTTAAGTGCATTAGAATTCAATTGTCCCAAGGTTTGTAACTTATTGGTCAAAGTTTCAACGTCATATGAATTAAGAACACCTGCTGCAGTTCCTAGTCCCCCCCAGTATGGTACTCATTGTATCCCTTCGGTTCTGTCTAGAGGCCGGTGTTAATTGGGGGTCTCTAGAGTTCCACATAGACTCAGTCCAAGGTGAACAATATGGATGTAACTTATGAATTGCTCCAAGGCTGGTATCAATACATATTACCACAGATTTCAAATGAGGGCCCTACATAGCCCAATGACAGGTGTCTTTCAATCGCATTATGTGGGCAACTTCCACCCCTGGGGCATGTTGTTCTATTAATTATCTTGGAGCTATTATGGCATATCCATGTTTGATTAGGGTACAGCACATAGGCTGTTAGCAATGGGTGGCTGTTATTGGAATGGGTTACAACTTCTGCTAAAAGTGCTGTGTCATTATAAGCAGCTTGGGAATTGTTACTTATAAAGCACTTTTTTACTGCTGTAATGCTTTCCTGCCACAGGACTGTCATATTAACCACTGCCCATGATGTCACACCTATTCTTGGTACCCCTTGAGGGACTAACACATCACATTCAGGATCACAGTGAAAGGTTATGTTTGCTATTAAACATATTTGAATAGCTGGACAGGCATAATTTCCTGAGGCTTGATTTTTGTGACTGACACCCCATCAACTTTCACCAGATATTATGGTAGTGGACTCTTCCACTCTTTGCATTACAAGTGGCCATAGCCAACATCATGACAACAATAACCTTCATGATTTACAAAGGGGTGTCAACCGTCGGTCTGTCGCCAAATCAGGAGTCCAATTGCTAGTAGTGTGAGGAAAATTAACGCAACAAGTCCAGTTCCTTCAACAGATTCAGCATAATCTAGCAACCACCAGGGGGTAGGAGACAACGTTGGTGTAGGGCCAAAAGGAACAATGGGCATTCTGCAACAACATAAACATAATCATTATAATCATACATAAAAGCTATTTTCTAGCAAAGCAATGCAGCTTTAACCTAAAGGTTCACAGCTGCGTTCAAAGGTGCAGGAATCAGGTTGTTGATTACTCCCGCCATCTCAGCTTGCCTCTGTCGAGATAAATAAGCATTGAGTCACCAGTTCTCAGCACTCAGTATATATTCCCTTCACCTGCGGCTATTACCACCATGACAAATTTGCCAAGGTCATGCACCCTGCCGTGTGAGACCTCCACCACAACATCTTTTTAATAGGGGAGTGTATCCCTAGAAGGCCAGGCTATTTACACTTCAGATGTTACCAGGCATGAAGGTGACCAATAGATATCCCAGCGTAAGTCACCTCCATTAGTCAAATCAACAAAGTTGTGTAGGAATTAAAGCAAGCCGGGATATGAAGGTTTGCCCCACTTACAAGTTTGAAATAAACTTGTAAGTACTGGGTAAATGGGAACCTGAGTCTGTCAAAGTGATCTATTTCCACCACAATCAGGTGCCTTAATTGCCACTGCCTCAGCCCACCCCTGCAAAGTACCCACAGGGGTAAGCTGTCTCATTCACTAATTGAGCAGTGTGTTACCAGAGTTTTTCCAGTGTTCACAAGACAGGGAATGCCCCTGGCTGTAGCTCATTAGCAAAAAATATGGGGATCTTTCTTCATCTCCTCCAAGGAGTCATTAGGGGCTTCCACCCCTCAGGGCTGGATCATCTAATCCACAACATGGTTATATTGCGTAGTTGGGGAGGGGTCCCTGACATGGGCATGATACATTGTCACAGGGATTTTCCTGATAATCTCAATCAGCTGTTTCCCCAAATCACCTCCCCACAATGGCCCCATCATGGCCTAATCAATTTTCTTATTTCCAATTGGGGGCCCAAAGAGTCAGTTCATTTACAATGGCTCATGAGTTTATACACAAATACATTTTGGGTTGGGACATTTCCAGCGCAGTCTAATCAGCTGGAGTATCTGTCTCTGCTCATGCTGAATTAAAACAGTGCCCTCAGCTGATTGTCCAGTAGCTTCTTTCCACCCCCCGCTCCCTCTTAAGATATTCCGCCGAGCCATTTGGGAACCAAGCATAACATTTGTCCCTTTCTGGCAACTACTCAAAGGGAACTCCCCACTCGGCTATCAGGAGAAAGCGGGCAAAGCTATCGGGGCAAAGCGGGAGCAGTAGGGTCCAATAGTACTGCTTCCCTTCTTTGGCAATTTTAAATTTGCCCTAGCAGTTCAGTTAACTTCTTTACTTAAACACAAACCGAATGACAAAACTAAAATGAAACTGCAGCTCGCCACCGTTTTTTCTTCCAGGCAGCTTATCTGCAGCTGGAGCAGCGTAGGAAAAGCAACTGCCTTATTAATTAGCACAGCTGCAAATCCTGTTCTGGTGTCTCTCACTAATCTACAAACAAACCATTTTTTTCTATCTATAAATTTAACTAAAAACCCTCCTGTTTTCCAATGCATAAGTCACAAACCATGAACAAAATTTTACTTTCTTCACTTGCTCCTAACATCCAATCAGATTTCCTGATTGCCTTCTTCTGCATAATTTATGCTAACAAGCAGGGCAGTACACGCCAAGCATTGCATCACAGATTTTCTCTCCTGTGACATGAGAATGTCACTTAACCCTTTGCTCACATACTTTTTCAACTAAGCACATCGTTGGAAACTATCAAAAATACTTAATTAACTTCACTCTACACAAGAAAGGTAAATTCTTATTAAAAACATGTGCTTTTTCTGACTTTGCCCTGTGCTGGGCAAATTCCTATAGCAACATATATGTTATTTCCCCAAACAAACAGTAAATAATTTCCTTAATGTTAAAACAACATAACTTTATAAAAAAAACATAAAAAAAAAAAAGTGCCACATGCCTGTGGAAGCAACATGATTTCTAGCTGCTCTCTGCCCTCACTTCAAAAGCTGTTTCCAGTGTTCTGCATCGCAAACATTCGACTATCTCACAGCTGCTAGACAAATTATTTCTAACCTGTTCTTCTATCTTCTCCACAACCCTATTTTGCTGTGAAGAGCATTCAATCAATTCCAGAGACTGCATTATTTCTTTTTTGCCCCCCCCTTGGGGCCCCCCACTGTAGGCATTTTTTCCCTTAGGTGGGGGCCCCCCAAAAACAACACAGATCCTCCCAACTCACTTCAGAGACTGCTTTCTTGCACAACCCGGGACTCCCCACCTCCTGCAGGCATTTTCCCAATTGCCTGAGGCGTGGTCTCCCCCGGGGCAAAGCAGCTCTGTCCAACTCACCAGTAGGGATAACCAGTGAAACATTTGAGCCATCAGATCCTGGGATCCAGGTTTGCTCCAGCCCATTAGAATGTTGGCACCATAACATCGGTTCACTATTTGATCCTGCCGACTATGCCAATTGTTGCGCAACTGTGTGCTCTTTTAGATCAAAATAGTGATAACTCAGACGTATGGTGCCACTAAAGCTATTTTATTATATACAAGCATACAAAAGATAATAAAAGAGTCTCACATCCCTTTCTGCAAATTGGAGAACTCCGACACGGCTGCGAGATGATCCCCAGGTGGGCCTCAGGCTCTGCTACACCCCTCAGCGTCTGTGTGACACGGGTTAGCAGTGAAGTTCCAAAATGGTTCCTCAGCTGCTGTGCTTTATAGGATTTCTTATATTACACACTCATTTCTACAAATCCTGCACACGTGATCAGTTCTAGCCAGCACAGCTGCCTGCCTGCCTGAACATTCTTAGCTTCCAATTAGTCTCTCTCTGAGCCCTGATAAGGGAGCGTCCCACAACATCTCTAACTGGCCTTGACTTTCTAAACAACAACTCATGCAATACAGAAAAGTTGCCAAAGAGGCTTACATAAAACACATCCATTGCATGAAATGAGTTGCCAGTTCTCAATTTATATGTTTTTACACACGTCAATCAAGATGGATTCTATAACCTATACAGGCCAAAATAAGATATATAAATGCCCACTAACGTGGCTCCACCGATGCACAAATGTCTTCTCACAATCTTTTCACTACAGAGGGATGACTGTCAGCTCCTGCCCCCCGCCGCCATAGTCTATGCCCCTTGATTTTAGGAACGAAACAGGTTGCTTGGGATTACTTTTATTTTGCTTCACAGACTCATCATCTTTGGTCAGTTTCCACTTGTCCTTGCTTTTCAGCCATTGCCCACCACTGATTAATCTGGGATTAGGCGTAAATCTTGGGCCACCTCCACAAACATAAGCATGAATGCAAACGCAAAAAAGGAATACAGACCCTTTCATACCAAAGATGGTTAGGGCAAGCCTAAGCAGTAACTTGTGGACACAGTATAAAAAGTAGGTGTGCGAATGGGAATCCATGATAATGAATTTTGAGCAAGTTAGCTTATTACCCTTAAAAACAGGCACTTGAATATGACAGCTTTTTCTAGACAAGGTATTCTAGGCCCTGTTCGCATGAAAAGATTACTCATGGGGGTGGGGAACTACCTCCTTCCAAGCAGAGTTTAATTTGTGCCAAGGCTTGTCAGAGCTCAGTCCTGTCACCTCTTCTGGCCCTTGTCACTGTTGCTACTCTTCCAGACCCCACCCACAGCTGGATGCAGAAACACCAGCTGTGGCCCCCAGTCTCTCCCCAGACAGGGTTGAGAGTGATCAGTGGCTCCAAAGAGTTGATTGGCAACAGCAATGCCAGCCCTGGCCCCCATCAAGATTAATCTGGCCCAGAGCAAGGGCTGGCAAAATAAGGGTACGAACAGGATTGGTGATGGGGGGCTGGCAACATCTTTCCCACCCCCTTTGAATAGCCCCTCATTTCTGGGGCCCAGGGGCAGGCCTTCCAAGTCAGGCTGGAGCCCCAGTACCTCTTCTTTTTACAAATTAAGCCCTTGCTAGTGTTCACATGAACACTGCGTAGTCATGGAGAGGCTGCCCTGAGGATGATCATATAAGCAGGTGAGTGTCAGGTGTTAATTGATTTCCCCTACGTTCCCCTCTCCTGTGTCTCCCTCTCCTTCGTTTTTCCTAGATTGTAAGCCCCTTGGGGGTAGGGGCCTATCTCTATTATACATTGTGGGTGCTATATAAATAATAATAAATTATTATTAATTATTATTATTTAACACACATAATGTAACTTTGGGAAATGGTGGGTTAGAAATTTGAATGAATAAATAAATAAATAAAACAAAACCCTGTGCTTGCTCACATAATCCTTTACCCCCAAGAAAAACTTATTCCAAAGTATATCCTCCTCTTTCATCAGGAGTATGTACCCTGAGGATAAACATCCGCTTCTTAGCTTTAAACACAGTGCTCATGTGAACCAAGGGGGGCAGGCATTAAGCGATATAGGGATAGTTACTTCTAGAGTATGCGATCAGGTGAACAAGGCCTTAATGAGAAGCTGGGCTACAATAAGAAATTTTTTGGGCTCTAAGCTGTGTGAATGAGATTTGTTAATATTCCCATTCAGGACCCTCTAGGGCAGGGAACCTCTGGTCCATATTTGGGCAGTAGCTATTTTTTATTTGACTCTATTCCACTTCCTGGATCTAGAGCATAGGTCCAATTCCTACCTTCAAACACTGAAAGAGTGAGACCAGAGCGAAGGGAATGATTTCCCCTATGTGCATGAGGGCATGCACTCAAGGATAGAGGATGGGTCCATGGCAGAGATCTGTGATCCTTTCCCTTTTCCCATCCTGAGCACCTCCAACTCATCCCACAGAGCTTGTACTAATTTTCAGTATGGCCCTTGGGAGGGGGGGCTTCCCCCCCCGCGCTTTAAGGTGATGTTTCCTCCAGAGCTCCATGTTAATTGAAAGTAATTGGCATTACATGCTGTGAAAGCTACATCATATAACTTTCACAGCACGTAACATCTGAAGTCTTCCACTGATGGCCTCTGTGTAGTCCCACATCAGGGATTGCACACAGGCATAAACATTCAGTCCTTTGCTGCCAGGTGACTTCACTTATTGCACTCCCTTAGCTCCAACATGGCCAAATATAGAAGGTATTCGTCACACGGTCATCCCTCTGCAAGCATTTCCAAGCATGACCCCATACTATAGCAGGCCATGGCTCCCATCTTGAGAGGGCAGAATTAGCTTTTCACTTCTGAGCTCATGTGCCTGGACTAGCTAAATCTAGGTCGGCTGGTATCCTCTCCACTTGAATAGCGGTCAGTGGTGTGCTCATTAGTGGTGTGTTCAGCAATCATGGCTGTTAGAGTAGATAGATGGGGCATCAGGCGAGCTTCCCAGCTGAGACCTACAGGAAAATCATCATGTTGGCAATGGTGCCCTGCTGTGCTTCAATGATCAAGATTCTTCTTTCCTCTGACGCCTCCTTTGTATACTGATCACCTTCTTCTGTTTCTACAGCGGGAGCCCCTGCAGTGGAGCCCCTTAATGGACCCCTTGTTGATGCCACCATTCAAGTGTATTCAACCATCACGTCACAACTGTTGCCCACTCCAGCAAAGTCTCACTACACTTTTAATCTGAGGGACTTGTCCAAAGTTTTCCAGGGCATGCTTATGGCTGACCCTGCCAAAATTGAGGTGAGTCCTCCCCTCACTACAGGTGTGCCATGTAGGGAATTCCAGATGATGTTGAAAGCTAGTACACAGCTTGAGGACCAAAACGTACTCAGGAAAGGCAAGAAGGCAACAGACGTTGTGCAGTGCTTGCAAGGGAGTAATGTATTTCACACAAGACGTGCGCATCTTGCTGGTACCCTACGCATGCACTGAATTCTCCTCATTTTATCCTCTTGTTTAGTTACAAATGTGTAATAGCCCTTGTAGACCAGAATGGCTTCTGATTCGCAGTGGTATTTACATCCAGGGTGGGTTAGTGCCACTGGAAAAGTTCTAAAGAAATGGCTGAAGAATTAAGATATAACAAGAGCTCAGGGCCTAAAGACTGCAAACCTGGATCTGAAACCTTCTCTCCAAGAAACCCCAGCCTAGGGATTTTGTGGAGGGATTTCCTTCTCTGTAGACCATGTTTGTTTAGCTTGAAATGCTGAGTAGAAAGGAAAGGTGTCCTAGCATCCCCCTTCCTGATGGCATTCCAACTGACATGCTGAAGCAGAAAATGGCTGTCCTAGGGGCACCTGAGAGTGTCTTAACAGGAGTTTGACCAAGGTTCTCACTGGGATTCTTTGCCAGGACAAACTGCATCTGCTGAGGCTCTGGTACCACGAGAGCTGCAGAGTGTTCCGGGACCGCCTGGTGAATGAGGAGGACCGCGTCTGGTTTGACGAGCTGATGAGCAGCATGATGAAAGAGTGGGGCACCACCTTTGAGGAGGTTGTCCCTTACCAGCCAGTTCTCTATGGGGATTTCATGATGCTAGGTGCTGACGTCAAAGTGTATGAACTTATTGATGATGGGGAGAAGGTAGGATGATTTTGCTTCCCTCTCATGTTTGAGACTTTTTTTCTCCAACTCATTTGTGTGCAACCCAAGGAGGGCTCAGCTAATCAAGGCTGAGGGACTGCTCATGTTGAGTTCTAGAATATGTCATTGGTGTTAACACCACAGGCCTGTGTTGTGAGTGGGATGTGCTATGATCCCAACCACACTGCCATCAAGATAGGTCAGGGGTAGGGAACTTTTCCCTCCAAGGACACTACTTTAAAAATTGGAACAAGCTTTGTAGTCCAGGTAGGAGTTGGGGTGGAGGTGTTTAAACAGTGTGCTGAGAATGGAGAAAGAAGTGGGAGGGTCCCTGAATTTCTGCCATGGATCCATCCCCTAACCTCGAGTGCATACCCTCCTCTCTGCTCCCTTCCTCCAGAGCGTGCTCTTTCAATGCTCGATGGTAGGGACCGGATACACGGACCAGATCCAGAAATTTAAAAAGGCCAAATGAAAAATGGTCAAGGGACATATTTGGCCCACGGGCCGGAGGTTCCTGACCTCTGATTTCCTGGACAAGACTAAACTGTAGAATGGTTTGGGGAGTTAAAGAAATACCTGAATGTAGTAATAGAGAAAGGAAATAGGGAGCTTTAATTTCCCAATTTTCATAATATGAGAACTAGGGGATACCTAATGAAATCATCAGGCAGCAGGTTTTAAAACAAACAAAAAGTAGTACTTTTTTCTCTCACCTCCCCCAACCCCATAAAATTCATCTGTGGAACTTCCTTCCAGGGGATGTTGTGAAGTCCAATAGCATAAAATGGGTTCAAAAAGTGTTGGCTAAGTTCATGGAGAGTAGGTCCATTAATGATCATTAGCCAAGCTGGTCAGGGGAGGATTCCTCTGGCTGCCAAAAGCTGGGAGTGAGTGATGGGGGATGTCTCATTCTCCAAAATCATCCAACTTGCCCGTCGCTTTGACCATGTTCAGCCTCTCCTCTCCGCCCTGCACTGGCTCAGTCTATGGGAACGTGTTCAGCACAAGCTCCTGGTCTTCACCTTCAAGGCTCTTCATGGCCTTGCTCCCCCATCTCTCCACTCTTGTATCCCGCCACACTCCTGCCCGAGAGCGTCACTCCTTCTCTGCTCGCACTCTCGCCTGTCCTTGCTCCTCTAAACATCTTCTCCCTTGCTGCCCCTCATGCCTGGAATTCCCTCTCTGGATACATTCACTCCGCTCCCTCCCACCTTTCAAATCCCTCCTGAAAACCCACTTCTTCCATCAGGCCTTCCCTAACTTGTCATGAGTGATACTGAATCCTTTCCCCCTCACTCAGAACCTAATTTCCTGTAACTAAGTGAAGCATGTGAGCCTGCAACTTCTCAACCTCACGAATGTTCTCTTCCCTTTCCTGATGTTTACCTCTCCCTCCTATCCCCCTCCCTTGTCTCTCAGATTGTAAGCCTTTTAGGGGTAGGGACTTGTCTCTGACTGTGGATTGTACAATACCAGGTACATCGCTTGTACTATATAAATAAAAATAAATTATTATTAATAAATAATAATAATAATAATAATAATAATATCAGCCTTACTTCCTCAAAAGCATCTGCTGCTGGCCACAGTAGGAGACAGGATACTGGACAATAGGGGCGGGAAAACTGGTAAATCTGGTATCAGATAATGCCGGTACCGGGCGTACCGGCATTATCGGATTCGACCCGGTAAATCCGGTCCGGGTACCGGATTTTTTTACATTGCAGCCATTTAAAAATGGCTGCAATGTAAAAAAACTTAAAGCCCCAGCAAAAAAGTTTAAAAAAACAAACCCTCCCCGAGTCCAGGCTGCGCGGGTGGAAGGGGGGACACCCCCCACCCACCCTGCCCAGCCTGGATTTTTGTTTAAAAAAAGACTCAGAGGCGAGCCCACCCCCCAGCACCAGCGGC
>QEPC01007158.1:1483289-1504125 GCA_003113815.1 Sphenodon punctatus
ATTAATTTATTTCATTGATTTCAATGGGGACACAGCGCCCCATTGAAATCAATGAAATAAATCCGGTACCGGTATACCGGATTTAATCCGGGAATCCGGTTTTCAGAGAACCGGTAACCGGTAAATCCGGTAGCCGGTAATGGGCCCGGGGTCCCACCTCTACTGGACAATGTGAACTATTGGTCTGACCCAGTAGGTCAGTTCTTCTGAATGGAAATAAACTAGAACCGAACAAGAGAGGGGTCACTTTTTTCTGAATGCCGCTACTTCTCTTGGTGTTTGGATAGAAACTGAGGAGCTATTGGGAGCCTGCTGTGCCAACCTTCCTGGCCTGAGCACGGCACTCAGGATGGGGCAACTTCAATAAACAGGAGGAAACTGAGCTTTCTGTTATACTACAGTGGCTTCCATTAAAATCTTTATGACTGACCTTTGCAAGTCATTATCCTTCCTGCGCTATTCCCTGTTGGAGGGATAGTGTGGATACTGCAGTAATGTTAATTAAGCAAAGGATAAAAATATAAAGATTTAATAATGAACTGTGTGCTTTGTATTCACTGCAACACAGTCTATGTTAATAATACTAATAGCTTATTTTATCTCATGATCGCTCAGCAAATTACAGTCATCAATCAATCCAGCCTCCCAGCACCTTCTCGGAGGTAGGCAGATGTTAGCACACCCATTTTACAGCTGGTGAAACTGGTATGCAGAGAGGAGATGGCTGGACCAGGTTCACTGCGACATAGTAGCAAAATTGAGGCTAGAATCCTGAAGTCCTCTCCCTAGTCCATTATTCTAACCCCTGGATACCAGTGAGGCTGAAGTTGGTTCCTTATTCCCAGCTATAGAAGGCTTTTCTGGAATTGATATGAGATACTGTTGAAGTCAGGGCTGAGGAACCTTTTTCACTCCTAGGGGACACTTTGAAAATTAGTATGAGGGCTGCATAGAAATTGGAGGTGGGGAGCTTAAGGGGTGCACTCATGAAGAGGATGGTTCAGATTCATAGATTTGTGCCTGGATCTGGCCCTGGGATCCCATTCCTACCCCTAAGCATTGATCATAAACTGGCTGCAAGCTGCATTTGGTTTAAATAAACTGGAAGATGAAAGCCAGAGAGTAGTAAAATTCAGTGCATCCTAAATTCAGTGCATGAGCCCTAGTGCCCTCTGAGCCTACATCTGTTAGGGGGTTGGACTGGATTAATAGAATCTTTGGGCATTTTTACACACACCTTTCTCCTGTATGTTTGCTGTTGCAACCCTGACTTTCTGTGCACTCCCCCGGCTCTTAAATACCCAGCTTTTTGAATTTACACACATTCCCACGGATTTAAGAAATCCGTGTTCTCTGACTGTTTCTACACATGACAAAAATGGGTTCTTATAAGTGCTCAAGATTATACCGGGTGTTATAAATTCTGAAGCTTTATAATGTGTGAACACACTATTCCCCTTTTATGCAGCGAGATATTGCAGCCTTTTAAGAGTTGCATCTGGTGAGTCTTACAAGACTGAGATTTCACTGCATAAGAGAAATAGTGCATACACACATTAAAAATCTCCAGCATTTATAACACCCAGTATTATCTCAAGCACTTATAAGAACCTATTTTTTCATATGCAAAAGCAGCCTCTCCTGTGGTTTTACAAATCCGGATCCTGTAACATGTGGGTGTCTCCCGGAACTTGTGTGTGTAAAAAGTTCTTCTCCCCCTGCCTCCGGCTATTCTTCCGCACAGGTAGCTCTTCAGGTGACCTCCAGGAGGCAGAAGAAGCGATTTGCTAGTGCGCATGTGTGCCCCAGCTACCTGCTCCTTTCAGTCTGTCTTCTGCCTTCAGACCGTCAGGAGCGCACTTTTTCTTCTCTGACAGACTTTGAATTTTTTTTCTTGTTCCCGCCAAGCCCTGTGGAAGCGGGCTCCATCGGCGGATGGCGAGGCCATGGGGGCAGCGTCCTCTCCACACCCGGTCTGGGAAACGCTTTCTGGAGCCCCGACCAGCTCCCTCGCAAACTGCCTGGGAGCGGGGGAACCGGGGGAGATTTTTTCTCGGCTTCTCTCCTTCGCAGCGGTGGCTTTTCTTTCCCTTGCTGACCCTCCCCACACCCGGGAACAGCTCCACACAGCGTGAGCTGATTCCAGCTGCAGCGCAGCCCCATCCGAGCCATCCGTCTCCTAACTCACCGGGAGTCACGGAGGAGCCAGAGGGGTCCCAGGCGCAGCAACAGAGAGGGAAGACACGCAAGTACCCTCAATCTCTTCCCTAGCCACGACTATGGGAAAGATTTTACAGTCCCTGGATAAGCTATGTGACTTGCAGACACAGCCAGGGAAGCATGAGACCCCCCCTCCCCCACTCTAAACCCAAACGAGCCTCTCTAAAAGTCTCTGACAAGGCAGGAAAAAAGAAAGCAAAGTCTCCACAAGGAGGCAACACAGCCCGCTTATTAGCTTCTCCCCAGAGTTCTGAGGAAAGCTGCAATGAGGACCAGCCTAAAAGACACAGGGCTCAGACCCAGGTCTCATTGGCTTCAGGCTCTGACATGGAATCTGGGCAGGACTTCTCTGAGTCAGAGGAGACAGCCCCTCAGGAATATTTGTCTGATCCCAAAGAAAAAGACAAACAGTTTCCACTCAATTACAGGGACAAGCTCTTGGCTCAGGTAGCTAAGACCTTAGAGTTGAACGAAAAACCCTCTAAAGAGGACTCCTCTGATTCCCAGGAGGCGAAAGAGAGAGAATATATTCCTTCTGTCCACGGCAGGGATGCAGGAGTGCCTTTGGACAAAGCTTTTGAAAAGCTAGTATTAGAGGAATGGAAACATCCTGACAAAGCCCACAGGATGAGCAGGTCCCAGTCCACCCTCTATGCCTTTTCTAGAAACAAGGAGCCATTTTTCAGGGTCCCCAAGGTCGACGCAGTGGCTGTCTCCCTGGCCAGACAGACAGTCTTTCCGACTGAGGGAGATTGTTATCCCAAAGATGCCACAGATAGGGCAATAGACTCAGTACTGAGAAGGGGACTAGATTCCTCTGCCTCCGCCCTAAAAGTCAATATAATTTCCTCTTACGTCGCACAAGTCCTTCTGTCCTGGATGCAGGAGGCTCAGGATCTGGAAATCTCTGAGAAAAGGTCTACGGTCCTGTCCTCTCCGCATCATGCTCGCAACTGCCTGGTTAGCTGACTCTACCACAGATGCCAGGTCTTGGTCTGCCCGAGCTGTGGCAAATACAGTCTCTGCCAGACAGCGAGTGTGGCTCAGGTCTTGGCAAGGGGACACCACAGCTAAGAATCTTCTTATGGCAGGCCCTTATAAGGGGCTCAAACTTTTTGGCATGTGTCTGGACAAAGTCCTAGCCGATGCCACTGAAAAAGATAAACCAAAGACCCTCCAGCAGGTGGGCGCAAAAGAAAGTTTTTTCGGGGCTCCTCTTTCAAATTTAGGGGAAATTATGGGGGTTTTAGGAGATTTCAGCACCAACCCAGCAGGGAACTGTTGACCTCCTTCTCCTTCCACAATAGAGGAGCCCGACAGGCTCATTTTCAAAAACAAAAGCCAAGAGGACCTCCCTCAAACCACCCCAAGCAGGATGCATGACTGGCGGGAGGGAGAGGACGTAGGCGGCAGGCTGCAGCTCTTCTCAAGGTGCTGGGAAGAGGCCGTTTCTGACAGGTGGGTGTTGGACTGCGTATCACAAGGCTACACCATAGAGCTTGCAAAACGTCCAAAACAAAGATTCATCATCTCTCCTTCCTCAAACAACCCGACGAAACATGAGGTCATGATAACAGAAATTCAAAGGCTTCTCCGGATCGGAGCCATAGAGCCGGTTCCGCCAGGGCATTGGGACTTAGGACTGTACTCAATCATCTTCCTAGTCCCCAAAAAGCTCGGCTCCTGGAGAGCAGTACTGGACTTAAAGGCCTTAAACAAGTCAGTTCGGGCCCAGAAATTCAAGATGGAGACGGTCTCCTCCATCTACCAGAGCCTGATGGAATGGGACTGGACGGTCTCCCTTGACCTGAGGAAAGCCTACCTACATATCCCTATCTATGCTTGACACTGCAAACGGCTCAGATTCTGTTACCTTCACCAACACTACCAGTTCAAAGCACTGCCATTTGGCCTCTCATCGGGACAGAGGACGTTCACCAAGGTTCTGATCCCGCTAATAGCAAATCTCTGGAAGGAGGGAATACACTTGTATTCTTACCGCGACGACATATTGATCAGAGCCCAATCACCCACCAAGACCTTAGCAGACCTACACAGAATGATTCGATACTTAAACAGACACAGGTTCACCATCAACAGGGAGAAGAGTCATCTTTCACCCACTCACAGGCTGGAACATCTAGGTGTAATTCTCTATACTTCCTCCGGCACCGCGTTCATCCCACCAGACAGACAGTGGACGATCGGGACACTAATCCGTCTCCTAAACAATCGACAGCGGAGACTCAAGACCCTTGCACAACTCTTGGGACTTCCGGTGTCTTGCATCCGACAGGTGCAATGGGGCCATTTTCATCTTCGACCTTTGTAACATTCGCTTTGTCCTATGCAGGGAGAGCTCACACTAGGTCTCAATCCATGGGTTCCCATCCTGCAACGCCTAAGATGCTCAATGTCCTGGTGGTTAAGACCGGACACCTTAGCCGCAGGGACACTCCTCTCAGAACCAGCCAGGCAGGTGGTTACAACGGATGCCAGCCTAGAGGGATGGGGAGCCCACTCCGGATCCAAATCCATCCCAGTTCTATGGAGCGAGCAGGACCGCTCACACTATCAATTTTCTGGAGCTCAAAGCGATTCGACTAGCCTTGAAGCAACTTGTACCTACCCCCACCAACCAGCATATTCTGATCTATACTGACAATACGACAGCCAAAGCCTATATAAACCATCAGGACGGATCAAGGATTCCCGGTCTACACAAGGAGTCGGTGAAGCTTTTCTCTTGGGCTCAGAAACACGTAGCATCCATGAAAGCCCTACATATAAAGGGGCAAAACAATCTGCAAGCGGATTGGCTCAGTCGCCATACCCTAGATCCACATGAATGGGTTTTGAACATGGAAACCTTCAACGAGTTAGTGGAGCTCTTCGGTCTGCCTGTGATCGACCTCTTCGCCACACAGGACAATGCGCAGGTGTCCAGATTCATGTCCCGACTCCCGTGCACCAAGGCAGTGACGATGGATGCGTTGAATCAGCCTTGGCCTCGAGGGCTCCTCTATGCATTTCCACCCATTCCTCTGATTGCCAGAACAATTTCAAAAGATCGTCAAGGAGAAGGCACAAATAATACTAGTAACACCATGGTGACCCCAAAGAACGTGGTTCTCGGAACTAATTCAACTCAGTCAAGCTCCACACAGGACCTTGCCACTGAAAGCCAACCTGCTCACACAGGCTCCACTAGTCTGCAACAACCTCCAAAACCTAAAAATGACTGCCTGGAGCTTGGATGCTCAGCCTTAAAAAAAGAGAGGTTACGCCGACGTGGTCATGTCAACCTTACAACTCTCAAGGCGCCCAGCGACCAGACGGGCATACTCCATCACCTGGAAGACATTCGCTCTTTGGACAACAAGCAGGGGTCACGACCCATGTAAAGCAGGGATAGCGCTCATTCTACAATTTCTGCAAGAGGGACTAGAAAAAGGTCTAAAACCTAATACCTCGCCAGGCATTCCGCTGCTTTAGACTCTGTTTTCAGGGCAGTGGCCAATAAACGAGTGTCTTCTCATAGGCATGTCAGGCAGTTCCTTAGGGCCACCCGGTCTATATCACCACCGGTAGTCCACAGGAGCCTAAACCTAGTTCTAGATGCTCTGACCAGGGCTCCCTTCGAGCCCCTTAAACACGTCTCCTTATATATGTTATCACTTAAAGTGGTATTCCTGATCGCTGTTACCTTGGCCAGGAGGGTCTCCGAATTAGAGGCCCTATCCATGGAGGAAAATTTCTGTGTTTTTCAGGAACGGTCGGTAACTTTGAGGGTAGATCAGGCCTTCATTCCCAAGGTCAATACCAGCTTTCATAGGAATCAAGAGATAGTTTTGCCATCTTTCTGTCCAAAACCAGTCCATCCAAAGGAAAAAACCTGGCATACTTTAGACATCCGAAGGGCATTAAAGATTTATCTGGCTAGGACCCAGGTTTTTCGTTCATCCACAGCCCTTTTTGTCAATATCAGGCCAGACTATAAGGAAACTAAGGCCTCTAAAACCTTAATTTCAAAATGGGTCAAACAGTGCATTGGGGAAGCATATAAGGCTAAGAGTAAGACTCCCCTGCTTCAGATATGGGCTCACTCGGTGAGAAGCACGGCTACCTCCTATGCCTTTAAGGTCAGGGCTTCATACGACGAAATTTGTAGGGCGGCCACTTGGTCCTCCCTGCACACCTTCGTCAGGCATTACAAGCTAAATGTGTACAAATCAGCAGAGGCTGCCTTTGGTAGAAGGGTGCTGCAGGCGGTCTTACTCTCCAGGGGCTGTTTGCTCCCACCCTTAAGGGCATTTCTGGCTCAGGTAAATCCCGTGCAGAAGAATAGCTGGAGGCAGGGGAAGAAAGGAGGATTGGTCACCTACCTTTGGTGAATTCTTTTCTCCCTGCACTCCGGATATTCCTCCGGCCCTCCCTACCAAACAGCACTTGTCACCTGGGGAAGAGCTAAATTTCTTCTCACAGACATAGGGATCAGGTATTCAGAACACATTCTTTTCTATGGGAAGGACAAAAAAAAGTATGTTTCTTAACCTGTTGCTTGAGTTCAAGGTTTTCTTTGTTGTTAGTATGTTGTACAACAATTAGCCTAGACCTACTGGGGCCTATCTGGTCGACAGAACATTCCGGTCCTTGGCTTGGATATTGACTGAAAGGTGCAGGTAGCTGGGGCATGCATGCACACTAGCAAATCGTTTCTTCTGCCTCCTGGCGGTCACCCGCAGAGCTACCCGTGCGGAGGAATATCCGGAGTGCAGGGGAGAAAATAATTCACCGAAGGTAGGTGAGCAAGTCTCCTTTCTCCTGGTAACCTGCTTTGCTCCATAGGCAGCCGTGGTTATGTGGCTTCCAGGGTAACCCCTCTCCTCTACAGCTGAGCTCCCCAGTACTGCTGCTGCAAGGCAGCCTCAGTGCAGTGTGAGTGTGTGGAGAATGCATCCAGAAGCTTACTTGCGGTTGTAAGCCCAGAGGATTGAAAGACTAGCACTCTAAGGTGTGTGTAAAAATACCCTATATAGAGTTGGAAGGGAACTTGGGAGTCATCTAATCCAACCCCCTGCTTGGATTCAGGATGACTCTCGAGGATGAAGGATTCCCGTGAAACTCTCCAGTTCTGCTTTGGTGAGTTGGCTGACAGAAATGGTGTTGGTGACTCTTCTTAAAGTGAACACAGTGTCAGGTCTGCATTATCTCCACCTGCCCAAAGATGGACCCAAGGAGATTTTCTGGCATGAGGGGCTGGCCTCAAGAAAGCTACATTCCGAGCTGCTGCTTCTACTTTCCTCCCCATCTCTGTTCTCCCACAGCTTTCACAAGTGATTGAGGAGTACATGGAGGAGTACAACCAGATCAACACCACCAAGATGAGGCTTGTGCTCTTCATGGATGCAATGCAGCAAATCTGCCGGATCAGCAGGATCCTGCGCCAGGCACTGGGCAATGCTCTCCTCCTGGGTGTTGGTGGGAGCGGGAGGCAATCTCTTACCAAGCTGGCCTCTCACATGTAAGAAATGAGACCCCTGTACAGTGAGCATGGGGTAAACCTTTGTATAAAGCACACCACCTGCAAATTAGCAACCATGGTAGTGCCTACAACCTTTCCCTTTGTGTCCCCGTGAGGAAAAAAGCAAGGACCAAACCAGTACAGTACAGTGGCCTAGCTACATGCTCTGTGCTCCTGTAGTCCCTGTTCCTAGTCTCTACCCCATGTCTCAGCATCATTGAGCAGCATGAATGGAGTGTCAGGAGTTATTTAATAGCGACTCCACTGTTCAAGCAATAAGTGGCATTAACAAGCTTTGGAATGTATGCTATATAGTCCTTCAAATCCAGCAGGCTATGTTGTGGGTGCCTTGAGAGCAGAGGTTGAAAAGTAGGGAGATGGCTTTATTCCTCTGTAGAGTAAGTATTACCATTTCCAGATCCCATTTCATCCCTAGCTTTTCTTCACTAGTGCAGTATTTTTAACCTCTCCTAGAGAGCTATGGATGTGGTGTGCATCAGCGTGTCCTTCTGCTCATCATGACAGGATGCAGGAAAACACACCATGTGCCTCTTTTCATCCTATATGTTTTGTTCACTCAGGGTTTCAGGGAACTGCTAGCTGGAGTCTAGCCTCTAGCACAGGGGCAGCCAAGAGGTAGATCGCAATCCACTGGTAGATCACAAACTACTAGTCTCCAATAGATCACAGTGTGGGGAAAGGGATCAGATCCTCAGAGATCACTTCTGGGGAGAAGAGCAGGACTGGTGCCCCAGGCAGAAGATGAGCTAGGAAAGCTCCACCACAGCAGGGAAGGCTATCTCTAAAGGGGAGTGCTCCCCTCCTGAGACCAGTTGCTGAAGTGCTCTTGAGTTGGGAGCCAGTGGGTCTGAGAGGGCCTCAGGTTGACACTTGGAGTAAGCAGGAGGGTGTACATCTCTTGATATAACAAAAGTTAAGTGCTGCCCACAAATGTTTGCTATCTGCAACGGTGATTTTTTTCAAATCCCAAAGCTATTAAACGTGTATTTGCACAAATAGAAGTAACAACCAAATGTGTGTTTAAAGCCAAAACAAATAGCTAGTGTTACATCTGGTAACACCTCTTCTCTCTAGGGCTGATTACGAATGTTTCCAGATTGAACTTTCCAAGAATTATGGGATGACTGAGTGGCGAGAAGACATCAAGAAGATCATGCTGAAGGCTGGCCTGCAGAGCCTGCCCATTACCTTTTTGTTCACAGACACACAGGTAGTGGAATGACATCAGACTGCAAGGGCTGGGTCTCCAGACACCAACTCCCAAGGGCTTTAAATTAATAATGATCATTCAGCCAGCCACCCCACCCCCCCGCATTCTTGTGTTTCCTCAGCATCCCAACCACTCTCACCTTCCTGCAATGCATTCTTGGGAAACTAAGAAGAATGTGCTCCTGTTGCTGTTTCCACAGAGACTCTAGCACTCACCGCTCTAGGTCTGATTCTGCAGATGAGAATTTCACTTATTATGGAGAAGCTACAACTTTGGGGATGTTGACCATAGTTTGCAAAGTTGGGTGCTGGACATTAGGTTGCTACACCAGTCCTAATGCACTTTCATAGAAGCTGAGGGGCACAGCACCTCTGAACCTCAAGCCACTTTAATTTAGGTGTTTAAATGTATTTAAGAACCTTGGGGTAGAGACCCAGCTTTCAAGAAGTAGTAAAGTTAGCCTACTTTACATTCTTACTTCATAAAACTGTATTTGGGTTTTCACTAATGGACTGTTAACTCTCCCAGATGGTTCAAAATTCCCAGGAAATGGCTGCAGGATTTGATCACTGTTTGAAGTGCAGATACTTCCTGTATGTCTTAGCACATTCCATTGGATTTGCAGTGGATCTCCCGCCTAAGTCATAAAGCTGGGATTTTTTGGCTGTGAATGATATGTCAGGATACCCTACTTTGTTATTACTGAGGAAACTCTCTCTCTCTCTCTCTGTAGATTAAAAACGAGTCCTTCCTTGAGGATATCAACAACATGTTGAATTCGGGAGACATTCCCAATCTGTATGCCCCAGATGAGCAGGATCAGATCATGACCACTATGAAACCCATTGTCCAGGATCAAGGGCTGCAGCCCACCAAGGCCAACTTGATGGCTGCATACACAGGGCGAGCGCGCAGTAATATTCATACTGTTCTGTGCATGAGGTAGGAACCATCCCAGCCTGGGGGTGAGAGGCTGAAATGAAAACCTACAAGGTGAAAGGAAATATTTCTCCTTCCCATAGGGCACTGAGTACTGTGACACCATTCTTCATTTCATGGAGGCTGAACCAGAGATTTCCAAAGTTTGGGTTCATGCATTCTGCAGATGAGGATGCAACCCAATTGCTATTTGATATAATTCCATGATAAAAGCAACAAAGGCATGCAAAGGATAAGCAGGGTCCTGTGCTCATTGTGTTTTCCCCATTGGTGGCAATGGGGAAAATGCAGTGAACACAGGTTCCTGAATAGAAATCTCAAAATGGGGCCACACAATCAAAATTTTGGTAGTCACTGGCTAGACATTCATTATCAAACTGCCTGGACAGAAGACACAGCTTCTTCTCATTCATTCAGGAGCAACCCTTTTGTGAGGCGCGATAATGGGTGTTAACAAACATGCAGCCGCAGTGGTGGCTGCACACCTGAGGGTGGAATGGCCACCCCCGCAACTCCCGGCCGGGTTAGGTCAGGGGATGGAAACTAACGTTTTGGTGGCCTCACCCAGCAGGAGAAGGAAGGCAGGGAGTGATGCTTGGCTGGCTCCACACCCTCGCCATGACAGGCAGCCATGGCTGCCAGTAACAGGCAGGTATGAGTGTCAGGGGGCGGCGGCAAGCCCCGCGGCAAGCCCTGCAGTTCTCCGCCCCAAGGACTGCCCGGCCCGGCCCCCAACAACCCCAAGAACTAAGGGACTTGCCAGATATCCGCACCGAGTCGAGGCTGCCCCCGCAGGGGCCTCTGGCTCCAGTGACGGACTCTCGGAGTGCGGCCACGCCCCCAGAAGTGACGGACAGCGCAGGGACTCCCCCGCTGGCTCTGGCGGCAGAGGCACGTAGTGTGGCCACGCCTCTAGGAGGAACACGGAGTGTAGGGACGCCCCCGTCCCTGCGGCGCCGCTCCGAGTGGCTGCGAACACGCACAGGGGCGGGGCTTCAAGATTAAAAGCCAGCGCCGCCCTAGGAGCGGCACTGGTGATTAGTGGAAAACGGCCCTGTGCGATTTGGAGTGTGGAGACAATTGAGCAAGCGAGTGCAAGCGACTGTGCGAGCCCCGGGCGTGTGAATCCCCTGACCTAATCTTTCCCCCTTGAACTGCTAAGTACATGTGAACAAGAGCAAGAGAGTGTTGGGTGAGTGTGTGCGTGTCCCCCTTCCTTCCCCGCCTTGGGGTTCCCTGACCTCAGAGGTGAGTGCCCTGTGTACCCCCTACCCCTGGGCCCTAGTGCACCCCCCTCTGGTGACCCCACAACTTATCCTTTCCCATGTTGTGCGAGTGTGGGACGGAGCGTGGGGGGCAGCCTTGGTTCCTCGGTCAGTGGCGCCCAATGATGATAGGGGCCTGTTCTCTTTAATTAGAGGTAAAGGCCCACTTACTATCCTGACGGGCATCGTACCACCGCTAGTTCCCTGCTCTGACCGAGCCCCCCAAGGCAGGATGCGTGTGCGTGTGTCCCCGTCCGTGACAAAATCACCAGCCTCCCCTGGCCCAGGTACGGGCCTTAGATTCCCATGGATATCGCTAAGGAAATCTCCCAGTTGGTGCACGCAGTACAATCCTTGGCGATGGACATGAAGGATGTCCAAGCAAAGCAGGGTGACATGGCCACCGCTGTCGCTCGGCTACAGGGGGCGGGGGCTCAAGCCAACCCGGCTCCAGGGGTAGGGGTGGTGGCCCCTCCCCCTCCTCCTGTGGCTGCGGCATTCCCATTGGGACCTCGTGAGCCCAGGGGCCCAAATGTGGATAAGTTCCTCGGCAATAGGCAAGTTCGTCAGGGGTTCATTCGGCATTCCAACTCCCCCTCGGGGGCCCCCATCTTCTTCATGGCCAAAAAAGATGGGGGGTTGCGTCCATGTGTTGATTATAGAGGACTGAATAAAATTACCGTCAAGAACAGGTACCCGCTTCCGCTTATCCCTGAACTCCTCAACCGTCTCCAAGGAGCCCGTTTGTTCACGAAGCTAGACCTCCGTGGAGCCTACAATCTCTTGTGGGTGCGACCGGGGGACGAATGGAAAACGGCCTTTCGCACCCGGTACGGGCTATTCGAATATTGCGTGATGCCCTTTGGCCTCGCGAACGCCCCGGCCACCTTCCAACACCTGATTAATGATGTGTTTCATGATATCCTGGACATCTATGTCGTCGCATATCTTGATGATATTTTAATCTATTCCCTGACCTTAGAGGAACACGTCATGCATGTCCGAGAGGTGCTCCAACGACTCCGAACCCACAAGTTGTACTGCAAAAGAGAGAAGTGCTCCTTCCATCTCACCACCGTGAGCTTCTTAGGATTCGTGATCAGGCCTGCGTGGGTGATGATGGATGCACAAAAGGTGGCGGCGTTGCAAGAGTGGCCCCCGCCTAAAGCCGTCAAGCCCTTACAGCGTTTCCTGGGCAGCGCGAACTATTATCGCCAGTACATTCCAAATTATGCAGAAATTACAGCGCCCCTTACCCAGTTATTGAAAAAGAATCAGCCGTACTCCTGGGGAACGGCTCAGCAATACAGTTTTGAATTCCTAAAGCAAGCCTTTATGACCGCTCCCTTGCTCCAACATCCCGACTTCGCAAAACCCTTTTGCGTGGAAGCTGACGCCTCTGGGAGAGCCATTGGCGCAGTTCTCCTACAACCCACAACAGATCCCGATACCCTTTTACCCTGTGCTTACTACTCTCGCCAACTAACGCCCGCAGAACGGAATTATTCCATCCTAGATCGCAAACTTCTTGCGATTAAGGCCGCCTTTGATAGCTGGCGACACTACCTCGAGGGAGCCGCGCATCCTATTACCGTCGTTACGGACCATAAAAACTTAACGTTCCTACAAACCGCACGACACGCACGGTGGGCACTATTTTTCGCTCGTTTTGATTTTCGAATCCGCTATCGCCTGGGCCGATTACATCTCTTAGCAGACGCCCTTTCTCGGTACCAAGAGGAACAGCCCTCCGAACCTCGGCCTCCCGAACCCATCTTAGACACGAAAACTTTTGCCGCAACCTACTTGTCGATTGAGGACCTGCGCCAAGCAACCACACAGGAATTGACATCCTTGGATGAACAACCAGCAGGAACCTCGGACGGCCTTCAACGGCACCAAGAACGGGTTGTTGTTCCTCCCTCCTGTCAAGCGCAAGTACTCTGGACTCATCATGCGGCCCCCACGGCGGGACACCCAGGCGTGGAAAGGACGCAGCAGCTCATTCAGCGCTCCTTTTGGTGTCAATCGATGCGACAAGACGACCTCAAATATGTGACCAGTTGCGCTACCTGCGCCCGTACCAAGGTCCCCCGGTGTCCCCCAACAGGACTATTGCAAATCCTCCCCTTACCAGGGGGACCATGGCAACGAGTGGGACTTGATTTCGTAGTGGACTTACCCCCCTCACGGCGCTACACCACAGTCTTAGTAGTGGTAGATCATTTTATGAAGTTGGCGCACTTTATTGCTTGTAAGGGATTGCCCTCCGCTAAACGGACCGCGCTCCTATGCATCCGCCATGTCTTTAAGCTACATGGGTGGCCTCGAGAGATCTTTAGTGACCGGGGAACACAGTTTACTTCGAGATTCTGGCGAGCCCTGTTTCACACCCTTCAGGTCACCCTCAAGCCTACTACAGCATATCACCCTCAAGCGAACGGCCAGGTGGAGCGCGTGAACCAGAATATGGAACAGTACCTACGATGCTATGTGAATTATCTACAGGATGACTGGTACACGTGGCTCCCCCTGGCCGAATTTACTTACAACAACGCCCCGAATGCCTCCCTCGGGACCTCACCTTTTCATGTGACGTATGGGTTCCATCCGCAACTTGGCACCATGGACACTCCATGTACGGAAGTTCCTGCGGCAGGAGCCCTTATACAACAAATTCGCGACACTCAGATGATAGCTCGCCGTGTCTTACAACAAGCCCGTCAACGTTACAAGGCTCAAGGGGACAAGCACCGGCGAGATGAATCTCCACTACGCCCCGGAGATTTGGTGTGGATTGACTGTCGGCACTACCCGTCATCTCGTCCTTCTGCAAAGCTCGATGCCCGTTACATCGGACCCTATCCCATATGCCGCCAAGTGAATGATGTGACTTATAAGGTGCAGTTACCTTCCCACGTCCGGATTCACCCCACCTTCCATGTGTCCTTACTAAAGAAAGCTCGCCCCTCACAATTGCCAGAATTGATAGAACCCCCTGGTCCCATAAAAGATTCAGCCGCCGGCCCCGAGTACGAAGTTCGAGCGATCCTTGACTCCAAACTGTTCCGGGGGCGCCTTCATTATCTGGTAGACTGGGTGGGGTATGGGCCGGATGACCGGTCCTGGGAACCTGCTTCCCATGTGTCGGCGCCCCGGATGCTTCGTACATTCCACCTGAGGCACCCCCTGAAACCCAGCCCTCGCCACGTCGGGGCCCGGTGGCCTCGAGCGGGGGGTACTGTCAGGGGGCGGCAGCAAGCCCCGCGGCGAGCCCTGCAGCTCTCCGCCCCAAGGACTGCCCGGCCCGGCCCGGCCCCCAACAACCCCAAGAACTAAGGGACTTGCCAGATATCCGCACCGAGTCGAGGCTGCCCCCGCAGGGGCCTCTGGCTCCGGTGACGGACTCTCGGAGTGCGGCCACGCCCCCAGAAGTGACGGACAGCACAGGGACTCCCCCGCCGGCTCTGGCGGCAGAGGCACGTAGTGTGGCCACGCCTCTAGGAGGAACACGGAGCGTAGGGACGCCCCCGCCCCTGCGGCGCCGCTCCGAGCGGCTGCGAGCACGCACGGGGGCGGGGCTTCAAGATTAAAAGCCAGCGCCGCCCTAGGAGCGGCGCTGGTGATTAGTGGAAACCGGCCCTGTGCGATTTGGAGTGTGGAGACAATTGAGCAAGCGAGTACAAGCGACTGTGCGAGCCCCGGGCGTGTGAATCCCTTGACCTAATCTTTCCCCCTTGAACTGCTAAGTACGTGTGAACAAGAGCAAGAAAGTGTTGGGTGAGTGTGTGCGTGTCCCCCTTCCTTCCCCACCTCAGGGTTCCCCGACCTCGGAGGTGAGTGCCCTGTGTACCCCCTACCCCTGGGCCCTAGTGCACCCCCCTCTGGTGACCCCACAACTTATCCTTTCCCGTGTTGTGCGAGTGTGGGACGGAGCGTGGGGGGCAGCCTTGGTTCCTCGTTCAGTGGCGCCCAATGATGATAGGGGCCTGTTCTCTTTAATTAGAGGTAAAGGCCCACTTACTATCCTGACAGGCATAGTACCACCGCTAGTTCCCTGCTCTGACCGAGCCCCCCAAGGCAGGGTGCGTGTGCGTGTGTCCCCGTCCGTGACAATGAGTGGCTGCCATGGCAACCCCCGATGCTGGGCTGGGCAGGTGCAAAAACAGATGCACCCACTCGGTTCGCCCAGCCCTGGCTTGCCTGGAAGGCTCGCAGGGCCAGACTGTAGGCCCAGTTGATTCCAGCCCCACGTTTCCGGCCCGGTTGCCAACCCCACTGGGGTTTGAACCGGGCCCACATCTGACAGGCCTGGAACAAACGTGTGGGGTTCGGTGCTGGCAAACTAGGCCAGCGTCACGTTTGTTAACATCCATTGTCTCAGCATGATGCACCAATGCATTCTGGGCCTCCCTGACAACAAGCAGTGCCTTACTCCAGCGGCACTCCTATTGGAGTCAGCGGCATCACCTGAGGAATAAGGGACTACTTGGTGTGGTAGTGTAGCGTTGTTTCGGGATCAGTGACCCAAACTCTGTTTGAAGGCAGTTGCGAGAGAGTTCATGGCTGTTCAGGTACTGTCTTGTAGCCTGAAACCTTTTCCCCCATTATTTCACTGCACTAACTCTCTTGTTATACAGTAGGGTGGAACTTGGGGGGAAATATCAGATACAGGTTTTATCGGATACTGGTTCTCAGATTATCGGATTTACCGGTATTGCCTGGTATTACCGGTATCGGATTTTTTCCCATTGATTTCAATGGGGAAGTTCTCTCATTAAAATCAATGGGAGAAAAATCTGAAAATACCTGCAATGAAAGACAACATGTCTCTTGTAAAGGTTCGATGACAGATTCACTTCTTTCCTTAACCAACCACTAAGCAGACTACAATAGCACCAGCAGCCAGCCACTACTATTTTTTTTTCCTTAAGAAATAGGGGGGTTTCTTCACAGCATTCTCAAAGTCATAAAATCAAAACAGAAAGTAATCAAATCACAGCAACTGCCAGGGGAGGACACTCGCACAGTGGCATGGATGTCAGTCAATCAGTTTAGTCTGCAAGTGAGTGACGGCCAACTGTATTAGCCAATCCATAGCAACGAGCCACCACCAGCCAGTGGCACAGTGCCACTTTACATTTGTTTGCCAAATTTGACACACAACAATTTAAAAAGATTTTCACAGCACACAAAAGACAAAACCAAACACAAGCAATTGTTCTGTTAACTGCCAGGGGATACCCATGCGATGCCATACCTCCACATTGCATGCCAATGCCAACATCATTGTCAATCCAAAATCCTGTGCAACCCCCAAAATGACTAACAAGTACAACATACATTACATGCCAACAACTAGATTCAATCAAAGCCTATTTTGTCCCACTCCCTGGGATCCCCAAGATGACCCACATATTTCTAATGTCAATATTTCCAACCATACCTTACCAACAGTGTTGTTTAATCAAAGCCAAATCCATTACAACCCCTAAAATGACCCCCTATAGCCAATAATGGTAAACGAACTGTTTGTTTTTTGTTTTTGCCATTCTGGTGTCCCAGGATCCCCTCAAATCACCCACAACCATATATCGGCAATGCCAACAGTTCCAATGCCAATACAACAAACACAGTGTCAATCCCAAATTTAGTGAGACCCCCCCAAATAAACCATCTCTCTCCCCATTTGACCATAACCCCATCCATGGGGACAGGCAGTGCATGGGACCCCAGTAAGAGGCTCTCCATCCCCCCGGAGGCAGGACCTAACACAGCAGCAAGTTGTTCACACAGTTAACATTGGAGGGAGGGACATTAACCCTGAACTACTCTTTGCAGCTGTGTTAAGTCTTGCCACTTGGGGGATAGAGAGCCTTCTGTGGTCCCATGCACTGTCTCTCCCCCAACCAGACCCCCAAAATAGATCACGTTCCCATCGCCTACCTTTATCCTGAACCCTCAAATCCTTGATTTTCGTGCCCTCCTTGGCCATCTGTAGTCTTCTGAAGGTGTAGGCTTCAGAACACAGGCCTTTCTTCAGGCTTGGAGAACTGGGAGGACTGAGTTAGCTCCCAGTCCTGCGACAAGCCGAATCAGAAGAAATGAAAGGGAAGAGAAGGACAGGACAGAGAAGAAATAGAAGGGAAAGGGTTTTCTTTGGTGCACGAGAAGAGGAAGGAAAAGATGAGTTTTCAGCGGGGAACAAGGGAAAGGGGACTCCATTGTTGTTGCCTGCAGCTTTCTCTTCTGCCCGGCTTTTTCTCCTTTCTGCATTGTCCACAGGGAGAGTGATGCGAGCTGTGGAATCTGACAAGATCTCAGAGAAATTGTAGGGGAAAAGGAAATTTTAGTATACTGTGCTGTTTGAATTGGAGACAGAATTTTTAATTCTGCCCCCTTATTGACCTCCCTCCAAAGTAGAGGTACCACAGCTGCTGGCATTCTGAGGCCTCAAGATGTAGGGGGCTTCATGACTTCCGTGGGAAGCAGACAGAACACCACAGAAGTCTGACGTCCTTCTGAGTCTGGAGGTGCAGTGGTGGGTCGTGATGTTGCAAATGCATTCCGCGCTGCTGTGTGTAGAGAGGTCAGTCCCACAGTTGGTTGAGGTTCAATGGCTGGTGTTCCAGAGCTGCCCTCCAGACGCGATGTATCCTCAGACTTTAGTTGGGCTCTGGCACATGACTCGACTAAGGCCTGGGGACAGAATTTTGTCTGGAGGTGAAGTGGTTGGGGGGGTCAGTTGTTGCTGGAGGAGCATTCCACCCTCCCAGTGCTTTTTGTACCTCTTCTTGGAGGCGGTGGCGGTCCCAGTTTTGAGCCAGCATGGGCTGGATGAGCAGAATTGCTCCTTATGCGGGAGATGGGGTGTCCTGTGTGGGGGGCCACTTGGTCCAATCCTGTTAACCCAGGGAATACCTGGCAACTTGGTCCACTCCTGTTAACCCAGGGAATTCGTAGCTGTTGGGCTAAGCCCTGCCCAGCCAGCCTCAGTCTCTCCCATCCTGTTGTTAACCCGGGGAACTCCTGTCCTCTTGGTCCCATCCTGTTAACCTAGGGAACTCCTGGCTATTTGGTACAATTCTGTTGGACCAAGTGGCCAGGAGTTCCCTGGGATAACAACAGGATGGGAGAGACTGAAGCTGGCTAGGCCCTGGGCAGGGCTTAACCCAAGAGCTATGTAGACTCCGACTCCAATTCTCGTAGCTGTTGGGTTAATATTTAATGCCCTGTCACTGCCTTTCCCTCACTGGGTCCTATCTGTGCTGCGTAATTTAAAAAAAAACAGGTTGCCATCACCCACCATTAACCTGACCTCCCCCAACCAGACCCTATTGGTTCTGTAACCCACCATGAAAAAAAATAGATCACGTTGCCATCACCTACCTTTATCCTGAAACCTCGAATCTTTGATTTTTCATGCCCTCCTTGACCACCTGTAGTCTTCTGAAGGTGTAGGCTTCGGGACACAAGCCTTCCTTCTGGCTTGGAGAACTGGGAGGACTGAGTTAGCTTCCAGTCCTGTGACAAGCTGAATCAGAAGAGATCAAAGGGAAGAGAAGGACAGGACAGAGGAGAAATAGAAGGGAAAGGGTTTTCTTTGGTGCATGAGGAGAGGACACGGGAAAGATGGGTTTCAGTGGGGAACAGGGGACTCTGTTGTTGTTGTTGTCAGAAGCTCTCTCTTCTGCCATGCTTTTTCTACTTTCTGCACTGTCCACAGGGAGAGTGATGTGAGGTGTGGAATCTTGCCAGATCTCAGAAAAATTGGAGCGGGTGGGGGGACACAAAGCAAGTTAGTTACTTTATTGAGATGTTTGAATTTTATTTTGGACACAGAAAAGGATGATGTAATTTAGTCCCTTTGTGGATCTGTCTCCGAAGAGAAGATTCCAGACCCTCCCAATCCCCATGCCATCACTTACCGTTAGCTGACCGGAGCACTCCTTTTTTCATGATCTCTTGGACTGCCTGTAGTTTTCCATGGTCTAGACTCCAGACATAGGGACTAGTGACTTCAGAGGCTCCGCACAACAACCCACTAAAGCCAGAAATCCCTAATGCGTCTTGAAACACTGGGGGTGGGGGGATAGAATATTGCAGTCTTCTGTTGCCGTTGAGGTCCAGAACCATTTCCGTGAACATTCCATGTCACTGTGTAAGTCCACAGACTTCAGAACCCCACTGAAGCTTGAAATTCCACCGTGTCTGGAGGCGGGTGATGGGGATATTATGCTCACTGCAATGCTTTCTGTTGCCATAGAGGTCAGTCAACTCGTTGCTATTGCTGAGGTCTCATTGCTGGGGTTCTGGAGGTCTCCAAATGCAGTGGGATATCAAACCACAGTAGGCCGGTCTCTACAACCCACTGTAGGCTGAAGTCCCACCGCGTCTGGAGGTGTGTGTGTGTGGGGGGGGATATTGCAGTCTGTTGCAGATGAGGTTCCACAGCTGGGGTTCTGGAGGCCTCTAGACAGACACAGAAGGACTGCAAGCTGTTGAATTATTTTTATTGCAGAACCCCACTGGAGCCTGCAGTCCCACCACATCTGGAGGTGCAGTGGTGGTGAGGATCCATCAGATGGCTGAGTGGGGCCAGGCTGGGGTTTAGGGGGGAGAGGAAGAGTGAGGTTGTGGACCTGCCCCCAAGAAGAGGTTCCATCCTCCCAATGCCCTCTGTACCTCTTCTTGGGTGCATGGGCGGGCAACGTGTTTCAGAGTTTTGTGCGTGTGTCCTGTGCGGGGGCCTGCCCCCAAGAAGAGGTTCTACCCTCCCTCCGAGTGGAACTCTTCTGGGTGGGGGGGTGGCGGTGTTGCATGAGGGAGAAGAAGGGCATGTGCCAGGGTGGTGGTGTACCCAGGTGGGCTGGAGCCAGCATAGGCTGGAGGAGCAGCTTTTTAAAGAGCTCCTAAGGGAGCTCCTGAAAACACCTCCTTCTTACCCTTCCTGCCTGAAGTGAAGGGTGTGAATTCAGAGGGAATCCTCTTTCCCTGCCCTAGAATGGGCCCTGCTGGGGCGCTCCATTCCAGTGTGTGTCGCACTATAGGAGGGGGCAGAATGGGCCCTGCTGGGGCGCTCCATTCCAGTGTGTGCCGCACTATAGGATGGGGCAGAATGGGCCATGCTGGGGCGCTCCACCGTCTCGCGCTTCTCCCAAGAGCCTGGGGTGGAAACCCCAAGTCTCCCTCAACCCTGCGTGACCTGGGGGGTCTGGGTGGGACCGTTCTTGAATGGTTCCGCTCATTCCTCTCGGGGAGGAGCCAACGGGTAGTGCTGGGGGAGGAAACATCGTGCCCCCGCGCTTTGCCGTGTGGCGTTCCTCAGGGTTCGATCCTGTCTCTGTTGTTGTTTAACATCTACATGCAGCCCTTGGGGGAGGTCGTGAGAAGGTTCGGGGTGCGATGTCACCAATATGCTGATGATACTCAGCTGTACCTCTCTTTTTCTACTGACCCAGACCCTGCTATCTCGTTGCTTTCCCAATGTCTGGAGGCCGTGGCGGAGTGGATGCGGCTGAGCAGACTGAAGCTTAACCCCGACAAGACGGAGGTGATGTTGGTGGGGAGGGCGAAGGGGGTGGTGGCCCCCCTGGTTGGGGGGGTTCGCCCTCCTGTAGCCCTGCAGGTTTGGAGTCTGGGGGTGATATTGGACGC